>JAIXMF010000003.1:1200000-1947659 GCA_025201365.1 Syncephalis plumigaleata | reverse complement strand
TACCGTGTTTCCTGCGAGTACGTTACAGCTGTCATTGCGTCATGATCCACTCGCGCGTTTATTCCTTTGTACGTTAACAGTGCTCATCTGTTACTCTTTGTATTGCAAGGTAAGCTGCCGTCTGTTTATTAGATTTCTACTGTGTACTAGCTACGGGTATTGCTTGCGCGTCTAAAGTTATTCTGTATGCTGTTCTGCATACTGTGTAGGCTTCAAGTAAGTTCCGTTTGTTTACTTTTCTATGCTCATTACACTCGTATAAGCCATTTATTAATAAAGTGTCATTAACTCTGTTTATTTGTTTATTTGTTTGTATTCTATAAGCATATGTGCTCATTCGCTCTATTCACTCCTACTGCTATCCATACTACTTGTCCTTCTGCTTCTATTCTCATTCAGCCAATAAACACCGTATCAACTTCATACATATCGCTGTATTCTCTACACTCTATTGAACATACTTTGCTTCCAACCAATACAACTAGCTACTACTACCACTGCTATTCCTATCATTCATATTCAGTTATCAGCAGTATGCAGTCAACTAGAATATATCACTCATCCACTCACTGATGATGCATTAATATCAATGGATGTATATTTACCTGTAGTCATTGTAATGAATTGTATAGCAAATCATCGAACAACACAATAGATACTGATCATCTGACGTGATCGTGCGTGCATTGACATGAATACACTACTACTACCTAATACTTGAATCATGAACTATAACTGAATGACAGCATAGCTTACAAGTAGAAACAATGGTTTAATGGTCATTGCCATCATAGTTGGATCGTGTAATTGTCTTTATTAATCAATGGTATGTACGTCTATTAGCTTAGACACTTTCTAGTTATAATCGATACACTATTAGTATACGGTAAGTACCGAGCAGTAGCTGATTCATTCTACTAAAATGCTAATATGTCATTGAATGGATTAACAATCATATAGGCAATGAGAATGTGATGACACTCGCACAGCATGACCATACAACTACTGCTATCGCTCTATGATCTAATGATTCCATCATCAATAAAGCATATTCATTATTCTAATAGTATGACTAGTTGTTAAACATTGCTAAACAACGCGTTAAATCGACTAGAATGTCTCGACATTAGTGTATGTGTCTGTGCATTTACCAAACAAATCTACATGCATCGATATACAATATCACTTGTACGATTACTCTTATTCATTATATTGCTATGTATACATGAATAGATAGATATCAATGATGACAGACATGCGGCTATTATTACGCCATCATCATGTCGGTACGTATATGAAATCATCTGAGGCATACTACTCAATTCATCACTCATCTCGCATGTTGTTACAGGATCATAGTCAATGCTAGTCCTCAGAATAGGGCTATTGAGACATTTGACAGGTATCTATCAGCATTACTGTCAATGTCATTTGCTTATTATTGCTAATAGTACACTTTGCTGTAATCATAGTAAGCCATGCTAGATTGATGGAATAATATGCCAGCAATATCATAGGCTAGATGTAAATATGCACACTCTTTGATTTATACTGCCTCTTGTCTTGCCTTTCCTTACCTGTCACGCTCTATTTATTCCTATGTTGCCTGACCATGTCAAAGCACATGCCGCTATCGCCTACCTCATCTGTTTCGGTTCATTCGCAACATTCGACGTGTGCGGAGGAACACGAAACACGACGCTTGACAGCGGAGGAACTAAAAGTGCTGCAGCATACGTCGCTTATTAACGGCCTTGTTCACTTGCCTTGGGTGAGCAACGACGTGTATGAGCCATTTGAGTTGGATGAGCACTACAAGTAAGTAAGCATTCGTGGTATACTCATCCAGTGTACTCACCCGCCATATCGATATTCGACTAGTGATCCTATGGGTCTACTGAAACTATCATCACGGCAAAAGGAGCGTTATCACCAGTGGTTGCGTCCCTCTCACTTTCTAAGGAATCCGATAATGATCAAACGTGTGTCTAGGTGAACGGAACTAGTGTCCAGTTGAACATAGACTTACTGTAGTATTAGTAAACAGATCTCGCAAGAAGTGCTGACCAACTGCTCATTCGTGGCCTCGCTCTGTGTATGCGCAGACTATGAGCAGCGTTTTAAGAAGCGGGTATGTATTTCCTGTTCACATTGTTTATCGATCTATTTTATTGAACATGCAAGCTGTGTACACTTAGTTGATTACACGATGCATCTATCCGCAGGATCGACGTGGACGACCCTACTATAATCCATGGGGAAAGTACATGATCAAACTATTACTGAATGGCATTCATCGAAAGGTAAGCAACCTAATGATATTGGTCATTACTACTCCTACTAATAACGATTCATAGATTAGTAAGTTGTAAATGAGCAAGTAACAAACTCAACACTATTAACATAAAGTGAACAACAACAATCGATCTAGTCATTGATGATCGTATACCGGTGGATCGTCAGAATCATCCACTAGTGGTTACTACGACGGAACAGGAGCTATGGCCCATGCTAATCGAAAAGGCATACCTAAAGGCACAGGGTGGCTACGACTTTCCCGGTTCCAATTCAGGGATCGACATGCACGCATTAACCGGATGGATACCGGACCATGTACTACTGCAGGAATCCGAACAAGCATCGGATATGACATGGCATCGATTATACGCCGGACTGAATAGCGGAAAGGCCGTGGGCACCTTGGCTACAGGCCAGGTGGATATCATCGATCAGGATTGGTTGTGGCTAGTGCCGACTCATGCCTATGCCATTCTACAGGCAGTCGAGCTACCTAGCGACATACGCGATGATGGTGGCGACACGCGTATGCTACGATGCAAGAATCCTTGGAGACAGCACGGCTGGCAGGGTCAGGATGGACCAGACGACATGATCCACTGGCATCCACGGCTTCGTCGCATGTTATCCGCTTACAAGACGGGAGATGCAGCAGCCGATGGCGAGTTCTGGATTGGCTGGCTGGCCGTGTGTCGTTACTTTGACACGCTACACCTTAGCTGGGATCCAGATCAGTTCCACTATCGATTCACTCGACATGCAGCGTGGCCGATTACTATAGGACCACCATTCGATCGACATTGTTTCGCGTGGAATCCACAGTATAGCATACGTGTCAATGCTAGCAACGATAGTGGCAGCAATGGAGAGACACAGGCTACCATATGGCTACTGCTAAGCAGACACATAGAATCGATACAAGCTGACAATCATGACTACATAACAATGCACGTTTATGCTACGCAATCAGGCGAGCGTGTGTTCTATCCGGTAGAACCTACTGCAGTCAAGGTATGGATGAGAGAGATAATGATGGAGATGGCATACTAATATGACAATACTCCTATAGGGAATCTACGTTAATAATCCACATGTACTGGTAAGTAATCGTAGTATTGGATTGCAATCGTAGAATTAATCAAGCTGATCGAAAGGTCAAGCTATGGCCAGCACCTGGTGAGCAATATTATACGGTAGTGCTATCGCAACAAGAACGATCCAAGCCATTGTACTACACGTTGAATGTGTATGCAAACACACCATTCTCATTTCGGGAAACACCTGGATTTGCCTATTCATGTCAGGTGAGATGATACCTACAACGATATTGTGATTATTGCTGACAGATGACGTATTACTATGCTTGTATTACATTGCTCGTATGAAAGATAACGGATGCCTGGTCTATGGAGACTGCCGGTGGCAATAACAGCTATGCAAGTTGGACTGACAATCCGCAGTATAGATTGTGTATACAAAGAACTGCATGTGTGCATGTGCTGCTTGATCTATTTGATGTAGCAGAACATCGTAGTGATAGCAATGATCCCGCTACAATGGTTGCAGCTAAGATCGATTTATTCATGGGCGATACTCGGATAGACAGGTAAGCGTAGATGCAATGCAATGCAATGGGACTATGCTAATCAGCAGATACAGATCACAGTATCGATATTTGGTGGCACATTCCGGTGATTATCGAGCTGGATTCACCTACACATCAGCATCACTAGATCGTAAGTAGTGCGTGGCATTGTAGTGAAGTAGCAGCAGTATAACTGAATCTATTCCTATAGCTGGAGTATACGTACTATTGCTGTCGACATTTGATAAGGGCACACCATCATCGTTTAAACTAACGATTACATCGAATCAACCTGGAGTACAAGTCATTAAACTGTAATGCAACAACACAATAGGCACTAAGCAATACAGGTAATCAAGTTTATTGCAATAATGACTTTATCATCCTTTTTGACAAACACCACCATTAGTAGAACCTCCTCCCATGACTACAGAGGATTGTTGAATGACGCAGTTAGTCCCTTCTTTGCAGTTCTTCCAATTCTTGTCGTTACATTGACCGCCTTCGGGAATTGTGGCTCGACGCTGAATAGTTGCAGCATCAGCGAATACTGCACATGATGATGCTAGAGCGACAATGGCCAGGATGATGGAGTATTTCATGATTGGATCAGTCTACTCGATTGAAGGATATCGGCTATAGATGTTGCAGTTTGACAGAAATGACTTGATGTATACGCCTAGCACAGCTAAGATGAACAATAGTAGAGCAATTGAAAGATGAGAATGTGAATGCGATGCTTGTACTCGAGGCTATACATTTGCAGATGGCTATTTATACACTCGATGAACTAAGTAGCAGGCAAGTAAGCTACGTTTACTACAATAGTACAATCTGAATGATCCCTATATTATACGAATCAGGATATCATTGCATTTCTGATACTGTTTCAGGTATCTTTATTTGATATTCTCTCATTGCATTATTATTGACATGTACAATCTATAGTAGAATAGTATCGTATACCAATCATTTGATCATTCTCGCAATATCCGCTGCATTTATTGTCAATCACAAATATATATAGACATCATTATACCTGCTATAGAAGTAAACAAACGAATGACTATGGCATTAATTAGCGGAATACATACTAATGATAATAGAACTGGATGCTGTTGAATGTCAATATTCCATATTAATTATAGAGAAAACTAGAATACGAAGACAATAGATCGATACATGCTACAAGTAATCGATTAAGGCAGTATTGCCCGTTATTATTAGACAGCGAAATATCTTGTATCATTCATCAATGCAATGACAAGAATAGCAAGTATCAATGACTGATATGAGAAGTTGTCATTACAAACAAGTCAGGTAGGAGCAAATGCAATCCGGTACACTACATCAACATGTGTCGTCTATTTCCGTATTATCATACTCGATGAGTATCACGTATGCAATAATGCGAATCAACTACAATAATATCACATCTCGTTGAATGATATACGATAGCAAATTGCGCAGACATGAAATTCAGAGCGGAGGAACTAGCAGTCAAATGGCTGGTAAGTTCTAAGTTAGCTAATAGCGGTGGTAAGCTGATCTACTGGATTAGGGAAGCAGCGATCAACAACCGCGGTAACCACATTGTTCACAAAATCAAAGGAGAGAATGAGGGCATCGCTCTCTCTTGCGCCACAGCAAGAGATGATCTAGCCCAGGAAGGGATAGCTAAAGTGGCTCCCAGTTCTCTATGCAAGGCAAGGAACGAATGATGGTTAAAAAGAAGGAAAAAAGGCTCAAGACACTAAACAAACGGAGGAGCTTCATTTGTAGAAGCCTTTGACACAGCAACGAAGCTTGTACCGCTAATCCTCCTCTACAAACTCACCTAAATCACCAGATTTTCAGCAAAAGAAGGAACCTCTCCCGCATTTAATTCCCCTCTCCTTTCCTAGATTAATCTCAAGCCCTGTTTTCCCAGTAGGTATCAGCAATCCTTTTCTTTTCATTACCTGTTCCCTTATGTTCTTCTACGTGGACAATGATGGCTCAGCTCTAAGCTAATTGGAAATAATTAGATCTAACATTTGTCTACCATAATTATATGGACCAATTTTTTCGCTTTAGTCTCGCTCACATACGTCCCACGTCCTTCCACCTGTAAAGCTATGTATTTCCGTATTCAACTTATTTACGCTTTCAAATTAAATTGCTAAGTATATCTTTATTCCAATGAACCACCATATTGTAAGTATCTTTCAATCATACAAGTTAATGGCCAAATAGCACTCTGGTAATAGCTGACATATGAAAGCATCAATCGTCATCTGATCACCTATTACAAGCCATTAATAGTCGTTCATTGCACTCAATGCACCAGGGATAATGTCACCATAATCCATGAGTATATGCCATTGCGAGGTTGCTGTACCACTTTACAAAGATATCCTATATAGATCTATTTCCAGCTGCTCCCAATGGTGAACGATATACTTTCTCTAATATGGTCACAAAACTAGTACAGTCTACACTAGACTTAGTTATGGTAGCTGCTTGAAAAAGTGAAGTATAAGCATATGTTGCTTTCCTCAACTGGTCCCTGGTTAAATGCATGGGGCCCTTAGCTTGTTGTCTCGTGCTTTGCTCTATTTTCATAAGCACTTGGGAAGTGGTGTCTTGTGAACTTGGTAGTATGGCGTTTTGAATATCAGTTGGGATAAAGACGGTAAGTTCTTCATTGAAGCTATTGCAGTAATAAGGATTGGAAGGATCAGCATTACCCGCTATTGGCACAGTACTGATATCTATGCGTCTTCTTAAAGGCGGAAGTATTCCTACCACATCGAAATCAATTAGAACTGCGCTCAATTGTCCGGCACCTTGCGTCAAGATCATAGCATCTACATTCATGTTAGATAGGTGTGGTGTAACTTGATAACACTTACTGTCTGTATGCAGATCGGCGTGTTTAATACCGGCATTATAAAGGTAAATGAAGCCTATGGAATAGTTGGTACACGTAATACATGGCATATATATCAACAACTTACCTTTAAGTAATTGTGGCATGATTTGGTTCAAAATAATAAGTTGCTGTGCATAATTTTTCTTAGAGATAAAATCAGATAATAGAACACCCTTAATGTAGCGGTAGACATAGCAGTTTCCTGCGGGTTGGGATGGCATTTTAGGAATTGAGACACTTGTTAGTGGATATGCCACATAATTACGGTACTCTACGTTGATTCCTGCAAGCGTGTCTCGTGCAGTTACAAGTGCCTTTTATACGAGAATAAGTAGAAGAATAAATGGCATTTACTATACTCACATCAAATGCTTGCTTCTCAGAATTAGTAGGGATACATTTCATAAATCCATACTGATCATTGTATGTAACTGTGGCAAAGCTAAATTGATTTGTTCCTCCGCCATACCACTTCAGATTTGACAGTCCTTCCTTTGCCGCTGCTTCATTCATGTAATTACGAGCGTACGATTTTGGATTGTCATCTCCTGCAAATATACGGTATGTTAGAATTAAACGAATGCTTAGATTGGCATGTTACCTGTCAGTCTACCCCCAAGCGCTTGTGTTTGCGTAGCACGTAATGCCAGCGTCAATGCAGCGGCTACCGCCAATGTCGTGTAGTGAAGTAATGGACGCATGATACTCGTGATATCTAGTGATATCTAAAGCTAGGGTAAATAAGTTGAGTGTGTAGATAGAAGGAGAGAGAAGATAATTAATGGTTGATGCAGGAAAGGTGGTAATGCTCTTGCCACTATTTATGTCTCGATGATTTGGATAGGCCACTTTATTGGATATGCTAATATTTCGGTTACAAATTACAGCTACAGAAAAGATAGAATTCCGGTTACATATGTAAAATTAACCAGAATAGTAAGTAGTCACCAATGGTATTTTTATTTTTATTTACGCTATGCGTATTCAGATATATTATTTCATCCAAGCCATGATGTAGTGATGTTTTAGTTACAAGTGGCGCACTAAAGAAAAGGAACGCTGCACGATATGGCTTGCCATCAATGTACACCTACTACGGAAAAGGTACTTATTCAGGTAGATTCTACATTACTAGTATGTCTATATTCCATGGATTGTACACATGTTAATGAATACGAAATGGATCAGTAGACATGTTATTGTTCTTGTTATCTGTGTGCGTCTGTTCTCAATATTCAAGAAAATAATGATGAATGCACTATCAAAAGAAATCTAGATTTTGAGTTTAATCGTCATGTCTTTATGTGGGCGACCCTATAGGTGCCACGAGGGGGAGGTTATCATCGAGAAGAACTACTTTGTATAAAGCACTGCTTTCTTGATGAATTCCCGAGGGAAAAGTTCACTCTTTACCGAGTAAGTGACCCAGTGTGGGATTGGTCACTGTATCAATGAAGGCCGGTGCTAGTCTGTTGAGCTGATATGTGAGCTGGTATTTGTCGAATGCATTCTCAAATGCCATTAATACGTTTTACTTTTTTGCATCTAGCGATCCACATTATTCTCTATGCAATATCCAGCGCTTTTGAGATTATCGTATAAACTATTCTTCTTCTTTGCACAATCAATATTACCCCTAGTTGTTTCATTTGCAGCTGAATTCAATACACTATTATGGATTTTATTCACGTTAGCTGTAACAGAATCAGGACCCTAATAGTCCTCAACAACTATTATGGCTTTCATCTCCATGCTGATTTGCAATAAGGCCAATACCATAATGTCATTCGATATCTATAATTAGCCACTACACAAGGCGAACGGTTCCCCGACTCATTTATTTGATACTACGTTTGAAAGACATTCCAATACACTATTCTGTATTCATCCACGTTAGCTGTAACAGAATCACAGCTGTAAATGAGTACCGTAAATGTCGCCTAATATCCATCATTCGAAATTACACATGGCGAACGGTTTCATGGTTCGTTTATTTGATACGTCGGTTAAGAAACACTTCAATGCCGTAGCCATCGGCCTTTCACCTATAAATGAGCAGCCATTTGCCGTGAACAATTCGATAGCTCACTATCCTCTTCTCATTTACACGCACAACATAAATACATTCACTTCTTTATTCTTAGGCCGTAACAAACAATATGCGAGTAACTCCACATTCTGCATTGGCTATTAGCACTTGTGCTCTAGCATTGTTATCCCAGCTACCGAGTGCTCACTCATATTATAGTGTTTTCGAAGAAGGTAAGCTAATTATACGTAGTCTATCTGATGTCTGCTAACTTGTTTATAGGTGATAGCGCTCTTCCTCCAACTTTTGCCCAGCAACACGTTATGAAACACCAGAAAAAGTTTGGACTATCGAATATACGATGGAGCGGTGGGAATAATGGAAACCTTAGGCTAGCTCGAGTAGTCTGGGACAAGCAAGATGCCTTTATGAAATGTGATAAAGTATTTGACAAATTACATACACCTGAAGTGGGCATGACTGAGGTCGATGCATTCAACGTAAGTATGTCGATCCATCATTCAAATAATCTCACTCACCATATAGCATGAAAATAGGCATTGTGGAAAGCAAAGAAGAAGTTGACAGGTGTCTACACAAAAGGCCGCGAAAATGTCATGGATCCCTTGCATCAATTTGACTTTTACGAAAATAATGGCAGTAGATATTTCTGTCATCTTTACAGTTTTATCAATGGCGTGCTTCTAGAAAACTACCTTGAGGAACGAACCTTTTCTCAGGCATATATTCTTGCTTCTGAAATATTAATTGAAATTATAAGAGGTAAGTATGATTATTATTCATATAGCATGATTACTAATTGCTTTGTAGGCTCAATTTACCTTTACAATGCCGGCATTCTCCAAGATGATCTGCTTCCAAAAAGTAAGTAAACATTACAATAATGAAATACGCTAACCATGGAATATAGATATTATGCTAGTGCAAGATTCAAATCGTAAAATAGTTGGCGTAAAGATCATTGATTTAGATGCAACAGACGTATTTAAAAAGGAGAAAGACTGGAAACTTATAAATCCGTCTGATGAGGAATACTTATCACCGAATCCACGTCAATACCACAAGAGTTGTGACGAGCTTAAAAGGACTATAGCTAAATTTTTACTCGTATTTGTTTCCCTCAAGCAAGGAGAGAATCCGTTTGATCCTACCTATAGATTAACCGTAAATGAGATGCAAAACTATTTACAAAACTTTAAGGATCCTCAATATTTATTAGAACAGACTATGTTTAGTCTTTTCTTCTTGAGGAGTGCTAGGGAAGCAAGAGCTTCTATTGGGTCAGAACTAGGTAATGCAGAGGCGGCCATTCCTGCAATGCGCTATCTTCTTAAAGTGTATTACACGTTAATAAGTGATCCATTCACTTGCTCCTCTCCTATACGTGCATTAAAAGGGCTACCACCTCGCATTCGTATACCTAGTAGACCAAATAGTCCCATAGCCTAATCGATACACTATTAGTATACGGTAAGTATCGAGCAGTAGCTGATTCATTCTACTAAAATGCTAACATGTCATTGAATTGATTAGCAATCATATAGACAATGAGAATGTGATGGCACTCGCACAGCATGACCATACAACTGCTGCTATCGCTCTACGATTTAATGATTTCATCATCAATAAAACATATTCACTGTCTCAATACAATATTATTATAGCTTTTAATGTACTGCTGCAATATGATGTGCTCGTCATTAGGAGTATAGCCAGCAATGGACTTGACTACGTGTATACAATGTGATATTTGATCAACTATGATTGGTGGTACCACGTCATCACACACCAGTATGCTAACTTTGACGAATAGCTTGACACGTTCCCTGGTTCACTTCCTCTTTCCTTCCCCGTCATTCGTTGTTTATTCATCGTTTTTAGTTAGTATGTCGCGAGTAGTTACATCTACTCTGTTACGGCTGCTGCCGTTACTTACTCTTGTTTCCGTATCGCTTTCCACGTCAGTCCAAGTTGACCTACATAGCAAATGGTCCGCTCCGCATTTATGGCTGGAAATCAGGTAAATCACACGCTATAACCTTTGTTGCTCTTTCGCGGTATTCCTAACTGTTAAGCGCGTATCAGTGAATATATTGCCACGGCGAATAACACTGCCTATTTCAACTTCCTTGATGCGCTTACTCGCAATCCACCATCATCCGAGCGTCCTTCTGACTTGTACCAGCATGCGCTTAATGTAATTAACAAGGAATCATTCTTACACGGCACTACTGAAGGCAACAAACTTGGTTCATCTTTATTGGAGCTGACAACGGCACTCCATCTACATGCACCGCGTATTGAAAGCGGCTATCAGTATTACAGAACTGAAGTACAAGCTAATTACGCGCAACTGAAGGAATGCGAGTACTGGCTTGACTGGCATGGACACCAAGCCTGCAGCATTGATGAGTTGATTAAGCTTGCCAATGCTACGCAAGATGCCAATGACGATCATTGGGAAATACAACCATTATCGAATGTGTAAGAAGTTGTTACTAGTGACACTACAGTATATTCACTAACAATTGAATAGATCCGTTGAATTGCAACCCAATGAACGTATATTGGAATCTACAACCGCTGAAGACAATCTAAACACCATTATCTTCTATGCTGATATCACTTCTGTACAGTTTAACAAGGTTCACAAGTTTCTTGTTGAGCTAACTCGTTATAATCCCATCCAATATGTGTTACGCTGGAAACCACCAATCACTACAACCGAATCTGAGCCTCTCCGGCTAACTGGTTATGGAGTTGAATTGGCATTGAAAAGCACAGAGTACCTAGTGCTAGACGATCGCGGTAACGTACTATGTACTAATATATATTTGTCATAACTCTAATCGATTGATTACTATAGAGAACAACAACACCGCAGATTCATCGGTATCAGATAATCCAGATGGTACCGAGGATGATACTACTGCTCTACCGAAGGACACCGACATTGAGGAGATCCTCGATGCTGTAGGTGATCGTGAAATGCCTGTACTCAAGACCAATCAATTAGAAGGTAATATACAATATTACTAGCTAAAGCATCCCCTAACTAAACACATCTTATATTAGGATTGGGCATCAAAGCAATTGATTTAATCATTAATGCAAAGCATCCGATTAGAGTATATCGTAAACTAATTGGCGATCTACCAAAATATGCATCAATTATTGCGCGTCATTCTGCCAGTAACGAGGTGCAAAACGAGCTAGGACGCTTGCAAGCCTTGAATATGAGGCCAAATCAGAATAACATCCTCATTAACGGCGTTAGTTTCAATCCAGCTAGCGGTACCATCTATCAATTGCTACGACTTATTCAAAGCGAATACCACGGCGTCTCCCAACTAATCAATCTTGGTTTAAATCCGACTCAGGCCAACACACTCTTGTCGAGTGCGCAACGTCCAACGGCAACAGCGCAAAAGATCGCCTGGCTAGGTGATGCCTATGATGTACGTGACAAGATAGCCAACGGCGATGCTATTGTTTACTTGAACGACTTGGAATCCGACTCTCGTTACAAGGATTGGCCAAGTGAACTATTCGAGGTAACAGATTATGATAGTGGCATTAGTACACTCAATAGATATGTCTAACTATACCTATTATATAGCTATTACGTCCTGGTCGACCAGGTCAAATGTTACGAATTAGCAAGAACTTCGTTACCGTACTATTGGCATTAGATCTATCGAATCCGCAGTCATTAGTTGTAGTAGCGCGTGATGTTCTTGATGTCATTCAGAATAATGTACCCATTCGATTCTCGGTTATTCCAATTGTTGGCGATGACGATCAAGCATCTAGTAAGCATGAATGAATGAATATGCTGTATAGCCATTGATTTACTAATATTCATATTAATATCAATATTGACAATGTAATAGATGCAAAGATAGCCAAGCTATTCTATTACTTTGCACGTATTCACAAACGTAAAGGTGTTATTGAATTCTTGGAGAAGGTAAGATGAAGAGATTTGCTAATTACCTAACTAATGAATAATCCATAGATTATTACGGAAATGGAGAATGAAAATGATCCAGATGTGTACAAGACAGCCACGTCCATATTCGACAAAGTGAACAATGAACTGGCAACGAAAATGAAGGATAAATCTAAACTACTAAGCATAGATGAGATACTGGCATCTGAATCGATCTACAGTCAGTTGGCCAAAGCAGCTCACCTGCATGCAAAGCGCCTTCAACATTTTCCTGTAAAAGAAGGCTTCATGTATGTTAATGGCAAGCGTTACACATTTACTCAGGTAAGCAATAACCACAACAACCACAACATTTACTAATGTATATTAATATAACTGATATGATTAGCGTAATTATCGTAGCAATCTAATTGATATCTATCCACAAATTACACCATATTTACAACAAAAGGTAAAGTGATTCAAGACTAATACGCTGACAATATATATATATATATATATATATATATATATGCTTATCTCGCTACAATTAGATGTTTGACGGTGTATTGAATGAGACAACAAATATATACGATCACTTCTTGGATTTACCTCAGGTACGACAACGATTAAATCCATTTATCTACGAGGAGACACCACGTTCAATTGAGTGGATTGACATGTCAGATGTATTAGTCGATCAACTTGATAAGATCAAGTATATACGCATAGGTAAGTGTAAATATAAGGGAATATCAAGGAATAGCTATGTTAACTTATCAATTAGAACGTAATGATAAGAGTGCCGTAGAAGATACTACTCTATGGATAGTAACTGATTTCAGTACATCACATGGAATACGCATTATTAGAAATGCATTAGCTGTACTGGTAAGTTAGTCTAATGAGTTATAAGTGCAATTATAACAATAATAATCATGATCATTTACGTGATTAGACTGAAAAACCGAATGTTCGTGTGGCATTAATGCATTCCTCATCTAATCCAGAGGCTGCATCACAATATGCCGAGGCACTCTTCACTAATATGGCCATTGAACCTGTTAGTGAACAGCAACTCAAATCATTTCTAGAGGAACTCGATAACCTCATCATTGAACCGAATGTCGCCTATCAAACATTCCAGCCCGATGAAGATATACTAGCATATAAAGCAGCATCAGATGCAGTTATCGATCAATTGAACTTGTCATCAAAGGATACATTTATTATTATTAATGGACGAGTAAGATCATATATATATATATATAAATAGGATATTATTTAACATTGTCATTTCTATTATAAATAGAAAATCGGTCCTATTCGTGAGGGTGATACATTTGACATGGAAGATTTCGAACTACTAGTCAACTATGAGCACAACAAGCATACCAAGGAGGCACACGACTATTTATCCGCTCTATTTGATCAGGACAATACGAGAAACTATTCAGATATTCTACTACGTGCAATCGTTATTCTTGGTCGATTGGCACAATCAAGCTTTGTGGGAGATGTTTTCGATAAACCTAGTATCATTCAGCGTAATAATCCACCTACACGCAGGTAATTAATTGTTACAAGCATGATATGTCATTGAGTATGCTAACTATTATCTCACTATTATAGCATGGTAACAGTGGGCAATCCATTGAATAGTTTGATTCGTGTTCAAGCGGTGATCGATCCAATGACAAATGTCGGTCAGAAATGGGCACCCATTCTAGAGGTAATTATCTACGATCATTATTATTGGCAAATAACTAACTAACTAACTAACTAACTAACTAACTGTATATATAATAGATGTTGACACAATTACCAAATGTATCTGTACAAGCATTCTTCAATACAGATCTCATGAGTAAAGAATTGCCAATTAAACGATTCTACCGCTACTTGATACCTTCACATATTAGTTTCGATGATACGACAGGGTAAGTAATCGATTAGTAAAAGATTAGAAATAGCCATACCTAACAACATAACACGACGATATTAGTGAGATTATACCGGATCGAATTGAGTTCACTGATATACCCAAGCATGCTCTATTGACCATGGGATTGGATGTGATATCTGCATGGGTGGCCATGCCGACCATCTCCTCATATGATCTCGATAACATACGCTTAACTTCATCGTCGACATCCGTTAAGGCTACCTTCACTCTATCCGACATACTGGTGGAGGGACACGTACGCGATGCGACACCCGGTAATCCTCGTGGTCTTCAACTTGTATTTAGTCCTTCACAAGGTGGCACCATTGTCATGGCCAATCTTGGCTACTTTCAACTACGAGCACCACCCGGCATGTATCGTCTCTCCCTAAGAGAAGGTCGATCCTCGGAATTCTACCACTTGGCACGTATTAATCATAACATGTGGGAAGCATTTAAAGACGAAGAAGACAAGGGCAATGAGACTACTAGTGATAATAGTAGAAAGATGAAGACGAAGGATAATCATTCAATGGAATCAGTCGATGCTCGTATCTTTATTGATAGTTTAGAGGGTGCCATCATATTCCCTACTGTAAAGAAGAATCCTGGCTATGAGGATAAGGAATTGTTGACATTGGCTGATGCTGACAGTGATGACAGTTCAACATCAGATGGTAGTGGCATTGTTGGTAAACTAAAACATCAAGTATCAGAATGGTTCGGTACTGGTAATGATAGTAATAATGACAAGCCATCTACATCTAATACTACTACGCAATCTGCCGATATTAATATATTCTCTGTGGCATCCGGTCATCTATACGAACGTTTCCTCTCTGTAATGATGACTAGCGTGATGCGACACACTAAATCGACGGTTAAATTCTGGTTTATTGAAAACTTTTTATCTCCAGAATTCAAGGATTTCTTACCTCATCTTGCCAATAAGCTTGGCTTTAAATACGAGTTGATCACATATCAATGGCCACACTGGTTACGCGTACAAACGGAGAAACAGCGTACGATATGGGGCTATAAGATTCTATTCCTTGATGTTCTATTTCCACTTGATTTGGATAAGGTCATTTTTGTCGATGCCGATCAGGTAAGATGCTTGAGTCATGATTATCGCTCGTTATTAACAATTGACTAGATTGTTCGTGCCGATCTACAAGAACTGGTGGATCTTGACTTGAAGGGTGCACCCTATGGATATACGCCATTCTGTTCGGATCGTGAAGGCATGGATCGATTCCGATTCTGGCGTGAGGGCTACTGGAAGAATCATCTACGCGGTAAACCTTACCACATCTCCGCCTTGTACGTGGTCGATCTAAATCGATTCCGTGCCATGGCAGCGGGTGACATTCTACGTGGGCAATACCAAGCGTTAAGTGCCGATCCAAATTCGCTGGCCAATCTCGATCAAGATTTACCGAATAATCTACAAGATGACGTGCCGATTTATTCATTGCCACAGGAATGGTTGTGGTGCGAGACGTGGTGCAGCGATGAAGCGTTAAGCAAGGCGAAGACCATCGATCTATGCAACAATCCATTGACGAAGGAACCTAAACTTGATAGAGCTCGTCGTCAAGTGCCCGAGTGGTCCGAGTATGATGCGGAAATCACGGCATTTGCTCGAGAATTAGCCGATAAACAATCATCGACACTTGGTGAAGATAGTCAAGCAACAACAACGACGACGACAACCACATCAACACCAGCGACAAGAAGCAATACCGTAGAACAGGAGAAGCAAGAGGAAACAAAGGAGGACGATTCGATTGGAGAACATGATGAGCTTTAATAATACACACTATTATTATTAATAAAAAATTATCAGAGTAGTCATATCACTTTATTGAGTATCAGACTTTGTCACTGCTATCACCGCTGTCGTTAATCATCATCAGCAGCAGCACCATCATCATCAGCAGTAGCAACGATATGCCACTCGTTTATTTACAACTTGTTTTTATCCTGCCACTCGTAGTTGCCTTGATGCATGTAACCGATTCGATGTACAAACTGATCACCTTCAGCTGGACCACGCGATCCAAATGGATATGGCACCGGTTCAATCTCACCGGCATCGATCTTGGCGAGTACAGGTGTGAAGATCTTCCAGGCCGCGTCGAGTTCGTCGTCTCGTACAAAGTTGGAATGATCACCGCGTAAACAGTCGAGAATCAACGACTCGTAAGCATCGGGAATCTTCAGGTCGGCATACCGCTTATTATACGATAGATCGAGCTCGGAGATGGTAGTGTCGAAGGCAAGACCGGGCTTCTTATTCATCATTTTAATGTAGACAGCCTCATTCGGTTGTACTCGCACTACAAGTTCATTACGAGCCACTTGATGCGGGAATATGTTACCGGGCACATCACGGAATTGAATACGAACCTCGGTCTTTTGCTTATCCAACGCTAATCAAGTAGTCATTGTTAGTAATCGTAATCGTAATCGTAATAAAATAGTTACAACTCCCTCATACCTTTACCACATTTAAGTATAAATGGTACACCGTCCCATCGTTCATTGTTGATGTGTAGCACAGCCACGGCGTAGGTGGGCGTCTTTGATCCTTTAGGCACGGTTTCATCATCGAGATAGCCCTCCTCCTTGCCATCTTCCGAACGAGTATACTGGCCAAGTACCATGTCTTTCGCCTCCAACGGTTGAATAAATCGTAGTAGTCTCACCTTCTCGTCGCGTACATCCTCCGAGTTCAACGATACTGGACACTCCATGCCCACAATCGATAGGATTTGTAGTATATGATTCTGCATCACATCACGGATAATGCCAAACTCGTCAAAGTAACCACCACGTCCCTGCGTACCGATAGCCTCCTTGAATGTAATCTGCACGTTGCTAATGTACTGACGTGACCAGATGGCACCAAAGAAGACATTGGCAAAGCGTAGGATCAATAGATTCTTCACCATTTCCTTGCCTAAATAGTGATCGATACGGTAGACCTCTTCCTCGGTAAACAACGAAGAGAGATGACGTTGCAACTCGCGTGATGACTCCAAGTCATGTCCGAATGGTTTCTCGACAATTAACCGGTTGACACCGTTCTCCACGTAGCAGTGATGTTTCACCTCTTTGGCCACATTGACAAACTGAGACGGTGGCAACGCCATGTAGAATAGTCGATTGGGCTTATCGTGGAAGCTCTCCTGTTGCTTGATCGCTTGATTCAACGACTCGAAATCCGCGTCACGATCGTATTGTCCGGAGACGTAGTGGCAACGCTTTAGGAATGCATCCAATTGCTCGCGTAGTTGCTTCCCTTCCGACGTACCCTCCTCGGGCAACTTGATATAGCCGGTGATACGCTTATGAAACTCGTCCACGTCCATTTTAGTACGAGCATAGCCGATAATTTGCGTGTCCTTTGGCAGGAACTGGTTGCGATATAGACCAAATAACGCGGGATACGTCTTCTTTTTGGCAAGGTCGCCCGAAGCCCCAAAGACTAATAGATAGTATCGAGCAAGAAAGCGAGCATAGATAGACGTAAGTGACTTGTCCTTCTTATGGGACACGCTATAAACGCTTGTCTATTGACTTACCAATAATAGTGGTAGGTCCAGTGGACTCGGGCGAGAGTAGAGAAAGCTTACGATGATGTCTGGTTTGACTCATTGTAGTGATAGAATAGAATGAAGAGGAAGCTATTGGTATAAGTGAGGACAAGTAAGAACAAGAGAAAGAATAGAAAGAATAGAAAGAGGAATACGTAGACGTGTGCGTGCCTCTGTGTGGATGGGTGGGTGTGCCTCAAGGTGAATACGTGTATCGCTTAGTGTGCATGTATGCATGTATGCGTGGATGAGTGAAGTGGACAAATGATGGTCTGTTTCAGTCAAGCCATCACCTTATTGCAATGTGTGTGTAAGGCAACGTCATCCGCATGATTATTGGTTCACAATTATAACAGAACAGATTACAGCCAATTAGTAATAAATAAAGAAAATCTTTTTATATTGTTATTATTTAGTTATATCATTCAGTGTCGTCGTCATCATTACAATAGTTTGCTTATTTCTTAAAGAAGCTTAATAGACTACGCTGTTGACCAGATCCCGTTGTAGTGGCTGGTTTCGATGATGTTGTACTTGTCTTAGATTTACTACCCGAGTGTAAAGGACGTGTACTCGTTGTGGCAGGTGTGCCATTGCTATCATCTTCAGAATAGGACTCCCATTCCTCTACTTCTTCAGTTACTAATAGTAATGGTAATATGATAGTAGTGATTATTAATGACATTCCTATGTATTCATGTATACGCTACTAACCCATATAGCCACGTTCGTTCTTGAATGTTTTACGTCGTGTAACACGTCTACGTCCACGCTTTCGCTTTTCATCTTTAGTGGATGCAGCAGGTGTTGTAGTTTCTTCAACAGGTACTGCATCTGCTGTATCACCTTCTGTTTCCATTGCACTTTCCTTGTTGTTATCAATGCTAGTTGCTGATGCGACAGATGAGTCTGCCATTTCTGTATCAAACAAATCATTTAGTGGAATGTTGGCTTTTGGTTTCTCTTCAGCAGGTGCAACAAAATCATCATCTAATAGGATAATGGTCAATTATATGTCTTGTTATATATTTATATAGTTTGTACCTTCATCCGAGTCTTCATTAATAACTCGTCGTTTACGTGACTATACATACATTAGTAATAATGCTAGATACTTTATTGATTGATTATTACATACCTTTTGAGTGGAATCCATTCCTTTGTTTTCCTTCTTTTTTGATTCTTTATTGATGGATGTAGTCGTACTAGTTGCTATTTTACTTTCTTGTTGTTTACTCGCCTTTACGGGTGGCTTATTCGAATGTCCCGCAAAGAAGTGACGAGGATCTCGTGATGTCGATTTAGTAGTCGATGTATTCGATTTATTCGTTACAGGTGTACTCGATAACGATGGTGATGATGATGATGATGCACTAAATAGTAAATATCAGTTAATTCAGTAATCCTTTATATGGATCTACAAGTATGTTATTATGTCACTTACTCTGTGAATGTACGAGTTACTTGAGTTGTACTATTTGGTTTCTTCTGTACTGTTGTCGATTTTGTTGCTGATTGTTGTGTGGGTTCACGTTCAACATGAGACTTTCTTACTATTCCCGCTGCTTTTTCCACAAATGGTACACTATCATTGATTGTATATCGTTCATTAGAGATGTAGCTATTTCTAATAATATGCGATACATACTGCACCGTTTTATCCTTGGATCGAGTCTTTTGATAGGCAATGACAGAGGATGCTATACTATCCATATCCTTGACAGGTCCAGGTACTACTGCGTATATATGAATACCGGTTACCTTATCCAGTTGTGCCTTAACATCTATATCATTGTTAGCGTGATTATTTCTATATCAAGCGTTGTATCTCCCTTCTTATACTCTAGCGTATCAATAATGCTATCGTCAAACCTACCATTGAGCTGTGCTTCATTTACTAGTCGAACAACATGTCCTCCTGTATGATTGTTACTATTTGAAGATACAGATGGTGGTAGTGCTGCTTTCGTGCTCCATCCACTTATACAATAAAGACACGAAATCCCCTTTCTATCCTCTACGTCTATACCATTCATATCACGTTGACGTGACTTTTCCGTTTCAATAAATGTATACAACAGACTGTACACACATATGTAGTATGTTAGCTGTTACAGTCTAGTGTAATCTTAATAATGGCAGCACTCTACTTCACTTACCGTTTAGCTAGATTGACATTAAGGGATAGTTCAGTAGCAAGCATACCAAATGTCACCTATACACGTACATTCGTTAATAGTCTAATAACATAACCTAGAAAGTACATACTGGTCGTTGCTCCTCTACCACCCATGTCTCAAGTAGATTCAACGCACTTGTAGTTAACGAGTCTTCAACCTCCATAGGATCATCCAACATGGTTAACTTGTGAAATAATAGAAAGTAAAAAATATTACACACAAGAAGAAAAAAGGGAAATACCCAAATGTCCTCTAGGATCTTCGTTCCTTGTTTCCTCCTCCTCCTCCATTTATACAGGCCATCCACACATGAATAGGATAAATACTACAATAATGATTACTATAGCAATAACAATTGGGTTTTCTACATGGTATCTTTATTAATACGCACAATAGAATATCGTAGTAAGAGTAGATAGAAATTGAAACAAAATAGTACGATAGAAAATGTAATGGAACGCGATAGCACGTATTAGTAGTAGTGCTAGTAATAATTCTTAGATTCAGGTATATGAACTTCTTTATCCTCTTCAATTACTTCAATATTATCGTCCTTTTCCAATTGAAGATACTTTGCTTGAGTCATACGAACGATGGCGCCATTAAGGGAAGTTAGGCGGTCATCAACGGTTACACCTTGGCTCTCCAATGCAGAAACGGTGGACTCGAAGTTTTGCGCATTGACCTCGGGCTGTTTGAACATGATGATATACTTGCGACGTTCCTCACCAGCCGATTCAACAGCAGGCTTCTTTACATTTCCTATACAAAAGATGAATAAGCATTAGTTAATATATATCTCTATCTATAATGATAATAAAATACTTACCAGTACTAAGTACTTGTTGTCTCGCATTGTCATTATTGAAAAGAGCTAGGTCAGCCTGTACTGACATGACACTAGCTACAATGCATAAACTAGCAACAAGAATGGAAAGGCGCATGTTCTTTATAGATATATATATATGTAGTAGTAGTAGTAGTAGTAGTAATCACCAGGATGGAAAAAGGTAGAGTTGCTTCTTAACAACGAGAACAACAACAACAACGATAGAAGGAGTAGTAGCAACGGTTAATAAGTTGAGTAGTAGCGCGTGCAGGTAAACAAGTAAAGGGTCAGTGATTAGTAAAAGGAAAGGAACAAGTGCGACGGTTTAAGAGGAAAAGAGAAGGCAAGCCTGGAGTGTTTCATGCAATTTGTTTCAGTGAATAAAAAGCGGTCAATAAATCAACGACTAAATACAGTGTTTTTCCATCCAATTTGCGCATTTATCCTTTAACATTTGCAGTTTATTAATAAAACGATTTGCACAACTGTTAACACCATTATCGCATTGCTATTATTATTGAGTAGGTGTCATGGCCCTAGCAGTTGAGGGAGATGTTAATGATCGTGATATCATCTATTACAATTAGTGGTACATAATAATAGACATGTTGATAGAACTTACATATCTTGGATGCAAAGCGATAACCATTACGGATAAGTTATTTCTTGTTGCTTAGTTCTTCGTTGTTGCACTGATCCTCCTTTTCTCGAGCACCTGAAGGTAACACCATTAATGAAATGTATCTAGAGGTATACATAATCCTTTCTGAGATGCGCTCCTTATTGCTCCTTATTACTCCCCTATCACTTCTGCATCATGAGATTGGTGTCTATGTTGGTATTACAGCCATGTCCCTTCAACACTCACCATAGTTTCAATATTGAATAATGTTGCATTATCCACTATAAATATGGGTCCTATTTTGTACGAATTGAATAAACTTATCTTCACCCTCCAGTTCAATCGTCCCTATTACACTCTACTCACACTACCTTATTGTATATCGCCTACATATTGTGCTTGAGCAAATCGAGCAACCATAGCTCCCACACTATCAATGAGAAAGTGTCCTACTACTTGTCATGATCCCTTACGGTAAGTATATCTCATTACACTTTGATATTTATTACAATATACTAACTCATCATTCTATTAGATGCACACATCGAAACAATGATTAAGAGGACATGCAAGTTAAAGGATTCGAGTATCGTTTGTGGAATCGGGGTTATGGTTGCTCGTCGGGATTTCATTCAAATCACCAACTGCTTTCGTAGTGGAACCGATGTTCCAACACACCCTCATCCAAGTGTCGTTGCTTCCAATCATTCAAGACAAGGAGGACAAGGACATCGAGGGAACCAAACAACAAATAACAAATTATCCGTGGCGTTATCGCTGCCACGTCCACTGTCGCCCAAACGACTGTGGCACCCCAAAATACGGAGTAGTAATACTTGTAAGTGTTATCATAACTATTATTTATTCGTAAAAACAGAAAGCTAACTGCGCAAATTGGATGGAAAAAGCCTGTACAGCGAGCTGAGAATTGTATGCTTGAAATGGATTGATAACGAAGATGAAAGAGGAGGAGGAAATAATGTTTTTATTGACTAATAAAAAAGAAACGCTTTATTCTTACAATACTATTACAAGTAGTAGAATCTCTAATGTCACGCATTTTACTACGTCGTCTAGGTTCTCTAGTTGCAAGTAACAATGCTATTAGAGGCCAGACAACACGGCCATTATGGTTGTGTAGACGGTTAACTACTCGTTATCGCATAGCGCTATGGCAACCCGCTTCCTATTCTATTTTATCGCGTCATTATACGGTATTGCCGAGTAGACAAGAGGACGATGCGACATTCGAGTATGAAGACGAGGATCCCAGCGCGTATGAACCTAATGACAGTAGTGCCACGGCATTGTCGCAACATCTAACTCCCACGCAACGATCGCAATTACAAGAGATAGCGGAGAACGGCGATTTAACGCTTAAGCAAATGCGTGATATTCCCGTTAAAGTACATAATGCTCACTTGGCGAATCTAAAAGTGCAGGGTCAACTAGAGGCGATATTTCATTATTATCGACGAATGAAAATGGTACAGCTGCCATCGGCCGATTACATGTCGACTATATCGCCGGAATTAGCGAAACGTGCCGCACATCATCCGGTATTTCCCTTATGCGATCAACTCACCTACAGTATAGTGATGCAATCGATAGCCGAGTTATACGACTATAGTAAGCCTGTAGTGGAACCACTCACTGAGGTGTATTGGGATCTGAATCGAGCGGGTTGGCCGCCCAGTCGATACACGACGCGTATCATGTTGAAAGTGTTGGCACAGCGTGAAATTCAAGTGCAACAACAATTAGAAGCGATGGAGCGGCCAAATCTTATTCGTGCCGTGAAATACACTGCTACTACCAATAGTACTGATAATATTGGTGCTAGTAGTATTGATACATTTGCTGATGATATCGCGTACAAATCAATTCAACCGGCAAGAGATCAACTAATGATGGAGTGTAATTTGGAACAAGCAATGACGATATTTCTAGCCACACCACCTGAAGTACGCATGTCATTGCATAGAACACTATTGAACTTGCTGCTTAAAGCGGCCGCTGAACGTGGTGATCCACAAGCAGCACTCAGTATATTCGAATGGATGAACATCGAGGGACGTGAATTGCCTAGTCCGACCATGACAACATCACTTTCACCGGCTAAGATGAAGTTACTAGAGGAAATCAACGAGTTTCACGATCATTTACCGTTCTCTAGAGTTGCTCAGTCAGTTCAATTGGCCACACGACCATCGGCGGTTATTCATCCATCGGCAGTGATTAATGATTTATTCGAGGGTACATTCGATCCAGTGGAACGACGTCACGATGTTACCGTGAAGCGACAACACTATCGACTACAAACGCCAACTCATGCATCATACGCGGAATTAGCGGGAGCATTCGCACGTGTCGGTGATCTAGCCTCCGCGTTAATGTGCATTCGACTAAGCGAGGAGACACGTCATTTATTCCGAGTACGTCAACCGGATCTTATTCATCGACGTATCGCGGAAATGCTAGCACGTCGTGGTGATTTAGGCGCTGCCATCTGGATGATAATGAGTCGTATGCGTACGGATGGCATTGTACCATCTAGCGATTGCCTACGCGACATCACTCGAAGCATTTGCGATTGGGATCGTGTCGATTATGCCGCTCAGTTCATTAAGCGTGTACGTCGTGAGGCTAATCACAGTTTAACTGGTATACCAGTAAATGGTAATTATATAGACATAATAGTTGCATCACGCTATAATAGATTATAATGCTAACGATGCCACAATTATAGATAAAGGCGATAAACGAGTCATCGGACAATTCATCGCTAGCTATAATGAAATACTAGAGGCGGCATGTCGTGATGCTCGAGACAATCCATTACACGCTCAATTGGCACGTCGTATCTTTAATCAGCGTCGACAGCGTACCAATCTATTCTATCCTAATGCCCTAAATGCTTACCTTCAATTAGTGGCAGATCTAGGTGATACTGTAGCGGTATGCGAAGTACTGGCAGAGTTACGTGCATCCATCACGTCATCTAGTCATCATCTGCATCAGGCTAGTGTCACGGCCATTGTTAATCTATTGAAACGATGCGGTAAGCCGTGTGACACGGTTAAAATACCAACCGCGCAAGAGATACTCGAACTAACGAAGCAACTACAACCGGGTGAACGGTGGATGGGACCACGTAAAAAACTACCACCTGCCACGACACTGAGAGCAATTGTGCAACGAGTACTCTACGTACTATTACCATCCACGGTGCTTGGTAATTCACGTCAACGAGAATCATGGCGTCAATCGGCAATGTATGACGCGCACTTACCGCAATCGCATCATAATAGAGATATTGCCTCGATCACTAGTAAGGATCCAATGAGCGGGGAGCATTTAATGTGGCTACGCGAGATTAGTATGGCAGCCATTCAAGGAGCCAGTCTAGCGCATGGTAAACCACGCTATAGTGATGATGCTCATAACACGGAGTTACCTGTGGAGCGAACACTGCTACACACCCTAGATCGATGGCATACGGCTAGTTTACAGGCGGTAGTGGCACGAGCCATCATGCGTGAATATCGAATGTATCACATGAATCAAGTGACGATGGGTAGTGAACTGGCCCTACTAGTAGTACAAACGCAGATTAATGATTGCGAATTATACGCGGAGGCACGAGCGCAATGGTGTGCTTTTATGAATAACGACGAGGTGGACCCCGCCCTAATTGAATCTATTAGTAATGATCCAGCTGTAAAACAATTGACAGCGACTAAATCATCAGCGGATTATTTGAATCTACTAGATCTGAAAAATCTATTCTCTCCTACACATGGCGTATTCCATATTGATCTAACGCATCCTGACTATATTCGTCGTATGAACTACAAACAGCATGATGATACTACACCCGCTGAATGGCAAACTAGTCGATCAACGTTGCCATCATTAAGTGAACGAGTGACATTGCTAGAACGGCTTTTATCTCATTTAACTCCTCGTTTACAACAGGTCTACTCTCATTCAAATCAACCGATGCGTATTAAACTGGCCCTACAAACGATACAAACGATAACCTATCGTTCCATTACAGATAATACGAATGACAACTCGATATCATCTACTGCTCCTTATGATGCTAATCATCAATCTATCGATAATACGACAATGCCAACGGTAGAGATATATCACGATGCTCAAGATGCATGGACTAAATTGAATTCACTCCAATGGATACGTAATCAGTAAACCATTTCTTATTCTATTTCTCTATTTATTTACGTATATATATTGTTATTATGAATTCATTCGCCTTTCACTTGCAGCTTAAATAAACATGCTTGTTATTTCCATCATTTTTATATACATGTAGACACACATAAAGATATCAGTTAGAAACGGGAAAAAGCGAAGGTAATCATCAAGAATACCGTTTGCCTATTTATATTTATATAATAAATTCTTTTTTGCCAAAGATTAACCTAACTACAATGTCAATATTATATATATTAACATTTGTTTGTTTGTTTGTTTGTTTTTGCTCATAGGGCAATGGAGAGAGGAGGAGGAATGAATGAATGAGAAATGAAATGATAGCAAAAGTCATGATGATAGTAGTCACAGAAACTGAATAAATGTCACACTAGGCATACGATATAGATGTATGTATGTATGTATGTATATGTATCAATGGTTATATATTGTTCTCTAGTAGTCATCCACAGGTGATTGAGTCAATGAAACTAATATAAACAATGTACTTGATAAAGAGAGCGAGAAAGGAATAGAGAGAAAGAGAGAGAAACAAGAATATAAAATCGCCTTGTTACAAGGAAAGTGAAAGAGAGAGAGAGAGAGAGAGAGTATGCATGACAGTTAATCAGTTCACTAGAATACTAACTAGTAAACCAACTATGACTAAACCAATCTTGATCGTATATCATGTATTCATTCTTATAATAATCCATGAAACGAAAATAAAGGAAAGAATAGAAAAAAGAGTAAACACGAAAGAGAACAACAACGACAACGACGACAACGACAAAGACGACAACGACAAATAGCAACCACATCAAACAACGCGAATGTACCAATAACCAATATTGAAACAACAAAAAAACTGAATCCAAAGTGTGGAGAAAGTCTATAGAATCATTGATAACTCTATAGTATAGCATCCCATATAATAGTTTATAGATTATTATATTCTCTATCATCCACTTTTATATGCATTACCAAGCACCATTGGCTGCGGTAGCTGCCACATTAATTGCTTCTTCTTTTAGTAAAGCAGTACCGGTAGTGTTGGCAATAGAAGATGAACGAGCATTAGCAGATGCAGTCGTTGTAGCATGACTTCCATTTTGGAATAGAGAGGCCAATGGATAATCACTGGTAGAATTGGCAGTGGTACCACTAGTAGTATCACGTCTACCATCACGAGTACCCATGATGGATGTGGAAGATGTCGAGGTAGATGAATCACCAGTAGTGAAACCGGCAGTTCGTTGACCACTCGTATCTAGACCAGGTAGACCGAAACTATCGCCGTAACCATCATCATCGACATTGTTGCCACTACCATGAGCCATCATTGACTCGATCACTACACCGGAAGTGAGTGATTTTAACGGATGTGCTGATGATGAAGTAGATGATGAAGATGAAGATGAAGAAGTGATATTGGATCTACCACGAATATTACCACCATTGATGGACATATCATTATTGGAGGTGGGTGTAGGTGGTTGCTGTTGCTGTTGTTGTTGTTGTTGCGAGGCATCGCTCACACTGACACGACTACGTTTACGAGCGGGACGATCCTCCACTTCAGAGTAGGTACGTTCCATGGATTGTCCATCAAAGGTGGCGGCAGAAGGTGAGGTAGCCGGTGACAATGGCATATTTGTATAGGCACCATAGGCGGGATTATGAGCAGCTCCCATGAGTGCCGTATTGCTAATACGTGGCGAGATGTGTAGTGCATTGGTGGTGGCGGTGTTAGCGTCATAACCATTGAATTCAGCAGGATCAAACGCCGACGTATGCGCACCACTGTTTAGTTGCTGACTACCGGATGACAAGTAGTCGCTACCACGCTTCTTGCTATTAGCGTATACCACGGCCGAGGGTGATGTCGGTTGTTGATCACGATAATGGATAGACATGGAGTTGGCAGTCGTGTATGGATTAGCATTGCCATGGACGGCCATTGCTGCTGCTGCAGTTGCTGCAGTGGTGGCATCACCATAATAAGGACGAGCATCCATGGATGGGGTTAGCGGGCTCCAAGTAGCGTGTGATCCACCGGCACCCAATACCGTAGTGATACCGCCATTACCACTCATACCAGCGGTGGTGACTGCCGTCATATCAGTAGCATCGGCAGCGTAGTAGTTACCATATGGACCTGTGATGGAGGCACGACGTGATAGTCCATTCATCATTGTCGATGTGATAGAACGTGATGCTGTAGATGATGACGCTGCTGCTGCTGCTGCTGCAGATGCTGTTGTAGCTGATGACGACGGGTACATGAGCGATGTGTCAAGAGCAGTTAGACCATCAGGTGACAATGTACCCGCATTGCTTTGTGGATAACCATGACCAAAGGATGGCGCGGTAATCTGCGCGGCCGTTGAACGACGCATCATTGGATTGCCATTTGCATTGAGAATGGACAAGTCGTAGTTGGCCATGGTTTGCATAGGGTCATTCGTGTTGATGGATCCTGTGGTGTTGGCACGTAGTCTAGTGGTGGTGGCAGTAGCACTACCAGAGACACCAGTGGTGGTAGTTGGATGTTGCAACAAGTGTGGGTTGGGATCTTCCGCGAATAATGGGTACAATTTATCGCTGATACCATGATGTTCGGCAAGAGCCTTGGCACGCTCGAAGGGAATCCATACACCCTTAAGATGCATGGCACCCACTTTAACGACAACACGCTGCTTCTCATTCTTAAGAATGCCGTCGCGTTTACCGCGTGTCATACCAACCACGTTAAGTAGTTTGGTACCGTTGATCATGTTGTTGTCCTGACGACGTGCCACACACACCGATTCGGCATCTACCTGGTAGCAGATCGTGCCTTCATCCTCCCAAAGCGTAGTGGTAAGACGAGGGCGTTGTGTACCGGTGGTGGTCCAACCTGATGAGCTATTTGACATGAATCCCATGAGATGACTATTACCACTTGCGGCGAGTGGGCTGGTTGCCGTGGTGGTGGCCACACTCGATCCATTGGATGGCCATTGCAAGGGCCAACCGCTAAAGTAGCCGGAGTTGGCGGCAGCCATGGTCGACGAGAGACCGGCAGCGGTAACAGCGATGGCGCTAACGGCAGCTGGACCAAAACCAAATGACATACCACTCGCAGATCCCGGTTGGATGGGTGGATGCAACGTCATGGGGTGTGATGGCGAACCTGCTGCCGCGGTAGGGTAAGCAGCATAGGGTGTGGTCGCCTGTGAGGCATATCGACTGGTGGCGGCAGCGGCAGCGGCAGCAGCTGCATTGACAGCGCTCGTGTCAGCCGTACCGAATTCTAACAATGGATTGGGCGCGGTCATGGATGATAGTCCGGCAGCCGAGTTTGATGTAGTGGCAGTGCTGGCCACATTATCAATACTGCCGTAACCGTTGGACATCATGTTTTGTGGCAGATCAAATGTGTTGGTAGGATAGACAGGCATTGATAAAAGCTGAGCGGTCGACTGTTGAACAGAGTCGAAGAATTGCAATTGCTGCTGTTGTTGTTGTTGATATTGAATGTCTTCAGGTGGTGAAGCTAAAGCCAACGATTGACACTGTTGAGTAGTGGCAGCGGCGGCGGCAGCAGCAGAGACAATATGTTGATTCTGGTTAAGAACAGTGGCGGCAGCAACAATGGCGGCAGCGGTAGCAGCGGCAGTAACACAATCAGTATCGGTAAAGGGGGAGATAATGGTGTTCTGATGGTTATCGTAGGATAATGGTTGCTGTGGCTGATTAAAAGTATCGGGCGAAGGGTGTCCAACAATAGCGGCGAAATCTGATGCTTGATTGGCAATCGAGATGCTGCTTGACATGACAGGGTAAAAACTAGAGAATAAATGAGAATAGGATGTTCATTGTTGGTTAGTACAATCAGTGTATATAAACTAATAGCTGGCTATTATTAAAGATAGAGAGAGAATGCGTATGACTATCATGGTTTCATAATCGGAAGATACAAAACCATATTGTGAATGGCTACACTAATAGTGCTGCTGATAATGATAATGATGATGATGATGATGATGGTGGATAGAAACATGCAGAGGATGCATGCCTATGAAGCAGAATGGTGTAACGTATACACACACACACATACATACATACATACACTATTATCATTAGAGACTAACAAAAATAAAAGGGGTCATACAAGATAATGATGATAATGATATCCTTACAATGTAGCAATTAAGCTATTGAGTAAATGAGCGAATGAACATGTAGGAGAAGGGTCACATTATCAGTGAATGATGTGTATGTATGATTGTCAAACTGAATGCTGACACGCCCTTTCAACGATGACGATAGATTGGCTCTAGAAGGTCAACTGACCATTATAGAGCAGCGTGCACATCAAAGGAGCATGAGCATATCGTAGATCAATCCCATGACCATGTGAGCATCTTTGTATGGTGCACACACACAAACACACGCTCACCATGGTCAATGGCTGTTAAACGTAGATGGTATTTTGGTGCAATTATCAAATGCTACCATACTATTACGATTGCAACTGTGTACAATATACGCTGTACATGAATAAGCATTGCTATCCATACAAGGAAGAAGCGGAGGATAAAAGTAGGTAAGGTAGAACAAATCATTATGCATATGTGTGCTTGTGTATCTGTACCTGTACATATACGTGTACATGTACTTGTACATGCTTAAAGTCAACAGTCTCGAATGCTATCGAAATTAAAGTGTATAAACATTGGCATACATATGCATATCACCATGATACTAAATAATATGCACATTGTTCCATAAACAAATAACGCTACAGAGCAACCATCTATGATGATGATCGATATCAAATAGAGACTTTCGCTCTTTCTCTACTCGTGGATGTCTTTTTCATATACACATACCCCGGTGTGGATAGAGTAACCTATCCGAAACAACAAGTAAGTAAAACTACAATTGTCGGTAGGAAAGTCTTGACGATTGCAGTGAATATCTCAATGAGAAGGGTTTACAACAAATAAACGAGAATAGAGAGCAAACTACAAAAACAAAACAAAACAAAATGCTAAAAGACCAATTTGAAGTAATGGAAATATAAAAAGTATGTGTGATAAGCAATAATAATAATCAATAAACAGGGAAAAGGAGAGAGACAGAGAGAGACAAAGAGACAGAGAGAGAAAAACAACTAAAAAGAAAGTGGATTACAAATGGATCACACTCACGCCTACACACGCACACAATACAAGAATTGATCACTAGTAGTAAAGGTAATAATGACAGTAGTAGCAATAGTATCACACAGTCCTCGTCGAGAGAACAAGTGAAATCAACACGAATAGTTCTAGAATCTACTATGTCACCGTTACAATAATAACCAAGCAATCAAGTATGGTTGTGGTCCGTAGAGTGTTCAAATACACGAAAGAAAAATAAAGAGAGAGCGAGACTAACAATGAACCAGTTATACACACTGCCTTAATGATGCGTGGCACTAAATCAAAACCAACCGACTATCAACAAAAATGAAGAAAGAAAAGATTAAGTAAGATAAAGTTGAGCTAGTCAATAGACAAGAGAGAAAAAGGAGAATACGTATGTATTTGTACGTATACGTATAACGTAGAATGAAAAGATAAAGAAGGAGTGGCACGACAGTGATAGCAATGAATGTTAACGAGAGGATAACCAGAAAGAATAAAAGAACGGTTGGGTTGGGTTGGTTATGTTAGTAAGACACACATACGCAAGTAGCAATTAAAGCAGCAGCAGCAGTAGTAGTAGTAGTTGGTATATGGTATGAGTTATAAACCACGAAAGAGGAGATAAAAAGAGAAGGTGCGGAGACTGAAAGTCCACACACGTAAGAATTTAAAAATGGTATGATAAGAAGGATAGGGTGTGGATGTGTGAGAGTGTGAGAGGATGAGGAATGTAAACCACAAATTAAATACAACGGGCTTTGCCCGATAATAAATAAATAAATAAGCAAGTAATCTCACACACCCAAGTCTATCAGTCGGTCTATCAGCGTGTCAGGTGTAATTTTCTATATCGCGTAGTAGACATGAATCACCCCGCCTTTGCCATAAGCAAAAGAAAGAGAGAGAGAGAGAGAGAGGAGATAATGGTGTAGAAGCAAGTGAAGGTAGGAAAACCATGGTTAAGGATGAGCGTGATAGGATGGTAATGATGATGATGATGATGGGAGAGCCCAACACCATACACCAGATGAAGATAAACGGAGTACGTAGGACAAAAAGAGTAGATGGGAAGCGCGTGCTACGAGCGAATGAGCGGTGGTTTGTGCAAGGCGAGCCAGGGGAAGCGCAATCCACACACACACACACACACACACTTTCCACTACCATCATCAAGACAGGTATTGGTCATGGAGGGGAGTAGTTTGTAGGAAATGGTATAATAGAATTATAGAAAGGGGCAAGTGTATGAAGCATTGTCCTCATGATGCCAATATACCACACATCATTAACCAAACTATTAGCATGTTCATCATGCTAAATCAACACTAATGTCAATTTAGAATGGCGCACTTGTCATCTTTGGTTAAGCGCGCGCGCGCGTAGGCACAGCACACGCGTGTTATTCCACAATGATCTCTTTCTACGTTTCCATTGTCACCAATGACGAGGAAGGTATCCTGATGGAAGGCACAAGAGAAAAGGCAGAGAGGCATATGGCCGTAAATGGTACGCGGTCAAATACCAAACATTGGCCATTACGTTGCCAGTGAAAAGGTACAAACCGGATGGTGTGGATGGCACGGCGCAAGGCGAATTTTAGAAAAAGACAAGCACCACCACGACAACAATGATAACAATGACACACGCACACATTTCTCATTAATTCATTAATTCATTACACCCATTTCAAGGAAGGAGCAAGGTGAGTTAACGCGCAGAGAACAAACCAGAATGCAAGTTTTAGTTGGAGAGCCAATATGCTTACAGCAATTAACGGGTAAGGAAAGAGAGAGGGAAGAGAGCACGCGGACATGCGTACAAGTGTGTGTTTCAATTATGGACAGGATTAGAACAAATCCTAACGAGTAGGCTCACGCGGATATCGGATGCCATGTATCACGAGCCATTGGAAAAAAAGGGGGGATTATGCACGATGGAAGTTGGCATGCCGTTTACAAGCGACAAAACGCCGCTACTGAAGCGCAGTCACTACAGACGTTGCACTACTACAAACGACGTCGTATTAGTAGGCTTTGTACTTATGCACGCATGCACGCGTGTGTATATGCGTGTGTACGTGTGTATACGTACGTGGGTATGTATGTATGTGTTAACATACAGAGCAGGGTAGTAGTAGCAGCAGCAGCAGCAACTAATAATACTCTAGCAGTAGTAGTACACTACAATCATTGAACCAAAACAAGAAATTTCCTATGCTTGAAGGTGGTGTGTGCGCGTACATTCAAAGCTCATACTGTTGTCATTGCCATTTGACAATGATCAATCAACATACACAAGTGTGCGCGTGTATACACACACACACACACACACAACTCACTCATGTCAACGAGATAACAGGTGGATGTGATAACAGAGAGAAATGATTAAAATGGGAATATTGACTTTTAACGCCAAATGATTGGTGATTCATTCAACGAGAGGATTGTACCAATGTGTGTGGGTTGTGTGTACGCGTAAATGTAGGAACAACCCAATAACCCTATCATGCTCATCCTATAGATTGACTTGTGACTTGTTATGAACGTCATTCATTCATTCATCCATTCATCCACTACCTCACATTACTAGCATGTAGTAGCTAATAACGAAATGATATGATATGCTATGATTGCTTGTGTTGTTTTTCAGTTGTACACGGTGCACGTCGGTTGATTTACGTGCATTCGCGTGTACTTTGGCAAGCACTGTTCGGCACTTGATCAGACCGCGCAGTTAAGGAACGTGAATTTTATGAAATGCATTGGTAGTCATACACAATAGAATGATTATACGCCGTATGCTAGCAGGAGTATAGACTTTGTCATTCATAATTGAGTGATGCACTAGCGCCAATGCGGTACTTTCTCTCTCTTTCTCTTACTTTCACGTTTCCTCACATTCTTTGAATGTCATGAGGTGTTTTTTAGGGATTATTTTCATCCATGTACCATACATACATTTCAAAAGAGACACTGCCAAGACACATTTGCCGTTAAACCCGCTCTCGACTCTTCATAGCATAGCTCATTCTCATTGCTATTGTCGTATCAACAAGCACCAATGAGTTGCTGAGGTGAGTGTGTTTGACGCGCACAACAAAGGTGAATCAAGTCATAACAGTATGGGTGCACGAAAGTCAAGGTCTGCAATTGGCACGTGCTCTTCGTTGATTGGATCACGGCGATAACCATTCATTCAACAATAATGAGGCAGTAGTGATAATCCGTCGAATATTCAAGGGTTATGACAATGAATGTTACGCGATAAACCAGTTTGAGCGGTGATTACTTATTACAGGCAGACAGACAAACAGACAGACAGACAGAAGGAAAGACACATACGCACAAATATACCCAAGCCGTGACATTGTTACTGAAATAGTGGTGCGTGCGCCATGCAGTAACAATGAAAGTGACAACAGCCAGCAGCAACAGCAACAGCAACCATTGCAACAACAAATGTCATGAGAGAATATGCAAGTACAATGCAATCACAACAGAAAAGAAATGGCCGCTGTAGTTTGAAAATAATAAAAGTCATTGTCGTCACAGCGCCGATTGCAGACGATAATACAACCGAGTATGGTCACGCGCGCACGTACCATGACCATGATTCGTACGCAGCAAAAGAATATACAATGACATAGGGTAAGGAATATGCATTCTTCCCATAGGCTATAGCCGAGTATTATAGTAGACTATAGGATAGGATAGAACGATGCACACGTAAACAGTACAAATTGAAATGTCTCACATCTACGTAGACCTTGCATCATCATCATCATCATCATCAATCATCATCGATTACTCGTATGATGAGAAAATAGGTCGATAATAGCGACAAATAGACATACAACGCAATATATACGTAATATGCAATAAGTAGATCGAGTAGTATATATATATTCGAATGTTGCTATCTTACCTGAATACTAAGGGCCTTTGCCGTTTATATGAACAGGAACGGTGACGCGAAATACGTTTACTCGGTAGTAAAGTATACGGTCACAACCAGATTTAAACGAAAGTTGTAGTTTTGCTGTCTAGAAATATGAATGTTATAAAAAGATCATGTATTCGTTAGTTAGTTAGTTAGTTGATCGATTGCATCATTTAACAAGGCTTTTCGCGCCACAAGTAACCCTACAATTAACTATAATCACCGATAGACTGGTCTGTATGATTATCAGATGACCAGAATAATAAGTGAAAAAAGAGAGGATATATGTCAATGAATGAATGAATACAAGTGTTCACTAGATAGGATAGGATCAGATGGTGAGTGAGTGAGCGAGAGAGTGTGTGTATGGAAACAAAAGGTGTACAAGTCGGGAAATTGTTATGAGCAAAAAAGAACAATAATAATAAATGATAGGATGAGCGTAAGAACAAAAGAAAAAGGCACGGTGAGCTGTATAAATAAATATAACAGTGGCAATGTGATGGATATGTACTTGATCAACCGACGCGATGGAAAGGGAATGAACAAATGGGGCACACCAATATAAAACAAGGATCGAGCAGATTTCTTGGTATAATTGTAGTAATCAACCAGAATACAAATGTGAACTAAGAAGAGTTGAAACAGAGAGTCAACAATGTTAAATCACAATGATATACACGATACTCGAATGAATGAATGAATGAACTAGAGGATATGGTGTGGCGAACGACCGGCGTACGCAAATGAAGCAAAGAGGATTGGATAAGAAAGATAGAGCGAAAGGATAGAAGAATGGACCAGGCCGGCTGGTTGAATGGTATGTGTGTGATGGTGGTGGGATAACGATCAAAGTGAACGAGAAGAGTAGAGACAATGAGTGAACGAGAGAAAGAACGGAAGATCAGGCCGACCAGCCAGTGCAATGCAGGTATATATGGTGGCGCATTCACATTGGCAGCATGATGGATAACGGCATGGCAACCATGTTCAGGTCAGTGGACGCGTGCAACCGATGAGCGCAACCATTCGGTCATACCAAGTGACATTTGTGTGTGTGTGTGTGTGTATTGATACAAAAAAGAAATGCCATATGGTATAACAATACACTAACTGACGGTGTATAGATCTCTCGTTTGCAACTCTCCGTTCATCGTCCAGTTGTGGAATGCAGGGGAGTAAGCAAGAGCATTGAATGCCAGGAATAAACAGGAAAACGGAGTCAACCATCTGAAGAGATGGATATCATATTATAGCACGCATGTTCATCCACACTTCCTTCATTCATCCATTGTCATAAGAGTTTAAACGACAATGGATGGCATTCATCCATTCATGGCAGTAAACTCGACTCGTTAAAAAACTAGAAATGTAAATTTTACACCTGAAACATATTGTTTAAATGTAACAATGTGGTCAGGTCATATGCTTCGTACACACACCCTCTCCCTCACATGGATATGAATACGGATGCGGATATGGATATGGATATGGATATGGATATGGATATGGATATGGATATGGGTGTATAGTAGGGTGAGCAAGCACGCTAAGTGTGGATCGTCATCTCGTATGGGTCCGACACGAAAAGCCAGTATAGCAATGATTTCAAGTGGAACAAATAACGGAAAAAAAGGCGAGCTAACAAAGGGGAGCGGAAAGTAAAGGGCACAGTCGAGGCTAGTTACACGCACACACACATATAGCATACGAGTATGAACAAGCCTGACGAAGCGCATGGGGCGTACAAACGCTTCAACGTCTGACCGTTCCTTCTTCCATCCATAAACAAAACTCGTCGCAAGTCAATAAACAACATACATTCTTGGAATCAAGGACCATCATTAGAATCATTATTACTCGATGATGCGATTTCAATAATGCGTTTTAGGAGGATTGTTGAAGGTTAGACACAAACATGCACGCCTCATTACAAAATAAGAAATAAGAAATAATGATCAATGTACTGCAATGGTTTGTATCAATCTAACAGAATCCATATGTCATCAAGAGACACACAACTGCATGCGATTCATGCATACGATAACATCACAGGATTGTAGATTTGTAAATGTGCGCATGCTTAGACGAGCGTGACTGTAACTAGCGGAGATGAAATTCAAAAAGCTTCCATTCTTTTTAGGAGAACTGACAACTTGCTAAAGCCAACGTCATCAGTAACATCGTCATTAACTAGAATGAGATGTTGCTTAGCATTCTACAATGCCATACGTACGCACACACATATAGATAGATATACAGATAGCTATTATTCTTTCAGAAAAGTAGAACCTACCAAATATATACCGGTAATGAATTATCAGCTAGACAGACAAATGGTAATAGTTTTTTGATAGATTATATTACACGCAGGCGATGTCAATTACGGTATACAACGAGATATGCCAGTAATAGAGCTCCACCTTTACAGATGGTAGTAATATAGAGCGATACTTGTTGATTAGTTAGTTAATTGATGCCGAAACAACAAGCAACAAACTAAAGGGAAAAGGAGGAAAGTAAAAAAGTGTAAATGAAGAAGAAGAAGAAGAAGGGACGGCCGTGGCCGCTTGCGAATCAACTAAAGTGTATAATAAAAATGGCTGATGGACGCGCAAGCATGACTTGAGACCAGATGACGATATACGGATTTAAAAAGACATGCGGATCAGTCAATGACACTGAACGATGCTGGTTGGTGTGACCGTGTTTTCCACCTGCTAGCTATGACAGACCGTGGGCAAGTGAAAACAAAAAGTAAGGTGATGATGTAGAGGAAAAAATAGGAAAACGTTGAATGACAGGGCATGGCAGCTATCGCACTGTTAAAACAACCCAAGCAAAGGAAGAAAGTAAGCAGGAAACGAAAGGAAAAAAGGGAAGGCGAGATGAACGAATCAACGATGAGCGAATCATTGTCTGCCAAAAGTGTTCAAGGGATGGGACTCGTTTCGCAAAGGTACGTTCATTATTGCAACGACACACCTGACTCGTATTCCCTCATTTGTTGGTTGTGCGTTTCTCGATTATTGTCTACTGTTTGTTTATCTGTGAGTTGATCAACTGGTCAGTTTATCCGTTTTGAGCAATGGAAAAAGGGCACTAAGCGATACAGACACACACACATACGCGCACATTTACTTTTCTCTCTCTCTCTTTCATAGGTAGAGTGCAGCATGTAAACGTTTACGATTAATGATGATGGTACAGCATCATCATCACTTTCGTGTACCGCCTGGTCCATGCCACCAAGCAATTACAAAGCATACCATCCTGCACTAGGAGAATTACCTATTCTGCGGACTTTTAATATGTCGCATTGCATTAATTAAACAGCAGCTGACCTAGATGATCGTCTTATTAGCAATGATACGATACGGTATGCTACGATATGCTACGATAAGATAGGATGCGATATGATATGATGATGTATGATGATGTATGACGATACTGAAATGGAACAATGGGCGATTACACTTTCTATTGATGTAATGGTTTGGGAAAGTTTGTTGTGCTAGGAAGGATGGAGCGTACAGAGCAGCAGTAGTAGTGGTAGTAGTGGAAATGGTAACGAGTACATCAATGTTTCATTTGTAGTGAGTAGCAGTGATATTAACCAATAAATGACGAGGATACTCAGTTACTGACGTGAACCAAGCAAATGCGATGATTGTGACGGTGTAGTAAATAGATAGATAGATAGAAGAAACATTTTTGGGAATTCGCAGATGGCATGAATAACCGGTTAATCGATAGACTTGCTAACATGTTCAATTAATTGCCATACGTGTGGCCATGATCTACCATAGCACTGAATTATTTCTCTTGTCTTTTACCCTGCTCTACTTTACTCTACTCTAATTGCTTTCTACTCTCGCTCTAATAAGCGTATCTGTCTATCCATTCCACTAGATTAGTGCAAGACCCTCATTTAGTATCCACGCCATTCAAGTCATTATTCCTTGGTACAACAACAATAAGTATATCTACAAGGTCATTCAATCATTTACTGAATAAATATATGGTATTCTAACTATTAAAGATCTCAACTAGTAGACAAACAGGTAGAAAGAGAAAAAGCGAGTATTTTCATATATTCATTGTCTATGTTAGTGGATTGACATGGTATTACAGAGACACGAATATAACCAGCAACAGATTTTACTTTACTGACATATCATCGATTAGATATATTTCAAATGAACTACTTGATGGCATATGAATAAAATGCACCAATAATGAGCAATTATATTATACCATTGAATAGTACATTACTATTGAATCAACTAGTATGAACATTTATACGATACAAAATTCGATCAATGCAGTAAAATTCAAATGATTTATAAACACAGTAACAATTGAAATGCCTAATTTCCCACGATAATTCCTTGACACGCCATTAAGTGCGGCCTATTTCCCCCTCACTATCCTCATCCTCCTCTTACTCCATCTTTTCCCTCTCCACACAACCGTGTTGACCTTGTTGCTTTTGCGTAACTATTTGCCACTGTTGCTCTCACTGCTAAATATCCCGTTACAACATGAATAGTGCCACTGCTACTACTAGGCGTGTATTGCATTTAGCTCAACGTGCTCTACCTAATAGCAGACAAACATGGTTGTCTAATCAAAAAGTAAACATAATAATGACGTAGCCTTGATTACTAAACTCTAACCGCGTAATACTGTATATTTATTATCTATTTATACGTTAGTTTGCAGGCGTAAGAGGCATGGCTTCCGCGGCTACCGGTGTCAATCCCGATGGTATAAAACCTGGTGTGGCTCATTCCCACCTATTGTGCACTTCGACCGAGGCAGCCATGAGGAATCCCGAGTTGGAGGCAATCGCTAGCAGTGACACGAAACGTATGAATTTATACCAAGCGGTCAATGAGGCGCTGTCGACGGCACTCGCCACGGATGAGACAGCGGTGGTATTCGGCGAGGATGTGGCATTCGGCGGTGTATTCCGTTGCACTATGGGATTGGCTCAGCAATTCGGTAAGAGTCGCGTATTTAACACGCCACTATGCGAGCAAGGTATCGCGGGATTCGGAATTGGTATGGCGGCCGAGGGACACACGGCCATTGCAGAGATACAGTTTGCCGATTATATCTTTCCGGCGTTTGATCAATTGGTGAACGAAGCAGCCAAGTATCGCTATCGCTCGGGTGGTCAGTTTGATTGTGGCGGTCTAACCGTACGCACACCGTGCTCGGCCGTGGGACATGGCGGACATTACCACTCGCAAACACCGGAGGCGTATTTCGCGCACACACCTGGATTGAAGGTGGTCATGCCACGTAGTCCCATTCAAGCCAAGGGATTATTGTTGGCGTCAATTCGCGATAAAAATCCCGTGATATTCATGGAGCCAAAAGTGTTGTATCGAGCATCGGGTAAGTACTAAGGTGATTTATGTGATCACGCACTAATGAATAGCCGATTAGTCGAGCAAGTACCAGTGGAAGATTACGAGTTACCACTTGGCAAGGCTGAACTACTTAAAGAAGGTAAGCATTACCATCACTACCACTATCATTACTTATTTATTCATCCATTCATTGTTATAGGCAAAGATATTACATTGGTGGGATGGGGATCGCAGATATACGCATTAGAGAATGCGATACAAATTGCCGAGAAACGTATGCCTGGCATTAGTTGTGAACTCATCGATCTACGTACCATTCAGCCATGGGATGTCGATGCAGTAGTGGCATCCGTCAATAAGACCGGTAGACTAGTGGTGGCGCATGAAGCACCGCAAACAGGTGGATTTGCCGCGGAAGTTGTGTCAACAGTGACTGAACGATGCTTCCTACGATTGGAGGCACCTCCTCAGCGGGTATGCGGTTGGGACACACCCTTCCCACTTATATTCGAGCAATTCTACATGCCAAACATGATTCGATGCTATGAAGGTATAAGACGAGCGATGGAATTCTAATTATTAATGCTTTTCTTTTTTATGATGATGACGACTTAATAAAGCAATATTCATGTAATATTGATCATTCAATAGTTTATATATAAAGAAACGAATAACATAATCGAATGAATCCATTTTTATTGTAATCAATCATCCAATATCAAAGTATGAATTGTTTACTAGAAAGAAAAGGCAATATTAATATATATAAATGACATTAAATGTATAATATCTAGCAGCTTACGTGCAAATATAAGATAATAACTAGGTGCACTATAGAGGATAGCTTAGTAATAAAAACAAATATACATCTACGAACTAGTAGAAAAGTATGAACGACTCGATTGATATGTATGTACATCCTATTGCAATAAGTATGCTATCTAATCACCGGTGTCACCGGTAAACATATCAGAACAGCAATTGTTACGATGTTTATCGCGTTGTTGAGCACGTAATGCGCGTGATAGCCAACTTCTCATGCAGGTATAACGAGAACGACTACCGCCGATACGTTTCATGGCAATGGCGTTAATCCCACTGGCCGATCGCCATATTTGTAGTGATGCCACGCATGAGTGTTTCCGTAATAGTCGATCATGCTGCAATTCGTCGATGGAGGGTCGCCATGCCACTGCAACTCGCTTGCCATCAGATGAGGTAGAATGCGGTACACGATGTCGAGTTAGCGTTTGTTGTAGCAACTCGATGGTACGCTCGACTCGTTGAAGGGATCGATAAACAACACGCGGCGATGTAATCACCTTGACCATACTACATGGAATGGCTACGGGATCTTTACCCGAGAGTTGAATCGAGTTCATGGGCGAGCGTGTATGTACGCTAATATCAAGTGGTGCACTAATGGCATGCGAGAATCCGCTGCGTATCGTTTCAATAGGGACGACACCGTTGTTACGAGTTAATGATGCTGCCGTTGATGTCGGTGTCGCTACCGTCTCGATAATATCAGATGAATCGATTGGCTTCGCAGCAATAGATGGACGATTTTGTACAGCATGGTGCTGTTGTGGTTGCTTGTTATGGTTTCTAGATGTATTATTATTGTTCGCTAAAAGTGGCGCGATATTCGATGGAACTGAACGCCATTGACCATCCAGCGGATGTTGACTATTACTCGCTTGGGCAGCATCGGATGAGGATCCATTGAAGTTGCTATTTACACTGACTGCCTTGTAAAAGCATTCGGCTTGATGACGACGTGCTTCGGCCAGCGCATAAACCGATACTTCAGGTGAGTTACGACATCGAATGATAACCCGCGATGCGGTGTAGTGTCTAACTGGTTCCTCGCCCGTACGATTCGTCGTACCAACTAAGGGTAGACGCCATGGGAGGAATTTACTACGACTTTTACGATGACCCAAACCATTCGGTAGTGTAGTGCTGGGTAATGACGTCTCGGATGTAGTAGTTGTAGTGGTGGTGGTGGTGTTATTAGTTAATGCGCTAATAGATCGTGTTTTCACTTCAATATCAGCGCGTATACTAGATGATTCATGTGTTGCTGTATTCACTTCTTCATTCTCATAATGATGATCAGCAGCAGCAGCATCATTGTCATCTTTATCGTGTTCCTTTAACTTTGGCAGCATTATCTCGCTAATATCTTCCGGTACAATGGAACGCTCCAGTGTTTGTCGTAATGTAACCACCGCTACACCAAGACATTTGGCCGCACGAATAATCGATTCACTATGGAATGGATAATGTAGATGCAGATAGGGATCGGGTAATGGCCAGCAATCGGGAGGCGGGTTGGGCACATGTGGCTCGGGCTCTTCTTTCATAGTTGGTCCCCGTACAAATGGATGCGCTAACAGTTTGTAGGATGTGATACGCTTCCAAGGATCAGGACGAAGACATCGCTTGATACAGTCCCAACAGTCGTAGGATATGTGTTCGGGCTCTCGTTCAATAATGCCATTCAATAATGCGTGTAGATTACGTCGCTTAGACGGATCACCGAATGGTAGTTCACCCGTGACCATAACAAATAACACAACGCCTAATCATCATCATCATCATCATCATTATCATCATTATCATCATCATCATGAGTATATAAATATATGTCTACATGTCTGTATTAGTTTACCTAATGACCAAATGTCCACCTCAGGTCCTATAAACATATTAGGGAAAGGCAAGTTAATGGATGACACTATTTCATTCTAATGGGCTACTTACCAATATACGGTCGACCCATAAGAATCTCCGGTGATGAATAGGGCACCGAACCACACGATGTTTCTAGCTGTGAACCTATACGATAGTAGTTGGCCAGTCCGAAATCAATCAAGCGTACATTATCATTGACATCAATGACAACATTCTAGAATAGAGTAAGTTATAGTATCACTAGTTACAACAATGACAATAGCACGACTTACCTCCACTTTAATATCTCTATGAACCACACAGTAACGATGGCAATACTCTAGAAGCAATCGATACTATGGATTAGCAACCCTACCATGTGTTTACTACAACAGTAGATGTACACGTTGGCTTACCCACTGCATCGACCAGTTGTTGAAAGTATCGCTGCGCTTCCCATTCAAGCATACCACGCTCTCCTACACGATCCGCGAGTGGTTCACCCTTTACATACTCGTAAAACAGGTAGAATCGTTTAGGATCAGTACGAAAGTCTAGTAATGCCACGATATTCGGATGACGCAAGTATCGTGTAAGATTAGCCTCGCGCACCACTCGTTCATCCATCGTTGTCTCGCGTCCATTACGACGTTTTCGTCGACGTTGCACCTTCTCTGGATCATCATTACCATTGTCAATGGGTTTATTGCGTGATCTACGCTCACGAGGAATAATCTTGACCGCTAACTATATATGTATATATACATATACAATGGTGAGATGATCGAGTTATTATCTCATAGATGTACCATACCTTCTCGCAGGTGAGTGCACTACGCACTAGTTTCACTTTACCATAACCACCCTCGCCTAGATTGCGTAGAATGCCGAATTCTCCAAGTGGAATACCCAATGGATATGGCTCCTCGGTTGTATCCTGACCGCGAGCCTTTTCCAAGGTGATCGCGTTGATGTCCGGCATCGATACGCGTGTGTGCATGATTTGAATGAGAAAGTCAACGAAGATGATGCTCAGCTTATCCGTTTGTTTTGCTCAGCTTTATCACAACGACACTTCACGTTGATAAATATAATACAATAGTATACGATACTTCTTCGATGTTAATGATGATGCTTGTTGTTGTAATATGTATTAGTATAATAGGGAATAAGACACGACAAATGACATGTATCAATTGATAAACGTTGATGCTATTTGTTAATATCTGACAACTATAATCGTTAACAATCACTAGTCAACAATAGAACACAGTCTAGGACTGCTTCCAATCCAATGGTGTACAAGGCGTGACACACAAACGAACGAAATAAGTAGAAGAAAACAATAACAAGAAATAGATCAACGACAATGACAACAATGTAGAGTTTAAGATGAATCAATGAAATGATGATGTAGTAGTATTGACTTCTTTTGATATTACAACAAATAGTACATCATGATTTTGGTCGAGTTGTGATGGGATCGTAGATGTCTTGGTTGCATGGATTGTTACTATTGTTGTCGAGGAGTTGAACGTGGGTATACTCATGTAGGAATCGATAAAGCATCAGGAACAACGATTGATACTGATAGTAGGTAATAGAGTAATAGTAGCACTAATACTAGTGTGAATAAGAAGTAGCGAGAAAATATACATACATATATCAAGTGTGAACATGCGTAGTGAAGGAAACACTATCATACTGGTCATGGCATCATTCTAAATGTTGTTGTCAAGTTGTAATCACCACTACTACTACTATTACCATCAATATTGTTACTAATATTGTCACTTTTATTATGATTTGTGATGGTTATCAATGTAAATAATAGAGCCCCTTCGTAAAATGGCTAGGCAGAATGACTACATTATTTACAAGCAATGTATATATATATATATATATAATTAGTACCATTTCTTTCTTTTAGTTGGCTGACGCTGTTTACGTGTCTTTGTTGCAGTAGTATTATTAGCAGTAGTGTTATTAGCAGTAGTAGCAGGACGAATATTCATAGGATTACGATGTGTTGAATTAGTAGTCTTGATGAAATGTTCACTTTGTTCACCAATAGATTGAGCAGTCTTTGTTGTTAATGGCCGTACAACTCGTCGATGCGTAGAAGCGACATCGTCATGATCCATAACTGATGACACATTAGACCAATTAGCTAATGAATTGGTACGTGATTGCCAGGTTGTATTAACATCTTCAATGGGGAATAGTACCTGTTTTGTTTGAATGGTATTCGTATTACTTTGCAAGCGTTGTCGATTAGTAGATCGTAATTTGGATCTTGTCTGATATCCACTGGGATAGACAGGCTGAATTGCTAACGCATTATCTGCTACACCTTCTGAGGAATGAGGATAGTTGACATTACTACTATGTTCCTCATTTGCCTCGTATAAATAGCGAGTGCCTATACTGGCCATTTGTCGTTTCTGACGTTCATACGTGTACTGATATGATGTCATGGAATGAATATGTGATCATTTACTCATATTATTACTTTACTTACTAGCAATTTCTGATGTTGCTTATTCTTATCGGCCATCTGTTCTGACAACTCGTGTCTACGTCGTTTCTCTTGTTCCAATTCATCTTGTATAGCTAGAATATCGATGTGTATTTAGTATGACATGTTTGCACTAATCTATGACATACATTTTAGCTGATCACGTAGTCCTACATATATATTTAGATATATTTAGATATAGATTAGTACTGCTTAGACTACTACTACTAATAATAATAAGGACACTTGCTTAATACTTCTCCATTACGACTCGTGATTGTAGTGTTCATTTGTTCCTCCAATTGTCGATACTTTCTATCTTGTGCCTTTATTAACATGGCTTGATAATTTAGTTCTTGCATCATTTGATAACTCCAGAATGATAATGCTCGCTGACAGATATCGGCAATAATATCGGGCTTTAATCCAGCCAATACTGACTGTAACAAAATGACGATTAGTAACATCAATATTACTCGCTGGAATGTATAGCATATATGGTAGTTCCTATTACCGATTTATAATCCTCTGATGGATTCAACTCGGTCAATACAATATCATTACTAGTTGTGAGGTTAACTAGTGTGTTGCCGTTGAATGTTGCATTTATACTACTGCTTACCTCGCAGTTAAACTAGTCTGACACAGTGGACACAATAGCGAGATACCAAATACATTGTCTGCGCATTCTACACAAAAGATATCTACATGTGCATATATGCATATACATAAACATGATTACTATCGTATTGAACGCTAGTTATGATGACACTAACGGGAACAAGTAGTTACACACGCTCGTGGTTCTATACCTCCCAATGGTTTACGGCATTTGCCGTTATTACACCGAAGTTCCACATCCATTGAATAAGAGAAAGGTGAAGGTGAAGAACAAATAGTAGCAGTAATATGGGTGACAGTAAAATTCCGACACATTGATTCAAATGTGCTGTAATGAATAAATGACATCAATGAAGTAATCCACACTTGTAATGTATCAAATACGACGATTAACCTCAAACGCAATATTTTCTCTTCTCCTGTTACCTACTGTTCTATACGTCAATTTGCTTGTTATCATGTTGGATGAAGTTATACAAATACCGGTGGCCGAGACCTCCACCACACTAGAGGGACAATTGCGACTACCAAACGATGAGGCTGGCCTATGTCTATTCGTGCATGGTAGTGGTAGTTCTCGATTCAGTCCAAGGTATTTAGCGTGTATCCTTGATTATACCAATCATATTGATATCTAATATACATATAGAAATCGGTAAATACATATACATAGATGAAGATGATAAACAATCGATATGAGTGACATGTTCAATACTGATATCGGTCATACTACTAGTTTCGTGGCTGATTACCTTTATCAACATGGAATTGGCTCGTTATTACTTGATCTGTTTACGCCGTCTGAAGAAGCAGAGGATCAAGTAACGCGCGCTCTACGTTTCGACATTCCCTTTCTAGCCAAACGAGTTATCGAGGTCATGGATCATCTGCAAACTCGTAGTGCTACTCGTCAGCGTCCATTGGCATTATTTGGTGCATCTACTGGCGGTGCCGGTTAGTATATTATTCAGCTTGTAGTACTCTATTATACCTACACTGTTATTATTGCTATGGTGTATTGTAATGTAGCTGCTATCATGGCTGGTCATCAACGACCCAATCTCGTACGCTGTATTATATCTCGTGGAGGTCGTCCAGATCTAGTGCCAGCAGCCATACTTGATATCGTTCAACAGCCAACCCTTCTGATTGTAGGCGGTAATGATACGACAGTCCTCAAGGACAATAGAACTGCTTTAGAACTGCTTGGCGCACGTGAAAAACGTCTAGAAGTGGTACCACATGCCACTCATTTATTCGAAGAATCAGGTAAATGTACTATTATTAGCACTTGAAAGAGATAGAGATAGAGAGAAGGGAAAAAGAAAGAATAGATCGACTGTTGCTACTACTATTTATTCGTATTATAATCGTAATCGTGTATTAAAGACATGACTCACTGCTGCAACAATATGGAGATATATTTATACAACAATGTCGATCATTACTACATGCTTCCTCCATTTATGGGATAATAAGGAGATAGGAGTGTGCGGGGTCCGTGAGTTTGATGTGTTGTGTATGCGTATGCGTATATATTTATATAGATGCTTGCTTATCATGAGTTTTAGGTGCGTTGGAGCAAGTGGCCGCCCTGACTAGCAACTGGTGCCAGCAGTACATTTGTTGAAAGCGGCACAACCTTTGTTTCAAGTAGACTTCCAGTTTATTATTGGTCGTTGTTTGACTTGCGTCAATGTCCCCTTTCTTTCTCTCTCTCTCTTACTTTCTTACTTACTTTCTTCCTGCGCGTGTGTATGCCCTTGTACACTATAAAGTGCTATAGTTTACTTTCTTTGTTCTTCCCTCGTACTTTCTTTCCATTTCGCTATTCAATTAAAGTAAATCTACAGTGAGATGCCTGAGACTTGCCGATTATAGTGTTGCTGTTGTTGTTTCCAAGAACCTCGCTCAACTTTTTAACCCTTAGTTTTACTTGTTACGCTTGTCGCCCATTCTATATTATAGGCTACCTGTTTACTACCGCTGAATATAATTAGCTTATCAGTCAACGAGCTGACTAACCTTTTTCTTCCTCATCCTTCTACCTTTCTACCTTTCTACCTTTCTTTCTATCTTCTGGTTCCATTGAATACTATCTCCTTTTGCCGGTCAACAGGTCCAACTAACGTGTGTACGCGTACATATTCTTGTTGATATATGCACCACTATGAACGTCGAAGTTTCGGTAAATCTAGACAAAAATGGCGTATACTTTGCTGGCGAGACCTTGAGCTGCGAGATGACTATTCGATATGCATATCAGGCAGTGTCGTCGCCGTTATCGCCCAGTAGCCAGCATAATATCGGTAGTGGCGGTTCTATTCTGTCGTCGTCCGCTTCAGTTCGCTCGTCCTCCACCTCTATCAGATCTTTCCTAGATGGTCGCTCGTCTATCACGAGTGCCGGCAATATACGTGCACCTACGCGTCGCTCGTCTCTCGCCTCACAAAGCGGTAGTAGTAGCATTCTACAGACGGACACGCAAAGCCAAGTCGATACCATCACACCTGCTACTTCGGTTGCCACCTCGCCCACTCCTTCTATTCGTGAGTCATGGGCAAGTTCCCGTTATTCATTGGACGAGAATGCCACTACTCATGGCAAGCTGAACAAAGCCCACGAGATATCGCATAGAACGCACGCATCGGAAGGATCTATCGCCTCGACCGTGTCACCTTCATGGCCATCATCTAGTAAGAAACCACTGCAGTTCCTTCCTTTATAAAGAGAGTGAAATACTAATACATTGCAACATGTGATTATTTATTATGTAGCACGTACTACTAGTCGTCCAACACGTTTACGCTCTATTGCTGCATCAGTATCCACACCTACCACTCAGTTACTATGGGGATTTGCTCAAGTAGTCGGTGTGTTCACCATTGACGAGACGCTAATACGCTCGGATGCTTTCGCTAGTCTAAATACACGCGGTATGTATCAGGCCATGGGTGTTAGTGGAATGGTAGGTGGATTTGGTGGAGGCACACTTGGTATCACTTCGGCCATGGGATCTGGTCAGTCAACCATTGACACGCATCCTACTGGTAAGTTATTCATACTGAATAGATTGCTCATCTGTTGTCATTATTACTATCATATACAAATGTACTTACATGATCATCTAGATGGTAGAGTAAAGTTACCACTATTCACTACACCACCCTCTATTCTATTTACTGATATCACATTAAGTGCCGGTCAAGAGAAAACATGTACGTATTTTGCAGTTGTAGCTCATTTATTTACAATAAAGAAAGAAGAAAAGGACAAAGTAGGAATAGAATACTAACTAGCAACGAGTATAGATCAATTCCAGATTAAACTGCCCACTTCATTGCCACCTTCTTATCGTGGTCGTACTATTCGTTTTCAATATCATATCAATGTTGGTGTACAAATCAATGATTCAACACGTCCTCAATATCTGGCACAGGTCCCATTTCGAATATTTAATCGGGTTCATGGTTAGTAGTTGACATATACGTCGTGATAGATCTACTAATACACATCACCACTATAATACAGTTGATGGTACCTGTCCCAAATACGATCTATTGACACCAGTAGCTATCGGTCAGGATTTGGCTATTATTTGCGATAAAGATAGTAAATTAGCTGCTAAAAAGTCAACATCTATACCGAGTAAGGCACAATGTAAGTATTTGTAGTATAAAGTGTAGTCATTGTCATGGATATTAATAGATGTATATGTATGTATATCACATTATTCCATTCTATGAATATTAGCCAATGGTGGACGAAATCGATTTCTACGTGCTGTATTTGAAGCGGCCAAACAAGAGCATGAAGTTCGAAATGGACGACAACGAGCAGTATCGGAGGTTTATCTCGATGAAGATGGCGATGGTTCATCAGCACGCCACGCGATGTTCACCTATCAAGCAGCACGAGCTGGTAAGTCATTATGCTTCATGTTCATTAATGCATGTACATGGTAATAATCTATGTCTCTCGCTATGAATATAGTAAACTTTAACTTGTCCATGAACGATCATCGAGTTGCCAAATTGAGTCTGGCCAAGACTACACTACGATTGGGTGACACATTACGTGGTGTACTAGATTTCAGTAATGCATCATTGGCATGTTATCACGTAAGTAGCATCATTGTAATGTAGAATGATATCATTCATATATGTTATACTTACTCTATATATCTATTGTTTAGGTATCTATTTCATTAGAGACCATGGAAGTAGTCGCACCAGGTTACGCGCGTGGCAATGCCGAGCAAGTACGTCGACTATCACGACGTAGTCACGTTGAATGGCATGCCTATTGTCATCAACTATCCCGACTAGGCTTCTCATTAGCGATTCCACCTGAACTATCACCGGGATTTGAGACAAATGCCTGTAAGTATATCACGCACATCAATGTATAGAAATAGCACAAGTATTGATTGTTATTGTTGTTTATAGTAAGTCTTGTATGGTCTTTACGCGTCGAATTAATTGTGGGCAAATCCACGGCAATCCCATTACAACACATTGTCAAGCAGGATGGATCGCGCATCTACGAAGCAGTAGCCGAACTAAATGCAGACACGTTAAATTGTAGTGTACCACTTCAGATATATCCATGTCAACCGGGATCAGTTCATGGTTATCGTACACAACAAACATTTGTAGTGGCATAACTCATCTATTCACACTTTTACATCATCCTACATATAACATTTAGCATTACATTACATTACTACCAACCAGAACACAGTCGGCTAGATTTCTTTTCTTTTCTCTTTCTTTCTCTTTTAGAAATAGCCATTTAGATATAGTTGTATTTTATCATCATACTTTTTATTTCTACTTATACCATCTTCAGTATTTGGCATGATACATTTCATATTATATATATATATAATCTAACGATAATACCGAATATATATCACCTTTTTTCTTTAATAAATTCATTAGTACATATAATAACATAATATAAACATGTCAAAATGTAAACACATATACTACATATTAGTATGTTAAGGCTTCAAGTCAGTAGGAACAATTGGCAATTATGGTTATTCCGCATTAGTTTGCACTCAGTACAGGTCTGAAATGTTACTCATCATACAAGAAGTCAACGACAAACTAGGAAGTAGTAATGCGTTTATACACACATGGATTAATGAAAGCCAATCAATTCATTATTTACTATGGATATTACGATTTATACACACAAGGCATACACACGTGTGGCTGTTTATCCGCTTATTGACATTGGAGAACTGTCCCTTCCTTTCCTTACTGGTCCCCAACCCCGCTATTTAAAGCGTATAAGCCGATTTAACCTCACGTATTCCTGTGTGTATCGTTTCCATATAGTAATGCATATCCTGGCTATCTATTCTATAGCACTTGTCAGTACAACTACGACAGCCGAGGTGAATAATCTATGTAAAAACAGACAAAAAAAACGCAAAAAAACACACGATCACTTATTGAAATTACTTTATTTCTTTCACAACCACAACCTGATCATTACACTATTACTCGTATATCAATAATAAAAGTGTTTGCACATTACTAATGCTGAATGGGATCACTTAGGATTCATCGGCAGGTCGCGGTTGTGTTTTACGCGCGGAACTCGACGATGTGCTACTTCCCGCTGAAGTTGTCGTGGCAGCACCCGCTCCTCCTCTCGCGCCCTTCTTATCGAGCAACGATTTGAAGAATGATGCTAGCACTTCGTTCTGAGAGGCTGGCGATACACCCGCGGCACTAGCACCGGCCACGCCAGCACCGGCACCAGTGGATGCAGCGGCAGCGGCAGCAGCAACACCACCACCACCATGCTATATGTTAAAATTAACATTGAATCATATTAATTAGCTTGTTTGCTTTCTAATCCTGTTCAACAACTAATAAACTTACGCGTGATTGAGCAATTTGTGTCAAGTGTGCGAGATATTCAGACTTTGAGTTGGCGATACTTTCACCGCTACGACCAGCATGTCCGGTACTATTCGCGGGACTGACATCGGTACTAGTGTCACCGCCAGTACCCGTACCACTTGCACCACCTGCGGTAGCAGCAGCAGTAGCAGCAACGGCAGCAGCAACATTGCTTCGATTTAACGAGCTACTACTCAATACAGGTGATGTAGCCGCACTACCATTACCAATGCTTGGTGCTGCTCCATTGGCTGTAATGGCTGTAGAAGCGCCGATACTAGATGAAGGCGAGATATTCGATGCAGTCGGTGCAGTGGCACCACTCGCCGGAACACGTCGTAGCACTTCAATGTGTTTCGCCAAAAACTCTTGTTCATCCTCTGCTTCCTCTGGCTCTTTCACGACAACACTCTAGTTTATATGTAGTGATGCATCATTGTTATTGTTACTACATCGTTACTTAGTGCCACGCTTGTTGACTCTCACCTTAATAGCCGCTGTCATATCACGAACTTGTGTTTGATAGATGCCGTGTAGGCCGTGTTCTTCATCACGTTGCGGGCTAGCCTCGTCCATCTCCCATGCATCAGCCATTTGACGACAATCAAACCCATCGCGTAGTATTTGAATCTTACCCCAGCTATCCCAGCCGGCAGGTATCATAATAATATCACGATCAACCACTTGTGCTCGGTATGGGAAGGAGAATCGTGCCGACATTAGTGCATTAGCATTGGAGCTATTAGTCGAATACATGAGACGACTTAGTAGATACGCTCGTAGCAAAGCAAACGTCTTTGGTCGATGCGTGGACGTGTAAAAGAGACCGGCACCATCTACAAGCAAATACATTGATTATTATTACACATTGTTATTACACATTGTTATTATCACATTTACACTTACAATAAGAACATATGGTTCGTAGTGTTTGTTGAATGAAATCAAACTGATCCTCCTTGTAGTCGTGCTCTTTCTCCAATATATTCATATTATCCGCCTACTAATATAATTAGCAAATATTCATTGCAATTATATACTAGTGTAATAAACAACGTACCTTACAGCATACAACTACCACGGGAATACCAAAGTTTGTTGTCAACAATCCCTCGCTTAGAGGCAAGAGTACTTCATTATTGTTACTAGCACCAATATTCGGTGGAAGCGTGCCATCCTCTGATGGTTCCACGTATTCCTGCAGGAATCGCTCAACTATACAACATGATTAATTACATTATAGATGTAGTCAAGCTTGTTACTTACGCCGCTCTTTGCCCTCATCCACGATAACACCGCCTTTACTCCAGTTGACACTGGGATCCTTTCCCTCGTCACGAACTGACTGTACTCCATCACGAATCACGGAGAACCATCGTTCTAGCGTTTCAACGAATGTCCATGGTCGCTGCCAGTCCACCGTGATAATAATAAGCGTATCGGCAAATGTATGAGCATTAAATGCAAATCGCAATAAAGTAGGATGCGATGCCGATAACTGATAGAATCCAAGTCGACCAATTGTATCTAATCAGTCATTATGACAATGTTAATAAATAGCTTGCTACTACTACTAATACTGCTATTCTATAATGTACCTTCATTCTCATCATCTTTCACATCAGAATAGTTATAGGAGAGTGCTAGTTCGCTCTTATCCTTTGTGGTGGTATCTTGCGTGCTATTCATATTTAACGTAGTGGTGGTATTCGTACCAACCGAGGTGCCCACCGATACTGACGTGGCATTCGGTGGATGTAGATACTCTTTATGGTCTCGCTTCAAATTCTGAATAAGTGCCGACTTGCCACTATTAGGATCACCTGTAGCGAGTAATAATAATAACAACCATGTTAGTTTCTCACTCGTGTATATCATACATAAGTATATAAATAAAAGAGCGCGTAGGTCAAGTCATCGTACGTCGTCATCCAGTAAACAAAGATAGCTATAATAGATACTCACCTAGGACTAATACATTCTTGGTGAATACCATTTTCGACGAGGAGACACTCTGCAGGATAGACGACCATATCGTGGTGCTTGAGGAATCGCCATCCGCGTTGCCTGACACTCCAGCAGCGTCCAAGGCTGCGGTGGCTGGTGCTTCAACTTCCGTAACTGAGGGAGTCATAGTGACAGCGACAATATAATAATAAACAAATAGAAAGAGGAAGCAGTGGATTGGTAAACTTGATGAGAGAGGGAAAGCTGGCGGCGGTTAATAGATTGGGGTCAGTGTTACTGAGTGTATGCGTGTATTAGGCTGTAGCAGTGGTGCACTAGTAGCAACGATGCTGTTGACAATGGATAGACAAAAACTCGAATATTTTTGAGTGAGTGTGAGTGTGCGTGTGCTTGTGATGATAGTCGGCCATCATTCTATTCGTTTATTCGTTCACTGCTGCTCTCTGCTGAGATATGAATCACTCACTAGTAGCGTGTAGTTTAGCTTCAAGTTTAATCTCCATCCATATGCTGACTGTATTCATCACGTGATATGTATATTCAGTCTATGATTATTATTATTCGTAGTAAATAACACAATTACTACGAGTATAATATGTATATCTAGCTATCTAGACTTTTATATAATCAATAAATATATATATATATCATTTATTTGTAGTTAGTATATTGACGATATCCATTCATGAACAATGTAGCCATCGTCATCATCATCATCATCCATAGTGCTTTATTTTTGCTGTTTTTTCGTTTGTGTCATCGAGATGCCTATTGACACACTTTTCCGTCTACGATAGTATAACATTCATAATGTCATTTGTTAATCAGGTACGATCAAAATTACCTTCACCAAAGGCTTCAGCGTTTTTGGCTACCGTTGCCACGATATTTGGTTTAAAGGCGTACGACAAGAATGAATGTATAAAGATTCGGGCTCGATTCCAAGAGTTGGCTCGTGTCAAGGCTGACGAACCTATGGCCGTGGGTACTAAGCCGCGTCGCGTTGAAGTTTACCTTGTACCGCCACCGGGCGATGGTCTTTACAAACCAGTGGAATACTTTGAACGTTGGGTTAAGGTATAGAACATACACACATGTATATGTAATACGCGATACATTTGAAACTAACGGTGAGCATCAATTTGTAGCCTATCTGGGATGCGGCAGCGATGGATTACGATTTAATAAAGTGTAAACACGCGGGACAGGCTCATCATCGCGCGTGTGAGGCCGTGAAATGGCGTCGTCGATTTGATCAAGCACAGCCATTGCTGTCCAGTACCGCGATGAAAGATGATAAACCGGGTACACCGGCTGTTACGCCAGGTCCTAATGGGCTACCATCAGATGACGCGCTACCACACGGTTTCACGCTAGAGGAGTTGATTAGGATGGCGGTTAAGAGTGCACCGGCCTCTGCGTTTGTGGCCATCGGTCCATTGGCATTCGTGGAGATGGTCAATGGTGCAGCGGAAGGATGTACCGTAATGGATACGAAGGAAGTGAAATTCATATCTCCCGAGGAGGAGATGAAGCAACGAGCAAAAGACGTGGGACTTGATGAACAAGAGCTAAAGCTCATTGAAGAGGAGGAAGCTTTAGTTAAGGAGACAACAAACGATCAGACATCCATGTCATCTACATCTGCGAATAACGAGGAGAAAGAGAAAGAAGACACGCCTACTCATGGCGCACCTGATCTCTCTGCATTGCCAGTGGTCGACATGATCCCCTATAGGAATCGCATCGGTTGGACTACAATTCCTGGTCGTATGATACGCTGGTTCTATCAGCGACGTTTGGCCGCGGAAATAGGTGCAGAAGCATTGCGTATCGCATTGGAAGTGGAACGCCCGTTAACCGCCCTCGAATTGGCCAATATCGAGAATGCCGCGGTTGAAGCATTGGAAGGCAAGACGAACACACTACGAGCGGGCAACACTGGTACATCAGATGGCGATGCCGGTCTAATGGTTGACACGACTATTAAGGACGCATTACGCACATTTACTATGGAACACTAGAATAGAATAGAATACTACAACGTTTATCACTCTTTAATTATACTCTAGTGCTAACAATAACAATGCTCTAATAAATGATGAAACAACACAATTGACAACATTGAATAGGTTCGTCACAATGTACACTTTAATGTATTGCTACTAATCGCCGCATAAACTATCCTATGAATGTAGCGTATTGGCAAAACTCTTCGTCATTACGCAATCGACTCATTGACTCGGTGTCTAGGCCTATAAACACTTGTATACCACCATCACCATCACTATCACCATGATGATGATGATGATGATGATGTGAGGATGACTTGCTAGGATTAGTCTCGGGCATATTGACAATATACGCGGCAGCCGATAAAAGATCATAAGGTAAGCGGAACTGAATGGCGGGACCATCGCCAAAGTCAATGTCGTAAAAGTCGAAGCTTCTTAGATTGGTGATTAGGAAATCGACACCGGTCAATACGGCATACGGATGCTGGATTCGGTCTGATTCGGGTAGTGTGCCCAAGAAGTTGATGGCGGATTGTAGGAATGCAGCATTCGCCGTGTCCTGCTGCTGTTTACGCAATAAACGCGCCGCATAGCTTAACGGACTATTAATCAAGCGGTGTACATGATCATTCGCTTCATAGCCAAGTGAACCATTTCCGAAATAGTTACGCGGTAATGGTGGGTTAAATCGTGAACGAGCATTAATTGGAATACTAAGATTGGTCATTTTGTCGTGCGATAATTGTCGTGCACGCGTCACTGCACGCCATATGAGTGCGCATAACGCATCATTCGTAGATATCCAGGGGACTTGACGGTTCAGTTGCGCGTACACCTCGTCTCCCGTAGCCGTGCCACTCAATCTCTCCCCTGACAATGGGAGGGATGCCTCGTTTTTAAGCGCGGAAAGCTTTTCCTCATTTATATGGAATAGTACGAGAGGACCGAAATTACTCGGCGGTTCCAATTCCTGATGGAACCAACGGAACTCTGGATGCTCGAATTGCGGCGGTCCCGTGACACGAACTAGTCCACGATCGAGGTATGATGGCTCTGGCGGCACCCCTCGACTGATAGCCGCCCATGCTTGCATGAGTATTTCAACGCTATTACCGTCCATCATCGCATGATATCCGGCAACACCGATGATCACACCCTGATTACGGGCAAGTCGAGTGATCTTCACGAGGAATGTTGGTAGTGTCTCGTCGGGGACGACCTCGGCAATTGGTTCCAGTCCCGCTGGCGTACGCGAATGAGCCCAGTCTGGCTCAAACACCTCGTAACCATACGACGCCTGCGCTACGTAGACCGGGATACCATCATCCGCACCGTGTCGTACCTCCAGTCTCCTGTCGGCCCTACGATGAATACGGCCGTAAACGAGCGGGTGCAGCTCGAGTGCTTGATGTAGTGCAGCCACCAGTTTCTTCGTAGGCATAAATGCATCTGATTGCTCCTTATTACGATAAAAGTACAAGTGTCGGATGTAGCATCCCGGTACTACTTCATCGGCTGGATTAAGTGCTATCGTGCCCGATGCCTTACTTGTCATCGGCTTAAGCATGTAGGTCGGCTTCGGGATAGTGGCGCCTGTTACAGGCTTTCCGGAGAGTTCAGTGACAGTCATGATAGAAGCTAAAGAATAAACGTAGTGCATGCTGAACTCAACCAACAGACATGCTCTTAAATACGTGAAGACCAAGCTTATACACCACATGTATCGCGACTGCATCATTGGGCTAGGCTTTTTCCATTCATTTAGTCAGGAGAGCATAATCAATAAAGCCCATGGGTAATCAACTTTATTCGACATTGTCATTATTTTGCAAGAGGAACATCGGCATCAATGTGGCTTGTGAATGTTGCCTCGTATTCTCGTTATCAACGACGAATCATCATTGCACATTGTTTTTATAATCGCATGTCGTAGATCATCACATATAAATCAATGATGTTATTGTTATTGTTTTTTTCCCTTTGTCAATCATGCAATAACCTGGTGTTACATGCAATACAGGCCTATACCCAAACAGTTTTAGTCATTGTGGATACATGAGATGGGAATACCAGTTTATCATCATGATGAAATATAAGAGAAAGAAAAGAAATCACTCCTATCACTACTATCACTAGCAACGGCACTTCACCAATATTTACACATTCGTTTATTGTTATCTTGAAGAATGCACGCACAACTCTTGTCATTACTATCAACACTACCATGGTTTGAGGTTGTGGCAGTATTCTCTGCTCTTTATATAATAAAGCAGGTTTGTAATATATATAAAGAGCGAATAAATAACAAGCTAATGAGCTAATGAGTTGTTGTTGTTGCTGCTGCTGGTGTATACAGATAATATATTATGAGTATCAAAGTCCGCTTGCCAAGATTCCAGGACCACGCCCAGCCATACTATACTCACTGGTGAATACCGTCATGAAACTGACTAGTGACGACCGTTCTATTGTAATTAGGGCACATAGAAAGTATGGACCTATTGTTAGAGCTGGCAAGTTACTTTGACTATTATTATTGTTTATCACTCTAATTATATCTACGTATATATCTATTTATATGTAGGTCCTAAAACCGTCTGGATATGTGATGCCGATATAGTACGCAAGGTCCTAGGTACTCATTATTATAGAAAAGATCCTATCTATAATGGATTTCGATTTGGTGGCCATAACATATTTTCTACTCGGTAAGGGGGGAATCAGGATTGTTATGACAATACGTGTGTGAATAGACAACTAAATTTACATTGATTGATTAGAGATGTTGATTATCATCGTATTCAGGTGAGTATCAATATTAGTATATTATTATACGCTATTATACGTTATTGATTCGTGTAATTGATTAGAAACGTTTAATGTCACCGGCGTACACACCTAATGCATTAAACAATCTAGAACCAATGTTATATGATATAGGTATTCGACGATTAGCTGATGTAGTTAGGAAGCGTGCCAATACCGGGGAAGTAGTCGACCTACTCGATCTATTTCATCGTATGACATTTGTAAGAAGCGTGCCATTCTAGTTTATACTATTACCACGTAGTTGATTATTATTGTTATCATTATTATTATGAATAGGATGTGATTGGAGAGGTGGCTTTCGGTAAAACATTCGATCTATTAATCAACACTGAAGAGCATCATCCCATTATTGAATGGTTGGATGCAACTACCGATCTTGGTGTCAAGGTATTCGCTACACTCTACAATTCATATTGTAATACTGCAATACTAACAAATCTTATAGAAACATCTACTTGGCTCATTATTCCATCCGATATTCTTTCCAAGCTTAGTTAAATCATCCGAGAAACTTTTAAGCGTCAGTATTCGTCATTCTAATGTCACATCACATTGTTATTAACAGTGCCTCTAGTTTGCAAAGAAATCATTAGATGATCGAAGAGCTATCATTAATTGCGATCGAATGGATACACTTCAGCAAATGATCACCTCGGTGGATGTGGAAACCGGTGCCACCATGTCTGATCAAGATATTATCTCGAATATTATCCTATTAATGTGAGTGTAAGCAGGAACGACATTCAACTAGCGCATCTTAATTATTTACTATTACTTTATATGTATTTAGGGTTGCTGGCACTGATACAACAGCACTTACCCTTACTTGGTATGTCATAAATATATATATAGAAATATGCAATATTAATGTATCCACTACTATAGGACTATGTATTTATTGCTCAAACATCCAAATTACATGGAACAACTGGTAGCCGAAGTTGAATCCACATTTCCTGATCCCAATACAAAGATTGATCATGCAGCTACTACATCGATGCCATTCCTTGAAGCAGTTCTACGCGAATCAATGCGACTACGACCAATTCTACCGCATGGTCTGCCGCGTGTTGTTCCTGAAGAAGGTGTCACTCTCGGTGGCCACTATTTACCTGGTGGTGTATGTAATCATAATATCAGATATAAATACTATTATTTGATACTTACATTTATTATCTATCCTATTTCTAGACCTCAATATTCTCGTCCTTTCAAACAATGCACATGAACCCTGATGTGTTTCCTGATCCAACTGCATTCATACCAGAACGATGGCTTACCTCTAGTCCGGATCAATTGACGATAATGCAAAGACACTGGCTCACCTTTTCGATTGGTCCTCGTGCTTGTATCGGTAGAAAGTAAGCAGTACAAATCAGCTAATCAATCATGATAGCTACGTGTTAACAACTCTGTTACTATTAACTATTTACTAGTCTGGCATGGATGGAGCTTCGACTTGCCATTGTTGAACTATTGCGATATTTCCAATTCACCTTGTTAGACAATGATATGCGACTAACTCATCGATTTGTTCTACGCCCAGTCGGTAATCAACTTTTAGTGCAAGTACAAAGTAAATAATAAGTAAATAAAAGCGTAATACTTTCTAGTATCAATCAAATAACAATGCAGTTTAAATGTAATTTAATAAGCAAATAATGACTATTACTATTGTTCATGTGTATCTATCTTATACTCTTTCTGTAATTATATATATATCTCTTAAGCATCACTAGATGATGCTGATATGAATTCAACTGGATTATCCGGATATATTCCAGTTACTTTACCATTCGGTGCAATTTCCAATGCTGCTTGATATCTACCATAAGCAAAGGATATACCAACATCAATGACAAAGAATCGATTATTACATCGAGGTAGAATGCGACCCGATGCCTGCCATGTATGCCCGACTACCATTCGCTTAACCTATTGGCATTACAATTAGCATTCCATGTCTATATATATATATATATATGGATAAACTTGCTGGTATATCTCACCTTCATCTTCTTTAATGATTTGTACAAAGAACGGCAAATGACATGTTCCGCTCCTTCTGCATAGCCACGATACCAGGCAGGTCCATTATCACCGAATATAGGCCAGCCATAATAGCGTCGATATATGTCGGTCTCTGCTACATAGGGTGGCAATTCGCGTGTTGTATCCCGATTTGTCAATCGTACACCGCGTCCAGCCCATTCCTCGTTAATGCCACCGTGTGCAAATACCGTATCGCCCACACGATGCACTAGATGTAGCTGGTATAGTCGCCTGCCAATCTCGCCCTTTTGTGAGAATGCAAGCTTACGCGGTTCAGGTCCACCGAATGACATGTAATCCTCGGCAGTTACGAATCTTAGATCTTCCGCCATATTCATAATCTCATGATTGCCTAACACTTGCACTACACGTCCACCTGCCTTGTATGCCTCAGTTTTCAAAACGCGCATAAATTCATATAACAGAATGGTATCGTGACCACGATCAACAATATCGCCCTATTACATCGTTAACCATTAGTGCTCATATGTTCTTTATGTTATTTACCGTTTGAACAAATATCGTATGATTACCACCAGCCCAATGATTATGCTCGTCAATGATATTTGCCATACGATACACGTTAAGCGTATTGGCGAAATCGCCGTGTAGATCGCCAATCGCTACAATACGACGTGAGGCTAGTGCAGCCGCCGAACGAAATGTCTCACTTTCCGCGTCATCCCATTCAACGACATTGGATATCTGACTAGATCCAGTTTTCTGATGTTGATGTGGACACACTAATTGGAATAATGGCACCTTGTCCTTACCCTGTCCTAAGCGTATACCGCCATCATCTGCCACCAAGTATTTACTAATGGGTGAGTCGTATACTACTTCCATCCCACCGGTAACATCGAGATCACGCCTTATCAAATGACGCGGTATAAATCGTACATCTCTCCATGCTAATACAGGTGGTGCATCATAACCATATCGATCTGCTACTTCCCAACCGTCTAGTAATTCAGGCACTTCATCTTCATCTTCCTCGTTAACAATGTCCAATTGTACCTTAGATAGTCGTTGCCATATCTTTTTGTTCGTCCAAACTTGGCAGAATTGATCTTGATTCTTGGTTGATTGCTTCTTTGATTTACTGGATGCAACGCAAGGTGGCTCTAATGCTGGTTTATCATGTACTACCGTGGCATCACGTACTGGGTCAGGATACAACACCAAGCCATAGCCAAACGCAGTCTTTCTCGAGATTAGTCGAATATTACTATTGTTGTTATTACTTGACTGACACTGGCGAACATATCCAATAAATACATCATGAATGTCGTGAGTAGTTGCTAGTGGTGCATGCGTGTTATACCAGTCATCTTGTTCTACAAACGACTGAGTATAGGTAAGTAAAGAATTTGGAGTGGAAGCTAGTGTTCTCCTCTTAAGTAGACAAGCTTCAGCGGTAGGAATATATGAATGTAGCACGTATAACGGTGCCGATACTAGTAAGAATATTGCAGTTGTATGCCAATGCTTCATTGTGCGATAAATGGAATGTCAAGAAAGAAAATGTGTAAGGAGAGAATAGGCTACTCGTTTATTCGCCTTGTAACAGTTTGAAACTCCTTGTTATTACTCCGCTTTCTACTACTTGTATTGATTGATGACAGCGGTCATTGAGTAATAGATTCAGGCATCTTAATTGTCTATTGAGCAGATAGACTATATGGATTGTATATGCTTTCTTGTAGTACATATCATTGTCATTGTAATTATGCATGCATTTGAATAACATGGAATTAATGCATCATGCGAGTAAGAGATAATCTAGATAAACAAAGGACACACGCACACTTGCAATAAATTGATTGATTGATGTTACAATCGTGTAGAAATCACAAATTCATTGTGTATATTGGACAAAATAAATGTACGCTTATGATCGATGATAGATATTGTATAAATCGTCAAAAGAAAGAGAATGGCAGTCATGCGGCGCAAGGGCATAGATGCCATCAAAGTAAATGCGATGATTAATATGCAAAGTGAAATGCAAATGTAGAAGAGAAAAAAAAGTAAAAAGAAAGAATGGCAGGCAGGCAAGTAGGCAGGCAGAAAGGCAGACAAACAGACAGGCAGACAAAAAAGCAGAATGTGAGATGATATAACATGCTCTTATTATGCCATACGTGACATACCGACGCGATCCGGGCGTCGTGCTGCGTCTACCTCGGTGGAACACATGAAGATCGGCGAACAGTGTAAGTGTACTGTTGTAGAATCTTCAGATAAACTACTAGTGCCAGTAGTAGTAGTAGTAGTAGTAGTACTATCGGATGAAGGAAGCTTCTGCTTATTATTGTTAAATAATGCAGCCAGCTCTGCGGTAGCATCACGATAAGAAGCGGAAGCTCCTCCATTCGAATTAGTATCATTGGTGAGAATAGGCTTGCTGTTCTTCACCACGGATGAGGATTGGTAGGCTGCTTCATCCATAGCGGATCGTGGATAAGTGGCCGTTTTGTACATACGTAAACCGGACGATGTTGGTCGATGCTGACGACGAGTGGGCAATGAGCTGTAAGATGATGGTGTCTCAATGGAGCCGGCAAGACCAGTAACCAGACTAGCACCCATAATGGACGAAGCTGATGGTAGCTGAGAGAGTGAGGCGGCTTGTTGATGACGACGACGAGCACGGACTTTTTCGGTGACATCACGTACACGACGACGTTCATCGTCAATGAGTCGTTCATACAATGGTTTCTCCTCGGGCAATTGCTTTTCCTTTGAATCGCTGCCATTGCTATGGCTACTGCTGGTACTGCTGCTAGACAAGGAACGGGAAGGACTCGTGGATGATGCGGGGGAAGATGACCGACGAGATGAGCTGCTACGTGCGGGTCGCAACACTGATCCTACGTGTTCCTTTACTAAGCGCCACCAATATGGATTCCACATATCAAGGAGTGCAGCGAGAAAAGCGGTGCCACAAGCAACACCAATGGCAAACATCAACAAAAATGGCGCCACCACCAATGCAATGCATAGTTGTACGGCGGCAAAGATAGCCAACGGCAAGTGTAATAGAATGAAACGCAGCAATTTAGCCGGGAACGTAGAAGTAGAGTGATGCACGGTGGTACGTGTCGATGTACGCTTTGATTTACGTGATTTCTTGCCGGATTTTAGTGTTGAGATAGGTTGCTCGTTACTAATTTGACTGGTAATGATCGAGGAAACTGGGGAAGATGATTGATGTTGATGTTGCATATGGGCTGCAGAAGCAAGCGAGGAGCGATATTGCCGGTATAACTTGGACTGATCGTTGATATTCGTAGTAGTCAGACTGCTGGATAGGAATGGAGAGGCAGCACGTAACGGGGTATTGGCACCCGATGAGTGAGCCGATGCAACATGCGCCAAATAAGCTGCATTCCTCATGGCAGCAGATCGTACAGCATTGACCGGAACAGGTCGAGTTACAGAAAGTGCAGGTAGCATACTTTGCATGGTAACTAGAAGGTGACTTTTAACGATACTATTCCTGTGCAAAAAAGTTGCAGTTTACTTTGCTTATTGGTCGAGTATGATGGACGGACAAGCGATAGTAGTCGTCTAGTGATTGATAGATAATTCTACTTGAATAAAAGTCAAGTTAGTCACGGAATAACGTATGAACAAAAGACGTATATTGGCGAGAGTGAGCAAGAGTGAGAAAGGGAGAGGAAGACGTTGGCGCACAAAAGCACTGCTTTAAACGAATTCACTACGCTCTAGGCAAAGAACAATTGGCCAAGAAATAAGCGAGCGAGTAAGCGAATTGAAGCACGATAAGTAAGGAAGAAATATTGCCGACGAAGAGCCAAGCCAAATATCTCCGGGTAGTATGCACTTAGGAGAATAGGCGTTCTTTCTTTCTTTCTTTCTTTCTTCACTGTATGTATGCTAATAATAATAATAATAATAAACTGCAAGGTCGCAATTACAAAAAACAGTCGCTTTCGGAATTCCTAATAACCAGAGGAGCGCGGAGTGTTAGGAATTTAGACAGAGCTTGCGGGACAAGGGGGAAGTGACGAGCCGACGGACCAACTCGAACAACAAAAAAAAGGAGGATAAACGTAAAGCGCAAAAGTAAAGGAAAGAGAGGCCACAAGTACTCTTGATAGAAAAGAGGATACTGTCATAAAAATATTTTGTCTTGCCCGTAAACACACAACACAACACACAGAAAGAGAGAGAGAGATATGATGAAAAATCACAAATACAACAGTGGTGTCATTGTTGTGGTATGCTCGTAATGGCGTACGGATACTTGAATGTGTGTGTTATCGTACCGAGTGAGGGCCGCGGCCAGTTTGTGCCACCACAAAGCAGACAGGAATGGAAATAACAGTAGCGAGGGGAAGAGAGAGAGGCACACACACACACACAAACGGTCAACTGTCGATTTGAATCGATACTACTTGGTACAACAACACGCTACTTACTACTCACCCAACAAAGCAGTTATATAATGACCACGTAATAGCAATCAATGATAATGGCGATAAATGCAAGTTAATAGCTTGAAAGTAAGAACGAGAAAGAGTGAAAACGCAAACGAATAAACACGCTATAATGAATCAATCAATTGCACTTAAGGAGTGGATGCCAAGATTAATTGGTAGGAGGTAAATAGTAAAAGAATAATCGCTACACTAGTTAGCAGTAAGGGACAGGTTAAACAGAAGGAAGAAAGGAAGGATTGAAGGAAGGATTTACCCGTTTAAAAAGGGGATTTCCTCGTCAATTCAGCGTGATACGCGTAGAGAAAGAAAGAAATATTTGAACAGCCTGCCAAACATTATTGCTGTTTCTATTGCTATGGCATGTTCAAGGTCGCGGGCACACACACACACACACATACACACATACATACATACGTGTTATGCAATAGTCGATGATGGGAAGAGAACCGGAAAAGCAGTTTATCTGCGTAATCTGAAACGAGAGAATAGCATCATGTCATTTATTTTAGGAGCATCATCGTCACAGCATGTGTGTGTGTGTGTGTGTGTGCATGTCTGTTCAATTCTTCCGTTCTCAAATGTGACAATACACGTCAACATTACGATATGTAGTAATAAATAGCCAATTGCCATACGGATAGTTTGTTGCCAATAAGCAATATCACAACAAGTAGTTGTTATTGTTGTATCACTGTGTGTGTCTACTACGCATAAAATTCATGCTTATTGAACAAGAAAAAACCCGCCAAATGCGCGCGTGCTCACATGGCTCAGTCAATGAGCGGTCATCACGCGGAAACATGCACCTCGCCAATATTGGTTGGTTGGTTGTTATTGAAATAGATATTCAAACAAAGCACCCACCAAGTCGGGCGTTTCCACAAATCAACACACACATATCAATGCTACTACTACTGCTACTACTTACCACGCACACAGATGTGGAGAGACGAACGGATTGCTGCAAAGTGTTCAAATTGTACACGTACGTACAAGGTAGTAAGTAATAAAAAGGAAATGGTAGAAATTAAGATGGGATGGCCAGCCTAATTTAGTGCCAATATATATATATATTTGTAAGGGAGAGTATGGAAATAAACAGTAGAGTAGAAAGAAAAGAAAATAAAGCAAATTCAAGGGGAGTATTCGTCGAGAATGTAGGAATATAGTATAATGGAAAAATGTACGAATGTATATGTGGATTAATTTCAAAAGTTTTAAAGGAATACGTAAAGTAAAAGTCGGTAACAATACGATTCAATGTTGGTTAGAGCACGAACAACTGTGACTTGCAAAAACTAGACCACCAATAAAATAGTGATGAAAAGTTTCCGATGAGAGATCGCTTTTTGTTTGTTTACGCGTGTATAAGCGTACACACACATACACTGGATACGCGCACGATGGTGGTGGTAAGGCAAAAAGAAAAGAAATGGATATCGATAGATGGCACCACTTGGCAAATACTAGGTATAATAGTAATGGCAACGGTGTTCTACGAACTCTACACAGTGATCGATGCACTAACTAACAGATTAAACCGCGTAGTATACTGACTAGAACTGTATGGGATAATACGCAAAAAGAAACAATGATTGTTTGCTGTTTGCCAAAAGAAAAAAGAAATATATAGAGAGAGAGTGAAAGAAGAAACAATAGAATAATATAAAGGCACAGAAAGGCCGGCCAGAATGTAGGCAAAAGAAAGGATAAAGAAGAGGAGGATTAGAAGCAAAGGGGCGAACGATGCCAATGAATATATAGCTGTTTATGCCTGTGCGGCAGAGTCGAGACAATGACACGGAGAGGGTGAAGGATCTCTCTCTCTCTCTTTCTTTCTCGAATAGAAGCGATGGACAGGTGAACTTGACGCGGTTGGGGCAAGAAGCATAACATCAGGCAAGATGTCACAGCCGGTTAGGAAACGAAAGAGCATACTACGCTCGCGTACTAAGCGTGGAAAATATGGCGTGATGATGGAATGAAGGCATGATGCTCGACAGGATCGAATAGTAAACAATTCGCCACGAGTTGCCACTAGCTGCTGCTGCTAACTACTACTAATGGAATTCCCACGCGTCCACGCGGAGACGTACAACGTGACCTCATTTGAAACAAAGAATAGCACGATGATGGAACTGTATAGTGTTTAGTGTGATGATCCACACAAATTGTATGCAATCAGTGTAGGAATACACTACTATTATTACTATTGTTGTTGCTGCTGATGGTAATGATGGCAGTAATGCAATAAGAATAAATGGCAAATAAATGGTAGGAAAAGAATCGGGGGAGAGCGAAAGCGAGTAATGTACGTCATTTGCAATCAATGGTCTAGATTGCATAACCTCTTTATGAGGCATGTGGCAGCAGTGTGGCATCACCACTAGCAGCTATACACTTTGTTGTGTACTCTTTGGCAAATACAAATGATCATGCATAATAATAGACAAAATAATACAATAAAATACAATAATACAACCATGATGAATACGAGGGTCTATAAAGGATCAATGGAGAGGAAAGGGAAAGGAATGGCATTATTCCAACTATTGTATAGTTAAGAAGAAGAAGAATCATCTACTTACCAGTATGTGTGTTGTTTTTATGATTTATCAAAATGCGAACAAACTACAAGTATGATTGATGAAGAAGGAGTGCGCGTGTGTGGTGGATGACATACAAGAGTAAGAAAGGGAAATGGCAAGGTTGTATATATGTATGTACGAGACGAGTTATAAATCTACAGGAAGGCTAGAAGAGGATGTTTTCAAGAAAAGAGAAAGGGAAAAAGAAGAATGGAACCGTTTGTAATAGTATACAACTACAAGGTATTCGGCAATAATGACGAAATAGACAGTGTAGCGTTGGGTAAAGCGTAGGAAAGCGGGCAACAACAGCTGCAACAATGATGACGACAACGATGAGAAAGCAAACTCTGACCTCAGCGGTATAGTTGCTATGATGGTAGCAATAGCAATATCGACAGAAGCAACAGTACGAATTGAACGAAACGACAGCGGGGGAATACGTTGAACTAGCTAGACGACCGACAAAGGAGCGGAATGGCATTATAAATGAACGAGCAGCGTTAATTTTCACTGATTTGTGGAGCAAGTCACCACCCGTGTGGATCATGGAAAGCTTGAATCTGCAAAGACTGTACGATTTGTGATTATGACGAATGTGCTATTTTGTGGATGCGTAACAGGAAGCAGCCGTCACACCTGCAGTGCAGCCATGTATGTATGATTCTATACTCCTCAGTAGCTTCAGCTATTGGTGACGCACACACCAACGGGCAGTCCTTATCCGATACATGAACCGTAATGTCGGATAAGTAGCATGTATTCATGTTGTATAACAAGCTTAAAAAGCTTGCTTACCTAGCATAATCTTGATGGTTATTACTGCATTATCATCAGCATCATCACCATTAGCATCACCATTAGCATCATCATTAGCATCAATGATTATAGCTAATATTTACGTGGTAAGCCATTACAGCCTCACCACGCATGGCGAACCCTTCTCGATGCATGTGACATATGTTTATTCTTTTCAAGAAGCAATAATATGTTATCAACATGTGCTCTATTAATGCTAGACGTTATTGCACCAATAGGCTCAAGCGTAAAGGTGCCACAGAGAAATAGGCGACTAAGAGAATAGGATCATGTGAACGTGTTCTACCATCGACGCTGATTGTCTTTAATTCGTTGTAGTCAATAGTAAATGTATATTTATCTACCTAGCTTACTAATGTATATACATATCATCTACTAGTTATTATGTTGCTACTATTATTACAATTAATTGTGCTATGTTATTTAATAATAGAATAGCATCATCACTATCATCGTTAAGTGAGGAATGAGACGTGATTAGTTCGCTCATTACAGATGAGGTACAATCCGAATAATGAACCAGTCATATCAACTTAGAAAAGGAAAAGGAGAAGAGCGGGGTAGTATAGTCAAGGCCTGGTCAACATGAACGTTCGTTCTAGAGTGTCGACAATGACGTCGGTTCTGCCGTGCCAGCCTTCCTAATGCAGGTGGCATCTTGTAAACGATCATGAGACGTATCGCGGCCACTCCCGACGTAGTAGCTCTTCTTCCAAAGGCGGTCTGTGTATCCACCTATCATGAATAATCTCACCACCACTACTATCCTTTCTGACATGTGAATTAAAATGGTACCCGATAGCAACTGTACTCCAGCAGTAGTGCTTATCATTCTAAATAAACGCGTATCTATCAGAATCACATGTTTAACAAGACATATATAGATATCGACACAACAATTGGTACTAGTCAATAGAGATCATTGAGATAAGCAATAGTTTATAGACATCACCATAAGTTGGTGTGTTTACAGTTGTGTTTGTTAAAGTAACATAATAGAAATAAAAGTAGTAGTAATAATGATAACAATATTGATAATAAATGATGCTAAGCTGATAAATGAACATGATGTACACCATGCTGCGTAATGTCGTCACAATGACCATGAACATGTGCATCCTCGCTGGAATACGTGCAATTCGAGGTATATCTACGATGTCTACGTGGTAGCATCGGTGATAAAGTCATACCATTAGGAGTTGGCACGCCAGATGATGAAGAATCTGACGAGGATTGAGATGATGGCGATGGCGATGATGTGACACTGTCACTAGTTAATGGACGTCGCTTACTTGATGAAACTTTTGTGGTCTGATGCTGATGATGGCGACGATGATGATGCGACGACGATGTTTGCCTCGATTGAGTGTTTCGATAAGGACGCTGTCTCAGTCGTTGTTGGCGCCAAGCTTGCAACCATGCAAATGGCCATAGTGCATAGCCAAGCCACCAAAAGAATGATCGCGACATAGTAGAATTATTGTTATTATTGTTGTTGTTAGTCGTGTCTTTACTAGACCATGGCCACAAAGAACACCATAGTCGATAACTCCAAGCGATTGCTGCTGCAACCAGTGCAGCCGCCCATGCTCCTGTACCGACTGCTGCCGCTATCCACCATGCACTTAGTAAAAGCCAGCCGGCCAGTGATGCCGCAACGAAAAAGTGTACACCACGCCCGATGAGTCGTACCGTTTGATTGATCATATTTACGAGGCGTACACGAACTGCCGCTATAAATGTCGGTACAAAGTGATAAAGCACCAATTGCGTCATTCGACGTATAAATGCAAACATGCCTGGTGGATTGTTGGCAGTGGTGTGATTACTGGTTGAATTCTGATAGGAAGTGCTGCTAAAATATGGCTGCGTATTCGTCCTAAGATTGGACATGCTCGCTTGTTCGCCACGAGGCGATGCTTGACTATAGTTCATCATCCTATAATAGTATAGCAATAATAATACATGTCCAGTAAGTATATTTGACATTATTAACAGTTTTTAATATTTATAATATTTATAATATTTATATATATTGCACATGCAGCTGTTGTAAGAACAGCACTCTTGTTATCTCTTTCGAATAAAAGTCAATACCTTCATACTTATCTTACCTGTATCATATAACACACATACACACACGCAAATACAACTGTGTTTTAGTAGTAAAAATGACAAATGCTAATCAAAGAAAAAGAAAAGAATGCGGTGGTTAAACGAAAAGCAACTGTTGGCTGTTGCGCACTCCATTATGATAAAAATTAAAGCAGACTACAGGAGCACGTGAACCCACGTCAGCGTGCCTCATTCCAAGGCGAGAACAACGACGAAATGGGGTAATGACCATCTTTCGCTCATTCCATCCCCTTTTCTCTCTATTAAGCTTTATTATTGTGCGGCATGCTTCCCACGTTAAGCGAATGAAGTGTGATTGAATTGATCACATATCAAGAGAATGTAACGTATGTTCAACTGTGTTTATTCATAAAAAGAAGCCAACATTCTATAATTAAAATCACAAGCAATATTATTCACATGTTAATTCGTACTATATGACTTTTTAAATTATACTGAACTATTGCTACTAATTAGTAGTGGTTGTAGGTTAAGAAAAATAAAGCTATTACTACAAAGTTGTAGAGCAAGTTAATGTAATTTATTACATAAATAATAGTAATGAATGAAGTGCAAGAACCTCGTTCATATCATGGTGTAAATCATCCAATATATATCCTGCTTCATTGACTAGAATACCATCTTTCTATCTTTCAAGATAATATGATGATACGGAATTCAACGTATTCTAAAACTATAATAGTAATTCCTCAAAGGCCTTGTCTCTCTCTAAATGCATACCAATATATACTCTGCATTTCTTGTGCGTATACTGACGTTGTACCGTTTTCACTTGCAATCCTACTTGATATTGTTAAGTATATTGTATCTTTCTGATAAAGTTAGCTCGTTTACTACAGCCATGCCACCATTTAATAATAATAATAATAAAAGCACTTCCACGATAATGGATGTCATATCAGCAAATGCTACAAGTTATCTGCCACCATTAACGCGTAAATGGGAGGAACACCCGGATTTGGCGCGCGAACGATCATTGGCATCATTTACATCTCGTCAATTGACTCATATCATCAATGGAGGACAAGAGAAGACCGAGCATATCGAGTCGATTCGTCGATTGGTAGAGCGAGAAATTCTATTCGATAAAGCTTCCCAATACCATTTGAACCATGAACAACTATATGTACGAGGGTTGCAAATAATGGAACGGTTCAAGGAGTTACAAAGAAAACACAAACTATCGGTTCATGATATAGCAATTGCTTATAAAGAGCTATACGAGGGGATGCCAACACTACTTAATGACGATTTATTTATAAAGACTATCATGGAACAGGCATCAGATGAGCAGAAGGCGGTATGGCTTCCATTAGCAAGGAACTGGGGAATACTAGGCTGCTATGCTCAAACCGAAATGGCACACGGCTCGAATGTACGCGGTATTGAGACTACAGCCGCATTCATACCAGATACCGATGAGATCGAGTTGAATACACCAACACTGTCCAGTGTGAAATGGTGGCCAGGTGCACTAGGCAAGACCGCCAATGTTGCTGTTGTTATGGCGCAGCTCATATTGCCAGATGGCAGTCGTGCCGGTGTGTTCCCGTTCATGGTGCAGCTTCGCTCGTTTGCCAACCACACACTGCTTCCTGGTGTCGAGACAGGCGATATCGGGCCAAAGATCGGATTCAACGCCATCGATAATGGCTACTTGTCGTTGAAGCGAGTGCGCATACCAAGGAAGAACATGTTCATGCGACGTGTTGAACTGACGCGAGATGGAGTGTTGAAACGACATGGCGGTAATGATCAGCGACACGTATACGGAACCTTGCTATACGCTCGTGTTAACATTGTGGCCGATGCCATGTTGGCACTGGCCTATGGCACAACCATTACAACACGCTACTCCTTGGTTCGCCGTCAGTTTAGTCATGCGGATTCGAGTAAGAATGCCGTTGAGGTGCCCATTCTGAACCATCAGAGCCAGCAGCTCCGTGTTATCGTGCCAATATGTGAAGCGTATGCATTCCACTTTACAGGGAAGCGAATGAAGAGGATGTACAAGCGATTGACATCATCTACATTGTCGCCAGAAGCTGCCAAGGCATTGCTAGCTGAATCGCATGCATCAGCATCGGCACTCAAGACCTATGTAACGGACACGACATCTGGCTCGCTTGAGACACTTCGTCGTGCATGCGGAGGACATGGATATAGCAAGCTCAGTGGAATGCCAGATCTACTAACCTTCTATTTACAATTTAACACAGGAGATGGCGAAAATCACGTAATGGCACAGCAAGCAGCACGCGTGCTCCTAAAGCGATACACCTACCTGCACTCCACACCGAATGCTGCTCGTTCCGTCAGCATCGATGAACGATACATGTTGCTTGCACTCAATGGTCAGCTCGATCATAATCGTTGCACAGCCGCCACTCTAGAGGAATTGCGCAATCCACGGGTGTACCTGCACGCATTTGAACAATGCGCTGCCTATCATCTAGCTAGTATACACCGACGCCACGTACAGGGTGCACCATTCTCAGACTGCCACATCGACGTTGAACGACTGGTGCGTGCACACGCCGAGTTGTATGTGGTGCGCAGCTTCGTCAATGTACTCCATCCCGAGCTACGTGATGGCGATGGCGATGGCGATGGCGATGACGCCAGTAGTGGTCAACAGTCGGGTGAATCGGCATACGACATCATTCCACCACCGATCCACCAGGTGTTGAGTCGACTATGCGACCTGTTCGCACTCAGTCGAATCCAGGCGCATCTGGGTGACCATCTGGAGGCCGGCTATCTTCAGCCGACGCATGGCTCATTGGCTAGGGCGGCGGTGCGTCGTTTGCTTCAGGAGATACGGCCAGATGCACTTGCACTGGTGGACGCGTTCAATGTCTCGGACCGAAGTCTAGGCAGCGCACTAGGTCGATGGGACGGCCGTGTATACGAGGCATTGGCGGCCATGGCGCAGGCAGGACCGATGAATCGCACCGACGTCACGCCAGGCTACGAGCCAGCGGCGGGTGCACTTGCGATTGACGGTCAACCGTACAAGGGATTGAAGGGTATATTCGAGGCGGGCTGGCATCATGCGGGATACGATCGCATTCCAGCAAGATTGTAGATTGAACATGAGCAATAAAATACCACACTATTATTTGACACTACTAAGGCACCATGCGTGCAGCGATGATTGTTGCAATGTTGCTTAATAAACCATTGTCTTTATTCGTACGCTAAATGATATGTCGAGTGTAGTTGTCATGATTGTAACAACGATGATGATTGCATGTCATTAATTGATTCGACTATTGATGTCTACACAGTCAATCATACAAGAATGGCATATCTGACAGCTGTTGGTATTTACAAGGCAAGTTGTAATTAGGTGGTGTTGCAATTGTGAGTATTTCGCTTAATTCAATGACACGAAATATCGAATATTAGCAGTTGCATGAATTCATTCATTCAAAGCCATAATAAAATATCCATTACTTTATGCGATATAACCGTGTATTTTACTAACAAACAAATAAAGCACAATCGTATTCTTGTATTAGTAACATTCATTCAGTGCATATCCGCGATAAATAATGACAAACACATTTATTAACGTTTACTATTGGATTTATCCTCGCGTCTATTCTACATTACATTAACAATCATGATTACTAAATGGATGTGCATATCATTACGAATGATGTCGATGAACATTAGATCAGCAAACGTGCCATGATTATTGTTCTTACTAGCAATGCTTATGGTATAACAAACAACGGCAACAATTGTTATATGTGATTTGTATTTGTCAACTACCTACTCATTAATATACACATTGCTTCATTATTCCAGTAGAATAATGCTATACTCACCATAAATACTCACAACTACAGCACCATCTAATTACAACTTGCCTTGTAAATACCAACAGCTGTCAGATATGCCATTATCGTATGATTGGCTGCGTAGACATCAATAGTCGAATCAATTAATGACATGCAATCATCATCGTTGTTACAATCATGACAACTACACTTGACATATCATCTAGCATACGAATAAAGATAATGGTTTATTAAGCAACATTGCAACAATCATCACTGCACGCATAGTGCCTTAGTAGTGTCAAATAATAGTGTGGTATTTTATTGCTCATGTTCAATCTACAATCTTGCTGGAATGCGATCATATCCCGCATGACGCCAGCCCGCCTCGAATATACCCTTCAATCCCTTGTACGGCTGACCGTCAATCGCAAGTGCACCCGCCGCTGGCTCGTAGCCTGGCGTGACGTCGGTGCGATTCATCGGTCCTGCCTGCGCCATGGCCGCCAATGCCTCGTATACACGGCCGTCCCATCGACCTAGTGCGCTGCCTAGACTTCGGTCCGAGACATTGAACGCGTCCACCAGTGCAAGTGCATCTGGCCGTATCTCCTGAAGCAAACGACGCACCGCCGCCCTAGCCAATGAGCCATGTGTCGGCTGAAGATAGCCGGCCTCCAGATGGTCACCCAGATGCGCCTGGATTCGACTGAGTGCGAACAGGTCGCATAGTCGACTCAACACCTGGTGGATCGGTGGTGGAATGATGTCGTATGCCGATTCACCCGACTGTTGACCACTACTGGTGTCATCGCCATCGCCATCGCCATCGCGTAGCTCGGGATGGAGTACATTGACGAAGCTGCGCACCACATACAACTCGGCGTGTGCACGCACCAGTCGTTCAACGTCGATGTGGCAGTCTGAGAATGGTGCACCCTGTACGTGGCGTCGGTGTAAACTAGCCAGATGGTAGGCAGCGCATTGTTCAAATGCGTGCAGATACACCCGTGGATTGCGCAATTCCTCTAGAGTGGCGGCTGTGCAACGATTATGATCGAGCTGACCATTGAGTGCAAGCAACATGTATCGTTCATCGATGCTGACAGAACGAGCAGCATTCGGTGTGGAGTGCAGGTAGGTGTATCGCTTTAGGAGCACGCGTGCTGCTTGCTGTGCCATTACGTGGTTCTCACCTTCTCCCGTATTGAATTGCGCGTAGCTCGACACCAATGATGGAAGTCCGCTAAACTGACTGTATCCATGACCACCACACGCACGACGGAGTGTCTCGAGTGATTCTGACGTTCTACTTGCCATGTACGGCTTCAACGACGATGCCGATACGTGTACTGCCGCTAATAATCCATTGACCATATTGGCCGATAGTTCCTGCGAGTCGACTCGTTTATAGAGGCGCTTCAATCGTCGACCGGTAAAGTGGAATGCGTATGCCTCGCTTATCGGCACTAGCACTCGATGCTGTTGGCTTTGATGGTCCAGGATGGGCACCTCCTTCCCGCTCTTATCTGCGTCTGAACCGCTGAATTGTCGACGTACTATCGAGTATCGCGTAGCAATGGTGCATCCCGTGGCCAATGCCGGACTCGCTCCTACAATCACTCCGATACGACTGTCGAGTAGTGTGCTGTACGTATGTCGTTGATCGCTCATTTTGTGTCGTTTCAACCTTCCATCTCGCGTCAATTCTATGTGGCGCATCAACATGTTCATTCTCGGTATGCGCACCCCCTTCAACGACAAGTATCCGATATCAATGGCATTGTATCCGTAATTAGGTCCAATGTCGCCTGTCTCCACACCGGGAAGCAGTGTGTGATCGGCAAACGAGCGAATCTGCACTATGAACGGGAACACACCGACATATTTGCCATCAGGCAACACGAGCTGTGCCATTATCAATGCCACATTGGCTGTCTTGCCCATACCGGCTATCCACCATTTTGTGCTGGACAGTGTCGGTGTATTCAGCTCGATCTCGTCGGTATCCGGTATGAATGTGGCTGTAGTCTCAATGCCACGAATATTCGAGCCATGTGCCATCTCGGTCTGTGTATAACAGCCTAGGATGGCCCAACTCTTAGCTAATGGAAGCCACACTGCTTGTTGTTCATCGGTGGCTTGAGTTTCAAGTGTCTTTATTACTGCATCATTGTTAAATAGCGCGGGCAATCCTTCCCTAACCTCATCATATACGATGGACATATCTTCTTTTGTCCAGTTATGCTTGATACGCAATTCTTGCAAACGCTCAATCATTTGCAGTCCACGTATGTATTGCTGCTCATGGTTCAAATGATAGCTAATAGTATTGTCAAATATCCGTTCCTGCTTCAAGATATATTGTATGCTCTCAATGGATCTAGTCATTTGAGGCTCACCACTAAGGATGTGAGTAAGATCCCGTGCAACGAACGATGCTTGCGCTCTTTCATGAGCAAAAGTTGGATGTTGCTGCCACTGCTTTGACTTTGGATCAACATGGGTAACTGGAGTACTACTATTAATTGAAAGAGTAGCCATATTAAATACTGCTAATTATACACGACGAAAATAATGATAATAGATAAATGGATAATAACAATAAAAGATAAATATATATAAACGAAGAAAAATGAATGTTATGAATAGTTCTCAGTAGTATACCTCTGTAATCACTCCAAGTCGTTCCGCCGTGCGGGTGAAGCCATTAAAATATCGTCGGGTATCATCGCTGCAAAGCTGGTACCGTCGGCCTCTCGTGCTACCCGAACATACTAGTTTATTGTGCAGCATTCCACCCATGAATGCAGATATGAAGGAGAATTAGCCATTTCCTTATACCACTGTGCAAGCAAGGCGTTTCACCTGTATATGTGTGTCGCATCCATACGAAAGCGTTCTCAACTTGTACAAGCGGAAAGTGCATTGCAGATTTCTCACCAAGAATAGTATTGATGTCAATTCCAAATGCACTTCGCTACCTTTTTAGGAAAGCGAGCAATTTCTCGTTAGAATATGCCTGCTAAGCACAGCGACAACAACAGCGTGACATTTCACTTGCAGAATACTACGGTGACTTGTTTTTCCTGCGTATATCCATTGGCATTAGTTGTATTCTAATCAGAAATAGTGGTAAGTCTTGTTTTCTATCTATCTATCTATCTCTCTTCCTCTAGCAGTACATTACAAGGCAGTATGACTACATAATGAAGTCACATTCAGTGTGACGCTACAGGCGATTGGTAGCGATGTTGTAATCAATTATGACGTGTATACTTTGTAGTTGAATGGCTCGTTTGACAATATATGTATTTACTGTGGTTCTGTGTATTGTTACAAACAATCATTGTTATTCCGTATCGAGCATGTGCAATGCTCATTACGCTATACAAGTAGATGTAGGCAAATTCGACCTAGTCAATGGCAAATGCGCATTGCATTGGGGTAACGGAAGCGCGTGGGTGACTTGAGCAGGTTAACGTCTTACCAATGCAAACAGAATGCATGATCAGAAATGGCGTACACCCATTGCCACAGGAATACTGTATAGTTTTTTACTGTCATTAAATCATTGCTCTGTGCTTATGCAATGACGATATTGTCAACAGCATTTACAAAACTTGTGCTTCCTAATCATGAAATGAGTGGCACTGTATCTTTACCGTGAATTAAGCTAAGAAACAAGAAAGTCATTTTCGCGTGTATCGCTATCTCGTTCCTATGGGGTCAAGGATATGTCAGAAGGATCTTCCGGCTAAATTATTTATGGTAATCTGTAGCCAAGAATTGATTGATTAATCCTTATGGCTAATAATTATTTCAGACAAGCCATTCCATTCATCATTCCTACATGATGCGGATGAGATGTGTACACTGCATAATTTACAGTATTGACAAATACATTTCTGCATATCTGCTGCTGTCCAGTGGCTTATACTGTAATGCCGTACAAAAACGACTACACATGTATATGCAATACTTGGCGTGATAACAGTTAACATCAAATACAAAAAGATGTTTATCCAGTATTCTGGATAAACATTTATCTAGTAAGTGGCTACAATTAACAATGCCAAGCACGCCTTCCTCTTTATTTCTAAAGGATTATATTGAACAACTATTATGCCTTCTTTTCTTGTATAATGATAGACATGAATGACTTGATAGCAGAAGTAGGAAATATCAACAAAATGTTATTTATAACTAATTGGTAGTACATTAATTTCAGCAACAATAAATTTGATGATGACGCATGTTTATTTCCTCACTACCATTTGCACTACACGTTTTCTATGAATATTTTACACAAAGGATTCAAAGGTACTAACTGTCTAATTGCCGCAGCATGTAGTGGTGGCATTTATCGACGTGCACTTCATTACGGATCTAGTGGTCGATTCGTGTCGTATTATGGTGCTAGCGTGGCAGTTCAATGTCGACGCGGGTTTGCCTTTGACCGTCGCTCCTCCCGTAATGCAGACGGTAAGTGCTATATGCGTGTCAATATACAGTATCACTTATTGTATCAACGTGAATCAACAAAGCCAATGAACTACGTAGTCAGCGATTAAATCGGTTAAAGGAGACACGCGTAGGTTCTAGTGTCAATAGCGTGGCACCAGATACGTCCACGTCAGTCGTCAATGATAATGCGACAACGACAGCGACAACCGATATGACATGGTCTAGCTGGGCGATGCATTATGCAGCGGCACTCGTGATACGCCGTCAATTGGAACCACTTAATCTATTTCTTGTAAGTAGTGTCGATTGGTGAGATAGAGTTAGAGAGCAATACTCATTATTATTATATTACTATCATTTAGGGATTTGAACAAGCCAATCGTTATACCATTGAAGATGATCAAGGTCGACCGGTTGCCTATTTGGCCGAGGAGGAGACGACATTTAGCTCGGCTATTGCTCGTCAACTATTACGTACGCACAGACCGTTTAAAGCGGTGATCATGGATAATGAAGGTCATGTCATACTGAAGGTATAGTGGATCAATCATACACTCATACTTGATTCTAATGATTCATTTGTCTAATATTAGTTACAACGTCCATGGACGTGGATCAATACACATATCAATGTTATGGATGCACAAGATAATCTAATTGGACAAGTAATACAGCAATGGCATTTATGGCGTCGTCGTTACGAGTTGTTTATCCGTGAGTAATGGCAATATATATGTATATTAATGATGTGAAAAGCAATTTATTTACAATACAATTATGATAGTCATGATCAATTTGCACAAGTGGATGCAGGATTTCTAGCATGGCGATTTGAACTAATGGATGAACAAGGGAAGATCATGGCGTGTGTAGATAGACGATTTGGTGGATTTGCCCGTGAGGTAATCGTGTGGATATCACCTATTTAATGAATTCATACTGATTTATTATGTAGATATTTACAGATACTGGTCAATACGCACTCTTATTCCATCCCGACTATCTCACCACGTATGAAGGACATGCAACGGATCAAGTGTCGTTCATGCCATTGACGGGTGATCAGCGTGCCGTTGTATTGGCCTGTGCCATTGGTATTGACTTTGACTATTTCTCTCGACACTCGCATGGCACTATGGGAGGAGGGTAAGTTTACTAGTTGGCTGCTCAATTACAGTTGCTTGATTCATTAACATATATCTACATATATCGTAGACTATTCCCACTACCATTCATGGGCCATGATAATGATACTATCGATGATATAATGATCAATAATCTAATAATCTAATAAATGAATAAATGAGTATAATCAAGGGGAAAGGGGCAATAGTAATGGTGCTAACAGTAGTCTAACTTCTATTACGGTGCAGTGCTCATGTAAGGAATGGCCTCCATTGTTAGCACTAGTGGCTATCATGTGATAGTGCTGCAAATTAACGACCATGCATATCACAGGAAACAAGTTTGAAGCCACATGGTACTAATGCCTTGACCGTGCTTATTGGCATAAGTATGGCAGGTATGGCAACCGGTATGGCAATAGACACTAGCTACAGGGTTATTTTCTGCCATTTCTACCTGAGTCGTCCATGCCATTGGTTACGGTGAAGAGACAGAATGAGATAGAGAATGAGATAGAGGGAAAGAGAAAGGCACGTCAAAGGCATTCCTAGCAAGTAGACCTATCTTATTCCATTAGTTTACTAGTGCCGTGTATTCTACCAACTCTATTATTTCTTATTCTCTATTACGGTAAATACATACACATACACATCTCTCTCTCGTCTTTCCTTTCTCATTCCTTTCCATTAGTACTCTATTTATTAGTAATAGTATAGTAGTAGTAGAATATTGGATACTATATATTACGACATTAATAATACTGTACGGGTGTCCCTTAGTATGATAGAGTACAAAACGAACAAATCAATTGATCGTCTCCTTACATTTCCTTCCCTCTCTCTCTCTCTATCTACCTTTTATTATTTCTGCATTTGTGATTGACTACACTTCCTTACTGTAGCGGATATTTCCAAGGAGCTGTTCTTTTTAAGCTACGACGATCCCTTTTAAGGTAAATAGATGATTAAACCATTCATGAACAAAAATGCGGACGGACACTTTACGATTGTGGCTGTGGTGCGGGTACTCGATACTACTGATCATACTGCATCATCATCATGATGATGATGATATCAAGTAGTGTATCTCCTTTTCTCTTTGCTACTATTGTATAACCTACATATCGATAGTATAGCATATATCCAAGGAGATACAGTGCAAGGTACTTGTAACGATCATTCCTAGTGCACTCTATATCCATCCATTTATAGGCGATACTTAAATGGAGAAAAACAAGTCTCCAAATTGAGATACCATTTTAATGTTTCATTTTGTGAAGGGTCGACGGACATTTCCAATCTCACTCGCTCTCTCCTCGTTTGTACACCTCACCTCTCTCGAATTCTTCTATACAATACGCACACACACTCAAGTACACACACACACACACAGGCACAGGCACAAGCATACAAACACACAAACACAACATACGCATACACGCACGTACATACGCACGTACATAGGTACAAGTGTGCACTTTTTACTATTCTACTGCTACTTGTGCCTCATCTCGGTCTATACTCATTTGGTGTTTAACAGGAGCGGTTAACGTCCTGTACCGCCTCCGCTTCTCCTTTCTCCCTCCCTCTCTCTTTCTCTCTCTCTCTCACTCATTCTATTCAATCAGCCGAGAGTAGATATTTCTATATATTAATCATTTCATATTTACTAATAACTATTATCTCCTACTGTTTCTTTATCATCTTTAGTCAGTCTGCGTTCAATTCTATTGACTTATTCCACGCACTATCTATTTATCTATCTATCTATCTATCTATCTTTACATATAGACACGTACAAAAACACGGCATTAGGTTAATGTTCATGTCTTCAATGTCCACTGCTTCCACTACTACTGCTTCCACTACTACTACTTCCACTACTACTACTACTACTACTACTGTTGCGTCTCCACCAACATCATCTGTTCGTCGTGTAAGCGAGACTACCACCGGTGGTAGTAATAGCATTAGTGATACCACTATTGGTACTCATCATTCTTCCTTTACCAATACCGCCGCTACTACTGAACATACCTCTCACTCTAGACGTAGCAGTATTGTTAATAATAGTCATATTAATAGTGATTCCAGCGATAATACCAACAGCAACAGCAACAGCAACAACAATAGTACAGAAACTATGGGAGGTGGACATCGTTTATTAGGACTCAAGAAGCGGTTCAGCACACTTCGAACATCGCCATCTCTTACTACCATATCAACAATCGATACAGTATCGTCATCCGCTACGCTTTCCTCGTCTATTATGGGTGGTGCACTAGATAGCAATAGTATTAATCGATTATCAATGAGTCTAACAGATGATCAAGCCAACTCGTTGCATACAACTACCATGCATAGTATGTCTAGTCAATTATCGGGCTATGGTTCAATTGCCTCGCTAGATGTCGATCCGTATGCTTCGTTAAGTGGCGGTAATGCTCAATTTAGAGCGGCTGCACCCGATCGACACATTTATCGACTTGTTTGTCGTGCCAATGAACAATTCCATCGTAAACGATATCGACCCGCCTTGTCCGAGTATAGCAAAGCGATTCGATTAGCCATGGACGCCAACCGATCCAACGGTATACGTTACTCGTCGGCCAATCTTACTATACACGAGAAGTTGGCGGAATTGACTCGTCAAGGTGGAGAGACGGCCGACTTTATCGCTCTACTATACGCCAATCGATCGGCCTCTCATTGCATGCTGAACAATTACGAGGAAGCGAGGGCAGACGCGGAAATTGCCATTCGTATACGATCCGATTGGGGTAAAGGATTCTATCGGAAGGGTGAAGCCCTCCTGGGATTACGACAATACGAGGAAGCGCTACAGTGCTACGAGGAATGCCTACAACGCGACCCGACCAATCCTGATGCGCGTGTAGGCATGTCGAATGCCAAAGTGAAACTAGAAGATCAACAAAGCGGATTGTTTACGCGACAATTATTGGCGGGACGTGATTATGCCGTAGTGAAATCGCTACGTCCCATACAGAATAAGATATTTGAATTGCCGTAGCCATGCGTAATTTCATCTACTTGATCGCAGATCGTGACACACGTGACTGCGTGATCGTCGATGCTTGCTGGGATGTGCCCGGCCTACTCGATATCATCAAACAGGAGGGCCTTAACCTGGTGGGCGCCATTGTAACACATCATCATTTTGATCATGTGGGCGGTGCACCACCACCACCATTCGATCAATTTAGGATTCGTGTATCGGGTCTCGCGACCATTTTGAAGAAGAAACCCGCTGTCACTGCTTACGTACACCCATTGGATGTGCCCGAACTCGTACCGGCTAATCCTGGCCTACCTCTTTCACGAATACGACCGACACCCGATGGCTATGTATTGAAACTAGGCAGACGTACGACTATTCGATTCCTACACACGCCGGGACATACACCAGGATCGCAATGTCTACTCGTGAATGAACGTAGACTATTCACGGGCGATACGCTATTCCTCGGTTGTTGCGGTCGACTTGACATGCCCGGCGGTAATCCCGAGGCAATGTGGCGTAGTCTACGTCGACTAGCCAATCTAGATGATCAACTAGTCATCTATCCTGGACACGAATATGGTGGAGAATGGAGTACACTACAAGAGGAGAAGATGGCGGGTGCACTCAAGGATTGCACGCTTACTGAATGGTTGAAACAACAAGAGGAACGAAGACATGGACGTCATAATCATGATCATGATGATAATGATGACAATGATGTGGTTATTGATAATGATGACACAACAAATATCAATGAAAAGAACGTCGATCATGAAAGGATCGTGGTATCATGTCGTCATTTTCATTGGCATCACCTACTACACCCATACCTGCACCCTTGACACCACGCATATCTGCATCGAGTACTGCTACTGCTAATACTACATCAGTCGAGGAATACACGACATCTATTAGTAATGCATCTGTACCGGCATTCTCGCATAAACCACCACCATTAGTGCGTATTAAACGTAGAAATACTGATGCTACTAAACAGGAGAAACCACGACTAGTTGCTGCTTATAGTTTACGACCATCTACTAGTACACCCACATCTAGTACATTTGCTAGTAATAGTAGTAGTGGTAGTAGACTAGATTCACTGGAATCATCTCCATTATCATCTCCATCTACACCTGACATGCCTACACCTGTTTCATTGTCTCGACCCATGTCAGTACCTGATGCACACGCGCTATTCAATCTACAATGGCAAACCATGGATATTGAGGAGGAAGACGACACGGATGATGAACTACCCTCGGAGGAAAGTATGTTGACACAGACACCGTCTACATTCTCCTCTAGTAGGACAATGCCATCACCGCCACTCTCCTCATCAACTATGGGATCATTTGATCTACAACAACATCAAGAACAAGCACAAGCACAAGCACAACAGCGTCCTGTAACCATTTATTCTGTAGTATCACCCAATCGACCATCTTCCGCTTCGATCAAGTCATTCGGTCTTGAGAATGACTCGTATCCATCAGAAGATGATAGCGACTTGGAATAGTGTGATGTTTACGTTAATTTGTATACGATTCTCTAGAGGAATAGCGTATTTTTGAGGTATTCTTTCGCTATTTCTCTCTCTCTCTCTTTCTCTTCGTTTCTTTCTTTTTTACTTTACTTTCTCGTTGTTTTATTTAAGCATGTTTCCTTTCTCTCGCTCTCTTTATCTTTATATTCTACTTTATTATTATTAATATTATTGCTATTGCCACTCTATAATGATGATACTACTACTACTACTACTACTTTACTATTAAGATTCAATTCTACATTGGTGCCTTCCTATTTGTGAATCATTCAATTTTTGTTTAATCAATTCTTTCCTATACATCATACCATTAAAATATAAATTGATGCACCATTACTATTGCTTATTACTATTGTATAATTGATACAGATATTGATCTATAATAGAATAACATGTAGATTGTTATCTTCAATGATAATGACGTCAATAGTCGCATGATGACAGTGAGGCACACGTTCAATAATTATCATCAGGTGATCAAAAATGGTAGAGTAGATTGAATAGGAGATGAAATGTTAAATGACAGTAATCATCATAGTAATGATGATGATCATCTGTTATCCTAACTTTTCTTTCCTTTATCCTATCCTATTCTACTCTCACTCTCTCATCTTACTTCAATTCTAGTCTGAATTACACTATGGTGAGTGGTATTAGTTATTAGTAATAGACAAGTAACTAATAGTACAAATAGACGCGATTCACAGCTGATCAAGAATCTGGTAAATATCACCGCTACTATGATATTATTAGATGATTGCATCCTATTAACGTATATGAAATAATAGAATTCAAAGAGGCATTTGCACTATTTGACCGTAGTGGTCAAGGCAAGATGCCGGTCAGTTCGTTGGGTGACTTGTTACGATCATGCGGACAGAACCCAACTGAGAAACAAGTCGCTGAACTAATTGCTTCGGCCAACACCGTTGATGGTAAGCATTGTAGCATATCATGTCTTGTATAAATAACTCGACTCTATCTTACCTTTTTCTTTTCTGATAGTGAACGGCGAACGTGGTATTACGTATACGGAATTTACCACTATTCTAGGTCGTACTGGTGGTTTCCAGCCACCTGGCACATTCGAAGACTTTGTAAAAGGATTCCGCGTCTTTGATAATGAAGGCACAAACTATATTTCAGCCGGTGAACTACGCTATGGTAAGCGAAAGAAGCAACGAGAATGACTAATAAGATGGCATAGTTGTAACTAACCTATTCATATTCGTTGCATGTCTATACTCACATATAGTACTTACTAATATGGGTGAGAAGTTAAAGGATTCCGAGGTTGATCAATTGCTACGTGGCGTTGAAAAAGACAACGATGGCAATATCAACTATGAAGGCAAGTAATTGCATTGTCAATGGTGTACACTAGAATCATTCAAGCATGCAAACTAATACGTAATAATAGAATTCGTCAAGAAATTGATGTCCGGTTAAATGATATGCTAATTCTCGCGTTATATTACCGCTATTTGTGTACGCGTTACTACATCATCGGTCGACCTGCTATACCTCCTTTATCTCCTCATGTAGACCCGTGAACACAATGAATATTAAAGATTATTGCATGTTTATACTATATACATTGATTCTATAATGTATCCAATAAACAACAATATTTATTTATTGATTGTTTGATTGACTAATTGACTAATAGACGATGTTGTAATGTTTGCAATACATCATTCTAGTCTGTTCGCTTCACTGTATACATGGATGATACCTGATCGCTAGTTGGTAGTGACAAGTCACCATAGACCGACGGAGTAGTGTGCATGTTGCCACCGCGTTCAGGTAGTGTAGCACCTAGAGCGTCAACAGTCATTTCATCATTAGATGATGAAGCAGAAGCGCGAATGGCTGCAATGTCACCAACAGTAGCTAGAATGGTGGCAGGTGCCGCTGTCACCGCTACTGGTTTACCACCAGCCTTTGACACGGTGTTGACAGCTTTACCGTCTGGAATGGAGAATAGATGAATGGGATTGGCCGATGGATTGCTTGCATCGTAGACACGATCAACGATGTAGTAGCCGCGACGCTCCAACTGAATGATATCACCCTTGACGAGTGTGGTGACATTGTAGTCGGCCAATGCATCCTCGCAGAACTCTGTAACAGCGGTGAGGTAGTCGGCTACACTGTCATCCTCCTCGAGTTTCTTCTTATTGATCAAGTAGTCGAAATCGTGTAGTTTCACCGGGATCAAGGGACGTTCCGGTGCCGTTGATAGCCAGGTGACCTTCTTCTTGGTGAGTTTTGGATTACCGGCCAGATTCAAGCGTAGTTGCATATTGATTACGGCATCGGTGACGCTATCACGCTCTATACTCTCCACGATAGCGTTGCCCCAATCCATCAGGGTGATCTCTTCGCCTTGTTCAAAGGTGGCGGCATCTGCTTGTTCCAAGTAGACATCAGTGCCATAGACCGTTTGTTTCTCGCCCACTTCCGGATTCTTCTTATGCTTCAATACGGAGCGTATCTCGGCTTGTTCAGGTCCACCGATTAGTTTGGCAACCACACTAATATATAAGCATTATTAATAATTCCATAGCATATTATTCTCCATTCGTGTATTACCAGTTCTCTTGGCTGATGGCCGTGTGACGTGGTGCCACCGGGTCAATGACCTTCTTGTTAAGGGCCCACAACTTGTCCCACTCTAATAGTAGTTGATTCTGGGAGGCACCTTGCATCAAGATATATTGACGTAGCGCGTCAATCGTCATACCACGACGACGAATACCGCGTACAGTCGGGAAACGAGGGTCATCCCAACCACCGACATGGCCCTGATCGACGAACCATTGTAGTTTACGCTTGGATAGTAGGGTGTACACAAAGTTCATACGACTAATAGTGTAGCAATGCAAATCAGTCATTACCCCATTTACTATTGTAAATAATTACTTACCTGTAGTCCCAGATATGAACCCAACGTAGATTCAACGCCTTCAAGAACCATTCGTATTGTGGATTACGATCACGATACTCGTTGGTACGTAGAGCATGGGTGACACCTTCAATGCTGTCGACAATGGGACAGGCAAAGTCATAGGTTGGATAGATCTTCCAGCGATCTCCCGTCAAATGATGCGGTTGTAGATTGCATCGATAAATCACTGGATCGCGTAGTGCCTTGTTCTTGGCATCTACGCTCATCTTCGCGCGTAAACAACAGGTAACACCGAATTCGGTGCCTCGTTTCATTTCATCGAAGCGACGTAGATTCTCCTCCACAGATTGATCGCGACATTTCGACGCTACACCATCCATACGCTGGGCGCGCATCGTGGCCTGATCCGTGTCGTCAACATAGGCTTTACCCTCATTGATCATTTGCAAGGCGTACTCGTATAGCTTGTCGAAATAATCCGAGGTATGCGTGATAATATCACCGCGAATGCCTAATAACTCCAAATCCTGCGTGATACTCTCCTCAAACTCGCTCTTCTCCTTCGAGGGATTGGTGTCGTCGAATCGAACGATAAGCTTACCCTCGTATTGGCGTGCAAAGTAGTCGTTTAGGAGGGCGGCCTTCGCATGACCAATGTGCAAATAGCCACTTGGCTCGGGTGGGAATCGCGTGACAACTCCACCTTTTACCGCGTCCTTTAATCCAATATCGAATTTACCTTGATCACGACGATCCTTTACGGCATTGGCAGCCGTTTGCTGAGCAACTACCGCTGTAGTCACCGGTGCCAACGAGGCAATATGATTGAACCAGCGTGGTAGTGCCTGACCTGCGGGACCATCAGGATTCTTGACAATACGCGCAAATACTGGCGAGGCTCTAAGAGCACCCCAACAAGCGATATCCGCCAATGAGATGTGATGACCCACGATAAATGTACGCATCACCAAATGGTGGTTCAACTCTTCCAAGGCTGGTTGCAATACCTTGAAATCGGCAGTATTTAGACGTTGCGAGAATTCGGTCCAGTGTGTGATCTAGTAATACATAAATATTGAGAGCAATTAGTATTTCTTGTAATATTTGTAATAAAAAACAACTACTACTACTTACGCTTGTTGTTCAGTGTCATTACTACCACTAAGCAAGTTGCTTTGATAAGTCTCGGCCAAACGAACAAGTATCGCTACGTCACCCGTAACTGTTTCATTATTCAACGATAGTTGTGCTGTTGTTGACTGATCAGCTAGCGTTTTCGCATCTTCCCAGGTCAACTTGATAGCGTTGCTATTGCTAGCATTAATCATATGCACTAGCACATTGACTGCACTAGGGAACGGAGCAGCCTTAAGTGCTAAGGTCACGGTAGTATGGCTCGACATTGTACAAAGATACAAAAGGTAAGAATGAAAAAAGAAGAAGCCACAATGCGAATACGTAGCGGCGAAACGAATCGAGTTTTTTCTTTTTCAGCAGTTTTTATAGCAACTAATTACTAGTGTGTGAGATCACACACACACATCTAGATCATTTTATTAACGTGTACAGTTACGTGGTTAACTTGAAATAGACACAAGCAATCTCAATCATTTTCATCATTGTTATTGTTGTTAGTACGTAAACAGATCACCTACCATGGATGTTGATTATAGCGCTGATTTCGCGAGTGATGGCTCACTTTTGCCTGCTCCCTCCGCTAATGCCACTACTGACGAGGTTACTCCTTCAACACAGACGAAAAAGTTTCGACGTGGACGCGTGGAAGATACTGATGCATCCGTACTAGAACTAGGCGAAGGTAAACACTAGTGAGATAGACAGGTTAAACCGTGCTGATACTAAAGGTATTGCGACTAGATTTCAATACTGCAGAATGTTTGTTTGTCACTGAAGTACAGCTAATATTACGGGATGTTCGTCAAAAGAAAATACAACAAATGGGAGAGAAGAGTTTGGGCGGGTAAGCTAGTCGTTGTACATTGATGATAATGACAATATTCGACATTAACTAACTGACTGACTGACTGGTGAACAATTAGTGTATTCCAAAAAGTGTACGCACATGCTGAACAATTTTCACGCTTTAAAGATGATCATGGTGCACAGGAAGTGAGACGGTAAGTTCGTTGATGGCTTGCCTTGTTTCTTTGAGATATCAACGTTGATACATGAATTAGAACGGTGAATCGAGCACAATTGGCGCCATTCGAAGCATCCCAACTGGCTAACCTTTGCTGTGAGGATCCCGATGAAGCAAAATCGCTTATTCCTAGGTATGTTTACCGTTATTACTATACTAATAACTAATGTATATATTATCGATACTATGTAGTTTGGCTATGCATATCGATGATGAACGACTACAAACGCTTCTTACCGAGATTCAATCGTTTAAGAAGAGTTAAATATCTGTTTTCTGTGTTAATAATATAGGATTTTGTTCCAGTATATCAAAATATAACAATAATAATGAATTAATGAAAGTATCAATGACCAGTATAATGAATGATTATCAATATAAGCATTCTTAAGTTAGCTGTATGCTTTAATAAATGTATACAATATACAATTATTGATACAGGCTGCTAGTCATGCTATACCGGTAATATGCACGCGTCGTGTAACATTGCTGCATTTCACTGCATTGTCCTTTATGTAGAACTGCTATTGGTATAAAGCTTTGAGCGGACATTTCGGCAAGATGATTGCTATTCAATCAACGCTGCTCTTATTGTTTTCGTATTTGTTTTGTACTAAAGAGTGGCCATTCTTCCTATTTACTGCTTAGTTGTTTTCTAATACCGTATTATTGTTTAATAATAATAAGAGCACCTCCACGATAATGGATGTCATACCCGCTAATACTACAAGTTATCTACCGCCATTAACATCTACTTGTGAGCAGCATCCGGATTTGGCGCGCGAACGATCACTGGCATCATTTACATCTCGTCAATTGACTCATATCATCAATGGAGGACAAGAGAAGACCGAGCATATCGAGTCGATTCGTCGATTGATCGATAGCGAACCCATATTCGATAGAATCTATAGCTATCACCTCAACCATGAAGAATTATATCTACGAGAACTTCATATGCTAGAACATTTCAGTAAGATATGTAAAGCTCATGAATGGACAGACAATGATATATCCATTGCTTATCGGGAGATATGGTCGGGAATATCATTTCCTGAGATTAATAAGGCAACGTGTAACATTATAAAAGCACAAGCCACCGATGAACAACAAGCAGTGTGGCTTCCATTAGCTAAGAGTTGGGCCATTCTAGGCTGTTATACTCAGACCGAGATGGCACATGGCTCGAATATTCGTGGCATTGAGACTACAGCCACATTCATACCGGATACCGACGAGATCGAGCTGAATACACCGACACTGTCCAGCACAAAATGGTGGATAGCCGGTATGGGCAAGACAGCCAATGTGGCATTGATAATGGCACAGCTCGTGTTGCCTGATGGCAAATATGTCGGTGTGTTCCCGTTCATAGTGCAGATTCGCTCGTTTGCCGATCACCACTGCTTCCCGGTGTGGAGACAGGCGACATTGGACCTAATTACGGATACAATGCCATTGATATCGGATACTTGTCGTTGAAGGGGGTGCGCATACCGAGAATGAACATGTTGATGCGCCACATAGAATTGACGCGAGATGGAAGGTTGAAACGACACAAAATGAGCGATCAACGACATACGTACAGCACACTACTCGACAGTCGTATCGGAGTGATTGTAGGAGCGAGTCCGGCATTGGCCACGGGATGCACCATTGCTACGCGATACTCGATAGTACGTCGACAATTCAGCGGTTCAGACGCAGATAAGAGCGGGAAGGAGGTGCCCATCCTGGACCATCAAAGCCAACAGCATCGAGTGCTAGTGCCGATAAGCGAGGCATACGCATTCCACTTTACCGGTCGACGATTGAAGCGCCTCTATAAACGAGTCGACTCGCAGGAACTATCGGCCAATATGGTCAATGGATTATTAGCGGCAGTACACGTATCGGCATCGTCGTTGAAGCCGTACATGGCAAGTAGAACGTCAGAATCACTCGAGACACTCCGTCGTGCGTGTGGTGGTCATGGATACAGTCAGTTTAGCGGACTTCCATCATTGGTGTCGAGCTACGCGCAATTCAATACGGGAGAAGGTGAGAACCACGTAATGGCACAGCAAGCAGCACGCGTGCTCCTAAAGCGATACACCTACCTGCACTCCACACCGAATGCTGCTCGTTCTGTCAGCATCGATGAACGATACATGTTGCTTGCACTCAATGGTCAGCTCGATCATAATCGTTGCACAGCCGCCACTCTAGAGGAATTGCGCAATCCACGGGTGTATCTGCACGCATTTGAACAATGCGCTGCCTACCATCTGGCTAGTTTACACCGACGCCACGTACAGGGTGCACCATTCTCAGACTGCCACATCGACGTTGAACGACTGGTGCGTGCACACGCCGAGTTGTATGTGGTGCGCAGCTTCGTCAATGTACTCCATCCCGAGCTACGCGATGGCGATGGCGATGGCGATGACACCAGTAGTGGTCAACAGTCGGGTGAATCGGCATACGACATCATTCCACCACCGATCCACCAGGTGTTGAGTCGACTATGCGACCTGTTCGCACTCAGTCGAATCCAGGCGCATCTGGGTGACCATCTGGAGGCCGGCTATCTTCAGCCGACACATGGCTCATTGGCTAGGGCGGCGGTGCGTCGTTTGCTTCAGGAGATACGGCCAGATGCACTTGCACTGGTGGACGCGTTCAATGTCTCGGACCGAAGTCTAGGCAGCGCACTAGGTCGATGGGACGGCCGTGTATACGAGGCATTGGCGGCCATGGCGCAGGCAGGACCGATGAATCGCACCGACGTCACGCCAGGCTACGAGCCAGCGGCGGGTGCACTTGCGATTGACGGTCAGCCGTACAAGGGATTGAAGGGTATATTCGAGGCGGGCTGGCGTCATGCGGGATATGATCGCATTCCAGCAAGATTGTAGATTGAACATGAGCAATAAAATACCACACTATTATTTGACACTACTAAGGCACTATGCGTGCAGTGATGATTGTTGCAATGTTGCTTAATAAACCATTATCTTTATTCGTATGCTAGATGATATGTCAAGTGTAGTTGTCATGATTGTAACAACGATGATGATTGCATGTCATTAATTGATTCGACTATTGATGTCTACACAGTCAATCATACAAGAATGGCATATCTGACAGCTGTTGGTATTTACAAGGCAAGTTGTAATTAGGTGGTGTTGCAATTGTGAGTATTTCGCTTAATTCAATGACACGAAATATCGAATATTAGCAGTTGCATGAATTCATTCATTCAAAGCCATAATAAAATATCCATTACTTTATGCGATATAACCGTGTATTTTACTAACAAACAAATAAAGCACAATCGTATTCTTGTATTAGTAACATTCATTCGATGCATATTCATGATAAATAATGAAAAACACATTTATTAACGTTTACTATTGGATTTATCCTCGCGTCTATTCTACATTACATTAACAATCATGATTACTAAATGGATGTGCATATCGTTACGAATGATGTCGATGAACATTAGATCAGCAAACGTGCCATGATTATTGTTCTTACTAGCAATGCTTATGGTATAACAAACAACGGCAACAATTGTTATATGTGATTTGTATTTGTCAACTACCTACTCATTAATATACACATTGCTTCATTCCTCTAGTAGAATAATGCTATACTCATCATAAATACTCACAACTACAGCACCATCTAATTACCACTTGCCTTGTAAACATCAACAGTTGCCAGATATGCCATTCTTGTATGATTGACTGTGTAGACATCAACAGTCGAATCAATTAATGACATGCAATCATCATCGTTGTTACAATCATGACAACTACACTTGACATATCATCTAGCATACGAATAAAGACAATGGTTTATTAAGCAACATTGCAACAATCATCGCTGCACGCATGGTGCCTTAGTAGTGTCAAATAATAGTGTGGTATTTTATTGCTCGTGTTCAATCTACAATCTTGCTGGAATGCGATCATATCCCGCATGACGCCAGCCCGCCTCGAATATACCCTTCAATCCCTTGTACGGCTGACCGTCAATCGCAAGTGCACCCGCCGCTGGCTCGTAGCCTGGCGTGACGTCGGTGCGATTCATCGGTCCTGCCTGCGCCATGGCCGCCAATGCCTCGTATACACGGCCGTCCCATCGACCTAGTGCGCTGCCTAGACTTCGGTCCGAGACATTGAACGCGTCCACCAGTGCAAGTGCATCTGGCCGTATCTCCTGAAGCAAACGACGCACCGCCGCCCTAGCCAATGAGCCATGTGTCGGCTGAAGATAGCCGGCCTCCAGATGGTCACCCAGATGCGCCTGGATTCGACTGAGTGCGAACAGGTCGCATAGTCGACTCAACACCTGGTGGATCGGTGGTGGAATGACGTCGTATGTCGATTCACCCGACTGTTGTCCGCTACTGGCGTCGTCGCCATCGCCATCACGTAGCTCGGGATGGAGTACATTGACGAAGCTGCGCACCACATACAACTCGGCGTGTGCACGCACCAGTCGTTCAACGTCGATGTGGCAGTCTGAGAATGGTGCACCCTGTACGTGGCGTCGGTGTAAACTAGCCAGATGGTAGGCAGCGCATTGTTCAAATGCGTGCAGATACACCCGTGGATTGCGCAATTCCTCTAGAGTGGCGGCTGTGCAACGATTATGATCGAGCTGACCATTGAGTGCAAGCAACATGTATCGTTCATCGATGCTGACGGAACGAGCAGCATTCGGTGTGGAGTGCAGGTAGGTGTATCGCTTTAGGAGTACGCGTGCTGCTTGCTGTGCCATTACGTGGTTCTCACCCTCCACAGTATTGAATTGCAAGTAAAGGGTTAGTAGATCTGGCATTCCACTGAGCTTGCTATATCCATGTCCTCCGCATGCACGACGAAGTGTCTCAAGCGAGCCAGATGTCGTGTCCGTTACATAGGTCTTGAGTGCCGATGCTGATGCATGCGATTCAGCTAGCAATGCCTTGGCAGCTTCTGGCGACAATGTAGATGATGTCAATCGCTTGTACATCCTCTTCATTCGCTTCCCTGTAAAGTGGAATGCATACGCTTCACATATTGGCACGATAACACGGAGCTGCTGGCTCTGATGGTCCAGAATGGGCACCTCAACGGCATTCTTACTCGAATCCGCATGACTAAACTGACGGCGAACCAAGGAGTAGCGTGTTGTAATGGTTGTGCCATAGGCCAGTGCCAACATGGCATCGGCCACAATGTTAACACGAGCGTATAGCAAGGTTCCGTATACGTGTCGCTGATCATTACCGCCATGTCGTTTCAACACTCCATCTCGCGTCAGTTCAACACGTCGCATGAACATGTTCTTCCTTGGTATGCGCACTCGCTTCAACGACAAGTAACCATTATCGATGGCGTTGAATCCGATCTTTGGCCCGATATCGCCTGTCTCGACACCAGGAAGCAGGGTGTGGTCGGCAAACGAGCGAAGCTGCACCATGAACGGGAACACACCGGCACGACTGCCATCTGGCAATATGAGCTGCGCCATAACAACGGCAACATTGGCGGTCTTGCCTAGTGCACCTGGCCACCATTTCACACTGGACAGCGTTGGTGTATTCAACTCGATCTCGTCGGTATCCGGGATGAATGTGGCTGTAGTCTCAATACCACGTACATTCGAGCCATGTGCCATTTCGGTCTGAGCATAGCAGCCTAGTATTCCCCAGTTCCTTGCTAATGGAAGCCACACCGCCTTCTGCTCATCTGATGCCTGTTCCATGATAGTCTTTATAAATAAATCGTCATTAAGTAGTGTTGGCATTCCCTCGTATAGTTCGGTGTAGGCGATGGTTAAATCATTAGGCGTCAGCTTATGCTTCCTTTGTAATTCCTTGAACCGTTCCATGATCTGTAGGGCTCGTAAATACAATTCTTCATGGTTGAGGTGATAGCTATAGATTCTATCGAATATGGGTTCGCTATCGATCAATCGACGAATCGATTCGATATGCTCGGTCTTCTCCTGTCCTCCATTGATGATATGAGTCAATTGACGAGATGTAAATGATGCCAATGATCGTTCGCGCGCCAAATCCGGGTGTTCCTCCCATTTACGCGTTAATGGTGGCAGATAACTTGTAGCATTTGCTGATACTGCGTACGATGTCGCGAGGAACTTCCGCGGTTGTTATTGTTGTTATTGGCACTTGACGGCGACATGATATTGAAGTGGTAAGTCTTGATACGCGAAAAGAATAACGAATAACTGAGACGTGGTCTTGCGAAATTGATAAATAGTACACGTCGGCAGTGTGGAGATCCGTTCCGGGTTGGTATTGTCTTACCGCCAGCCAATCAGCGGAATCGTGTTTGTGGCACGAGAACTCATACCAATATGCAACACCATGGTTGGGGTTCACCTACATAGCGTTCTTTCGGTTAAATGTAAATTAAACAGTTAACTTTATTGTTAATCTATTCATTTATTTACTAGCATCGCAAATGCATATATTACTTTGTTATCCGCCAGCAATAATTTATAGCTATAATAACAAATTATACAGCTTAATTAGCATTTTTTATTTTTTTTATTGTCATTTATCGTATATAGAAACATTAATGTAGCATACAAGTTCATCAATAGAACTAACTAAAAATAATTCTACAATATATTGGGTAACAATTGATTGCAAGGGCCCTGCCATCAATGCACTTCGGCTTACAATGTTATTTTATTGCCGAATACGCTCAAATCATTTGCCATTTACAAAACAGTAATCCATACAGATTTGATGATTAATTACCTCAGCTGCTTTCATTAGATAGGATCACTAATGTGTAATTAGAAACCCATTTAGTATATTAATGGAGATTACTCGAGTATAATCGCACTATCATCATCAACAATTTAGACATAATAAAGTTAAGCAATCATGATTAGTAAATATTCATATACATGAAATAAACGATATTCTTACTTTATCTTTGCATTACGCAATTTACGACATGACGTAGTAGTTGTGCAAGCAATTTTCTGATGTCACATGCATCTTACCTGTAGCGAGACGGAAGTTATACTGCTATATTTGCCGACGAAGCAAAAAGACGTCAATAAAGAAGACTCGCCTAACCAGCACGAATCATACTAGTCGAACTGTTAACCATGGGCAACTAGCCCCAAATGGTAGTACAGATGAATGCTGAATTATTCGAATAACTTATCGGTACGTGTTGCACAACCGAGCAAACGATTGAATATCATTCGATTATATGAATGTACCTAGACGATCAGTCGATACCGTACGTTACCAATAGAAAAGTGCGATTCCAGCGTTCTGGTCCTCTGTATTCATGTCAAACAAGCCTTATCGCTCACTCTGTTCGTACGTGTTCCGATTCCTCCACCAAGGGACCGTCTATATTAATGTCGATATCGATCGGTTCAATGGTCCAGCTATTCAATGACATACCCTAATCCCCTTACTTTTTTCATTCGTCATCATTGTTATGCTATCACAATCATTCATGTTACGACACTTGTGACAGACTATCACTTTATGGATTGCATTGTATTATCCATTAACAATTGCTCATTCATTAATTCAAGGTAATCGAGAACAAAGAAATCTCATGCTTGCGGTGTAGCTTTTATTCTTTCTTCGTCTTCGTCTTTATTATTAATCATGTGAGATGATGATGATGAGCATTCCTGGTAAAATACTATAATAATACTTTGTATTGATAATGATGATTCTATACAATTATGATTAAAGTAAAATGCAGGTAATCTTCAATGATATTGTCCTGTGTGATCCACGCTAATAAAAGCGTCACATGCAGCTATTTATACCATTATCATTACCATCATCGTCATCGTCATCATTACACTGCATTCAAAGGTCGCATGCTGCATGTCCACCTAGGATATTTTACTTATTTATATAACGAACCACAAACGAACTCTATCCACTTATTTATGTCAATTTATTGTTGCGTATAATCATTCTATTGACACATCATTGCTGTTTAACGCTTTGCTAATTCAGCTAGTTTCACGTGTACAGCATGTGGATATTTTAGCTGTTTTAGACTTCTCCTAAGTTATCCATTTCACATCTACCCTGTTGCTCACTCGCACATATTCGTCATATGCTTGCACGCTGCGTTGTTGTTATTCGCTTTGCGTGCACACAGGTACGCAACACACACACACACAGAAAGAGAGAGAGAAAGAAAGAGGCATGCACACATATTCACATTCTTACTTGCCAACTTTGATACGGGTTAGCCTTTTCTTTTCCATCTTGATACGCTTGTTATCCCTGCCGCTTCCTTTCTCGCCACATTATCGCTTGCTACTTATCGCTATTGTATTTTGTCTTCTTCATTCGTCGTCTATCCTCTTCCCTTCTCCCCTTCTAACTGACCAGTATACTCGTTGCTACTGATTCAGTCTCGTACCTATTTCTCCTCTTGTTCCATTGCGTTATAACTGTTCGTTTATAATATTGCGCAATTGTACGCTTTCTCTTTCGCTAACATTAACGTCTTTCCTCGTCTGCATGTCCTAGTTTTACCTACCACATATTACGTGTGTTTTTATTCCTGCTCCGCTTCGTTTGCTTGCACCCTTTTTGACTGCCGTCATTCTCCGTGTTTGACGGTTAACCAAGTGTTATTTGCTCCTTGTAGCCAGTCTACGTTCATTTTCTATACCTATATCTATATCGATATCATTATTACTATTCGAGACTCGACCATTGTATTTACATTCTATTTTGTCTCACTAGTTTATAAAGCACCAGTAGTAGTAGTAGGAGTGGCGACGGCATTCAACTGCTATCAGCAAGTTTCACCTCTTCTCACTTGACTGTGTTGCCTTTTGGAAATCAAGGTTTGTATTACGCCGAATTTTGATTTAAATTAGAAAAGCCCGTAACATCATTGTCTATTTTTAATTGTTTTTCACGAATATGACCGCTAAAGATTGAGGCGCGTCGTTGAACCTCTTCTCTAAATGCTGATTTCAATTGTGTCGGACATGACTGCAATGTGATAACTATCCTTGCCTTACTTTAATCCTTCTTAAGCGTAGTGAAATGATGAATATAAAATATAGACATGCATGTTGCGTATTCAACCATTAATTAAACAGTAAACTAACGCTTCTATATTGTTCATCTACTGTAGATATTAGCCAGATATCAATATGGGCGAGACGAAAACAAGCGACTCTGCTCCAACGGTGGAACGATCAAAATCCAACATATTTCGACGTGCTCTTTCGTTACGACATCGATTGAGCATCGGTCATCGTAAATCCAACAATACCATTCGTCATATATCGTCACCTATTCTTCCACTGATGACCATTTCCTAAGAGTACGCTAGTATCTACGACATCGGCTATTTCACTACCCATTACTGCTGCAATGAGAATGGTGCTGATGATGCTAAACAATCACCACGCCCAGCTAAAACACAACGACCATCCAGCGAGTTCTGGCCGTCTTCCGATCCAATTATTGATACGATTGAAATCAGGGAAAGCAAAGATGCTAAGCATGATGCCAATGATAAGAAGCTAGCCTCTCAGTCGAATACTAATAACACGTTAAAGAAAACGAAAACAAAGAACAACATGAGTCGCATATTTGGAGTTTCCGATTCCTACACTTTCCATAGCACCTAAGAAAGCAGCAACAGCCAGTGTGGCTGCATTGGAAAGTAAAACAATGACAGCACGATCAGATTCACCACAAGTATCGAATCCAACCAAATCATTCACTACCAATGTTGAAGTATCTGCACCATTACCATCATCACCGACATTACCCTTATCGCCATCGCCATCGTCATCATCGACAAATACTCGTATACCGTTCAATTCGTTACAACGAGCTGCTTCAACACCGCCTGAATTCCCAAATAGCACTCGTTCCAATCAACATACGCTATCACATCTTCCTCCCAATTTTGTTAGTGCTCATCATGTCAACAATAATATTACATGGCCACACAGTAATACAGGTGGAGTAACCGAGACTGGAATACAACAGCAACAACAACAGCAAATGTAAATTCATCATACAGTCAGCAGTCATCAATGACAGTTGGCTCACGAGTTAGGCGTTGTCGCCCATTACCGCCACTACCACCGTTATTGCCCATTGCCGAGCAGCTAGCTACACATTCACCGCACGATGACACAGTGTATTCACGCCAACCTTACTCGGCAGGTGTTGTGCCACGCGATATCAATTGGCCGAATATAACGTCTAGGCCAGCACGTACACCACCGCCAACCACACCACCACCTCGACCACCTCGGCGTGTAGGACATACACGATCAAAATCATGTACGGCAACAGTGGTGCATTCACCTTTACCTAGACACAACAGCAGTAGTAGTGCAGCCATGCTAGGTCGCTCAACTGCAGCTCGTAATATCAGTCAAAGCCCGAAACCATTATTATCGCCATCATCATCATCTACTGCCACAACAACAACAACAACTGCTACAACGAGTAATGTCAGTAATGACACCTCATCTTTGTTCGATAGGGCATCAGCAACAAGGAATGATATACGACATGTAGCAACACACCCTCGTGCCTTCCATAGTTTATCTGCATTGCCACGTTCAGAGGAGGAAGCGACATTGACGACAAATGTAAAGCACAACAGCGATCCTACCATCATGGATGCTTCATTCTTCACGATGACCGATCCTGCTAGTACATTCAAGTCAACGGTTAACGATACTTTTCGTCGTGTATCCACAGTATCGTCTGCCACAGATGTATCCATCACTACCACCATCATGGCTAATCGTAGTCGACAAGAAACACAAACTACGGATGTGACCGAAGAGCAGGAGAACACCTTGCACGGTGATCAATTGAACTGCTATATCGACAAGGCACACGAGAAACCCGATGCTGCCAACGAGAGTGAAGGTGACGACATGGGAAGTGACTTTGAACTACCGATAAATATCGCGCGTGTTCGATACGATTCAATGATGCCGAGTGATGGCGACGAAGAGAGCGACGAGGAAAGGGGCACAGGAGCATTCCGTAAAAATCGATATCGATCAATGTTCTCCGCTCCTACGTATCAGAGGCGTAACTCGCATGGCCAGCGTATATCACATCGTTTCTCGCGTTCGAATGCCAGTGAAACGGTACACGAACTAGGCGACAATGAGCACGATTCACCGCCCACATCTCGACGTCAATCCTGGCACATTCGCTCGCTTTCCCGTTCCAATAGTAGTGATGATGGATTGAATACGGTCGATAATGATCGTAGCGTTAGCGGTTATCATAATCGTGCTACACGACAACCTAATGGCATGCTCGGTTCGAGATTCGGCAACCTTAGTCCTATCATGTCCATGTCGAATAATGACACTGAATCGAAACTGGCCACTACCGCGTTATTACAAGATCAAATGGAGGATATGAACGAGAAGGAACAATGTCCAACTAGTGACAATGGTGCGTTGCATCAACAAGCCAATAGACGTTCGATCGTGTCATCATCAGCGACATTTCTACGTAATAGTGGTTTATTCACATCTCTTAATTATGACGTCGAAGAGTCTACCACCGGCAATACACCGCACTACTATTCTGATCAACTTGACGTGGTTAACGATTACACGAACATGCCGTCCAATCAGACATCACCCTCGACTTCATTGCATAGTGAATCGATATTAGCGATGACTGCATCTAAGAAGAGTACTCGATCGATTGAACCACTTCCAAATGACATCGATGTTGATCAACTAGTAGAAGATGGTCAATTGAGCGATGCTGATGAGGCTGATGATGATCTTCCCGATCCATTATTGACACAGCGTCCTCCTCGATTCCGTGCTGATAGTTTAGAGGAATTGACTCCGGAGATGCATTTTACATCAGTTGCTACAAGGGACACTGCCACATCCAATGCACCGCCATCAGCCATTGAATTGAATGGACTGAGTGCAGTACCACGAGCACGTAAAGGTGGACATCGTAATTCATTCGGTGAAATGGAAAGTTATCATCATCGACATGCAGCGGCACGTCGACGTGAATCAATTCAGCAACAACATATAAATGTAAATCCATCGCAACGTACATCCTGGCAATCGGCAACATCTAATCAGGCGAATGCGATTAACTCGACACCATCACTTAATCGATATCATCGACGAGCGTTTAGCGCGGATGTAGCATCAGATGTGAATGGTTGGCGTGATCCATGCCTAAGGATTACCACTAAGGAGAAATCAATTGTATCTAATGAAAACAACAGCAGCAGCAATGGCAATAATACGATTAAACGTAGTGAGCCACCACAATCACCACGAGTAGCACGGTTATCGGCCGAGTTAAACTCTATTCGTCGCAAATTAATGACGCTCTATTTAATGACGGATGAGGGACCGGAGGAAGCAAGTTCAGTGACAGATGCCAGTGCAGCAGCTGATATGGCTGCGAATGCAGTGCATCACAATGCTACACCCACGACTAATGTGGCAAATGATACGAAAGAAGGTGCCGCTACCACGGATACTAATACCGCCGTTGGTGCCACACCAGGTTATGGCTGGGTAGCCAAGAATGTACGTCGAGTCATGTACGCAGCTCGTGATGGTTACCGCGATGATCTCGACACTGATGTTAATGGAAATGAGCATCAACATCAGGCTACTAGTAATATGACGGCGGATAACGATACTGCCATGATGTTAAGCAATACGAAACAGGGATCTAATGAGTTGGCAATTCTACCATCATCGTCGTCATCATCATCAGCAGCATCGACAGCAACATCGAACATCGTCTCCTCATCTACTATTGCTGTTCCATTGGGATTAACCGTTCCAAATGCGATGAATAGATCAAATAGTCATAAGAGTGAGCAAGTAGAAAGTGCAGCGGTCACTGATATTGAAGATGATAATGAATTAACAGATGATGAACAAATCGCTGAAGGTAAGTATGGCATTTATTTCATTATTCAATGTCAACTATACTAAATCTGTTACGATTAGATAATCATCGTAGTCTAATGACTCTCCTCTCCAAGCAAGCGCGAGCAGAGAGTATTCTCGTACGAAGTCTCGAAGTAATGCGTGATGACTTTTGGCGTCCACTTCATGATCACTACTGTCGTGATAGCTCGTTCAGTGGATGGTTAGGCCGACGAACTTGTTCGTTCACCGGTCGAGGTCGAGGATTATCGCGTAATAATAGCACGGCAACTAGCGCTTCATCATCGTCCTCCACGAATTGCTGCGGAGGTCCTAGTTCATCTTCTGTCATTACCACCACTGAAGGAGGCAACGAGTCATCGGGCTTCACTCGACTGGATGGTGGACCATCTACCACCGCGATCATTCGTCGTAAATCGCACGAATCTCTACTGAATCAAAACTCGGATGTAATCAGTCATTTGGGCGGACAAAGAATGGCCGAGATCATTGAAGCGGAGGCCACCTCGACCGATACACCAACCATGGTACGTGACATTAACAGTATCTTTGCATTCGTGCCCGAATTACTGGCGTTCCATCTTGACTTCTCGAGTGAACTACAAACACTACAACAAGAGGGTGGATCCATCGATAGAGTGGTGGCGTTATTCGAACGACGCGTACGTGGATTACGCCTCTACGCCGACTACGTTGATCGATATCCACGGGCGTTTATCTCGTTGGAGCGACTTTGCTATCGTGATAACAAGTTTGCGAAACAACTACGGGAATGCGAGCGACTAGCCGGTTACGTTAATCTTCGCTCCATTCTAACTAAACCACGTGAGCGTATCTGTGCCTATGTCGGTTTCCTAGAAGTGGCGGCCGATCTTTGTCCCACCGGTAGTTTATCGCAAAAGATTGCCGATAACTCGGTGGATGAACTGCACCGACTGCTCGAGTGTCTAACGCCCGATCTTGATCGTATTACTATTCTCGAGCAAGTGGCCGCGGTACAACGTCGTATACTTAACATGCCACAACCATTATTACATATGGAGTCACGCTTGCTCCATCAGGGCGAGTTGCTTTACTATCCGAAAACAGGACAAGCCAACGGTCGTATGCACTGCTTCCTATTTAATGATCGTCTAGTGGTTGCTAAAGAAACTAACGAGGCGCATCATCAATACAATCATCAAACGACGATTATGCTATCGCGTACGGTGGTCACGGCATCCGAGGCATCTACCGGTCGATTCCGTCATGTGTTCTGCTTAAGAGCCGGTACATGGCCGGCCATCTTCCAAGCTGACGATTGGGATAGCTTCCGCACTTGGACGGAATACTTGCGCTTAGCTCTGGACGCGCTACCCAACGACCCCATGATTCCTACGCGATTCCGATTAGTGACGAAACTACAACTATCCCAGATGGAAAATACGAGAAGTTCAATGGTAGTGGTTCCTCATTTTATCTAATGATCCACACATTGTTCTATAGAGGGATATCATTCGTAGTTTAAGCTACTACTACTACTACACCATCATCATCATCATCTGCACTTCCTAAATATGTTTCGATTTCTTTCCTATTTCCTTTGCTGTTGGTTTTGTTATGACATATCATGAGTATTGGATATGATTATGATTTATCGATATCTTTTGTTATTCCATAACACAACCATACTATGCCTTGCTTCAATTTTCACTTTAAATTACTCGAATAAACACAGCCAGTTGACATTTACATTATCATTATTATATGTAATAATTAGAATTCGACATATTTATTCAATAAATTATTGAATGTAAATCAATCCATATCACGATGATAACATTGTATTATTGCATTCATTATCATCGACGTAATGATCAATTGAACATAAGCATGTTTGTCAATACAGAATTATTTATTTATTGTTTGGAAAAGAGAGAGAGCCTCTTACAACCCATCATCGTTTGTATGATACTTTAGTTTTCTTTCAGATAGATTGCTTGTAGATTGTTGGAATCAAAGGTGTTCTTGGTAACAATCATTCATCGTTGATAGCCGTTTATTGCTAAGATGCCATTGTAATCAAAAGTAGAATGGCATGCTGTATTTAAATTTAGCTGTTGTAAATAAATACGGAATATTATTGTGATTCGTATGCCATTAATGGCAGGTGAAACGTGTAGATATCTTATTACATGTTTTTAGCAATGCAAAATTTACTATTGCGGATACTATCATGGTCGGAGTAAGATGAAATAAATTGTAAGAAGAAAGAAAAAGCGCAAATCCGTAGAATATAAGAAACGAGCATTATTATTTCACGCTCATGCCAGTCATTTATTTATTTATTTCGCTTATCCATTTACTATAACGTCAGATATTACGAGTAACATGCGTCTCTTGTTTTGCTATACTACGCTAGCGATAGCCACAATTGTGGTACTGGTATCCTATGCCACACAAACTCTAGCGATTCGTGGTGGTCTCACTGGTAATTTAATTGATGTTCAGAACGAGTATACAGCCCTAATACAATTACACGTTTGCAGGAGGACAAAATCCCGGCTCATATGCGCGTAGATACATGGATCAAGTAGCAGCAAAGGAAGGACTGTCAAAGCCGCGCTGGTATGAAGGAGGTACCGCTTATATCAGCTTCGCCAGAGTCAATTACAATGGGCAGTCTGGATTTATGAAATGCGCCCCAAACAATGACGAGGAAAAGGCGTTCGAGGTAGGTGTAATGAATGTTACCTAATACTAGCGTTTAATTTCTGTACAAAGCTACTAATGGCCGCACGGGAAACACTCACGGGATCCTATGCAGCCTATCGCGATCTCGTAGCATACCCGTTAAAACGTATCAGGATTAATACGGGTGACGTTAGATTCGATGGAAACTGCTACGTTTATCGTTACATTAATGGTGTTACGCTGGAAGACTATTGGAAGGGAAAACTCTACGCAGAGCGTCTTCTATTCTCAATCAAATCATGCCACAAATAATTCAAGGTGAATTGTCAGCAATAGATTGCGCCATATATATATTCTAACTTGATTTCAGGTTTATCTATCTTTATAATGCGGGTATTAGACATAATGATCTACATCCGGGAAGTAGTGTTAACTAAATGGTATTACAACATCTAACACATATGTAAATGTAGATATTTTCATAAGAAACCATTTTTTGGTAAAATGAGTATAGTTATAACGGATTTCGATGTAATAGGGCTTATCCTGACTCGATTAGACCTGCTCACAACGCAGCTACCGTCAATCCTCCTAATGCAGCGCAGTAACCACCCGGTAATATAGTTTATACGAGATTACAATGATAATCATAGACATTATAGTTATATTATTGTCATTTACTGGAATGAATAATAAACTTGATTACCATTTGATGATGATGATGATGATGATTTCATAGGCACACACACATCTACTCTAATTTTCATTCTTTTTCTTATTGCTTTTTTCTACTGCTGTTACCACCACAATGCCACTTCCTAACTTTCGACGTATTTATGCTTCATTTCGTACACCGGAGGAAGAACGTCGCATTTCGCGTGAGGCATTCTTCAAGTGTGTCGGATTCGTCGTGGCTTGCGTGGCAATCACTTGGATGGCGAGTAAGCAACGGGCGTTATAGTTGTGTAGAACACTATCACAATAGAGCGTGATTCTTTTACAACGTAGAATTGTTATTTATTATAAATATATATATATATCCAGCTGTGCTTACAATTGGTTAATGCTACATTATGACACATGAATCCAAATCGGTATTGTTCGGATTATCTAATTTACGCTGGGCTACTTGGAGAATCGCTTGTAACGCTTGTACATCAGCATCCAATAGGGCTATGATGTGGATCGTGTTAATCAACGAGTGGAGCGGACCCATCCTAATGGTGACACTTACCGCGTTCTTCTAGTGTACGCTCGCGATCTTCATTTAGATCAAGTTCCTCTGGTAAATGCGCCCTTACTACACCACAAAGCTCCTCTAGCACGCTAGGATCGGTTTCTTGCAGGATACGCGGTCGAAGTCGTTCATAGGCCATTTGTATAAGACGACCCAGATTAATGGATAAAGTTTTGTTATCACTCGTGAAGAATACATGATAAAGCGATCGTTCCTCTGCGCCCATTGTCGTGACAAATGTTAAACTATCCAATGCCTAATAGTGAATTGAAATAAGTGTATGCCCAGTGCAATCATACTATGATTAGACTACCATTTCTACAAGTGTCACACTGGGTTGATCCATCATCGATAGTCGTTCCTCGGTTAATGGTCCTAGTAATCGTTGTCTAATGTCGAGATATTCCATTTGACATGCTTCCAATGCTTTCAGACATCTAATATAAATAGTCATTTGTTAGTTGAACGAGAGAATATAGCGCTTTGCTATTTAGTGTTAGCGAGCAACGTACGATGCATCATTCAAAGCGAGTTGCTCTAGCTTCTCCAGTAACGGACGTATTTCAGGTGTAGTAGCTCTGAATTTTACGTAAAGCAACGGTAATAGGGCAGATTCACTTTGACGCTCACTCGGTGTCTGCACGCTCATGTTAGTTTAGCATTCGGTAGTGTACGAGCAATAGCATGCCTACCTTTGCTTCCAATTTACGCGCAATTTCACGAGCCATACTCATCCATGCCTCGCTGACATGTTGTCTAATCAGTTGGCCTGCCTTGCCTCGACATTCCATAAACTTTTCCAAATAGGCTGTTGCTTCGCGATAGCTCGTCTAAATGGAGATCATACACACATGTACATATGTTGTTGATGAACTCGTTCAATGAACTAGTGACAATATCGACATGCTTACCTTCGTGGAAAGAAACTCGATAGACTGCTCCATAGCACCTAGTACAGGCAGGAAATCCGAGCGTAAACAAACAAATCGTGTGGCTTCCGCTTCGTCAACGTCAACATCCTGCGAATCAGCATCGATCATAACATCAAGTTGAGTAGGAGTGATCGGTGACCATCCAGGTGAAGTGGGCGGTAATGGCATCATTCCAGCCGCGTTTGCCGGATCAATCAATCGTACCAGATGCGAGAGTCGATCGAAATAGTCCAATTGTACGGCAATGGCATCCGCTAATGATACTAGATGAGACTGGTAGATTTGCAATGATTAGCTGAGCTCGTATTCAATTATTGCTCCAACGGTAGTCGTACCTGTTTCTCCAATAGCTTCTCGGAGATTGCACTTAATGACGTGGTAGTCTGACGTATTTGCTGCTCGGAAGTCGACAGGTACTCGAGTTCCTTGTTTAGTGCCAATAAAGATTCTAGTAACGTGTCGCATCGATTCACTCCACGTTTAAGCCAGTGATAATGTCGACTATTCATGCCAAGTAAACGACTAGCCTCACTCAATACGATAGTATACTACTTACTGATATAGCGTATCCGTATGCTGATTATCTGTTATTATAGCGGTATATACTGGATCATCATTACCTACTATGCCATTAGTCTCTTACGCAAATAGTATTCAGTAAACTTTAGGGAGTCTTACCATTGTCAATGAGTTGCTCATTGTTACTACTATTAGCAACTACGGAATCTATAGTTTGTTGCGTGTCTTCTCTGGTTGATTTGGTCATTTGCGCAAGTAGAGCGTCTAAACTATTGGCACTTGCTAGTTCCTTAACGAGTGTCTCATACTCGGCACTAGGTAGCGGATATAACGTGTCCCAGTCTTCTGGACGACGTCCATGCTGTCCGGTACGATTTATCTGCGGAGAACCAGCACGTCCTTGTAAATATGCCATATTTCAAGCTGATTAAAAAAGGAAAAGTAAACAACTAGCAATCAGTGATAGATAGATAAATAAAAGGTAACGCGATGATTTCTACGTAAACATCAAATGCATCAATTTATTATTATTATCGTTAATGAATAAAGAACGACATTCAAGCATTTTCCGTTTCTTTCGGCGTCTTAGTAAATAGCTGAATGGCGTGAATACCCGCTTGAATCTCTGGATTGATCTCCTTGTAAACGAGACGATGTCGCTGCGGAAGTGACTATCACAACGAGTGGTTAGCTTATTTGTCGTCATTGTTATTATCGCTGCTCTTGTTGTTGAGCATGTATTGCTACGGCAACACTGCATCTTACCTTGCCTTCAAACATCTCCGATATTACGCGTATACTAATAGTAATAGCAATGTGTAATAAACACGATAATTAGCCTACGTTGAACCTATCACTTAACTGTTGCTTCTTACCGAAAGTGTGTTTCATTCGGAAAGGAATCGTTAATAACTTGTAGTGTACGTGGTGCCAACGCTGCATTCAACTGATAAAACGTAAGTCATACGAATAGTAGTGCTACTAATAGTAGTAAGGTGCTACCTTCTTTTCCATACTAATAGTTAGCGGACCTTTCTTCGACGTGGTATTGTCGGCCGTGTTGCTATTCGTTCCACTGCTGTAGACGCGTCGTGTCATTGCAGCGGGTAGCAACAAGGGACGAGATAGTCTGGCGAGAGCCACTCGACGTACTAGAGAAGTAGACGCTTGCATAATAAAGATGAACTAGCCTGGAAAAAAAACAAAAAAGCCTGTAGATGCAATGACAAAATGAGTTGACCTTCATCAACTATGTTTTTCCCATTATTTGCAATAACAATCATTCTTCAATGAATCTTATCCATTGTTTACATCGACATTTCTTTACAAATAAATAACCTCTATATTGCTAGAATACCTATATATATATAAAGAGAGGATTCTACGTTATTACATCGCGTCATCATGTAATATTTGTAGCTTAGGTGCAGCTTTGTATATTTCATATATATGTATACGTTTGAATGATCAGCCTAGTTACCATAATCATTTCATTTAATAATCAATGAATCTACGCATGTAATCTCATGCGCATATTCACCTTGATCGATATTTGTAAATCCTAATAGATGAAATAGTGCTGTTGTCAATTGTATATCCCACGTAGTTCGTATAAACCGATACATTTAACATTTGAAAAATGATGAATCTATGGTATAGTAAGCATGGATTAACTGCATCCTTGCTACTGCTATCATGGATATGCACGGTACTTGCCGAACCTCACATGTAAGTGATATCGAATCAATAGGTGAAATACGTAGATATGTAGGCTATATGGCTAATTGTTCGTTAGCATTACACTACAGCGAATTAATGCTGATAGCGCGAGAACACCGTATAAAGTATTGAGTGCAGTTACCATGTCGCGTAAGCGGATAGTTTACAATCGGATGAGAGATTACACGCAAGGCACAACGTCAACCTTATCGAGGAAGAATGACAAATCAAAAGATACTACATTGACATATGGGTTGCCGACAACCAGCAATGATTATAAGGATGATACCATTACCAATACTAATAAGACATCATGGTGGCAGCAATTTAGTAATAAGGCTTCCACGTTGTTTACAAAGTTTATGCAAACTATAATTGATGCAGATGATATAGTTAATAATTCAAAACGATCCTCTTCTACTTCTTCCACCTCTTCTACTACTGGTAATTCTCATAATAGCTCAACTGTGCAACATATAAATGTTAGCATGTCAGAAACTCATTTAAACGGCAGTAATAGCAATAATAATAATAATAGTCGTACAGACGCGGATCGATTAACGCAAGCCATAGGACAACATGATAATGGTACAAGCATATCATCCGTATCGGCAACCGTTAAGCAACTACGACAAGAAATAAAACTCATCAATGATTTCGACGTGGATTACTACGGTATTGTCAATATTGGCACGCCAGCTCAATCATTTCGCGTTGTATTCGACACCGGTTCTTCAGGTAATTATTATTTTATTCCATTCTACCTTAGCATTAGCATTATCCTAACTGCCTAATAATATTGCTAGACTTTTGGGTAACCTCGAATAAATGTCGCAGTAAAGCGTGTAAGAATCATCGACAATTCAACGCCAGTAGCTCGTCCAGCTATCAAGATACTTCTCGTCGATTCCATGTTCGCTACGGGACGGGCTCCCTGTTTGGCGCGGTGAGCACGGACGTGGTGAGTATCGGTGATCTGGTGGTGGAGCAGCAAACGTTTGGCGAATCGATACAGGAACCGGGCAACACATTCCAGGATGTACCATTCGATGGTATTCTCGGTTTAGGCTTCGCTGAAATTAGTGATCAGCAAGCTCGTCCGGTATTCCATAACATGGTGACGCAGGGCAAGGTGGACGCGTCGATATTTGCCGTTTGGCTCAATCGATACGGACGACCTGGTGCGGGTGGTGAGCTCATGCTCGGCGGTGTCAATTCGGCACGCTACACGGATCCAATCCGTTGGATACCCGTGGTAACAACGGGCTACTGGGAGGTGGAACTACGCGACGTACGAATTGACGGTCGGTCGATTATACCGCCAAGGTCGGGTGTATCGAAACGACACGCCGCCATTGACACGGGCACCTCGTTGATCGTTCTTCCTCAGCAGGACGCTGTGGCATTCCACGCCAATATACAGGGTGCACGTCGACTACTAGGTGAACACGATAGTCTATGGTCGGTACCATGCCATTTGACACGTCTGCCCCATATATCATTTGAATTCGGAAACTCGCTCTTTAGTCTACCGCCTGCCGCATGGGTGATTCGTGACGAGAAGGGATTGTGCTATTCAGGGTTTACCGCATCAAAAACACTGGTAATTCGAATAGACGATGAATTCATACCGCTAATAATAACACTAATGTGTATGATATCATTTCTAGAGCAATCTCTGGATTATCGGCGATGTATTTCTACGTGAATGGTATAGTATTTACGACCTGGGCAATAGTCGAGTTGGATTAGGTATGATTGGTTGTATATCAAGGAGAAACAAACAACACCCTAGCAATGACATGACTAACAATGTTGATATTAGCAAAAGCCACTGAATCTTGATGATACAATTTAGAATAGAAGCACTAACAGGTTATGGCTGATTCATATCATTTAATACAACTTGGAGATCAATTAGAACAATAAAGCATCATTAGATAGCTTACAACCATGATCACTATTGTTTTATATCCATAATATATATATATTAGCAATGCTTAATAAACATTTTATTAGTCGATGCTACCCAATATGGCTCTTATTAACTAGATTATTAACAACAATTATTACATTTGACTCGAGTTGGGATCTGATTTTGATGTCATACGACGCTGTGAGTTTGCAGGTGATTTCGGTAGTGGTGATGGCACGGCAGCAGTACGACTATTCGGACTAATGGCACTCGATGCCGACATGGGCGATCGATGTCGCGACAATGGTAGTAAATTTGGCTGTCGATCCAGCATTAATGGCGATGTTGCCGATAACGTGTAATTAGTAATGGATAATCGTCTTTGAGCCGACTCGTTCGTATCTCGTCGTCCATGTCGTTTCACGTTGTTTCTTCTCCTTTCAAACTCGTCCACCGCACATTCTAATCGTATTGTAAGTTTATATTAGAGGAAAATGCTAATAATAGTAATAGTAATAGCAATAGCAAGTCACTTACTTTCCAATTCCGTCTGAACCAGTGAAGAATATGCCCAATCCGTGGCGGAACAACCTGCTCGATTTCGTGTTGCGTAGCGACAACCACGTATGACTAGTAGTTTTATAGTCTATATACAAATATAAATAGACATAGATGTTAATTCAACTCTCCTCTAATTACTTTTATCTGTATAATACATACATTGATATGTCCAAAGGCTGATGCACTATTTCGAATAATAGTAATAGTAATAGTGTGTATTCATGGTTATTAATTCTATATATCAATGATAATGCTATCTCGTCTCTTACAAATGCAATGCCGTCGATCCTTCCTTATCGGTGTCATCCGGATTGATGCCAGCATCTAAAAGAAACTAAATGAACACTGGCATTAGTTTGCTGTCCATTTTAAGAATATTAGAGTTGTACCTACCTCCACAATACCATCGCAGCCATGTTTTGCCGCATGCATGAGCGGAGTTCGACCTTCCTGGTCAGTCAACGTCATACAATGGGGAAATCGATGCGCGTATAGACTAAATATCTTGATGATCAACTATGGTTAGTGTCTTGAATGTAGTAGTAGTAGTAGTAGTAACTATGTTTCTACATATCACTCACCTCTTGATGATTCTTCTCGGCTGCCAATACAAGAATCGTTTTCATACAATAGCTCTTGATAAATGAATGTATAATATATATTAATACAGCTATAATAGAATACCTTTATACTAGTGCTATACCTGTGAAATCTGATGGTCATCATGACCTCGCTCAAGAATGAAACGAACCACCTCCGTGTGTCCACTAAGCGCGGCTAGCATCAATGTAGTCCTATATTATAGTGGTTAATAAATAGTTTAACTTTAGCTATTACATCAATACAATATGATAGCTGCAAGTAACTAACTAGCTAGCTAAGCTTACCATCCATCTGACGGGTTGATAGCACGAAGGTTAGGCGGTGCACGTCCACTTGCTAGTAAACGCTTAATAGATATGAGATTGCCCTGTTGTGCGTAGAGTAAAAGTCGACGGGTATCACCCGGTATTTCAGGGTCAATAGGTCGAAACGAAGCGGCAGCACGATCGATAGCTGTACAATGTGCCGATATCCCATTTAGTGGTGCCAGACCACTATCCGGCAACATTATACAATAAGTAGCGAAATAAACACAAACACACACAAGCAAATAAAGAAACAAACAGACAGACAAATAAAAAGGATGAACAGCAATAACTAGTAGTAAAAATGACGGTGATGATATTGAAGAGGAATAGCAGGCTTAAAGAACAATCTTGACAAGATGGCGAAGGGTAAAAAGGTGAAGAATTAACAATGAGAGAAGAGAATGAGGCCAAAGTGTTCAAACTTGTTTGTCTTGCGAATTGTATGAAAAAGGAACGGCTCTCAGTTGATTTAAACCGGCTAGCAAACCCATTGATGTTTATTTATTACATCGCAATAGTGTCAGCTCTAAATTTTGATGTATATGACGTTTATCACATTTCATAGATCATTAGATGGATAGACAAAGCACGTATACTGCTTTAGAGAGAAAAGGATCATCAAGATAATGTAGGCACAACGATCAATTGTTTGCTGTTGTTGTTGTCTTCTACAATATTTAACTTAGTTTAATGTATATTTTTGTAAGCAATTGTCGCTACACCATTAGAATGATAGGTTGGCAAACGTTTAGGCATTAGTCTCATGCTGTTCATGAATAGAATCGGCTATCTCTGATATCAATTGGTTATCACTCTCTGATACCACCGAGGACTCGAGAAATCGAACCTATACGACGTGTTAATCAGTTTACCGAACAAACATAAACGAATCACCACCAATGCTACTACTACTACTACTACTACTACTACTACTAATACTTGCCCAAGTACGGCAAACTTGAAATAGATTATTCTGATATGTGTTTATACGCTCACAGTTATGAACTAGCCTACACGTCTCCTCTTCCAAAAACACAAGTTTCTTTTCCAACACTTACGATTCAAGCAGATTCGGTCAGTTAAATATTTCGCCAATCTATCTCATTACCTTAGCAACTGGGCTCACCTTTCAGTTGTTCCTCCATACTAATATTGGACCAAAGACAATTACAAAAAGAAATGAACCTACAAGATAATGAAAAATAGAGCGGAAAAACTATGGCCATGCGCGAACAAATAATTTTTGAATGAAAATACACGTCTATCATCTTTGCTCACTATTACAGGGTTTTTCCAACCAGTTGGCGTTGTTGGCCTTTAACTTTTGCTTTCATTGAAAACTAATTTTGCATATTAGCTAGCATCTTTGTCTTTGTCAGTATGTGAGTATGGACTCCCCCATTAGCTGATACTTTATTCTTTGTTTAGCATTCGCCTCATGTTATTTACCACAATGCGAATGCCATTAAGGCCACACCAAACAGTGCTCTGCATAGCTAGAATTTATCTTGCACCGAGAATGTATCTGTCAAATAATGAAAAGCTCTTTTGTTAGCAAAGGTTTGATGACGTATCACATTGAAAGTATACGCTATTAAAGAAAGAATCTATTAACGTGACTACAAATTATATTCATTTGCAAGACAACGGTCAAAGAATGTCTGAGCATGTTTAATCCAAGCAATGCGGTCATTTTTTGTGATAAGCTTGCTGGATTCTATTATTCGCTCCTCAATAGTATCATTCTTGCATAGCTCAGGTCTTCTTACGTCTGCCTTGAGTTTTGATCAGCATTCCTCTATAGGATTTAGAAATGGTGAATAGGGCGGTAGGTAGGCGCAGTGGTGACCAATAAGCTCTAGTAGTTCTGCCACTGCTTTGGATTCGTGAATGGGCGCATTATCCATAATAAAGTATCGATTCTTCATATCGTTCTCGGCCAAAACTGTAATGGCCTGTTGTAAGAACATTAGGAAATGTGTAGTCCTTGTTCCGATACGTCCGTGTATTTCCTCCGCTTTGGCGCCTTTCGTTTTGCGTTTCTTGGCCGCTTCTAGCTTTGGCGTCTTCATGGGAAATTTAGAACGTCATCGGCACTAATAGCATCCACAACTGAATGTGTCACGCCACGTTACGTGAGGACTGTCGTTCTTGCTGGTTCTCCTTCCTATGATTTCTTCAACATGAGCATTGTTATTCATGTTTAAAATAAAAACATTTGCAGATTGTAAATACTGAAAACGCGGCAAGTAAAACCACATCAAAGGCAAGTCAATTGTATAATGGTGTAGTTGTACCTAGTTACTTTAATACATGTCTGCATTCTAAATGCCCTTGTGCTTGTATGCTGAAAGGCCATTGTGTCAAAGATATTATTGTGTCAATATGTCAATACGTCAATATGCTAATACGTCAATACGCGAATATGTCAATGCGTGAATACGGCGATACGTGGATATGCCAGTGTGCAATTTTATCAGTGCACGTTACCTCCTATCATCATGTATATCGCAAATAACGATCGTCTATTTCCTTAGGCCACCGGGGTCCTACTTGCTTCCTCGACCAGTGATTCGCGTGACAGCGAACACACCGTTGCTCCAACGTCATAATAATCCCTCGTGTCAGTGTGTATAATAGCCACAATCTGAATAGTGCGATGATTCTTTGTTCTTTATTTCAATAAAATATAGGGGCATATATATTTGCTTCTGTGGTGCGTACAATCATGTTCATGCCATAGCTATTGTTTCACGTATAGATTGTTGATTCCTGTTGACCTGTGTATGTTATCATCAGTTTTGTAGATTATTAAGGCGGATTAAACCAACAGCAATTGAGTTTTGGCTAATTGTTACAATGTGTCAATAGCGCATAATGACGACATTCATTGTCTCAATAACAATGGCGCATAGTGTCAATGTTCTAAGCTATCAGCACTCCATTATGTCAGTATGACAATAGCGCATAGTGTCAACACTCATTGTCAACGTTCATTGTCTTGATATGACTATATACAGAAGCATGCAAAATGCTTAAAAGCACGTTAGAATTTTTATTTATTAACAAGTTGCTTACAAACACCTCATTATAGATGTTGCTTTGCAAATGTTTAAACATCATATGTTAACCCAAGCAGCCAGAATACAGTGCATACTAGATACTTTGAAATGGATTGGTAAATTATTGGTAACAATTAATAAAGTATCAACAAGTTTATTAGAAAAGTGTTAAGAATTCAATTTGCTCACACAACTGCCGAAATGCAATCATGATCCTTGAAGCATAAAAACCAAACATTTTATTAATTGACATAGTATTATTTGTGTCATTAGATAGAGAGAAAGAAGCTCTATTGTAATATGAATGGAAGTGATTGAGCCTACATTGAGGAATAAATGAAATTGTAAAAGTGGAAAACATTCTGGTAATTGTGTAAGTCAGTGTATTTGTATAAGTATTATTGAGCTGTAATACGTTGTAAATAACAAATAAAATCATTTATTTGAAGGCAACATCCTTAGAATTAGTGACGAGCGCGTTTCTTCTGCTTGAGGAGCTTGAGAATAGGTATATGTTACTGCTTCTTGATGGGATGGGAAGCTGGGACTGGGCAAGCTGGGACTGGGTAAGCTGGGACTGGGTAGTCAGGAGTTGGGGCTGGATAATCAGGAGTTGGAGCTGGGTAATCAGGCGTTGGGGCTGGGTAATCGGGAGTTGGAGCTGGATAATCAGGCGTTGGGGCTGGGTAATCGGGAGTTGGATAAGCTGGGACTGGATAATCGGGAGTTGGAGCTGGATAATCAGGAGTTGGAGCTGGATAGTCAGGCGTTGGAGCTGGATAATCGGGAGTTGGAGCTGGGTAGTCAGGAGTTGGAGCTGGATAATCAGGAGATGGAGCTGGGTAGTCAGGCGTTGGAGCTGGATAGTCAGGCGTTGGAGCTGGATAATCGGGAGTTGGAGCTGGATAGTCAGGTGTTGGAGCTGGGTAATCGGGAGCTGGATAAGCTGGGACTGGGTAGTCAGGAGTTGGAGCTGGGCAATCGGGAGTTGGGGCTGGGTAGTCAGGCGTTGGAGCTGGATAGTCAGGAGTTGGAGCTGGGTAATCGGGAGTTGGAGCTGGATAATCAGGCGTTGGGGCTGGGTAATCGGGAGATGGGGCTGGATAATCAGGAGTTGGAGCTGGGTAATCGGGAGCTGGATAAGCTGGGACTGGGTAATCGGGCGTTGGAGCTGGGTAATCGGGAGTTGGAGCCGGGTAGTCAGGCGTTGGAGCTGGATAATCGGGAGTTGGAGCTGGATAATCAGGTGTTGGAGCTGGATAATCAGGAGATGGAGCTGGATAATCAGGCGTTGGAGCTGGATAATCGGGAGTTGGAGCTGGATAATCAGGTGTTGGAGCTGGATAATCAGGTGTTGGAGCTGGATAATCAGGAGATGGAGCTGGATAGTCAGGTGTTGGAGCTGGATAATCAGGTGTTGGAGCTGGATAATCAGGAGATGGAGCTGGATAATCAGGCGTTGGAGCTGGATAGTCAGGCGTTGGAGCTGGATAGTCAGGTGTTGGAGCTGGATAATCAGGTGTTGGAGCTGGATAATCAGGCGTTGGGGCTGGGTAATCGGGAGTTGGAGCTGGGTAGTCAGGCGTTGGAGCTGGATAATCAGGAGATGGAGCTGGATAATCAGGCGTTGGGCTGGGTAATCGGGAGTTGGAGCTGGATAGTCAGGAGCTGGATAAGCTGGTTTTGGGCAAGCTGGTTTTTTCTTGTGAACCGGAGCCTTGCTCGGATAAATGTATTTTGGCGCAGCTTCAGCTATAAAGTGGCCATTGTTAGTGGCGATAGCTAGAGAAGCCGCGAGCAGGACGAGATATTTAAATGAATGCATTGTAAATGCTTAGGGTTGCTAATAAGGTGTTAGTAAACAACTACGTGTGAGTGTGTGTGATATATTGTCACAGATGCAAGGTCGATACGTACAATCGTATGTTACTTGCTTCTGAAATGATGATAATGTGAAGAATGTAAGGCTAACGATTAGGTGTTTATCCTATTCAAAGGTTAGAAAAGATGCGAAGCAGATGTGATGATGTAGTAAGAGGAAAATACACCGTATACTGACCTAGTTTTTATAGCGGATTTGCACTGCTACAAAGATCATTGGTAATACAGTATTCCAACTATACCAGCTATAATTCTCCTAATCCCTGTACTAATAATAACCAGTCTACCGTCTTTGCTCCATGGAAAGAAATCAAGTTGTATGGGCAACGCTTACTTAACAGGGAAACTAATTACACAATAACAATAGTTGTAGAGCAAGGTGGACATACATGATGTATGTAACACTGCTTAGTTGTATTCTTCCACTTGTTCACCGTTACCTAACTAGTAGTATGAGTGAGTGTCATCAGTGTACTACTGGTGTAAGGGGAACCTTAAAATTGATTTGAGTGTATAATAATAGGTTTGTTTATCCATCTTATCATTACAAATAATGACGGTGTCATTAACAAAAGGCCAAGAGCACCTACAGAATTCGATAGAAATGTGTACATCTTTCTATTTCTAGCTCATATTAATCTATCAATATTAATGTGTGTGTGCACGTATCAGTCCAGCCAACGTTCATCTAGATATTTTTACGATCTACAAAGTAAAAGGCATAACGATATGTATTTTTCTCGATAATTATTATACGCAATCACGGTCAAATAGATGTATAACAACAACAGCGGTAACAATCGCCTTGTTGTGTAATGTAACAAACTTGATTGCTACAAGGAGAGCAATCAATATCATGGCATCTCCACATTTCTTTCATCCATACATACAAACATACAAACATGCGATACTATCATGAGTCAAAGTATTCAGCATGGGTGCTATCACATCATTCTATGCATTGCGTATAGTTGTAGAGTGTGAACGAGTGCGAGATAGGACAATGTAATCAGCAAAATCCTATTGTTTTGTATTGTTCGATAAAATGGGATTGTTGTGTTGCCTGATGTAGTACGTGCCTATCACATCAATGGCACTATTATCGTCGCGTCTAATAATAACATTTACTACTACTCCTGCTAATAACAGTAACGTTGCTATCAGAATATGCACTAATATTCTCTTTTGGCCACTGATAATGACTGACGGTAAAGATAGCGTCTAGCTCGAATAGAGTCGAGTATTTGCCAGGTTCCATTGTGTGTGTGTGTGTGTGTGTTGTGACTGATGTGTGCATGCTGGATCGTTGAAGGCTAACTACGCTTTCTTCACATATGGTAGCAACCTTGCAGTGTTATAGTGCGGAAATAATGTAGATATCTACATGTGTATGATCATTTGATTGATCATGTGTGGATCTTAACAGCAGTAGTAGTAGCAATAGGAGTACATGGTTCTTCCAATCAGCTAACATTGTTAGCCTTTACCTTTTGCTCTTGTCAATAAATAATTTTGCATAGTAGTTAGCATCTTTGTCTTTGTCAGTATGTCAGTATGTAATCCTCCATTAGCTGATACTTTATTCTTTGTTTAGCATTCGCCTCATGTTATTTACCACAATGCGAATGCCATTAAGGCCACACCAAACAATGCTCTGCATAGCAAGAATGTATCTGCCAAATAATAACAATAATAATGGTATACCTAGCTTAGTTTAATGCATATGTGTCTAGTGTATTCTGTATTCTGGCTACTTGAATTAACATATGATGTTTAAGCATTTGCAAAGCAACATCTATAATGAGGTGTTTGTAAGCAACTTGTTAATAAATAAAAATTCTAACGTGCTTTTAAGCATTTTGCATGCTTCTGTATATAGTCATATCAAGACAATGAACGTTGACAATGAGTGTTGACACTATGCGCTATTGTCATACTGACATAATGGAGTGCTGATAGCTTAGAACATTGACACTATGCGCCATTGTTATTGAGACAATGAATGTCGTCATTATGCGCTATTGACACATTGTAACAATTAGCCAAAACTCAATTGCTGTTGGTTTAATCCGCCTTAATAATCTACAAAACTGATGATAACATACACAGGTCAACAGGAATCAACAATCTATACGTGAAACAATAGCTATGGCATGAACATGATTGTACGCACCACAGAAGCAAATATATATGCCCCTATATTTTATTGAAATAAAGAACAAAGAATCATCGCACTATTCAGATTGTGGCTATTATACACACTGACACGAGGGATTATTATGACGTTGGAGCAACGGTGTGTTCGCTGTCACGCGAATCACTGGTCGAGGAAGCAAGTAGGACCCCGGTGGCCTAAGGAAATAGACGATCGTTATTTGCGATATACATGATGATAGGAGGTAACGTGCACTGATAAAATTGCACACTGGCATATCCACGTATCGCCGTATTCACGCATTGACATATTCGCGTATTGACGTATTAGCATATTGACGTATTGACATATTGACACAATAATATCTTTGACACAATGGCCTTTCAGCATACAAGCACAAGGGCATTTAGAATGCAGACATGTATTAAAGTAACTAGGTACAACTACACCATTATACAATTGACTTGCCTTTGATGTGGTTTTACTTGCCGCGTTTTCAGTATTTACAATCTGCAAATGTTTTTATTTTAAACATGAATAACAATGCTCATGTTGAAGAAATCATAGGAAGGAGAACCAGCAAAACGACAGTCCTCACGTAACGTGGCGTGACACATTCAGTTGTGGATGCTATTAGTGCCGATGACGTTCTAAATTTCCCATGAAGACGCCAAAGCTAGAAGCGGCCAAGAAACGCAAAACGAAAGGCGCCAAAGCGGAGGAAATACACGGACGTATCGGAACAAGGACTACACATTTCCTAATGTTCTTACAACAGGCCATTACAGTTTTGGCCGAGAACGATATGAAGAATCGATACTTTATTATGGATAATGCGCCCATTCACGAATCCAAAGCAGTGGCAGAACTACTAGAGCTTATTGGTCACCACTGCGCCTACCTACCGCCCTATTCACCATTTCTAAATCCTATAGAGGAATGCTGATCAAAACTCAAGGCAGACGTAAGAAGACCTGAGCTATGCAAGAATGATACTATTGAGGAGCGAATAATAGAATCCAGCAAGCTTATCACAAAAAATGACCGCATTGCTTGGATTAAACATGCTCAGACATTCTTTGACCGTTGTCTTGCAAATGAATATAATTTGTAGTCACGTTAATAGATTCTTTCTTTAATAGCGTATACTTTCAATGTGATACGTCATCAAACCTTTGCTAACAAAAAGCTTTTCATTATTTGACAGATACATTCTCGGTGCAAGATAAATTCTAGCTATGCAGAGCACTGTTTGGTGTGGCCTTAATGGCATTCGCATTGTGGTAAATAACATGAGGCGAATGCTAAACAAAGAATAAAGTATCAGCTAATGGGGGAGTCCATACTCACATACTGACAAAGACAAAGATGCTAGCTAATATGCAAAATTAGTTTTCAATGAAAGCAAAAGTTAAAGGCTAACAACGCCAACTGGTTGGAAAAACCCTGTATTATTGCTATTGTTCATTTCTCAGTAATATTTTGTTTATCTGCCATACATCTCACATATACATTAGTGTGTAAGTCAGCATACCGATAACGTCTCATAATCCATTACTTATAATCCGACGTGCTATCAACCTATACTGCTACGTGTAATAGGTTGTAAGTTGACAATGTCAGCAATCCTATACGATAAGCTAATCAAACGATGGAATACAACTCACCACCTACATCCATTCATGCGATAGCGCGTAAGTTAACGGTACACCGTCAGTAGTACGCAGTGCTCTAACAATAATGCGTCGGATGATTATACACGATTCCATAATAATAGCCGGTAAGTCAAAGTATAATGATAACTAGACGATTGCTAACAGTTGCATGCTTCATGATTTACCCATAACCGTAAACGCAATAGGCTGTAAGTCAATAAGTGCATTAGTCATACGTTATGTACTAATTATCATATGGTCCATACCTTACCTGATACCAACGAAAGCGATTGTAAGTAATAATCTACGCGGTATTACTTATACATGGACTAACGTAGAATTAGCTAAATCAAGACAAGGACATCATTAAGTAGATATAGGTTATAGGTAATCAAGTCAAGAATGGATTGGTGCAAGACCCTTTAGTGTCCATGCCATTCAAGTCATTATTCCATGGTACAACAACAAGTATATCTATAAGATCATTCAGTCTATTAGTCCATGGTCCTATTACATAAATATCAATTGTTTATTGAATAAATATGTCCTATTCTGACCATAATACTAATAGCAATTATTTGTTTGCCAGTTTTATTACTTTTGTTTTTCAATTTACTATGGTTCTTTCAATACACTACAATCAACCTAAAGAATCATGAGTAAACAAAGGCAATAAACTAGTGTGTGATACCTAAGCGAAAGCCCAATAGTGGAATAGACCAGCTCTGTTATCTATTTGACCGAGATGTACGGGTGATGTCAATAATGGACGACACGTTGCCGTGCAAGGTAAAGAGTTCGCGGGAGGCGTGTCAACATCATCTTTATCAAGTAATCTCTCGCGCTTTCCTAGACTATTCATTACGCTTGGTTCCGTACCGGATAGAGTAAACAGTCGATCACCTGAAATGATATCGTGTAGTATATGCTCGTTTCGCCCGTAGTTCCCGAGTAGGAATACCGAGCCTATCGTTTGCTCTAATTGAGCCTCGGCAGGCCAGCTGTCCATGTAATGCGGTAGTCCTGATTCTAGATGACGAATCAAGTAACGCTTCTTTGCATCGCAAATGACGATAAAATCACGCTCAGGCACCGGTATAATTCGTTGAAGTCGTAGATTAAGGAATTCCCATTGGATTTGATTGCTACCAGATTGATTGCGGAAAGATAGGTGTTGCAAGTGGCATTGTTATTATAAAGGTTGTACTGCAGCAAGATTAATGACTTGCTAATGTATTGCGTGAATACCCGCTGTAATGGACCATTATGCGACAAAAATAAAGCGCCACGCGCCACAATACGTGTCTGACGATGAGCGCGATAAGAATGATCGTTGTCATTATGATTATATCGTGTCATTGTAGAAGTGCCCGAGAACATCTCATTAATGATCGTGTGCTCCACTAACTCCCAACAAAACCAGCAGCTATTTAGGTAGCGACACTGGAATATTTGCACCTTTCCGTCATCAATCATATGTAAATGGGCTGTATCGGCAACGATTGCCCCATTATCGTCTGTTTCCAGTTGAATTCTTGTGCCATCACGATTGATACCCGCGAAAAGATAGCCTGCCTCATTACTATCCGACAAGGCTAATACCGGCCAGTAAACGCCGCTATCCAAATCACAAATGCAATGCGTCATGGACCAGGCTGTTTCGAGTGTCGCCATAGTGCCCATCTACCACGAGCATCTATCAGTTCACTACCTTGTTCTATTGTTATGTGCGACAATAAGACAGCGTAGTGCTATTCAATCGGTATAGCCATAAATGATCGGTATCGAACAGTGTGGACGTGATTTGTGTTGCTTCGTCGTCTGACGCAATGGTCGATGACAATCTACCATGAATAAGAATGCTTCCTTGCGTGGTCATAATTGCCGATACAATCCTGATAGTTGACGAGGCAGGCTCACCCGTGGGTATTGGCATTTCTAGTCGAGACATGGGCGATATTGGTTGACCAGCCACATGTACTACTATCCAAGCATTCGTCATACATTGGCCGAACAAAGTGCCCCATGCACGTGTAGCTAGAACGTCTAGTCCAAAGGTGGATCCATTAGAGCTGGACGTGACATCGTTTGTAGGCAGTGAAATAGAGTCAATGTCGAAACAACCTCGACGCCAGTTACGTTCGAGTTGAACTCGCTCCCAGAATAGTTGCCACCAATCGATATGACTATGCTTGTTGTATGAACTCGGTCTCCATGTATTGTTACTGTTGTTGTTATTGTTATTGTGGAAACGCCCTCTTGTACCTGTTGCCACGTCATATGAGTGTCCCGTATACGGCATAGTTGACGATAAGTCATTGGCAAATCGCCAGGTCATCCAGTCTTCCTCGGCATCGCAAGCGGGAAACGAGCGTCGAAATAGATGTCGCCATACTAGGCAATCTATCTTTATTACATTATAAATTCCTTTACACACATGAAGTAAACGAATAAGATCGATGGTATTGAGCTGAAGTAGAATTTGCTGTCGTATCTCGGTTGGTAATCGAAACCATCTGTGGCTTGTATTGTAGGAGTAATCAATGCTTGCTGACATGCTTACTTTAGTTGATTGTAATGACGATAATCGATTGCAATTGATGGTTCTGTGCGCGTATAATGGATAAGATCCAAGTCTAATGAAGTTTCAATGTTGCTAACAAGAGTATGAAATGATTGCATGTATGAATGAATGGATAGCTATGGCTACTAGTTAAAGGAGAAGAACAAAGAGAAAGATATGCGTGCATAGAAATGAAGGAGCATGAGGAAATGAGGAGATGAATGGTAGAACGCGAAAACATTGTACTCAGTGCAAATGGAAAGGTATACACCAATAGAAACGAGTGATAGGACTGGTTTAACACACATGATACACCTGTGGTGGCGGTTAAAAGCCGCACAGTAGACGAACAATAAAGCGCAGTCACCAAGACTAGTGTAGGTCGGTGTCACCAGTACAACTTGTAAGTAATCCCATTCTACTACAGTTTTACATCACATCATCAGAATTAATATGTCGACAATAGTGATAATAATAGCAGTACGGTTTGTATAGGTAAAACTCATTTGCAACTCGAAACGGACTAACCTTCCAAAAGTATAGTCACTTGCTTGCGTCTACTTTTGAAATATTCAAAACAATTCAAGAACAATGTTTACTAACAAGAAAAACGAGAGACTACCTTAGCACCTAGTATTATCACCGTTCTATTGTTTATTATTGCTTACTTTCCTTGATCCATCTATCAAGGGGGGAAGACATTCTGGCGAATGAATAAGGAAAATAAAAACAAATAACAATAAGAATCATAACAACAATCATAAATGTACCTTGTTATACTTAAAATAGTCTCATTGAATGGTCAATACCATGCAAATGATGTAACCAGCATTGTTAGTATATCGAAATGAACTCACATCTAAATAACACAGGCAACGCCTTCACCAGCATTAATAATGATACACTCGATAGTAGCACATTATCATGCATGCCTCATCGTAAAAGTGCCATAGAAATGTTAACCGTAGAACTTTTGTATTTATTGCTTGAGCGTTTAAATCCATTATCCGCCCTGCGATTAGCTTGCGCTAGTCGTGTTTTACACCGAGTAATTCAGCATAACGATGCTTTCTGGTGTAGACGCTACGAGCAACTCTACAGGCCAGAATCGGATTTCGAAGCGGATCTTCCGCGTTTACTAAACTCCACCACACCTTACAATGCTTCGTGGTTCAACGTTACGGTACGTCGTGAGCTTATCGAGCAACGTTGGCGGAAGGGAGGTAGAGCAGCGTACACCTCCATCACTCCACTTTCCTCGATGCTGTTTACGCGGCCATTACTGGGTACACCCACGCTATGTGCCTCGTCCGAGTACACGGCCGTATATTTTCAAAATCGTCTTTTCTTCAATAGCATCTACTCGAAGGAATGGCGAGAAATTCACTTACCTGGCTATCACCACCATTGTCATCATCATCATCGTCATGATAACACAGCATCTGTATCAACTTCATCATTGTATGATGATGCTTACACATATTATACTGATCAGATATTTGATGCCACGACAAGGGCATGCACTTCGCTTAGTACATTTCACTTACGTGGTCCATTCCTGCTGGCCTACGTTTGGGGACATACACGCGATTGTAAACTATGCGTATGGGATCTACGCACTATTACAACAACAACAACGACGACAAAGAATTGTTCACTAGTTTGTAGGCCATTGGCACAATACACCGGCTACACGAGTATTTTGGCCGGCAATTATTTGGCAACTGAGAATGAAGCATTTACTAATAAAATGCTGGTACGTGATTTAGCAGCTACTGCTCGTCGATTACCATTTGGACGACCGTTTACGACGCATGATCCGGAGGTGCGACAATTGGCATGGCCAAACGGTATTGCATCATTTGGTCATTGTCATCATGTGGACGACCGTCACGAGCCAGTTCTCCTATGTGTCGGTGATGGTGAAGCGTTGAAAAAGACGACAAACATGACAACTGCTACTGTTGTCGGTGAACGTGCACTTTGGGTGTCGACCGCCGACTTGACAGTGTCATCACGTAAAAATGATAAATCAGATGGGAAAACTATTTGGTGGCATTCTCCCGTGAAGGTGCCGCTAAATGGACGACCATGTTGGGATGTGGCTCGATTCGCGGCCGGTCATAATGGTCAATTGATACTTCATTGCCATATGTCTAGACTACATGATCGTTACACGTCCACTGATTTCGTACTGGTGTGCTGCTCCACGTCCGAGCACGAACTCATCTGGTGTCGTGATGAACCGGAGAAGGTCTGTGAGCTATTCTCATTTCGCGGTGCAAATCGACTTGTCGCGGCAACCGTCACTCATCGCGTGCGATTGTTCAACTTGACCACCGGTGAACTACTACGTGAAATAGTGCCAGATTTATTTTTCAATGGTAGCCAGCATCATTCATTACTTTACATCGAGTGATAGGTGGCTTGTTGGCCATTACAAGTCATGGAGAAGTGCACGCCGACAATGAAGTAGCAAACAAAGTCATGGTACAAATGATACAACAGCGAAACAATTAGAACTACTATTAATGGATGTTAAAGATGGAGAAATACTCTGGAAGAGGACACTTGCTCAATCCGTGGCACGTAAACCTGACAACGACCAAACGCAGCATCATCGTCATTATGACATCCGACTGAAGCTGCATCTGTGCCACTAGACTATGCGTCTACAATTCAGATGCGAACGGAATACTTGAGATGAATTTTGCTCACGGTCTAATATAGGTATAGGAAGCAGTAAACATCATATATCATTTATTACTATTATTATGTTAGCATATCGCAATAAACGAAATTTGGTTATTTTGCATGACAAACATGGGGTGTCACGAGGTGTGCATGATGTGCACAGACGATAGGAAGAACGGAAAACGACTATTGCTTTGCAATGTACGGGTTTACATGAAATTTAGCCGGTCAAGTAGGTACTCTTTTCTCTTTAACCTTTACACGTATATTCGCTTGGCTGACCAGGCCGACAACGCACATGAGCTAATCCCGAGTTTCCTTGCTTTTTGCTTTATTAGGGTTGCACGGTTCAATAATCGATGCCAATTGGATCATTTAACCGATTAAGCTGTAGAAAAGCCGAAATAGAATAGTCACGACATGTAGCGTACGCATCAGTAAATCGTCATTGCTATGCTTATCGACTAATGTAACGGTTATCTTACAATAGATAAAGAAGATAGCTAATATCAATCATCTACACACTCTACGCTTGTTTATCATGTACTTAAATAACAAGGTATAATGAATGGCGCTATCACCAAGTCATAAAACTTATTTAAACATTAGACGACAATAAACAATTGGAGGTAGCGTAGTCATGCTTCAATATCCTAGCGTATGCAACATTAAAAATAGAAATGTACATTGTGGGGGTCATGCGAACAGACATTCCTACGAATGACGATACAAGAGGAGAAGAAGCTATTCAGTGATTAGACCATTATTAGTCATCTAATTGAATGGTTTAAACTGACTAAGATTATAGCTGAACAGAATGATACGGTAACTATTCTTTATTTCTTTCTTTTCTTTTTACTGCATGTACTTGTGTCTATTTCTCTCGTCAATATACTGTGGTTCTGCATGGTTGCATTGGTATGCAGCGACAGCAGCGATAGTCACAGTTAGAGACTGCGAATAAACTAGTCGCACACCTCCGCTACAATAATTATTTGCTCTCTATATGGATCAAATATGGTCTGCACCGGCATGTAACTGGTTGCCTTTGCTCGCATCCACTGCCATTTTCGTAATTTGTGTCGCTTTGTTCTGCCTTGAACACACCGCAAATGGTGATGTAGCTGCATCACAAGCAGGCAAATGAAAGATGAACAGACATACGATAGCAGCAGCAGCAGCAGTAGTAGTAGTAGTCTTGTAAATGATGATCGTATGACAGAACCAGACAAACTGGCGTCATTAATGGTTATTTTGTATGCCTCTCTCTTTCTCTATCGTATTGTATCGTACTGCTATCCACCAGTCTCACAGCACGGTTACACATACATGTGACTCGAGGTCAGTCGATAGATTCATATAAATAAGCATACGTACAGAAATATACATAGGAGTGCAAGTATTAACGTTCAAGTCAAGTAAGCAATCAATCTTTCATTCTTTGTGTGTTTCATCGTATCTTTCATTTTCTCTTCTCTCTTCCTTTATCTCTATCTCTACTCTTTTCCTTTCCTTTCCTTTCCTTTCAACTTTCTCTATTTCATTCATATCAAAGCGTTTATGAACGGTCTTTTCACTTGTACCGTTGAACAAAAAAGAAGCAATACCTTACTCGTTTTCCGATACCCTATCGATATCCATCATTTATCGCTATTAATACGCGTGTATTAATCTTGCGTACATATATCTTTATATCTATACATCTACTAGAAAGTGTAGCAGTAGTAATAGTCAAATTGATTCCATCCTCTTGTTCCTTTACTTCTTCTTATGCATCAACAACTTGTCAGTTATACTATTTCGTTATCTCGAGAGTGCTTCCTAACCATCTATTAGTCAATCTATCATCGATCAATTATTGTTCTATTGTAAGCAAAACATTCGGTGGTATAAACGCACACACACGTAGTAAACATACGTTTGTGAATTCCTTTTCTCCTTCCTCTCCACTCTCTCTTTCTACCTGATTTTATTCACGAATTACCCTCTTCCTCTGCAAACGACGCGATAGTAGAGTGGTGCGTGTTTTCAGTTTGTTCACGTTTAATTACATTATCGCGCAATATGTCGTTGCTTAGCAAACCACTCAGCGTGAATACCACCAAAAGTTTGTGGTGCTCGTCTATACGTGTTGCTGCACTCGCGTGGTCTTGCTCAGCTTGGGCCAAAGTCTCATTGCTCGATCGTCGTCGGCAAATTTGGTTGCCGGTCCAATTCTCAGACCAAGAGTGTCGCTATTTGTCCAGCTATTACTTGCTAGTGGCCGTGGTTATTCTACGTGGTATTCGACCGAATCTACCAAGATTCCCCGTGGCATTAACCAGACAGCATACGTGGCGTACGACGCTATTACTCGCCATTGTCGTATTGATAGATGAATGGATTCACTGGACGATTAATCGTCAATTTGAACGTGAACGTCGTCGCTGGGTGTACATAGGACGACCTGCACCTGCTGGCAAGACAGACGACGACTGTATGATATGTCAGGGTGTCGGTCTAAGCGATAAACAACCGTGTTTCTCCTCGTCAACTTGTTCATCTACTACGAGGGATAACGAAACAGTTACATCATCATCATCATCATCATCATCATATCATCATTCACGATTATTAACAACGCGTAATAGTAACAATAATGGTGATACTGATCCAACTGAGCGATTATTACGTAATGATCTCGATGATGCACATACCGCTGAATTCCACGATGAAGACGATCGACTTGAATCATTCTGTACGATATCCGATCATGTTGCTCATCGTAGTTGTATACGTGCTTGGTGGATGGCACAGAATGATCAACTTGCCTCGCAGCCACAACTACCAGTACAAACACCACCATTCAACTTGAATACTACACCCATTGAAGTATTGAATGTGACAACTACAAATAATACTAATACGGTAAATGTCACTAGAGTCACACAGAATGCGTCATTGCTACCGTCAGCATCATCATCATCATCATCATCACGTATTATTCATTGTCCTTGTTGTAGACGTCAATTGAAATTGACTATTCAATTGTCACGTCAATCAAAGTCATCCACTGATCTGTTCCTACTCTTTCTAAAGCATCAAACCAACAACCCTAATCATCGTTGGAAGATAGGCTATCAAATACTACGCTATAAGCTATCCTACTTCCGTTTATTGCTAGTAACATTTATTAAGCATCTGTGTCAGCAAGCCACTCTCCATCGTTCATTAATTACAATTGGATTTGGACTAGCATCATTTACCCTATCTGCCACAGATAATCGTTAACTGATTCATTATTCGTATTCGTATTCGCATTAGTAGTAGTAGTATTATATAAATTTAACATGATTGTACTTTGTATATTGAACTAATAAATCGTATTTTTATACTCTTCTACATACATATGCCTATTGTAAAAAAAGCATCATTACACCCATAATCACATCATTACACTCATTTAATATGACTTGCCGATGCATTAGGGTTCCCATCATTTATTCTATACACACACATGATGTCAACCGCTACTATTTCTAGTATTCCTACTACTACTACTACTAGTGCTCACCTATGTTATCTCGCGTGTCATCTCGTCTATCCACTCCAACAACGACTGCCTCGTCTCTTCGTTCTCCTTATCCTGGTCACCGTCGTCTATCAGCTGATGTTCACATCCAATCACTAAGGCTGGTCAGTACTAGTAGTTATAGAGGCCAATGTCTTGCACGATGTATCCATCATAGTAAATTAACGCCTAGATTGGATAATGTGTTACCATCATTACGTATCATTCAACAGCATAGGGTAAAATCATTGTCGTCGTCGTTTACGTCTACGTTACGTTTACGTCTACGTCTTGGGCTTGTCCCCAACGTTTTCTTTGTTATTTAACACGTCCAGCAATAATCCATCAACGCGATACACGTCATTATTGCTCTATCCTCGATAAATCGTCAAAACACTTTTCCACTAACAAGTGTCCGCCCATACCAGCACTGGTGTGTCACTCTTTCTTTTCCACCTCTTCTACTGCTGCCACCACTACTGCCACCAGTACTGCTCCTGTTTTTACTTCTACTACTTCTACTTCTGCTAGTTACTCTCAAGACATCATGACCAATACTACAGTGATTGACGGTAAATCAATGGCGCAAGCCATTAGAACCGAGCTAGCCGAAGAAGTTGCTGCGTTACGTCAGCAGTACAAGGACTTCACTCCGCATTTAGCGGTAGTTCAAGTGGGTGGTCGTGAAGATTCGAGCTTGTATATTCGTCAAAAGGAACGCGCCGCAGAAGAGGTAATAAATAGTAATAGAGAGAAAGATGGCTATACTATAATTGTTCTATTACTAACGAATATATATATATATATATATATATCATAGATTGGAATGAAATTCACGCATATCCATCTACCGGAAACAGCTACTGCATTCGAGGTAAGTGTGTATACTTACTTACATATTATCTAATAGGTTGCTTTGATGTAGATTACTGCCAAGATAGAAGCACTAAATGATGATCCTCGTGTCCATGGTATTCTAGTTCAGCTACCTCTACCGGATGGTATTAATGCCTTTGAAGTCACTGAAACCATCGATCCACGTAAAGATGTTGATGGGTAAGCATCTAACTATTTAGGCATTCCTATACTCATCATTACTGCTTGCTAGATTCCATCCATTTAACATTGGTTGTCTAACCAAACGTAACTGTGATCCTCATTTCGAGGCATGTACACCACGAGGTGTATCGAGATGCTATTACGTTCAGGTAAACATGCATGTCTATTACATTCAATTAATCGATACACAGACATTGACATTCATACATTACTCTCACTAGGTGTCGAGATTGAAGGCAAGAATGCCGTAGTTATTGGACGTAGTGATATCGTTGTAAGTGTCATTATTATTACACTTGACATCTACGAGTATATATACGCACATGTATTTATGAATATATATATCAATATAGGGATTTCCGGTATTTACACTACTGTGTAACTATAATGCCACCGTTACATTATGTCATGCACGTACAAAGAACTTGAAAGAAAAGGTACAATATCAATAGTAGTAGCAATTGTAATATATGTCACTACTAATCGTATATGTATCCATACCCCGTATAGGTTCAAGATGCTGATATTGTGGTAGCAGCTGCAGGTAAACCCGAACTAGTCAAGGGTGACTGGTTGAAGCCAGGTGCCATTGTCATTGATGTCGGTATGAATGCCGTGCCTGATAGCACACGTAAATCCGGTATTCGTTGGGTGGGAGATGTCGAGTTCAACACGGCCAAGGAGGTGGCCAGTATTATATCCCTGTACCTGGTGGTGTTGGTCCAATGACCGTTGCTATTCTAATGAAGAACACGGTGATTGCAGCTAAATACGCCGAGTTAGATGTACGTGTTGGACAACCAGCGGCACTGCCACTTGTCAAGCAAACACCCGTACCAAGTGATATTGACATTGCCATGGCACAAACACCCAAGCCTATTCGATCATTGGCACGCGAACTAGCATTGTTCCCTAATGAGGTGAGTAGCCAGTATATTTATATATTTATTTGTATATCTCGCTTATCTCCATTGTAGATTGAACCTTATGGCAAGTATAAGGCCAAGGTTAATATCAGTATTTTGGATCGTCTACGCCATCGACATAATGGTCGGTATGTTGTAGTGGCTGGTATTACACCCACGCCATTGGGTGAAGGTAAATCGACCACCACCATTGGATTGGCACAAGCATTGGGTGCACATCTAAATAAGCGTGTATTCGCTTGTGTACGTCAACCATCTCAGGGACCCACTTTCGGTATTAAGGGCGGTGCAGCAGGTGGCGGTTACTCGCAAGTCATTCCGATGGACGAATTTAACTTGCATCTAACGGGCGACATCCACGCACTAGTAGCTGCTAATAATCTATTGGCTGCAGCCATCGATACACGTATGCTACATGAAGCAACTCAATCTGATGAGGTACTGCTACTGCTACTGCTACATTTATTACTATTTGCTAACTTATTGTTATGTTTAGGCACTGTTTAATCGTTTGTGTCCGGTTAAGAAGGGTGAGCGTCAATTCTCAAAGGTGATGCTACGTCGTCTACGTAAACTAGGCATCAATAAGACGAATCCCGATGATCTAACGCCAGAGGAACGATCACGATTCGTTCGACTCGACATCGATCCAAGTACCATTACATGGAAGCGTGTTCTCGATACGAATGATCGATTACTACGTAAGATTACCATTGGACAAGGTGCAGCGGAGAAGGGCAATGAACGCGAGACTGGATTCGACATTGCCGTAGCCAGCGAGTGTATGGCCATCTTGGCACTTAGTTCATCGCAAGAGGATATGCGTGAACGATTAGGCCGTATTGTGGTGGCCAGTAGTAAGCAGGATGGTACACCCATTACAGCCGATGATCTAGGTGTGGGTGGTGCCATGGCCGTACTAATGAAGGACACTATTCATCCTAATCTAATGCAAACTCTTGAGGTAAGTTATCATGCTACTGCTGTTATTATTCGATATATTTATATCTATTTTATTTATATATAATTAGGGCACACCGGTATTTGTACATGCTGGTCCATTTGCCAATATCGCTCATGGTAATTCGTCGATCTTAGCCGATGCCATTGCCCTTAAACTCGTGGGCTACAATCCCGGCGCTAATAAGGAGAATCCCAATGATGATGAGGCCGGCTACGTGATTACCGAGGCAGGATTTGGTGCGGATATTGGCATGGAGAAGTTCTTTAACATTAAATGTCGTGCCTCTGGTCTGATACCCGATGCAGTTGTACTCGTGGCCACTGTACGCTCACTTAAAATGCACGGTGGTGGTCCCAAGGTCGTGCCAGGTCGTCCATTGGCACCGGAATACCTCGAGGAGAATGTTGCCCTAGTAGAAGCGGGTACCGCTAATCTCGTGAAACACATCGAGAATGCACGTCAATTCGGTGTAGCCGTACTAGTAGCTATTAATCAATTTGCCACCGACACTGAGGCTGAATTGGAGGCCATTAAGAAGGCAGCCATCGCAGCCGGTGCCGACGATGCAGTCGTTTGTAATCATTGGGCAGAAGGCGGTAAGTTATCATAGCACAGATATCTACTAATACTAATACATTGTATCATGATCAGGTGAGGGTGCAGTGACAATGGCACAACAATTGGTAAGGGTATGCGACGAGCGTGCACGTAACCCTAATAAACAGGGCGAGTTCCGTTTCCTTTACGACACGGACACGAGTATCGAGCACAAGATCGAAACAATCGCACGTAAAATGTACGGTGCCGATGGCGTGACCTTTAGCGAGGAGGCACAAACGCAAATCAAGCGCTACAACCAACAAGGCTTTGCACACTTGCCAATTTGTATGGCAAAGACGCATCTCAGTCTATCGCACGATCCCAACTTGAAGAATGTACCCACTGGATTTACCGTGCCCATTCGTGATATACGCGCTAGTGTCGGTGCCGGTTTCCTTTACCCGCTACTCGGTGAAATGCAAACCATGCCAGGTTTAACGACACGTCCCTGCTATTACGATGTTGATCTTGACGAGCAAGGTCGTGTAGTTGGTCTTTTCTAATCTCTCGCTCACTCTTACACACACACACACACACACACACACACAAAATGAACTAATAAATAGGGAGTAAGCTAGAAAGTTTTATTCAATTTAAAAATGAAGGAATATTTATAATTAAAATTAAGATACATCTTTAGTGACCATTGTCATTGACATAGATGATGATGGTGGTGGTTGCTGTAGTAGTAGAAGTATAGATGATGCTAACACAGACCAGGTTGATCACGAAATCGACCATCACCTCCAAACCATCCATGTCCAGTGGCGTGTAGAGCAGGTGCCACTAATCCTCGTTGACCCGTAGCATCTGGTAGAATGGCACGTACAGGCACGGGTGCTGCATCTTTTTGCATAGCCACCGGATTACTTAATAGTTGAGCATATCGTGGATATTGACCCGCTCTACCGTGTTGTAATGGTCTACGTGCCGCCAATTGTGCCACTGTAAATCGTGCACATAATGGACAAACGTAGCGTGTATCTGTATCATTTGCTAATCGTGCATAAGCAGTAGGTGTCATGGTAGGATCACACGTAACATGCACCCATCGATCACATCGATCACAACACACCATGTCCTTGTCCGCTTGTTGACTATTTATACTCTCGTCATTATCGGGTGATGTCACCGGTGGTATGGGTGGTGGTCGTTTACAATATCCAGCATTCGATGCTTTATGTCTAGTAGTAGCAGGACTAGTGCTTGTATCACTTTGTAATGCAATGGGCACTTCACCACCTGCTGGATATCGTTGTGGTGGTAAGCGTGATCTACGTGGACGACCTCGTTCAGGTAGAATACTTCCAGTAGATGTAGAATGATCCTCTCCATCTTCTCCATCTTCCTCGTCTTCTTCATCTTCATCTTCACTATCCGCTAATGCTTTAGCTACTTGTTCCTTTGTTTGTTTTGATGCTGCACGTTGTGGTCGTTCTGCTGTTCCTTTACTAGCAGTAGTAGTACTAATCACTTCTTCTATAGGTTCACCATCTACTTCTGATGCATTGGGTGAACTCTGTGTAGATGGTGCATGATACGTTTCAATACAAACGGGACAGTAACGATCTGCTTCATAGTCACGATGACATGGATTACACAGCATAGCAATAAACACTTCCTTGCCTTCAGTACTCGCTTCAATCATCGTTGTGGGTTGGAAGCCATCTGATCCAAGTCTCATTGTACGTTCATGTGATTTACGTGATCTCAATGAACAACTATGACATCTAGCACATAATCCACAATACCAACGTCCTAATATATATAATCATTACTATTAGTATATTGTAATTCATTAATATGATGACTTACCATCAGGTAATGATGCAACTGCTGGATCACAACAACCCATATGCCATGCTCTATCACATCCATCGCATATTAGTAGTTCAGATTCATCGCCTGCCTCTCGACATACAACACATGTCTTGCAGTCATTACACTGCCATGGATAACTGTTAACTGCCGCTGCTACAGTGGCATTGTCTAGATGCGTGCACAATAAATGATAGGATCGACGACATTGCACGCAGCGTACACGATCCTTGCCCGTTACCGCTCGATTACCCAGTTGTTCCTCGTCATCTTCTGCCGGTGATTCGTCCATATTACAGAATGGACACATATCTAATGGGGTTGACATCATAGAAGCGGTGGCCTTGACCGAACTAGTCCTATTATTCTTTTGTAACATATGCATCATGGCACGTTGCGATAAATGCTGTGTCGTGAAATGAGGAGGTCCCTTGGCAGTTGGCATATTCACTTGGAATGTAAATGTATTCAACTACAAAAACATAATTAATTATTAACTAGCTATTATTGTTATATAATACATACTTGTGGTTGATGAACACTCATGGGCTGTGTTACGGTGGTGGCAGATAGTGCATTTCTATTCATCATACCAGATGGTGATTGTAATGTATGCGTATTAGTTGATGTCGTTGTCGATGATGGTGATGTCATGGCTCTACTATTAGATACGGCATTGGCCTCCATAGCGGCAATCTCTTGTGGTGTTCGCTGGAATCGATAGTGTAATCGACATACATCGCCCAGTTGATTGACAGGTCGTCGACATGGTTCACCGGTACTCGCTGCCACAATACCACATGGAATAATACGCGGTGAGTAGCGATCCTCTTTCATGTTAGGTGTCGATGCTACCGGTGTAACTGGATGACTAGGTGTAGTAATACCTAGACCACCATTCTGATGACTATTCTTACTATTAGGTGTCTATTCATTATTATTATTATACAACATAGTGAGTAATATATATGTAGTATTGACATGTATATTATATACTCACCATAAATGCCATATTTTGTTGTTGTTGCTGTTGCTGTTGTTGCATTAATAAATTAGCTGATTGCATACGTTGCATTTGTAATTGCATCAGCATTTGCTTATTCTGCATAGCTGCTGCTAGGGCTGGATTAGTAGCATTTGCCATATTCATAGAGGGTTGTTGAGCTAGTCCTGCGGTATAATTCAAGGGTTGCTGCTGCTGTTGTTGTCCAGCCAATTGTTTAGCCCTCCATTGTTGTTGCATATACAACTGTTGCTGTAATTGTTGCTGTTGTTGGAATTGTTGTATCTGTAATTGCAGTTGCTGTTGTTGCTGTACTGAAGTTCCCATATTTGCTCGTTGCATTGCCATTAATTGTTGCTGTTGCTGCTGCTGTTGCAATTGCTGTAATTGTAATTGTTGTTGTTGTTGTTGTTGTAAGAAAGCAATATTATTATTTGCCATAGTCATGATGTTCTGTGGTGATAACATGATATTCGGCATAGCTGCAGGCAATCGTTGTTGTAGTACACGTTTAGGTGGAGATGGCATACCTGGAGGACGGAATCGTTTTTGATGTCTAATATAAATAGATTAGGATAAGAGATCAATTAATCAATCGATTACTGTTGCCTAATAACTTACACTGGTATACAACTTTGATACTGGCCTATCTCAACGGCTACCGGGTAAACATCTACAGTGGCATCCAGACTCTTTAATTTGTTATCATTAACAAATTGAACTCGCTCCTCCACTCTACACTGCCAGCGTTCACCATCACTGATTCGTTCCTCTTTGATGCCGGCCTTGCTCTCGTCGGATACCTTTTCAATGGTGCAACACGTTGGCTGTGTATCCGATGGTGGTAGAGTTAAACCGGTGTGCACATCAAAGAAAGCTGCCATGGCCGTACGTCGTTGATGATTTATCTGTCGATTAAACTGCGCTGTATCACACGATGAGTGTACAATCCATCGAATAGGATCGAATGTTTTTCTTGATACTGGTAGTGCTATTATAGCTGCACTCGTATCTTGTATTCTCCAGCAACAGTAGCAGCAGCAATAGGAGTAGTAGTAGTAGGAGTGACACCAGTAGTTATGGTTATATGATCTGGTTTACCACCTACTAATAGTGTACGCGCAAATCCACCCGCACCACCTGGTCCTGCTTGGCATTATTGCCACCACCCGTATTGTTGCCATGTCCTTTATCGGCACCGCCTCCACCGCCTCCATGTCCACCGGTATCATTCGTCTCGCCATTGGCTATTCGATGTCGTCCTTCCATTCGGCAATGGCACACGCTTCTTCAGCTGCCGTAGGAGGTGTCAATCCTGTACAATAATAATCGTCGTGTACGGGTCGACCACGTTTAACCGCCAAATGACCGAATTGACGGAATAGACCACGCGCTGTAATTACATTAATGGGACGTAAACGTAATCGCGGTTGAATCAATCCCATTCCACCATATGATCTCGTTCCGGTTGTGTTGATGAAATACGATATAGACTAGGATTAGATACGAACATACGACTACTATCACGATAACCGAGTAGACGTGATATGGTAATGGACATGGCGTACAATCGAGTTGGATGTCTAGTAGGCAAGTGAATACAGGGAAATCATATTCACGTCCTATTATTTCATGTTATGTAAGTATATAAGTATATAAGTATACAACACTTACCATCTAATAGTTTGCCATCAGCATCGACCTTCTTCTCTCCTTCCATATCCAATTCTCCATCTGGTCGTAATCCTTCTTTCGCATAGATAATATCCTCGTCATTCTGATTCGCATTCCATCATCATCTCCATTATCCGCATCGTTGTCATCACGTTCAATGGCATTGTTGTTGCTATCATTAGTAGTGTCACGTAACTTTCTCTCATTCTTTACACGCGATTTTATCGATAAAGAACGAGTTGACTTTCTACCACGACGTGATGGTGTACGCTGAACTGGTGTAGCTGGTCTACTACTACTATATTATGTTATCATCATCATCATCAGTTGCTTGTAATGTAGTGGTTGCCTCTTCTTCCTCTTCTTGCTCTTCTGCTGCTTCCACTAAACGACGATATGTACTTTTCGGTGGTCGTCCCTGTCGACGTGGTGTCTCGCCATTTCTAGTCCGTTGTCGTTTACTACTATAACTCATGGCACTAGCACGTCTACTAGGTGTACGAGTCGATCTACTATTGTCATCATCGTCATTGTCATTGTCATCAACTTCATCTGCAGTTGATACAACACTTTCATCTTCATCTCGTTGTCGTTTCACGCCACCTCGTCTTGACTTTCGTCGTTCGCGTGTAGGTGTACTAGATACATTGGCACTTGTATGATCATCTTGATTGACTGTATCTGCCGTATTATTACTCGTAGAATTGATCGGTATTCTACGTGTTCGACGTGTTCGTGTTGTTTCCACCTCCATATCAGCTACTATTATTATTAGTATTTATTACTATTACTATACGTATAACATACCATTCTGTTCATCAACATCATCATTGTTATTAGTCGATACAACGCCATCTTCCTTTGGTTGACTGGTAAGTGCATTTTTAGTAGTACTATTGGTTGATGCACTAGACTGTGCTGACGGTACTATCGAATACTGTTGAGTAATGGCTGCAGTAGCTGCTGCCGCTGCTGCTCTACGTCTTCCCGAAGTCATTGGTGTTGCATTTCCCAGATAGATTATCTGTTTTATCTTGTGTCCTACGAGTTGCTTATTATCTAATGAGATATCACCATTTACTATTGGAGTAGTAGTAGTAGAAGCATTAGCCCCATTGGCTGTTATTGATTGAATAGGCGCAGATGTCATAGATGATGACAATGTAACAATGCTGTTGTTCTATTCAATGATTAATATATCATATATAATACATATATCAATGAGTCAACTTACAATCAATAATGTCAAAATGATTCAAGAATTAGGGTTGCAATCAATATCATCCAGTTCGTGCAAGTTCAATCAGTGCTTCGTTTATCCTGTACAATTGCTAATAACATATAATTAGTATCTATGTAAAATGTAATTAATAAGGAAATGAAGGATAGACTAAAACGTAATAATAATACACCACAATAAATGATTAGGAACGCGTCTAATCGTGTTGCCTATGCGTTCCGTGTTTCAGTGACGTCAACAAGCCCAAAAGACGTGTTTTTACACGAGCTAATCCTTCATGCATACACCCACACCTACACAGGCACACACACACACACGCACACGCATAGGCACACAGATATTAATAACAAATGGATAATACGCTACAGTTACGCGATGTGATTCATAATCATTTGTCACGCTATAAATATCGGTTGCATTGATACGTGTGTGCATCAATGTTTTGAATAAACGCGTTTTCCTTTTGTATTCCTTTCTCTCTATATATATGCTATACGCTCTAACCATATCTATCCGTATAATTGACGTAGTTATTTCCACAAACAAACTTATTCATATATGCGTATATGCGTACATGTATATATATATATCATTTATACAAATACTACACTATTCACGTCTATCAGTTGTCACTACTTACCAACAACAACAACAACAACTATAGAGAAGCTAGCCAATCCACAATATGTACAATACACAGAGATGAATAGACTAATCGCTACGATGACGAACTAGAAATAGACACGGATTAGCCACGATGATGTTCCTATTAGTTGGTAGTCTATGTTAGAATATATCCACACAGAAGATAGATAGATATATGCACACGAATAGACATACACAACTTGGAGACCACTAAACGTCGTGAATCAAAAGGACAACAATAACAATAACAAAAGTCCGTGCGATTAATCAGCGAAACTACTAAAGAATAGAGAAATGGAAAATCAGCGATTCTTTGATGTAATCAAATCGTTTTAACACGATCCATATAAGCTATTCAACGGGAAGACTAGTACAAGTTAACAGTTGGTACGTGTATAAGGGAACTGACCAACCCAAACCCAACTAATAGGAGGTAGAAAAGCGATAGAGGATAGAGAGAGAGATAGGGTTTAAACAAAGACCACAAGTATAATCATAACTATCAACACGTAGTGTCATCCTATATACTTGTTTATAAACACTTACCGTGAATATGTAAGAGACACACACACACACGTACACGTATAAACACGTATACACACTGTGAACTGGAGCTATGTAATAATAGAAAGTAAGGCGGATATGGTAAAATAGACAAAGAGTCAACAATAGACGGAGGAATAAGGTTGGTGGATGCTGATGAATGATTTTGTGTGTGTGTGTGTATGCACAGAAAAAGGGGGATGTGTGAGAGGAGTATGAGAGAGTGAGAGAGTGAGAGAGAAAATGATGTGAAATGATCACACTTGCACTCTTCATCCCTTAATATGAAATGATTATTATTTACATACTACCAGTATCATTTAGAATGGAATACAGTAATGAAAAGACTACAAATACTAATAGATGCCATATCATATTAATAAAATATCAGATATTATATTAGCGTTGTTGTCAAAATATGATTGATTTATTGTGAATGCTAGTAAACGTAAAAATAAACTACATTCTAATCTCTAGACATCATCATCATCATCATCTTAATCATCTCCAAACACAATCTTGGTGGCTTTAACACTTGTATCGACATCACGGAAAAAGGCGCCATAACTGCTGTGTTCCTTCTTTTTCACTATATTCACGATGAATAATGAATAATAATACATTGTACATATTAGTAATGGTGTACAAACAACAACAACAACAACAACAACAGCAAACAACTTACCAGTATCACCGAATTTACGTAATGCTTCGGGGACTTCCTGATTGGCTTGGCGTAATACATTCTGCAATGCACCCGCTAAATGCTTCTCGGTTGATGTAAATAGTGTATGAGCAATACCCTAATAATAATAATAACACAATACATATAGAATCATTAGCATTATATTACTATTATTCATAACAATTATTATTTACCTTGCGTCCACCACGTCCAGTACGTCCAATACGATGTACGTAATCTTCAATGGTAAGTGGAAAAGTATAATCTGTACAGATAGATGTCATTAGTACATGTTTGCTTATTTGTGTTTGCTTCAACTTACTAATAACATATTCAACATTGGGAATATCCAGTCCACGCGCTGCTACATCGGTCGCCACGAGTAGCGGCATTTGCCAGATTTGAAATCGGCCAAGGCTGACGTACGTTGATCCTGCGATTTATCACCGTGAATCGCTTGTACGGCCCAGCCACGACGTGCTAGATTCTGCTCGATACGCATGGCTTCCTTCTTGTAGAGCGCAAAGATAAGTATACGATTGGTACGCGAGCGGTGATAATCCTTGAGTAGACGTTGCAATTCAAATTCCTTATCGCGATCATCGTTCAATACTTGCACGATTGCGTTACATTGCCACTGGCGGCTAAATCCGTATTGCCAATGGCCACACGTACAACGCCACCGGCAGCATCCGATGGCCCACGCATAAATTCATCGGCCAATCGACGTACGGCATCGGGCCAGGTAGCCGAGAACATTAGCGTTTGACGCTCATTCGTGGGTCGACAATGCTGTAGGATTCGACGTACCGCTTGCTCGAACCCGACATCCAACATACGATCGGCCTCGTCGAGTACTAGGAAGCTAACTTGCGAAAATCACACGCACCCTCATCGAGTAGATCTTGAAGACGACCCGGTGTCGCCACGACAACATCGGCATTGGTCAACGCTTTACGTTGCTCGTATTTGGGTACACCGCCGTAGATGCAAACACTGCGCACTAGATCAGTACCACCACGTTCGTATGCTTCGTGCGTTTGCATGGCCAATTCACGAGTAGGTGCCAATACGAGAATACGCGGTGATCGATTCCTACCGTGTTGCTTCTTGTGTTTCTTACTCGAATGTTGACCGGCATTGTTCGCTTCACTCGTACGATGTTGCTTTTGCAAGTAAACGAGACTTGGCAAGGCGAATGCCATCGTCTTACCGGAACCTGTCTCGGCAATACCCACTAAATCTCGACCAGCTAGTAGAGCAGGCCAGCAAGTAGCTTGAATGGGTGTGGGCGTTTTAAAGTCTTATAGTACACCTTAAGCTCGGAAGGAAAGTTTGCCTGTTCAAAGCGTAAATAAGGCTTGAACTCCTCAATACCATTACCCGTGACTACGATCTCCTCCTTTTCGTAAAAGGCTCTTGCTTCCGCTGGTGTTGTCTGCTCGGCCGGATTGCTATTGTCGTTGTCGTTGTTGTCGGTATTACTCTCTTTCTGTTGCTTCTTGTTCTTTTTACTTGAACCAGCAGAGTTGTCAGACTTGATATCTTCACCTTCATCTTGCTCTTCTCGTTTACGCTTCTCCTTCTTCTCCTTCTTCTTTTTCTCTTTCTTGCTCCTCTTCTTTGCTTCTTTATCCGATTGCTCTGTCTTAGCAGACTTGCTTGGCTCTTCACTAGTGTCTATATCCATGGGTGTTGTCTCTGCTTCTACCTTGTCATCAACACTAGCCAACTCCTTCTTTAGCTTCTTCTCCTTCTTCTCCTTCTTTGATTTGACTCGTTCTGGCATAGTGAGTAATATAAATAAAGGCAAAAGTTACGATTCAAAGAGAGAAAAAAGACGAGTTGGTTTATTGAGGAAAAAAAGTAAAAAAAAATAATGGATGCTGCTGTTTTCATTTATACTTGTTTTTTAAGGACATTCCTTATACTCCACCTATATCATCGATAACTATTTATTGATACTATGTCATAGTGTGATCATTCTACGAAGGAAGCAGTATTGTTAGTTGTATTATGGGCAGGAAACATACTGAACGAGAAGCATTGGAGTCATTGCCACTACCCAACGAGCATTGTGTGTGGCACGAGCAGGTGGTTCTCGAGGTCAGAATCTACACGACGTAGTATTTCCCAATGGCAACACGGGTATATGTACACTACCACCACGATTCCGTAATGTTATATGGGTGAAACGCGGTAAGTCTAGTGTAATCCCGCGGAATAACACTCATACAAGGACAATATATGTATATGTAGGCCATTATGTTCTAGTCGATACAAGTCAGGTAGCACAACGAGATAACAAACTAACCGGCGAGATAACTCATGTATTGCAAGCCGCACAGGTCCGATACATTAAACAGCAGGGATTATGGTAGGATATATCAAGCAACATACTATTACACTAATTAATTAATATCTGTTATAGGCCAGAAGCATTTACTAATGAAGCTACAGAGACATCTACTGCAACGATTGAACAATCAACAAAGGAAGATAGCGACAATGATGATGATGATGATCTATTTGTTAATACAAATCGTCGACTAGCTGTTGATGAAGTGACATCTTCTGAAGAAGAATCCGATTAGTATATATACATCTATTATATAATAGGATATACAATAAAGTTCATATAATCTTTGAGTATTAATAGATTAATAAGTGCAAGCAATGATACTGTAACAAGTTGCTTATCATATAAAATCATGTCACTATTCGATTTTATCATTATCACTAGGTTCTTTTCCCATCCGCGTTATTGTTGCACTTCATCAGACAACTCGATTGTCTATATTACTATATACTTGTTCATTCATTCTCTTACTTACTTGCTCGTTCTCGCTCTCGCTCTCTTTTTTCTTTCTTTCTTTCTTCTTTCTTTCCTCTTTTCTTTCTTTTTGCGCTTGCTATGGCAGCTCAGCTTTACAAAACCGAATCGGGTCGTTTATTTCACGCCGGTGCCATTGCCATTCTTACTGTCGGGTAGACTAAAGACAATGGCGCACAGTCTATGGAATTAACTTACTCTTCCAGCGTATAGTCTTCCTGCTCGTGGCAAGACCCATACTGCACGATCACTATGTCGCTATTTGACGTGGCTCGGTGTCAAGACGCAGGTATTCCACTTGAGTAACTATCGACGTGATATTATTGGTGAAAAGATATCGTCCGACTATTTCGATCCAAGTAAGTAGTGAACGACGTTGACGACTGGCTGTTCATTAATATAACACATGATGTATATCGTGCATGTTATAGATAATCGTTCGGCTGATGGATTAAAGCTGAAAATCCTCGAGAGTGCCCTTATGGATTTTATATCGTTCTTCCATGCTGGCGGACAAGTGGGCATATTCGATTCGGCCAACACCACTGTAGCTCGTCGTACTTTTGTGTTGGAGCGTTTACAAAGGGAGAACATCCAAGTAAGCAAGAGAAAATCGACATATTATTTATATGATATTGTATTGAATCACACACCATATATATACATATAATATATATATATATCACTAGGTCGTATTTATAGGTAATAGATAATTGATTACAGAGTGATCTATGTATACATATAATATACTGATGCTTAACTATAGAATCCATTTGTGATAATGAGGATATCATTAATGGCAATATACGTAGTGTGAAGATATCATCACCGGATGTAGGTTGTTTACGTTTACATTGTCAGTATTACTAGTTGATCTAACTTGTTCATATCAGTATCTAGGATGGGATCAAGAAAAGGCAATGGAGGACTTTAAGGTAATCTAGCGATATCATCCTCTCCTCTACAATACATGATTATAATGAATGAATCTAGCGTCGTATACAAAATCACGCACCATTCTACCAAACAATCAATGATCCACGTCTGAGCTATGTAAAGATATTCAACGCGGGTGAACATATGATCTTTAATAATATCAATGGATATCTACAGGTAATAATTGATCATCGTCATCTAGTCATTAATCTACTTGTTTGCTAATTCAATGATATACTAGACACGTATTGTTTACTACTTGACAAATCTACACATATCACGTCGTACCATTTATTTTGCTCGTGTAAGTGTTATTGCTACTGCCCATCGTTATTATTAATAGGCTAGCTGATACTTACGTATTCTTCATAGAATGGCGAGTCATTGAATGAACGACTTGATCGGGATGATGCCGATTTGTCACCGGCTGGTCATCGATATGCGGAGAATCTAAAGAATTACCTGGTGCAACTAAGGCGAAGCAGGCAGAAGAAACTGGCGAACCTACACGTCGTCTTCAAGTCTGGACTAGCCCGCGTAAACGTTCATTCAATAGTGCTTGTCATTTCGAGTATCCAGTACAGGTACGACAACGTGCTCAACTGGCCGAGATTAATCCAGGAGATTGTGATGGTTTGAATCCTACCGAGATTAAGGTACGTGAATACTATTGAGTCTACTTACTTACTCATTATAATAACGACATGAATAACTAGGCAAAATATCCCGAGGAATGGGTTAAACATCAAAAAGAGCCATATCGTCATCGATATCCACGAGCAGAGGCAAGTTTATCTATTCATACTACATGATAATCACGCGTCTTATACAATCCGTATATATATATATTCATCTATGTGAATAGTCATATCTTGATCTAGCTGTACGTTTAGAGCCGGTGATATTAGAACTAGAACAAGAAACAGATGACGTGTTGTTTATTGCTCATTATCTGTGATGCGTCTCTTGTACGGTTATCTGCTCAATATCCAGAGAATGTAAGTATTAACGATGTAGCTAAAGAAAACGATAAGCAAATCAATATTAATCACGCGCATACATATAGGAAATACCAAAGATTACTGTGTCCCGTAATACGCTTATTGAAATTGTACCATCAGCCTATCAATGCAAGGAGATACGTCATATCATCCCGGACAATGCAATTGAATAGGGGAAGGGAGAGGAGAGAGGGAGAGGGAGAAAGGGACCAGTATTTACTAGCTATTACAAATGAATAAATCTATTGTGTTTAATAATTGATTTGTATATTGCTAGAAGATATTAAGTAGTAACAAGGTATTCATCACTTTAATATTATGGATTCAATGGAGTAGTTCTCCATGCACTCGCTTGTCCCGTCAAGTGAATATCAACCTCGGGTTGTTGCTCATTCCTCGTGTCTATTTGCCATAACGTACGATGGAATGGTGTCGTATTGAGTTCCACTCGGTCAACACGCCATGGACAGCGAGTATCATGACAAAATGTTCCAATGCTTTTGCTTCATCGTCATCACTCGACAATGACATGGACCGATCAACATTGCCGGTATCGAGTGGTTCACCAGGTGATGGCCATGCCATACTCGCTTTAATATCGTCACTCATCGTGCTCCATAGTTTGGCACGCTCTTCGTGTAGATACGCGAGTAAGGCATGCTTATCCGATAATGATGACGCTGGTAATAAATCAATTAATCCATGAATATCTGGTTGTTGTGGATGATTGGCGCCAATATAGGATAGAGACCAACCGATAAACGATATTGTTCACGAGTGCCTGCATGATACCTACATATATATTATAGATTAGCATAGCCGATGTATTATGATCATTTCGTTCTTTGACTATACCAGCATAATTCACCGATGGCACGACCGTGTAATAAAGTACGTATTTTCTCACTACGTATATCACTCGTGACTCGTATGATACCACATGGATTCTCTAATAGTGGCGTGGCTATGCCTTCCGCTGTCGGGGTAGCATAGTCGATACCCGGTTTATCCGATAGAAAACCACGAAAAACAACAGTACGACAATTGGGCAAGCCCGTAGTCGCGTTGATAGTGGCGAGTTGCATGAAACCTATACACTTCTGAGCATATGTGATAATAGGAATAGACGTAGTAATTACCCGAGGAAAGTCCGTGGGATTGCAGACTACGCGATAGACTATTTACTAGTGGTATTTTCCACGGTGGTAAGGAACACATACTGAATAAGTTAAGAGAAATCAATAAAAAGAAACAATGATCAATAAGTCGGCTGTTTGTTCTTTAACTAATCGATGCCATTGGATCATGACGTATTCTTATTGAATGATTATCAATTGGTTATTACAATCATTCTAAATGGCATTACGTTGATACAATAGCATGATTGTTGCATCTACGTGCGCAAGTATCATTAAGCTTATAATAAAGAATAAGAGAAAGCAGGTTTTCTAGACGAGCCTAGATTCATGTCTGCATGTATACATCGAAGCATATGCCACTCATATTCGACATAGAGAAGCATGTTTTTGTAACGGATAAATATGCATAGCACACGCTTACACAAGGCGAGCCACACGAACCACCATCTCCACCATAAGCAATCGTGTTTTCCCTCTTTTTTTCTCTCTCCCCCCTAGTAATAGTAATGATAATGGTGGTTCATTATCGTCGATTGCCATAAACACCATGCGCAACATGCGCTGCTACGTGCACTCGCCCATGAATCCTCAAACACTCATCCACCTGCTATTGCCATTGCTATTAAACCGGCTTGACTCAAGCTTAGCCATTGATTGAGGCACTGGGTTGGGTTTTTTCTCTTACTCTATACCAAGGAGTGGAAGCAGGTGGCCTTTAACCTCTAATGGGAATCATTGCAAAACGACCTGCATGTTCCTCAACACCTTTCTGTCTATCTGTCTACTCGCTCGCTCGTCCCTCCATTTACTTCTCCTCACTAACTGACTGTGGCCAACTGAATTATTGTTATACTGCAATAACAACAACTCATTCTCTCGTTCTGTCTCTTCTTTCATCTATCGTCTCATTACATGCTCTTACGCTGACAACCAACCTCACGTGCCGTCTCTCCTCTCGTCCTACATTCACATATCGTTTTAATTTGACCCTGCTTGCGGGACATTGTCGTTTCTTCTTTTCTCTACCATTATTACTTTAGTTCGTTATTCCATTAATTCATCATGGGCAAACGTGGAGGTCGCACCGAACCACCTTGCTATAAATTGATTATGGTAGGGTCGGGTGCTGTCGGTAAAAGCGCTTTGACCCTTCAGTATATGTATGGAGAATTCGTCGAAGAATACGATCCCACCAAAGCTGACAGCTATCGTAAGAAGGTCGTGCTCGACGGGGAAGACTGCCAAGTGGACATTTTAGATACAGCCGGTCAGGAAGAATACAGTGCAGTAAGTGATATTGACAAGTAGTAGTTGATTACCGCTATATTGATATATGTTTATTCTCCTTTATTATTGTTGTTGTTGTTACTTGATACCTAATGTATTCGATATTATTCATTTTGACTAGATTCGCGACAACTATATCGTAGTGGCGAGGGTTTCCTTTGCTGTTTTTCCTTGACGGATGCCGCATCGTTTGCGGAGACGAGCGAGTTTCGCGACCAGATAACTCGTGTGTTAGGAGATAACACGGTGCCTTTCCTGCTTATTGGTAACAAATCGGATCGACCAGCCGAAGAACGACAAGTGTCGTATGAGGAGGCGCGTGCCCAAGCCGATGCGTGGGAGTGTGCCTACGTGGAGACAAGCGCTAAAACATCCGAGAATGTCGCAGTAGTCTACGAGCAGATGATGCGTTTAGTACGCGAGAAGAAACGTGCACGTCGAGGCGCTAAAGATACGGGCAAGGAACCGGTGGTTGTCGTCAATGACCCCGACACGCCATTGAGTGATGCCAATGGAAAGGTGGCAGAGGCTCGTTCGGGCCGTTCCAATGACTCGGGCAAAGGACGTAAAAAGTTCCCCAAATGTAATATTCTATAATTGTGTCGGTTCTGCAATATGAGAGAGAAGCAAAGTAGAAGAAGTAGAAGATAGCTTTCTCTCTCTTTCTCTTTCTTTCTCTTTCTTTTTTATCAAAGACATGCAAGTATCCTCCCTCGTCATGACGCTATTAGTAGTTCCTATTCTTTCTCATTATAATAGTTGCTTTTTGGATGTGTACGCATATACGCGTGACATGTATCCATCCTATAATCTAACCGTAATATAAGTATATAATGAACAGAGGAATCGTTGTTTATACGGATAAGCCACGACTTCATAAACTGATCAACAATTATACTGTGGTTCTACATGGATAGACACATCATCCGCTAAGAAGTAACTCTCACTCATACGCCATGACCTGATAATTATTACTTTGCTCTCGTATAACTCATTATTATCTATAACATCTATGCCTATTTTATTATTAATCTAGCAAATTTATTAACGCATCAATAAACAATTTCGTATCTGCACTTGACGAGTGTATTGCGCACTATTACGAGAGAAACGATGTTATGATGTGCGAAATGCGTTAATTAATTAATATATTTCATAACACAGATGGTAATAGCAAGATTGTTATTAATCTCAAAACAAAACAAAACAAAACAACAAAACAAGCACTGTGTTGCTCCTTTTTTCCAAATCTATTATTTTACTTTGTTATCAATCATGGTGAATAATGAGTACGCGATATTAGACGTACGCGTAAAATCATTTCCTACTGGTAAGAACGGGTGGCCTTACCGGAAAACAGAGCCATGCTCGTCAAAACAGGTTAGTTTAATAGACTAGTAGGATTAGAAGCGGAAGATACTAACAAAGAAGTTCAACAAGTGTGCCCGTGCAGGATTCTACTATTACGAATCGTCCGACTATAAGGCTGATGCCGTACAGTGTTACATTTGCAAAGTGATTCTCGACAGTTGGGACACGACCAGCGACGATCCCTTTCAGCGACACGTTCGCGAGTCTCCCAATTGTGCATGGGCAGCACTAGTATGTGTAAGAAATGGCGCGCAACCAAATACAGAGGTATCAAAAAAGCACAACCGAATAGCGTCACACGTATGATGAAAGCAAGCGAGATTGATGAAACACTGGCAGACACATGGATAAAAGCATTACTTCAATTGGAGAATGATGATGAAGATGATGACGACGATAGTGATGAAGATGAAGACGAAGATGATGATGACAAAGAAGCACTACGGAATGAAATCAAGACGGGACGATCTGCTCGTATGGAACAATGGAGATTAGATACATTTGGCGACTGGTGGCCATATGATGATAAAGACGAATCGAACTTATTGAGTAAAGAGGTAGATAATAAGTAATATACTAGTTATTCTATATCACTCATACAATGAACGAAACTAGATGGTAAAGGCAGGATTTATATACTTGCCGGGACAAGACTCGATGGATGCAGTGGTATGCGTACATTGTGGTGTCAACTTGGATGGATGGGAGCCTGAGGATGATCCAGTGTAAGTTACTAATACTAGAATTGAAATGACGTAATGACCAACCAGTAAGAATCATTATTACATGTGTGTGTTTATTAAAGACATGAACACAAACGACGATGTGCAGTATGTCCATTCTTTGCAGGTTGGCCAAAAGAGAAAGGCACATCTGATAAAACGGGAAAATCATCCGTGCAAGCAAAGGAGGAGAAGAGTAAGACGAGACAAAAGAAACGAACACGAAAAGCAGCAGAAGAGGAAGAGGAAGATGATGATAATGATGAAGAAGAGGATGAAATGATAGATGTAAAGGCTAAACAACAACAAGATCCAGCTCCTAAGAGAAGAAAACAACAAGCAAAGCAAGAAGAGGAGGATGAAGAAGAGGAAGAGGAGGAAGAGGAAGAGGAGGATGGCACATCCAATGATGATGATCATTCATCAAAGGACAATCAGATAGAAGAGATGACCGTGGAAGAGTACATTAAAGAAATAGTAGAGGAACAGATCGCTAGATTAAAGGCAGAAGGAGCACGGTTAATTGAATTATTAAAAAAGCATACGAGGTAGATAGATTGACATTGACCTTCTTGTATGTTCCTGTTAACGATCAAGCCTACTAATTACATATAACAATAAACATCGAAAATAGTGCTCAGTATAATATGTGTGTACTTATTACAATGTCCATATTTAGTTATGAGCCATGAGGATGGAACAGCCTATGATGACCGCGTAACCTCATAGGTGTTTACCATCTTTTTACAAGTCTCTCTTTCTCGTGTGTGTGTGTGCCTTCCTTTCCACTCATTTCTTTTTTCCTATACTTTTTGCCCTTATTATTGATCTTGTGGTCTATGTCAAGTAGCCTAGATAGATTGCTGCTTGTTCGACCTACTCATCCAGAAAAGTTCTTTCTATTAATATCAGTGTGAACGGTACTACTACTACTACTATACTACTATTACTTCATTCTCTTTCTTGCTGTCCTCTAATAATACATCTCCACCTTTGGAGTTCCGCGCCATTCGTGGCATATGCCAAGATATTATTAACAATACACCACAATACGATTCCTTTGACTTGTTTGCTCGTTCGTTTAGCGCTTTTCCCCTTCTAATACTCGCTGATAGTTGTACTATTCCTATTCTTATTATACATTTATTTGTTTTGTTAACTGTATAGTGGGATTGCAATTTAGTTTATTTCTTTATGGCATCATCACCGCAAGCATGTTCCACACAAGCGATACGCTTTGTCCGAAGGTCAAGCCTGCTACGTGCAGGAAGATGGCTATTTCTGTAAATCAAATGGTACCGACGGGTGTATTATCGCGGATTCTGGTATCAAATATGTCAATGGACAACTAGCAAATGACGGCGAGACTTGTCAGCATTGTCCCGTGCCAAATAGCATCGAACTACGCAGCCTCCACAAGAATAAACTATCGAATATTGTACAGGATCAAGGCTGGTACACGTATGGTAATTGTCGATTTGGATTTTGTAGTCTCGATGGTATTGCAAAGGATTAAAGAAACCGTTGAGTTTGTGTTTAACAAGCGATCAGGTAGCGTGTTCATACTGAATGGAATACATTAATAGTAATGATGATGACTTACGCGATTATTATTATTACGTTTATATTTATGATTTATGATTTTAGTGTAGTGTCCACAAGTGTCAAAGGTTATCAGCGCGTAATAATCAATTCGCCTGTCCCGATGACACTCTGAGCACATTCTTCGTTGGTCATCTCGTGTAGGAATATGTCTGTTTATACTTGGTCTAGGCTGTATATCAGTGACATTCTGTCGTATTAGACGTCAGAAAAAAGACTTTCAAGTGCAACAGCAACAGTTCACTGAGCAAGCATCGCAAGCGGGTAATCATGGCGCATTGGTTAATCCGATTAAGCGACACCGACACAAGATGTTAGCGCGATATGCATGCGGTTAGCAGGTGTAGGAATGATTATAGCCGCGGACTATACGCTTTCTTGCCACCAACAGCATTTCATCTTGAAGATGACAATTAAGAAGTGGATAACCATAGTAATAATAGCAACAGTAGTAGTACTAATAATAGCAATAGTAATTATAATAAGAATAAGAATACAAAATGTGATATTCGTTAGTTCATATCATCATTCATTAAAGCATTGCCATGCCAATTACTCTAGTACAACCATAGACTATTCATAGTTTCCTATGTATCCGTGCATGTGTGTGTATGCGTGCCTATGCTTGTGTACGTGTATATGTCGTTTGTATGATCATAGCATAGGATGAATGTTATTGTACAAAGGCCGTGTCTAGGTTGTTCCATAGTTTACTGAGTGTCTCCAGTTAACGGAGTAGCGTTTCAAATGATGCATGCAGCTTCTGTAACTGCTGTACTGTGTACCCAACGTGCTTAATCACACTACAATTACCAGTAAAGGAGGACATTCTACATAATGATACTGCCATGTCCACTGGTTTATGCACATATTGTACAAGGCACAAACACAAATATGCGCACGCAGAAACGCAGGTTCATATCCATGCACTCACACACAGGATACACACGGCGCATGCGGTACACCCTGTCATGTTGGTTTCTTTGTTGGCGTGCACGGATGGATAGGCAACCAGGTGATGCTCAATGTTCGCATATATAAAGGCATGCTGTAATGGCAAACCTAACCATGAATCTGCATCCACTTGTCCTATCACACTGTTCAATTCATTCACTTGTGGCCCTATTCCATCTCCATCTCCATCTCCATCATTATCACTTTCTGTCCATTGATTGTACTGAAAATTACCGACAACCCTCTTCCATTCTATTGTACTCTTTGTATTTTCATCAACATACGCACTACTTATCGGCCGGTCCGATTACCCTTCTGTTGCCCAATATTCATTGTTATATTATCGCTCTGTCTATAGTATCGTCTACCTTATCGGCGTGCAATTCATCTGCCCTTTTGTGTCTGCGTGTCCTAGCAAGTCTCCATCAATCAAGCATCACTGTAACCTAGCCTAGTCAATCAAGCATCATTACCAATTCAATATGGTGGACATGAACCTCAAAGATTTCGGTCAGAAAGCATCTACCACTTTCACCGAGAACAAGGATTTGAAAGATTTGGCCAAAAGCATCTACCACTTTCAACGAGAACAAGGATATAAAAGATATCGAGCAGAAAGCATCCGCCGGTCTCAACGTGGTCAAAGATAAAGCCGGGAATGTCCTGCATAAAATCAATCCATTGGATCACTTGAAGGAAACCATCCTGACACCCGTTCAACTCCTATCGATCATTGCCTTGGCCATCTACTTCGCGCTATTCCTATTGCATTGTTGGCGATTCAAGCAAACAAGAACTAAACACCATGCGGTGATGGCTTTCGGCTTGTTATTAGCCACGATTAGTATGATCCTTCAGGTGGCATCGCATGAATTCCACATTGTAGCCATCTCCATGCCTATAACAGCCTTGGCCAATTTGATCGCCTTTTGTCTATGTGCCTATTTACTGGGACGTTGGAGTAGATCCATGGAGGGATTCTCCGGTATACTCAATCGATTGGCCACTCCCATCACTATCCTACTGAGCTGCGCCTTCGTGTTGGGCACCGCCATTGTTGCCATGTCCTGGGGATTGATCGTTAACTTGCTATTCGATGATAATATCATAACGGTCATCGCCAAATTCTTCTTCTTCTTCCCTCTCTACTACGTCGGTCACAGTTTGCTTATTTTCGGTGCCGGTGTCCTGCTCATCTACGCCCTGCTAATGCTGATCTTTTGTCCTCGTCACAATATACCAAGTGTACGGGTGAAGCGTCGACAAATGATGTTGCTAGTCGTATTGATCGCATTACTACTCGGCGCCAGTCTAAGCATGCTACTATTCGAGCCCTATCCCAGCTACTGTATTATGGCTCTATTCTACATGGCACACTATTCCCGCGGTCGGCACTTACTGGATTCGACGCGGAACCGTCGCTTGTCCTCTCGCACTCGTCGGAAGGACCAGCAGCGATGGCATCGATGACACGAGTGACACCCGAATCCAACGGTCGTTCATCAAAGAAGTCAGGTGGCAATCATCTACGTGTGATGCATCTGCCCAATGCCGATCTAGAGTCGGATGGCCCACCCTCCTGCATTGCAGGTATCCATAAAATGTCACCCACCGTGTCAGCCAATGAACTGGAGAGTGTGACTATTCATGGATAACATGATTTACGCAGTAATAAAATCAATGAGTATTAGTAAACAGAAAATATGGTATTATGTTTAGAAAGTATAATGTTATGTAAATGGAAAGCTTAATGCTCATTGTTATATACACTTTATTGGTAATACAGTAATAGGTAAAGCTTTAATATTGTTTGCATCATTTTATGTTACCTGTTATTCACAATAGTTGTACAGCATAGGTCAGTTCAAGTTACGTGATAATGACATAGTGCATGTGTATGTATGTATGTAGTAGATGTGTACAGATGAACTTGAACAATTACACGACAGTTTATTCAGTCCTATCAATTCTAGTGACCAGCGGATAGTCTAGCCTATTGTTTCTTTTCTTTTCTTTCTCTTGCTTAAAAGTTACTTGACATTGTTTCATATTGTTAATATATTCTACCTATGCTTATTCAACTTATTCAACTTGAACTGATAATAAAGCATTGATGACATACTTGCACACACCCATACATATGTACATTTGCCCTGCATACAGGTGTACATACAAATTCACACATATGACAACACATACCATTGACAGCATACCATTGACGAATAAATGGGGCAATCATTAGCGCAATTATTAGCTTGTAATCGGAGACTAGTGGTATATTGCCAATACACCGGAATAAGCAATGTGAAACGGCCTTCATCACCCAATAAAGATGTTTAATTTGAATAATCTTTCTAATGTCATATAAGACGACATTGATGTAGCATGCTTATATCATTATCGTTATCCACATGAACATAGGCCATACTTACCATGTGCCTCTGTTATGCATGTACATTGTGTGTATAATGAATGAATGAATGAATCAACACATTATGACTTGTGTATGTACGTGTGCTGTGTGCTGTGTTGTGTGGTATACTGATCGGTGGCTAATAAGACAGAACACTGCGTGGTGTATTCCCATCTAACTTACTAAGTAAAAGTCAGATCCCATTCATCCCCGCCACACTCATTGTCCTGTTTGTCCACTCCGTTAATGCTTCATAAAGAGGGTCGACGCATTCATTTACCCTCCGCTGTCGGTTTAGACTTGTCCTCACCTTGTTACTTTTTTTATTGCTCATCGTTCTAGTAATTACGCTTTCTTTCTTATAAGCGTATATTTTATCCTTACTCTCATCATCCATTACTGAACCTTACCTTTCTTCTAAAGAAAACGACCTTTTCTCTCTCCTCTCTTCTACTCTATTAGTTATCCTATTACTACTATCACTTCCACTACCATTTATTAAAAGACAGTCGAGAAGGGTCGACTCTTCTACTGGCTTCTGTCTCGCCTTCTTTTTATCGTTTGCCATCTTATTGTCTACGAGCAAACATTACTATCTACTACTATCGGTTTACTCATTCTACTACTATTGCTGCTGGGCTGCTCTTGCTATTATTCCTGTTTGTGCGGGTAGTGCGACCCTATATTCTCTAAACTCAACGCTCATCGTTGACTACCTTCTCTCTCTTCTCTCTTTCTCTTTCTCTTCTCTCCATTACTCTAATCCTTCTCCAAACTTCCTTCATAGTTTACAAGAAGTTTTGTGATTGGTCAAGTACTATTGTCACGACTAAAATTAACATCTTGTTTGTAAGCACACGGTAAGTAACAGCGGTAAAGCTTAAGAAACTAGCCAATATGCACTGGATGTCACGCATATCGCATTTAAGGAATTATTCGCGGCCTTGACCATAAATAGTTGTTGTCTTTACGACCTATTTCTATTGCTTCGTTAAAGACATTACTTAGTTCGTATAGATATGCATATATTTCTACTTCGCGTATAAAGCTTATTATGTTTGGCATTAGTAAAAGAAAGACCTTTATGGTTATGGCACTTACTTCTTTGAACTCGCTACTTTCAGTCGTTTATCCACTTATTTCCAAAGAGAGTAAGTGGATGATGATTGAATGAGGACGATCCATACTCGACAATATATATATGACGAGTAGACTTGAATCATTATGCTATTTTGCATGGCATTTCTTTATGTGTGTGTGCGTGTGTGATGTGAGAGGAGACAACCTTATTCTCTATATTACTATTTTGAGGTGGCAATAATGCTACCGGTTTATCGTTTCCGCATTTTGATACTGCGTTCATACCACGTGGACATCGTTAGTGACACAATAGGATGTGTGAATGCCATGTGGATAGACAAGTGTTGTAACACTAGTAAATGCCAAGCAATACTTGGTTATATCTAGTATTCCTATCATTCTGCTTTCGTCTTATGAATGCTAGCTACATCCTTCTTTTGTTTATTACTCATTAATACTAACTATATTACTGTTCTCTTCTAGCCGTGTGTGTGTGTGTGGCATCAATTCCGCCATACTTTATCCTTAGAATTTAGGTTACGCTACTACGCATTACCCATTGATACATCCTTCTTATAGTAGCAGCACACACAACTAAATCGTGCGTGCGTAATCCGACACAATAATTATACGTTCATCTTTCACCATCTACCGAAACACTATCCTAATACAAAATCACTAATGGTTGATGCACAAGCAGCACCAATCAACATGACGCAGACGCTTGATTTTGGCGCGGCGGATTAAGTACCACTGATGCTGCACCTGGCCCAATTCCGTCTTGGCACGTACCGCTACCATCGCTGCCGCTAAAGGCCTCCCCTTCAGCATGACTGACCGCACCAGTAAGCGCTACTCGGTTAGCGCCTCTATTCAATGGCTGCCGAACAGGATGAAGAGGTGGAGGACGAATTGGCACGGGAACAGCGTAGTCTACGCGATTTGAAATCTCGAATTTCATCACAATCAAAACGTAATTTCATTCTAGAACGTGATGTCCGCTATCTCGACAGTCGTATTGCTCTACTATTCAGAATCGTATGGCATTGCACGAGGTAAATAATAGTAATACTCGTATTAGTCATTGATGATGATGATGTCGATTAACATTTGAATTGCATTATAGCAACAAGAAGTAGCTAGTCATTTGGAAGAATCGGAACACGTTGAAGGAGGATTTCCTGATGATCGTAAAAACAGGTATTTATACTAGATGATGATGACGACACTTGAACGGACTCCTTGTTAATACTTCCCTCGTTGTGCAATAGCATTATGGTAACTTGTTCTTCTTGTTGCAAGCCGAACCACGTCATATTGCACACTTGACACGTTGGTTACTCTCTCGGAAATCGACACGTTACTGCAAACGGTTATGTTCACGTTATACGGAAATCAATATGAATCCCGTGAGGAACACTTGCTATTGACGATGTTCCAGGGTGTATTATCAGCACAATTGAAATGGCTACCGATTTCGGTAGTTTACTACGTGCCAACACACCTGTATCTCGTATGATGACCACTTATACTCGGTATGTCTAATTGTACTCTCAATGTACTAACAAAAATGCATTGCTAATACGTATTATCACCATTAGTCGTGGTCCTGGTCAGACTTATCTAAAACACGTTCTATCCGATTCCATTAATAAGCTTATAGAAGACCGTGACACGGATTTAGAAATCAATCCACTTAAGGTACTCTTCGAGATGACTCATTAACGAGTCACAACTATTCATGACGAGGATCTAATCGAATGAATGATAGCACGCTTTTAGGTATACGAACGTATGGTCAAGGACATGGAGGATCGTGGTGAACCGTGCGATTTGCCACGCGGTGTATCGGGTGATATGGCGGCAGAGAATGAAGATGTTCAGAAGATTATTGCACCACGTTTGGATAAACTCATGGACATTGCAATTCATTCCTCGACACCATCCTGGCATCCATTGGTCAGGTCCCTTACGGTATTCGATGGATATGCAAACAGATTCGATCATTAACCAAGGTAACTATTGATATACGACTACTAAGGATTGCAAAGTATACAATTACATCACTTACTAACAAGTGTGTGTGTGTGTCTGTGCATTATACTGAATAGCGTCGATATCCGAATGCAACCGAATACAGCGTGTGCTCACTTATTGGCGGATTCTTCTTCCTGCGTTTCATTAATCCGGCCATTGTTACACCGAATGCGTACATGTTAGTTGACGGTACTCCAGAGAAGAATCCACGTCGTACGCTTACTCTGGTGAGTATTCACGATAATAAGCATGTGCACACGTTATACTAATGTGAATGATCGACTAGATGGCTAAAATGTTGCAAAATTTGGCCAATAAGCCATCCTACTCGAAGGAGGTGTACATGATCAAGTTGAATCCATTCGTGGACAACAACAAACAACGTATTAACAAATTCCTAAACGAATTATGTGAAGTGGGCGATTTCTACGAGTCATTAGAGGTGAGTATAGATAGGATACATACGTATATATGTATATGTATCGTAAACTTGCATTGCTCACTCTGTTCATGACAATCACAATAGATGGATCAATACATGGCGCTATCGAAAAAGGACATTTCCCTGAGTATTACCTTGAATGAGGTGTATAATACGCATGCTCTACTTGAACAACATTTAGATGAATTGGTAAGTAGCGGTAATGACAAGGAACCATTGCCTCGACGGTATCTAATGTACATTATAGTCACCCGGTGAATCGGAGCATCTTCGTATTATTCTGAATGAGCTCGGCTCTGCACCCGTGCAAGTATCACGTTCCGAGAACAAAACAATTGAACTCGCATTGTTCAGTCGATGGGAGACACCGATCAATGGTAAATAGCCAATCTGACAATGTATACTTCATAGTTGTAACAGTATTAACAATGACCGATTTCAATTAGATATGAACCTTATCGGTGATAACAATCTTAGTCAGAATGACATTTTATTCATGGAAACAAAGTCGATCTTTGTGCAATTGCTGCGTAGCTTACCACAGATGGCGCGAAAGACCATTGTTTTGTCAGCAGTAGCGGAGGCTGCCGCAACTAGCAAGGATGCCACGCTAGTACGTAAAGGTATCAAGGTGGCGGACATGCTACGTGAACTAGAGGAATTAGGCGTGGTCAATCGCATGGATAACTACAAGTTGCTGACCGATGAGGTCAAACAAGAACTTGTACACTTGGGTAATCTTCGCGATAAAGTGTGTCGAGAGATTGCCTCTCTCGAGAGTGTATACAAGACCATTTGCGATCATAACAGCTATCTGCGCTCACAGCTCGACTCATACAAAGCGTATCTGCAAAATGTACGCTTACAATCGAGTGGACTTGATCTTAAGAAGAAGAGTAAATCCACCCGTGTCACAGGTCCCGTCAAGTTTACGCACATGCAACTGGAGAAGGATGGCGTCATCATTGAAAGTAACGTGCCCGAGAATCGGTAAGTTCAACCTACGTGTTATTATTATGTAATTGGAATTAACAGTATCATGTTTTTGGTATAATTCTATCGATATATATATATAGACGTAGTAATATCTACTTCAATATCACGTCACCATCCACTGGTACCTTTGTCATTTCCCTGCACTACAAGGGTCGTGAGAAGGCCATCCTAGAGATGGATCTGAAGCTTGATGATCTTTTGGAGAAGCAACAAGATAATGTGCAACTCTTGGATTTGGAATACGTTCAATTGAATGTTGCACGCCTACTCACACTACTTAACAAGACATTTATGAAGACTTAAATATCACTCTTCTAATGTCATTTGAGTTCGCGTCCTACACATAAGTGCACACAATCCGTATAATTTCTATTTTCATTTGTCATTATGTTTACCTTCATATTCCATCCTGTCTCTCGTTATATTACTGATTCGTCATTTCTCGATAGGTTGTTTAGTAGTAATACGCGCACTATTGATGATGGATGATCTTTCGATTATACCCTACTTGACTGTTATCATCATTATCATTATCATTATCATGATGCTACAACAGCGCTACTACTCCACACTAAGAAATGTGTTTCCTTTCCTTAGCTAGCTAGTTTTTTTGATTTCTCTCTCTATCTCACCTTCACTCTTTCTGGCTATCATCACTCTAACTATGTTCTCTCCGTTATTCCTCGGGTATACAGCCAAGCAATATGCCCATTCCATCTGTCTTCCTCTGCCTATTTGTCTATTAACATGATTATGCGTGTTCGTTTATTCCATACTGCTATATAAATAACATAATTGTCAGAATAAATGGTTAATGTCCAAACATGTATTAACACAATTAACTATGGAAAACATCGACATGATCTAATAGAATACACATAAGAATAACGCATGAATATAGGCAACTAATCGATAGAGTTTAACATTTATTCATTATTGAGCTTGTCAAGTATACGTGCTTGACGAGATAGACATTAGAATTCATACTATCAAGATTAGATTTTAGAGCTAATGGCCCAACTTGACATTAATCAAGTTTTTGGCAATGGCTGCTAGGGCTTCCTTTGGTGTCATCCTATGCTGACCAACTGTGAGAAGAATGTCAAGTTGTTGCAGTAGCAATCTACATTGCTGCATCAATGCTTGGTCATTGGTCACTGGCGGTAAGGTGAAGGATGAATCGCGTAGAATAGCGGCAAAGTGTTTGGCACGTTTCGCCATCGATAAAAAGTAAGCGCCATTAGTTACCTTCTTGTACAAGGTCATTCCAGCCAATGAATGGTAGAATGCGGCACCGATCTTCCAGGTCTCGCTCCTAAGCAGGTCATAGGTTTGCGAAGCCAATGCCTCGAATGGTGCGTATTGACTCGATCCAATGATCGTTCTACTGGTGAGTGCCACTTTCGAATTGACGTCAAAGACAAGACTGCTGGTAAAGTTAATAAGCGTAGCCTTTGGTGCACCGTTCTCCATAGTCTCTATCATTATATTCTCCGGGCGAAGATCGCCATGGATTACACCCGCGTCATTAAGGAACTTTGTACCCTTAAGCACCTGAATCATTACGGAAAGCAAGTGTAGATTCTTGTTCTGCACCGGTAGCTCTTCATTATACTGTAGTAGGTTTTTATGGCCAGCAAGCCTAGTAATAAAGCAACAGCTTTTCATGAGTTCCGGATCATTTTGTACCTGTGGAGGCAGTGAGTATAACAATGAATTTCCATCATTGTTCAATGTGTTTATAGGAAATGCATCGAGTAGGTCGACAACGTATTTGCCGTCCTTTGGATTTGCCCTTTGCGCCTCCATGATTTTCTATATAATGGAATACTTAGTCGTGTTCGTGAGTTGGGTACAAGCAATTATCTTACATTGTATACTCGCATCTCGTTCATGTTTTCATTAGGATCATGACCGCATTTGATAGTTGCAGGAGTGTTCTTAAAGATGGCGGTACCCACCACTGAGTCTAGACCAGTGGTAATGATATCGTAGATGTATAGATCATGACGATTGTAGGGAGATCTACTCTTGATGGGTAAATTCAGATGTGCAGGCACTGGATTATCATCTATGCGTATTTTTGGTTGATTAGCTCAAATGACATAAACAGGTCTAGCTACAAACCTGATATTGGTTTGTTTCCGGCTGGTACAGCCGAAACATGTTGAATAAGCGAGCATGCTACTGAAACGTAAATGGCTGCCCCGTACTTCATGATAACACCAGTGGTTCTAATTGTAAATTCACTAGAAAACAAAGCAATAAAGAGGTGGACGTAATAGTAGCAGTAGCAGCAGTAGTAGTAGTTAGGAGGAAATCGTTAAAAAATCAATGTATAAAAGCGTGGTGTCGTTGGGGGGGGAACCGGATAAGCAGTGTTACGAGAGATAACCGTTGAGCAATTGGAACGTGTGCGTATGGAATAACATGTATGCGAACATGGAATGATACGCCATTTAAATAGTATTTGGTGAATGCCCCAATATCTGTGATTGCAGGTGGTGTACGGCCAACAGATATGGAATAAAAAAATGTTACGCAGATCCATTTTAGTACCAGCTTTGTTGTGCCCAATAATAAAAATGTGGAGAATCCATATATGGTCAAATGTAGATAAAGAATAAAAATGGAGTAGTAGTGTCTAGCGCGTTAATGGAAGGTTCACAGGAATTACTCGTGCTCAATAAAGCGTAACTTGAACATAATGTTAGACTGGTAAATATTACAATAACCATTACAAGACTGTAAATACACCGTATGCACTAGATAAATGAGGACATGCGTAATTAAAACATTGATACATATATTTATACTGTGTACATTTTAGTACACACTCCCTATACTCAAACATCCAATCAAAGTTAAATGATGATGATGAGGAGGAGGATGAGGTAAAGGTGAAGTAAAAAGAAAAGAAAAGAAAAGAAAGAAGGAAAGAAAAGGCGACACGTTCATTCATTGTTACCAATCAGCCATTTTTTCCCTCGTAGATTTGCTCGAGCTCCTATAGTATGCCTTGAATCACGCGTATTTGACTGGGATTTTCCATAGCCTATAGCAATTGTCCAAATGAATGAGGCGCACATCATAGACATTTCTTATTCCAAATAAGGGCATACGGCAATTAATACGCTGGCGTATAGTTGGCGGCATCGACTCCCCTCCGAAAGACCAAACTACATACCCGCACAGTCTTGTGTACGCTTATGAAACACTGTATTACCGTTATGTTTCGTTACCGACATCTAAACTAATTCGGGTCTTCGTCAAGTCGCTCGCTTATATCGTCTATTATGAAGCTATTTAAACTAAGACGCAAGGACAGACTACGCTGTGTTTCTCTTATTCCTCGTACGTCTTTTTTGCTGTTGGCCTGGTGCTTTACGTCTATCTATCTATCTATCTATTCCACTCTTTCTCTCGCTCACTCCTATTATCTATTGATTGTTCTAGCAAACTCAATCAAACAACTAACAACTAACAACTTAGCAAGCAAACATGCGTTCCTATCTAACGGCAATCGCTTTTGTAGCCTCGCTCATAATCTCGACACTTTCCACGGCGACAGCCGATCCAACTGGCTATCCCGGCCAGGATGCCTTCCGTATTGATCACGGAGGCAAGTGTATGAAACTAAGGAAGGGTAACGACCCGTGGTTCGAGACCTGCAACTATGAGGATTCGCTTGATTTCGCCGCAATGTGGACGGCAGTACAGGTCGGCGAATATTTCAACATCAAGAGTGTCGAAAGCGGTAAATGCTTGTACGAAGGTCGTCCGGCGACCATGAAGGATTGTAGTGATAGCGACGGTAACAATCTATGGCGCTTCTTCCATGGCGATGACTACGATGCCGATGAGCAGAAGATCATTACCAAATCAAGTGATGACAGAAATAACGGCGGATATACCTGTATCTCCTATGACAAAACGGTTTTCTTTGAGGGTCACACTGTCACATTCGCATGCAACAGGAATGATCGCAACCAGTTCTTTAAGAAAAACCCAGTTGCAGCACTACCACGATACTAATGAATTACGACTATACGTGTAGAATAGCAGCATCGTTTGTCGCCTTTAATCATTATCTATTCGTTTAAGCAATCCACGACATTAACATATGCCGGGATTGCTTCGATTTATATGCTATATACAATAACTATAACGATAAACGATTGCATGCTATCAAATCATAGATCGTGACAAGTTGAACACAGGGATATAGAATATTAGCTGTGCTTGACGTCGTTGCAAGTTCGATTATCTATCAGATACACAATTAATGACACCGACCGCTTTTCCATTTATATGATAACAATAACCACAATAAAAATAAAGTACCAATTCACACAAGTGTGATATGAATGACGTGCGTGTACACGTTTATTCTTATGCTCAATCAACTAAAGTAATAGTACAACAGAGATGATTCAACTCTCTTCTCTCTCTTTCTCAATATCACTATGATGCTGATATCAGCTCATTATCATCACTAAACGCAGTATTACTCCTGTTTTAACACGTTTCGCTACGGAGGAAGAATGTGTTGCGCCCCGCCTATTTTTCCGTTTGCCTTTAGCACATATAAAAAAGGGAAACAACAAGTGTCGTGACAGCTGAGGCCGTTTCGTATATGAAACAATCTAAAGCAACGCTACTAGGAGGAAGTGCATCCATGTCAGAATACTTCACCATACAAATAATGATTATTACTGTGAAATTGTACAATTGGCCTGCGCCACGGCACGCCTCACTGGTACACGCATAGGAGGGATGGTTTCCCTTCAACGTGCTAGAAAGGAAATAGGGCTAGGTTTTAGCCAGCAAACACGCTCATTATGATCATTTGTCTATGTGGATATGAAACGATGATAGTATCGTTTGAAGATATGCTGCACAACATTCGATGTTGACAACAATTTAAAAACTGCCGTCATTCTCGGATGCTATTCGAGACCATTACACTCTTTCCTCGTATTTACAGCCTGGCGCTTATTGCATTGTTCTACCACAATATCGATCAACTCTCTACGCTTTACGTTTATTCAATATGAAATCAATTATGCTTACTGCTGCTGCCACCGCCACAAGTGTCATACTAGCTATGTCGCTGGGTGTCGCGGCTGATCCCGAGGGATATCCAGGCGCAGGTGCCTATCGTCTTACATACCAAGATAACAAATGTCTACGACTAGTGAATGGTAATGATCCATGGTTTCGTGACTGCAACTTTGAAGATCCATTGGATTTCGATGTACTTTGGAAGGATGAGCAAGTCGGCGACTATATCATGATACGAAGCGTTCAGACTAACCAATGCCTGGTTGAGGGTCGACCCATGACATTAAAGGATTGCAATAAAGATGACAGCACACACCTATGGCGTTATTATCGCGACAACGAGAAATATGCAGCGTAAGTCATTATTACTAATGCTATTATTAGTATTATTATTATTACCAAGTATTTACATGTATGACTCTATCATTAGTGATGAAATCAAAGCCATCTCAAAGGCTAGCGATGATAAGAAGAACGGAGAGTACAACTGTTTCGTACACGATGAGACGGCATTTTTCAAGGGACATGCCGTTAACATGCAATGCAATGCAAGTGAGCGAACACAATTCTTCAAGAAGGTGCCAGCACCTGCCACTCTACCTCGCTATTAATATCCATCCAATCAAACTTAATAAATTGTCACTGATATAGTATTTAATTATTGCGTAAATATCAGTAATAACATGATGTAATCATATGATCAAATCAAATTTACGCAATACTCGCTACATTACTGTTGCTCAAATGCATCTAAACAAAATCAATGTAATAAGGAAAACAACTAATTCCAAGGTAACGTAGCGATAGCTTATTATCAGCTGCTTTTACTCTTTCGGTATACTAAAATAAGGATGGCAATGACCAAAAATAGATGTAATAAGGCTGTGTTTAAATTGTTAGAAACTCAATTGTCGATATATTTATTGCCTGGAATTCCCGTCATTTCAATGCTCGTTAACTGTTATTCCGCTTTCCCTTACTCATTCATATCTATAGCCTGGTGCTTATAACAATCAACTACTACAATATTGATTTATGCTTATTCAACATGACTCCAATTATGCTTATTGCTGCTGCTATTGCAAGTGTCATACTAGCTATGTCGCTTGGTGTTGCGGCTGATCCCGAGGGATATCCAGGTGCAGGATCGTATCGTCTTACTTTTCAGGATACTAAATGTTTGCGACTAATAAATGGTAATGATCCGTGGTTTCGCGATTGCAGTTGGGATGATCCATTGAATTTCGATGTACTTTGGAAGGATGAACAAGTCGGCGACTATATCATGATACGAAGCGTTCAGACCGATAAATGTCTCGCGCAAGAACGGCCCTTATACCTGAAGGACTGCAATAAAGATGATGTTAATGTGCTTTGGCGTTATTACCATGGCGATCAATACAAACAGTAAGCAATGCTTTCATAATGCGTAGTATGTATACATACTCATCTAACCATTGTATTAGAGATGAAATCAAAGCCATTACAAAGGTTAGCGATGATAAGAATAACGGAGAGTACGATTGCCTCGTTCATGATAAAACAGCATTCTTCGATGGACATGCCATCAGACTTCCATGCAATGCAAACGAACAAACACAATTTTTTAAGAAGGCGCCGGCGCCTGGTCTACCTCGTTACTAAATCTATTCAATTTATCGTAATAAACGTGATTACTTCCAGTAAACTTATCATTAAAGATCGATTACCTTAACTTAGCGACTAACTACTTTTATTACAATAATGCTTTCTTTCCTTTCTTTTACTACTACTACTACTACTACTACTGCTAATCTAGTTCATTTATGAATGTAATCATAAGTCATAAATTACTCTTCGCGTGTTAAAAAGCCTGGATCGGTACGAAGTCGTCGTTCAGTCGTACGCCACCAATCGTCAAATACTTTAACATTAATGTAGAGTCCTCCTTCGGCATTGGAGGCAGGTGCGTTTGCATCGCCCATCATCATTGTTTGATTCGGTAGTTGTACCATGCCTGGTTGATTTCCTGGTAATGGTTTTGCATAAGATGTAACATAGCTATTCATGAAACTAAGTAATCGTTTACCAATGGCCATGACACGCTCTACCGGTATTGATTTCGTATCATTTACATCATTACTACTTTTACTATTGGCAACAATGAGTGCATTGGGTGTACTTGCACTACCTCCTGCTCCTGCTCCTATTGATGTCATTCCAGTAAATTGACCAGAAAGTGCTGGCATAGTAGGCGGTAATGAATTCTCAAGTTGCTGTTGAATGATCGTTAATGGTTCCACCGAAAGACCAACCATCGCTGTGATCGCTGCATCCGATGCTGTCGGTGCAGGACGTGCATTTGCTAGATCACGTAGACGAAAGATAGCACTTGGTTTGTCGTTACTTAGCCTAAACACATCGTCATAGATAGGCTATTACTACAAACTGCTCAATAGCGTGTACCGTTCACCGTCTACTTACATGCCTAACAGTTGCCAATCAGCACCTGGCCACAACAAATGAACAGAAGCGCCGTAACCCTCGTCGAATGGTATGGCACCCGTAAGAAATACAACTAAATGATTGATACGTGCCGCATCTTGTAACTCGAAAACAAATCGATTAACGTCTACTTGTTGAGGTGCTGCTTGTACCTGTAATTTAGTCAGATTCACCACCTTTAACTACTACACACGCTAATCACCCACCAAACGACCTGCAGCTAGACAACCGAACATTTTGTAGAAGAATAAATAGAGAGTGATAGATGGTGCGTTAAATGAATAAAAAACAAACAAGCGTAATAAAAGGAACGATAGAAGCAGAGGAAAGAAAGAAGATATCGTGCCTATATAAAAAATTGTGACGTGATTGTTCAACAATATGTTTCTAGATAATTCTGTGTTTTTCTTTTCTGTTTTAACTGATACACTTTAATCCACTATTATCAAGTTGAATGACATTCATTGATAAATAACGTGTATTACTATTAAGCTTAGGATATATAGATAGTCAGATGACAAGCATTATTACTCGTCAACTACATGATCGTCGTTAGGCTGAAAATACCGCGTACGGAATTTGGAATGAGCCGGTACATGCTCGTTAGATGGATTGTCCGTGTCCTCCTCCTCTACAAAGTTGTAGGATCGTGTCTTCTCTAGTGTGATAAGTCGTCGACTCCAAAGACCGAATGACTGCTCGCTATTAGCGATAACCGTAAGACACGGATGTTCGGGAATATCCTTTGGTTCATATCTAGTATCATGATTGATTAGCCTTCAATCTCTCTTTTCCTTTTCTTTTATACGTATACGCATTTGTTATTTCCGCAAATCCACTTACTCATCAGTAATGGTGGGTAACCAATAAACAAGACGACCTCCTAATACTAGATTCTGAGCGGCAAATTCATGTAAATCTCGTATTACATCGTCCATCTCATAAGGACGCGTAGGTGGATAGTAGTTTTCTTGTCTATCCATATCATCAAGTTTAATGGTACACGTCAGTCATATCGTATATAAATGAAACATTATGCCGTAACTTACAAATGAGCAGGCTTTCCATCCACCATATGAATAGGTCTAACTTGTCCATTTTTACGACCAAGCTGTTTGGCACCAGCACGAACACCATAAGGAGCTATCAATGTAATAAGTATATCAGATACATGTATAATAGTACTAATAACAAGTTTGTCACCTACGATCTACATTACAATAACAATATTAATAATAGGGTAATGTAACTGCATCAGCATTATCATCTACCTGTTACAATGCCATCAAATAGCGGTGTACGTCGCCATGCATGATGTTTAATATCAAGTGTCAACACATCAAGTACTTTTCCATGTAGTCCATATTGCTCGATATTAGTGTTTACACTTTTACCATCTACATAACACATCCATCATTAGTAGGGCGTGTAGTCATCAATCCTACATCTATTACGGGATTACCTCGACCACGAAATTGTCGTCCATCAATGTCGGATCCCATTGTATATGCACCGAAATGACTACATGTATATAGGAAACTACCTAATAATCATATATACTTACTCAGTCAATCTACTGATTATTTGCATTCTATACTATTCTAATACCTGAACCGACAAATGGATCATAGATCAATTTACCCGGTGCTGCCTAGAACACAAAAGGTAAGAATGGAATTATTCAAGCTGCATATATATATATATATATTCCTTACTAATGCTTGATTGGCCATGATCAAGGATAGTTCAGCATCCATACTTGTATTACTCAAATATCTTCTTTTCTTCAAATCATATCGATTAACAATATCCCGATTACTATGGGCAACCTGATCAATTGCACTATAATGGTTAATGCAACTCATGATATTAGCTGATACTGACTAAACTTACAAGTCGTCCCATATACACCTTTTGCGGGACTTCTGGTAGATTATTACGCGTAAAATCAAGTCCGTAATCTGCAATGACGACAAATTCTACTTGTGGCTATTTCATAATATCAAAATATACCATTCGAATGAGCTACTGCTATTCATGTGTACAACTCTAGTCTATCATTATATATATGTATATATATATATGTATATGTATATTTACATTTTTCAAATCAATCTTTCCTTCAAATGGCAAATAAGCAAAGCTATTGATGATATCGAGTTGATCCTCCTGCGGTAATGTCCCGCCAAATACTGTAACACTAAACTTGAACGATGTCGTTTTATACATCGGCTATATACATACATGCCATTAGCATTAATATTCTTAGCATGCTTAGTTATCGTGATTACCCATCGTTCAGGATGTGCTTTTATTTCTTCATGTAACGCCGCGTAATTATCCTGACATGCCCATGGCTCGTAGATGGCCCTAATGGATAGTATAGCCGTCTATATCAGCATACTTGTATTGCATGCCAGTGATACCTTTATTTCAACTTACTTTGCAAGTATCGAGCGTTCAATAAGCTTTTTAGCTTGACTATCATTTTCCAACTCTATAAAGAGAAAAGGACTCTGCGTTGCCTGTTAATCACTTGCTGTATTCACAAACTCGATGGCATTCTTTGCTTTGTCTACTTGCATCATCAGCATAACTGTTTCTATCGAAAGCAAGATCAATATTGTATAGGCGTGCAAGTGATTCCAGTTCCGGTAGACGAAACTGATCGTGCACCTGAGCCAGTTGAAGTAAATAACGCGGCATCGTATTAGAAAGAAAGAAAGAAAATGCACACACACGTACACGTCGACAAATAAGTAGAATGCAAATAGCAAGTGGCGAAAAAAAGAAGAAAAAATCACCGCATGCTTTCACTTTATTCTCACTTGACCACTATGGACTTGCCGTTCGGTGACTTGGACGTTGAAGCGTTCGCCAATGAATCAACTAAAAGGGAACGACCAGAACTGGGACCACTGCCCGATTACACGCCTAAGCAAGATACCACAGGAGTACGTTTATTGTGACAATGTTTATACAGAAAGTTATTGAGCTTTATTAACGCATACACATACATACACTAGTGGCTTTTATCGATGGTCGACGATGATACGGCATTTGTATCGGCAATAAAGGAAAGACACGGGCCCAATCATGTAAAGAGTGCCATCGAATATCTCTACTATACGCGTCAATATGATAAAGTCGTAGTATTGGCACAACGCGTACTTGATGTATTTGATGCTCAATTGGTAGCGCAAGAAATGCGTGTTACCTCGTCGAGTATGCGGGAAATGGCTGAGATTACATGTAGAGCGGCCATTCGTATTAATGACAAAGATACAGTTCGTAATTGTATAAAACGTTTGGTAGGTGGATCAATATGTTCATACACACTTGTATATATATATATATAGATACGCAATGTATTGATATGATGTTTATTTTCCATAGTCAATGTCAGCTTCAAATGAACCAGGCGTAATGTTGGCCTTAGGACGAGCTAATCAGTTTATCGGTCAATATGCAGGTGAGCTATTGCAAACAAGAAGAAAAACAAATCAAAACACATCTATCTATAGCTATGTCATTAATGGATCATATCTACGTCATATAGATGCTATTACTGCTTATTTACGTTTTATCGGTATGCGTTCGCAGGATTATACGTCATGGCGACATATCGGTGAATGTCTCGACAGTTTAGCAATGTCGACTTTGATAGAGGAACAAGCAATGGCATTGCGTAAACTATCGCTTACATGTTATCTACATGCAATGGGTATTATGCAGAAATCGGTATGGCCCGCTATTGATTACATTCAAACGCGCTATAAACGTGAACTGGATCAACTTGATGGTGCAATAGCCAAACTTCAAGAAGCACAGCATCATTATGGCGTTGATCGATTTGCTCGTCTAGACAACAAGTGTATTCAATGTGACTTGTTACATCCTGACATGATTGCATCTATTCAAGAGGAATTAGAACGTGGTAAACTTGCACATGATGCAGTAACTGAGGAAGAGTCAAGTCTACGAACACTTTAGTTCACCTTCCTATTGACATTATCATATTAATAATAATTGCTGTCTTATTTGTTCTAAACCATTTATTATAAATAGCAATGTGTTCTATTGATGGAATGATTCGTGCTGCATTGTTGTAACCAATGAACACCATCGAATGGAACCAATGTCTTGCAGATTAATAGATTGAGTCACCGTTGAATGGTAACAATGACAACTTTGACTTCTTCCTTCCTTTCTTTACTATACTTCTATTCACAAGTACTTGTCACTATTATTTCATTTAGATTTATTCGATATGCCACCTAAACGTGCTAGTTCACGTACTGCTCAACAGCATCGAGGGTCTACAAAGCGTAGGACTACCACTACCACCACAACACGAGGACGAGGCAAGCGTACGGGGAAGACAGTGCTTGACCAACCTCAAATCCGTCAGAACTATCGTCCTACCATACCAAAGCGAGCATTACAAGAGGATGCAACTGATGATAAATCTAAACGAGCAGCCACCACTGGTTATAGCTATATTACCGCGACACAGGATAGTCACGTACCCGTTCCGCTAAGTGATAGTGACATTAAACAACTTGATCAAACGGTAGCGAATGCTTGGTCATCTGATATGCATATGCCACGAATGAGTAGGTTAAGAAGAGGAAGAGGCATGAAAGAATAAATAGCTGACTGTTATTATTGACTAGTTGTACATAATGACAAAGAAAAAGTTACCTCGGCAGAACGACTATTGCGTCAGTTTGATCTTGATTTAAGCTATGGTCCCTGTATTGGTATTAGTCGTGCTCAGCGATGGCAACGTGCCATGCGACATAGTCTTCATCCACCAGCGTATTTAGGCGATTTACTCGATGTTAAGGCAATGGAATGGCGTAAGCTACGTGGGGTTCAAGAAAATGCCAATATTGATCGTCCTATATAGGGTTTTTCCAACCAATTAACGCAGCTAGTCTTTTGTATTTATTAATAAATAGTTATGATTGTTAATACCATTATCGCATTGTTATTATTATTGAATAGTTGTCATTGTCCTAGCAGTTGAGGGAGATGTTAATGATTGCGATATCATACATTACAATAGCTTTAACAAGCTATGATGAATTGATAGGAACATTTAGTAAAGGACAACATGGATGCTTGTTTTATTCAGTGCATTGTTATAATGGCATTCGAGAGGATTCAGATAGCAAGCTTCAATCAAGCAGAATGAAATGATGACGCAGTACATGTGCTACCGAGTAACATTCTCTATGCATTGAGAAGCATTCATCAGTTTGTACAGCTTGATGTCACAATTGCTACTATAGTTGATTTATTCGATTAATCATCCAGTTCATAGAAAGTATTAGCATGTGTTATGGTTTAATGATGTATAAACATTACACTTATTAACTAATATAGTATGATTTATTGATGCTTGTTATAGCTCACCATATTCTTCTATCACTAGCTCATCACTGTCAGATGGATTACATATCGTACCAAACATTGCATCAATTTTTAAATGCCCACTAATGTTAGGTGCTTCCAATTTGCGTATTATTTCCTTTGTATTGATGTCTACAAGCAATCGATTGTATGTTTGATTGTGATCCGTAATAAAAATATAGAGATCTCCTATAATATGCTCAATGAAAGTTGTACCTGGTATTTGCAATACTTGATCATCATTGTATGATAAGTCTGTCCATACTTTTGTTGGTCTGGAACCATATATTGAATACTTGTATCCAGCCCTTAACAATGGAATAGGTATATGTTGGTCAGTCATAGTGTAGCAATTACGTGGAATGTGGCTTTGACCACTGGATGCTACACTATGCATTATGCATGAAATATAATCAGGATCACCATATAATTCAATTATCATATGCGAATTGTATGAATTATACGCCACTAATCCCGCACTCGCTGTTCTCTCAGGTAGATGAAACCAGCCATTTCGCAATTGTATAGCAGGATTATTGCTCGAGAACTGGTATAATGCCCATTCAATACGATCCACATCATCTTTGACTAGTCTTGCCGTGTATACTATTGCTGTATCATTGGTTGTTTTGTAGAAACATGATATCTCCCATGTACCATCTATGCTCCCTGGACACATGATACTATTATCTATATCGAATACCATTACATTGACTAAATCCATTGATTATTAGTACTAGTTAGATTACATCATTATACAATTAGTACACTTACTTTTCCAAATTCGCAAATCATTGATTAACTCTTGTAATCTATTCACTAATAATATCCATTTCCCCTCGATTATCTCCACTTTATATCGTGCTGGAACGTCGAATGTAGTGATAACACCGCCATGTTTGCAAGAAAGTATTTTTACATTATGGTTGGTACTGTTTCTGATTTCCTTAGGATATACGGCTATGTAATGATCACCCGTGACATAAAAATATTTGGTTTCATTACCAGTATCCAGTGAAATGATATTGGAAGATGTAGATAGCGTACTGTTATACACAGTATTGTTGTTTGATCTAAGGTTTGAATGTGGCAAATATTCTACAGTGTAACTATGACCTGATACTCTGTCTGGACGACCTTGCTGCGTTATAAATACACGATTAGCACTAACATATCTGCGATAATATATTCCATCCTTGTCATATTCCATATCGATACGCGTGGTCTTGCATCGTCCATATCGCCAATTATTCTCGGTGCTCACTCGTCGACGATATGTGTTGTACCAGTCCACATTCTCTAGTAAATCGGCTCGTTTATCCGATGTACATGGATTGTTGACATCCGTGCGTATACACCATAGTACGAATTCCATTTCTTTATCGTAATGGGCTCCCGATAGGAAATCCCTATGATATAGTGCTTGCCATAATAATTGGTCATTTCGAATACTGCTTCTTAACGAGTGACAGCATGCTGATAAACGCACTAATTCGATATGACCAAGTAGACTACGGAAGACACGCTGGTCATGAAATGGAAGACTATTCAGACACTCTAGTAATCTACAAGACAAGTTGGGATTACTCAATATCTCTGTAGTAGTAGTAGTAGTCGTAGTCGTAGTAGTCCTAGTGGTTGCAGTAGTAGTAATACTAGTAATAGTAGTAGTCGTAGTATTGCCAGTGGTAGCAGTACTAGTGGTTGTCGTAGTATTGCCAGTAGTAGCAGTAGTAGCAGCAGTAGTAGACATAGTGGAATGGAATAAGAAAGGCGATATGGGTAGAGAAATAGGATGACGTTATTTTAATCAAGAACACACAAATAAATCATACGCAAGTGAGGATAACAATGAAGCATGGTGTTCAAGTATTTCTAATTGACGAGATATCCTACTGTCACTTGTCATGCCTTCTTAATATGAGTACAATCTATAACAATATACTAATTCATTATTCTATTAGATGCACACATCAGAAGTGTAAAGATGACATGAATGGTAAAGGATTCGAGTATCATGTATGGAATCGGGATATGGCAGCATGTCTGAATGTTATTCAGATTATTCTCAGTCTTCGCAATGGAAATGGTGTTCCAACACAACTACATCAAAGTGTCATTACTTCTAAACGTGCAAGAAATGAAGGACAAGGACAAACAACTTATCCGTGATGTATCCTCAATCACATAAGCTACGTATTATCATAGCTACTATTTATTAGTAAGAACAAAAGAATGCGTTAATCGGTTGGAAAAGTTCGGTATATAAGCAAAGAAAGCGAGGAATCTGATACGATATGGCTGTATATTTTTGTTGATGTAAATAATACTTGCTCATAGACAAATGAAAGTAGAGTAAATATGATAATAGTAGTAATAATACCAATCAATTTATTATTATTGCTACTGCTAAGACTACTATAATGTGCATCGCGACTGAATTAAATCGTGTGCACGCGTTAGAACGACGACATCAACACAATGGATAGCATCTTATAAAATAAACACACACAGACGTAAGCGCGTATGAATCATCAAGCTATTGGAATATGATTGATGAATTGTTGCGATAAAGGACCATTGCTACTACTATTATTGTTGCTGTTGTTGTTGTTGTTCAGCTTGACGACGAGCATAAATCTCTTCAGCACGAGCGCGATTCTCCAACAATAAACGTTTTCTCTCCTGTAATAGTGCACTGTTGCGTTCGTCCACACCAGCCAACCAGTAACCCACCGTGCCAAATGCCGCGCCACTTACTAGACACCATAAGGGATCTTATCATAACAATTATTATTATTAGTTATTAGTGTTTTCTCTCCTTGATCCACGTAGAATGACACGTATAATAAGTACGTTTACTCGTGTAAACACTTACCAGTAGTTAGTGGACGTTTCTGAATGCCTAGTTGCATTAAGCGTGCAGCAACACCAATGGCAGCATAGCTGGCCGTATACGAAAAGACCGATGAGACCATAATATACGTGTGTCTGGAGTAGGAGAGTGAGTATATGAATGAGCAAGTGTGTGTTTGTGCAAATAAGGAGGCAATCCTTCTTACTTCCTCTGTCTAACTCGAGGAAAGGGAACGAGGATTGGTGAATCATCATCATGCCCATTATACCTAATAATAACCTTGGCTCTAAAACTGTCAGTTTCATACCCGTTCCTTAAATCAACTTGTTATTGTGTGCTTCTACTTTTTTCTATTTACTTGTTAGGAACATGCATGTAAACAATTAGTAACGGAATAAAACAGTGTATCTATAACATTGCCACTCTAGTATAATATTTATGCTATGGATTGCTATAGGTATATGATAGAATTTAGATTATTCTGATTGGAATAGTACTTGTAGTTGGTATTGATGTTGATGTTAATGCCGTTATCATCATGTTCAATGATAACAAACATATGTAAACCTAATTAAGCAACCTCGGACCAACTCGAAACCACGAGTGTTTCAAACGAATGTAGTACATATCGAACTACGTACTAAGTAGCATGTTTCTATTGTCTTTCAGTTCCTGATGTTAGTCACAGGGAAGCATAATAATGTACTACCACACTATTCCCGTCGTTCTTCTTTTGCTTCTTCTTTCATACTTGCAGCAGGAATCATGTTTCCAATATCAATAATTACTAATTTGTCATGGTAACTTTCTACAAGGTGGTCGCTTAAGGCCGAACCCGTCCGATTAGACAGCCTGCCAGTTTATGCTCATCCACATGTTCTTCCATAAACGCACATTAGTATTTTGCTACGCATTAGATATATAAAGTATCCTAATGCCATGAAGCTGCCACAATCTTTTCCCTGTTTTCTTTCATTTCCTGCGCTATTGCACGTTACTCGCTACTTTTACCGTTGCCATTGTTGTAGTTCTTGTTTATCCGCATCGTAGTCATTTTTGCCATCTATTTACCGTGAATTGTTCTCAGGTATGTGGACATTTCTTTTCTCGCTTAACTCCGATAAATGGGGAGATGTAAACAAACATGCGAAAAGTACCTTACGGATAAAAGACTCGCTTTACTTGGTGAAATACACAATATATACATACGTGATGTCTATTACTCTTCTTCTTCTACTACTACTACCACCTCTTCTTCTTTATTGTTCATCTGGATATGACCGTTTATTCTGTGGTCTCTAAGAAAGCGTGTGGGTGAAGTGGTGGACAAGCCGTCGTGAACTTGAGATTGGCGTTGCGGTTTACGCGGTTAAATCACGAGTAACACCGACTGTAGAACGACATGTGTTTCATAATACACATGTGAGAGTGAGAGTGAGAGATTATTATGGCATAAATCTATGGTTGAAAGACCGACCCGAGTAGTTCGACCTCTACTCCATAGACATGGCATCGGTGTCGTTTATATAAGGGAAGTCGATTGTATAATAATGTTCCATGGATTCTTAACGTGCTTCTATCTACCACGCTTTACGGGAAAAAAGGAACCAATTATAAAGCTATCGCGCCTCAATTCCTCGTCGTACTCTTTCCTACACCTTGTCACTACGATTTGTATCTGTTTACTCACTTGGATACCATTCCTCCGTAGTTTTGTCCTTTTTCTCTCTCTCTCCCTCTCTTCCTCGAACTAACTAACCGGCTATTTATTCTACTGATTGCGTGTTGCTAACACACTAGCGCAATTCCAACTGCTTCTTTTAGTCACTACACCTTCATCAGTAGTCTTTACAATCCCAGTTGTATTCGCTAACTTGTAAGTGACAATAATTATGGTGTATTCATGACGTTAAACAGAGAAGCAGTTAACGTTCGGTTGCGTGTATATATCCATATACTTGTTTGTTTGTTCGTTTCTCGAAATACTCTTGTCCAGTTGGACACCTATAGTCAATAGGTGGCAGTTTTCTTTGTTAACCGTGCCTTTATTGCTCTTCTTTCTTTCCTTGGCTGGATACCCTATTGTTTGCTATAAGCGTGTCGGTGCTCTCTATTTTGTTTCAAGTATGTTTTGCTCTTTTTTCTGGTGATAAATATTGGCTGTGTTCCTTTAACTAAACAACGGAATAACCTTACTAACAACTAAATACGTATGTACATCCATTTGTATATTCATATCATTATATCGTTATTCGCGTAATTGTCACTATTAGCGAAGCATTATTTATTTCAAGCCCTAGTTTCTTTTTCTCTTGCTTTTCTGCAACATATCCGCTTGTGCCATTACAATGAAACCATCCATCAGTAGTACGGTTACAGTCGAGGGACGAAGGTAAATACTGATGCTATACGATTACACATACCATTCACGTAGTATCAGCATTAGCATCACCATCATCATCATCGATAGCTAATTAATTTAACACTTTACCTTATTTCTTTATTTCTCTTTTAATCATCAGAATGTGGTTAGAGATTGTACAGCATCCGTTACGTGCACGAATGTGTGGTTTCGGTGAAAAGGACAGACGACCGATTGATCCGCCTCCTGTCGTGCGACTACATGTTGTCGATGATAATGGAGAGCCTGATAATGAGTAAGTGCGCACTATCTTTATCCTGCTTAGAAAGAAGAAAAAGAGAGTTATATATACCTTTCTACTATACCATTCATGGCATTTCCCCTTCTGGCAACTAATGAATACACGTGCTGTTCCTGCTACAAATGTCCCTTCCTCTCCTCTCTCCCTCTCTCTGTCTCTGTCTCTCTTACCAGTATCGACTCTACCATGTTTGTCGTGCATGCTGACCTATGGTGCGCGTCTGGCACTCAAGAGCGTAATCTAGTCGTGAATCCATCCTACATGACACCGGCCTCATCCATGCAACCCGGTGGTTTAAATGCTTCTGTAATGCGTTTGAATGCACCTCCTCAGACTAGAAATCTCTTGGGTAGTGTTGTATCATCCGCGTATCATCTACAAGGATTAGACGGGAAACCGGGTATTTACTTTGTATTCCAAGATCTATCTGTACGTACCGAAGGCACTTTTAGTCTAAAGTTTGCCTTTACCAATCTTAACTGGTAGGTTTAGCAGTGTGCTACTAGTATAAGAAATAGTTCAACATTAACGTATCTATCGATATTGGTTGTGATAGCTCGCAAAATGGTGAATCACGCGTTGAAATGGATGTATTCTCTCGGTCTTTCACCGTGTATCCACCAAAGAAATTCCCTGGTATGACTGGTAGGTTCACTAATGTCTATCATTCCCATTACACGATCTTTTGTTAACAAGTAACATCTAGAATCGACGAATATCTCCAAATGCTTAGCAAAACAAGGCATTAAAATACCAATTCGTAAAGAGCTACGTATTCGACGTGGAGGTACCGGCGATGAAGCTAGCGACGACAATGGTGGCGATGACAGTCATGAAGTTGAATCACCATCACGCGCATCACCATCTGAAACGTAAAAATAGTAGGAACTATCATGGAACTGCACTATTCAACTGTCTTTTCTTTTTATGATGACAATGATGATACGGCAGTTCTGGATTCAGTTTAGCTTCCTCCCTCCACTCCCTTGTCTTTTCCATTTGCATTATACAAATATACATATGTATGTCGTTTGCGGTAATTCATTCTATAACACTATCCATTAAATATGAAAGTCATTTATTTCACCTATTCAACAACACTTGTGATAAATAGACAAGCATTCTGTAATCATGTAAATGATGCGTGTTTTCAGTTTGATGCAAGCAATACCAGTTTATACAAATGTGTAGTTTTAATAATGTGATCAACGAATGTGATCATTATTTTGTTTTTACAGGCTTTTTCCATCCAATTTGCGCAGTTAGCATTTTGTCTTTACGAATAAATAATATTTAACACTTACAAGTACAAGTACCCCGTATTCTGTTTCCCAGCCCTCCTTCCCTTTGGGGAAAGACTGGGGCGATAGCGATAACTATCACGGATGAATTGTTTTTTGTTGTTTGGTTCCTCTTGATCCTGTTCTTCATTGCTTGAACGTTTAGAAGGAACGGCACCTCGTTGGAATTGTGTTGGAATACCCTTGTCCTTACGAACACTACGAATAATCTGAATGAAATTCAGACATGCTGCCATATCCCGATTCCATACATGATAATCAATAGCTACTTGTAAGTACATGACATGGCAATATCCAACTATATTAGTACACTTGTATCATCTATCTTATAGAATTGATGATGATAGTTATCGCTATCAATAAATGATCCATTACTAATACTGAATTGTTATTATTATCATGCTGTGTCAATTGGCATTTCTACGGTAATAGTGGTGTTAACAATTGTGTGAATCTATTTATTAATAAACTGCAAAAGTGAAAAGATAAATGCGCAAATTGGATGGAAAAACAATGTACATCAAGGCGATTTTATCGAGCAAGTCCGCTTCTCTTTGAATCTTACACATACATACTGCTGTTGTCGTCTTCTTCTAGTAAACGTGCAATCTTGATTTCTCTCAAATTATTAGAGGAATTAACTTTTGAAAAGAATAAGACACTGGTTCACGTCTATATTGTTTGATTACACGTTTATAATAATGCACGGATTCAATGTTTTACGCGTCGCTGGACAGTCGACACGTCTGGTAAGTGATCCGACAAGTTGTGCAATCAAATTTTACACCAATCAATAACCGTCGCTATTTAGTCGCGTCGTTATTTACCAAGATTAAGCGCAACTTCCATGCTAGTAGCACGACGCAGTATCACTACAGAAGTGGAACCACTTCCCTATAGTGTAGAAGGTGGTTTAGCACCACTTTTCAAACCGACCACGCTGGCTACCTACTATGAAGATCACCATGCTAAATTGCGTAAACACTTGGCTGCATTTACAAGAGGTAAAATAATCATTACTGTATAGATATAGTCGTGATATTAATCGCGAATATAATATGATATTACTAGGTACTATCTATGAGACATCATCGCTTAGAGAGATTATCACGAAGACGGCGAATCAACCAACTGATGCGGTCATTTTCAATCATGCCTCACAGTTATGGAATGAAGAGTTCTTTTTAAAATCATTGGCAAGTATTACAGTAATCGTAGTAGTCTAGTCATTTATCTGGTAGACTATGTCATATTAACTGTATCTGTTCATTAGACACCTAGTGTTGTGCCTATTCCATCAGCTTTAGACAAAGAATCAAGGAACACTTTGACACGATCGAGCTATTTAAGGAACATGTAAGCATGAACAACAAATAGAAAACTATTAAATACACAGGATATTCCATATCAATCATTAACATGTCTATTTAGTTCACCAATCAAGCCTTGACAATGTTCGGTAGTGGATGGATTTGGTAGGTATAGATTACATTACAATGATCATTATGATTAGTAAACTACATTCACTAAATGTATGTATGTATATATATAATCCTACTAGGCTAGTCGAGGATAACATGTCACGCTTACGTATTATCAACACATTCAACGCAGGTAATGAATAAAGTAATCTAGCAAATATATATATCCTATTAATGAATCAATCAATTAATATCATATAGGATCACCATTAGTCTCGTATCGTATGCAAACGACTGATGCTAATACACAAGAGTTGGCATCTTCCACTGATGGTACGCCATCACTATCTTCATTAGCGAGTGCTGGTGTTACAGATGTTGTACATCCACTTTTATGCTTGAATCTATGGGAGCATGCCTACGTGTTGGATCATGGTATCGCTGGCCGTAATGCTTATATCAATGCATTCTGGAATAATATCGATTGGAATGTTGTACAGCAACGATCAACACAAACCAATAACGGTATGCGTGCCTTCCCTTCTTCGCTTCTTCAGCTTCCTCTTCATATGGTTATGGTGTTGGTGGTTTTTATGGTGCCTAAATAGTCATTATGATTATAAATGACATACACACATGCGCGTATTCTACAAATTAAAATGTAGATTCTAGTTACGAATCATCATCAGAGTAATAATAACAATAACATAATAAAAAAGTGATCATTTAATCAAATAGACATGCACTAAGTAAAATCAAAATGATGCGCATATATACGATATATAGATAGATATATGATATATGATATTATGGCACACCGATACATCGATTATTATCGGGTTCCGGAGTCGATTCACTAATCCAACTCAAGATGGTAACATAAGTGACGTAGAACATGACTACAAAGCCGAAACCTGCCAAGGCAAGATCCGACCAACGTTGCCATCGAGTACGGGCCACCGCTTTATAATGGAATAGCGAAGGGTAGATGAAACTGAGCGGGATACAGGCGAAACTACCGGTTAACGAAACGAATCGATCGAGGTTATTGACACCGAGCCAGGCACCCACACCGATGAATGAGGCCATCACGATACGGAACATGTTCTTGCGCCATTTCACGATAGGATCTCGTTTACCGCTACGAGCAAAGAGACCTGCCTCTAGAATGCCAACTGCCGGGAACAATTGCAATGGCACGGAGAATAGGATGGCCAGTGCGTAGAAGAACTGAACGGCCTCCACCGTGACACTACCGCTGGGTAGATTCAAAGAACGACCGTTTCCACTTCCTCACCGAATGCAGCATAGGACAGCACACCGATAGTGACAAAGATCAAGGTCATCAATCCCATGGTGAAGCTGAGGACACGCGGGAATTTCTCCGGTTCCTGCATACCTTCAACGATTGGAATGACCAGACCGATACCCTCGTAGGTGAACACGGCCGTACCGATGAACAAGGTGAAGTTCGTTGGGTTAAAGTGCTCGATGTGTGCCATACCCACGGTGGATAATACGTATATGTCATAGTAGTATAGATAGGCGAGACCGAATACAATAAATAGATCGGCCACTAATGCGGCATTCGATAATTGTTTAATCTTACGCACTAACGCCATTGGAATGTAAATGGCCAGTTGTCCAATGATCAAGTACGTTTCCGGGATAATCCATCGACAATCGCTTACTAGCATGATGAGATCACGGAGGTTCTTGGCCACGAAGATGGTATAGGCACAACAGAAACCAATCTATAATATGAATACCAGTCAGTTAGTTAATGGCAATGTTACTAATTATTATTAAGTGATATTTACCTGTGAAATAACAATTGAGCTCAATACGGCGTAACGTGCACGCGGACCATAGAGTGCACCGCCAATATCACCGAACTACCCGGAATAACTGTACGACACTCGACAAGCAATAACATGGCGTGTAGACATAATACGACATAAGAATCAGAACTACGGTCGAGAATAGCATGCCACCATTGTAGAAACTTTTAGGTAGGAATAGCACACCGGTACCCACGAATGATTTGACAAGTAGGAAGAATGCTTTTTTAACAGAAGCACCCGGTGCTCCACTACCTGATACACCGGCAGTCGCTGCGGCACCCGCTTGATGCGACTTACGACGTCTACTGCCTCTTCGTTGACGAATCAACGGTGTATACTCATTAGAGGGCTGCTTAATAAGTGGCGTTGTCGTTGTCGTAGTAATGGTGGTAATACCATTTGGCTCCTCTTCCACCAATGCTTCCTCCACACCAATATCCTCTATGTAATCCTCATAGGTATCTTCTTCGTCTTCATCCTCTCTTCATCTTCATCCTCCGAGAAGTTATCACCCGCAAAATGTCCGTATAGAGCAAGGAAATCGATAAAATTACGAGTGAGAAAGTTGGGCTGTTGCTGGCCACGTTCCGCTGCTTGACGTGCCACGAAATCACGACGAAATGCGCCAGGCTCGCGAAGATGTGACGCGGACGTGGACGGGCTATCGCTAGGCTGACGTCGTAATACAGCGATATCCGAGATGGAGCGAGATCGAGCTCGTTGCTGATTCCGCTCCTGATTCTCGACCCATTTGTAGACATCGCGTGTAATCGCACCACCTTGCAACTGATGAGACGTCGAGAATGTCGTGGGTGTGGCGTTCATACTATCCGTGTCACCTACATCGGAGGCAACGGCCAATGCATCCGACGTGTATTCCTCGCCATGACTTTCATTACCCGTGTCGGTGGCATCATCGCCCGTATTACTTGCCCCACCACCGCTAACCACTAGATGACGACGTATAATTCGCTCGGTAGCATTGGCCGGTAGTGCTACCGGATGGCCTGTTGTCGTGTCTGACTCGTCATTTACACCACTAGTATCAACGTTACTTCCATAGGAGCGTGCCATCTGACTCGCACCATCTTGTTGTGGCGAGCCTGACGATGCCTGCTGTAAACTGGTCGCTTGCGATTGCATAAGGCGATGCAACGGACTTGCACTAGAAGTCGGCGGTGTCGATAGCATTTCCGTGTAGCGATGGAATCCGCTACGTCCACTGGCGGGACTATTCTGATAGGATTGACTAAATGCTCTCGTGTCCGCATCTTCACCATCCGTATTGACATCGGTTGTCGGCTCTTGACGACTTGACTCTTGTTCCATATCGCTGCCCTGACCAGATACGGTTGCTCGATGGTTACGACGACGCTGTCCAGCATGCTCGTTATCCGCCTCGTTATCGGATTCCTTTTCTTGCGAAGGATATCGATTGGGAGGATATCGAATCTCCTGCGGCGTTGACATGATGCTTCAACTAGTAAATGTTAGAATGTTCTAGCTAGTAGGGTAGATCATAATAATAATAATGGCAAGTAAGTAAGTAAGCGAGTAGAATGTATGCAAGTGGAGCGAGTGCATAGACTATAGTGTACGTTTGCTATTGGCAATGGATAACGTAGATGACGTGTTTGCAATCCACTATTATTCAACGCACATATTGCTTATTATAACTCGTGCCATTCGACTGTTAAATATCACTCACCTCTTTTAGATGCTTCTAAACACGATGTAATGACTTGCTTAATTGCTCAAGAAAAATAAAGGGTTATATGAGGTAGTGAATAATGAATTTAAACAAAGGAATATTGAACACAAGATAGGAAATTGACGCTTTTTTCTTACAAGTTAATGAGTGTGAATTGTTATAGCGGATGAAAAGGAATGAAATGAGTGTGCAGTCTCTACGTATTCCGATAAGGGTTCTTTAGCACATACGCATACGCAATCGTTTGTACCAAGTACACACTACATTGATTCTTTTCTCTCTCACCTGGAAATGAGTGATTGATCTATCTCATACCACAGAACCATGCTTGGTATCCAAGTTGGATATTATCGCGAATATATATATGCTATTCTATCAAGTCAACATTCCTTATATATAGTTGATATATCATTGTCGTCTTCTCTTCTTCCATTAACAAGTGCTAATCATCATCCCATTTGTAGTTTGTGTCCCTCTTGAATGATCTACAATGCACATCATTATGAGTGATAATGATATGCACAGCTAGTACTAGCATTCACTTGAGCTGTAGATGCATACAACACGAATAAATCTACTATAGTATTGCATCAACAATACAGAATAGTTCATTCTTGATCATTATAACTTGATATTGACACATGGATTACCGCAGTCAATAACAATAATGATATGGCAATTACAATGTAATAAATGTACTAATTCAACTATTTGTTGATAAAAGCTGCAAAGAGCGCGATGGTATTTGAACATGAGACCATTCGTAGAGCACTACATTCGCAACCCAGTTCCCAAATGTCATCATAACTCATATGCGTAAAAAGGATAGCTATCAATGTCCTGTTCCAATGTCATCCATTAATTAGGACTTGGCTTCTCGCGCGTATCACAGGCCAAGCACTTTCCGTATAAATCACAGACTTGTTAAGCAAAGGGTTCATGCACAGGATTCGTTCACATGTTGGATGCATTCACCATCCATATCATTCTGGTTTATCAAAACATCCTCATCATCATGAGATCATCCATGCTTATCAATAATATGTTATATGAATAATAAAAGCTAGAGCTGAACAATGTTTACACGATAATTAAGCATCATCATCATGGATTTATAATGTAATTGCTGTGACTAATCCATGTTCATGAGTATAGATGAGTAGATTGATAACGAAAAGCAATCTCGTCATATCTATCTAAGTATGTAGGTATGTATCCGTTCAGGTCTAGAACTCACTACTTGCATGTCTTTAGCCCTAGTGTACTAGCTTCCAGTATTGATGCACGTAGCTGTGCGGATGATTGGTACATCAACTGGTGCATTTTTCTATACAATTATCGGTAACAATTTCTGTAGTCACACGGTTAATTGCATCGCAGAACTTGGTAAATCGTGTCTCATCAATATGCACGTTAATGCGCCTGCTAACGAGACAAGCCGCAACAAATGGTATAGCAATTCCCCTCTCTATTCATCTATCTATCTATCTTGCTATCTTGCTATCTTGCTGTTTATTTATCTCTATATATATGTGTGTGGGTGCGGGTACGTATGCGCACGCGCTTAGTTATCTTCTCTACATCGCTACTAATAAACGCTCCACATTTTTGCCTTTAACTGCCATTACCCTCATTATTACCGTATAGGACGCGCTATATCCCGCTAGGAATCACAATGATTATTGCCACCTCGCCAGTTGAATATATTACCAGTGCCGATGCATGCTTGAAGCTAGCCTATCGCCGCTACCGTATACGTCCAAGCGAGCAGGAGAGAAGCAAGCTAGTCGGCCCACCGAAACGATGCAAGATCCTACTAGTTCATGCCACCGGTTTGTGCAAGGAACTGTACACTCCACTGCTAGATCGCCTTAATACCATCGAGGGCGAGGTGATAGCCATGGATCTACGCAATCATGGTGATAGCAATATGATGAACCTTCCGCTCTTCGAAAGCGATGAAGCCACCACTAGTAAGTGAATCATGACCAATGTGTTGATACTATTACTCATCCTCACTTATTCATCCTTTCGTTCATGTATATAGTGGCATTTAGAGATTATTATAGGGATATACTTGTTTTGGTGAAAACCCTAAACTTGAATAATAAGAAAGAGCCTCTCATTGGCATTGGACATTCTGTCGGAGCCTCCGGATTGTACGTATCAATAGATGGCAATATCTATGTACTAATCATGTTGGAATAGGTTACTCGCTGAATCGGCGGCTCCCAATACGTTCAGCGCCCTTATCGCCATAGATCCCATATTGTCGACGGTCGATTTCACCAATACCAAGGTAATAACGCCGCCCTACCATATGGGCAAAGTCGGTGATGTCTACGCAGCACTCTCGGCCAATCGTCGTGATGGATGGGCCAATCGGTAATTTACACAGTGTGCATATGTAATACTACATAATGACTAATAATAATATCATCATTGTTATTACAGCGAGACCGCTATAAACATTTTGCAGGTCGTGGTTTCTACGCTTCATGGGACGAGGATGTACTAAAGGCCTATATCGTAAGTGATGAGCACTTCTTCTTAATACGCTACTTGTACCACGTCTAATCTTGATGATCTAGGAATATGGCCTATACGAGACTGGACCTGATGGCCAAGTTGCCCTAAAGATGCCACCCATGATGGAAGCAGTAAGCCTATTACTTCTATTATAACATGATAAGTAGAACTGACCGCAATGTATAAATAGGATGCATTCCTAAGTGGAAAACATCTTGCCCATAAGATTTTCCTACGCTTGCCCAGGATCAAGATTCCTGTACTATTTCTGGTGGCACCAAGTCTGACATAAAGTAAGTAGTCGCTTCACTCGCTTTGTATATCATGCACATGCGTACACACACACTAGTACTAATCATGCAATAATAGTCAACCCTTCATAATGGAAATACTCGAGAAGCATGTGTACAAGGAAAGTCATTGTTCTTGACAAGCTAGGCCATATGCTACCATTGGAAGCACCCCCTACAGTTGGTATGTAGTAATAACAATATAGACACAATAACAAGCACTTACTAATTTGCAATTGAAATAGCCAAAGTGATTGATCAATTCGTCACTTCCATTGACACTCCAGCGTCTATTCACATATCTAATGAATGAATATTGCCCTCTATGCAATCATCGTCATTGATGTGCAACTTTTGTAAATAAATATTAATACATTATCAATAGTATACTATTGTTTATAAACAAGTGTAGTAAAGTTTATTACCAATTTTGCAAATATTGCCACTTTAATCCATACATGAACTCTTCTACTGTTATTCCTCTAAATCAACTATTTCCAACCTTTTTCTTGTTCATTCCTTATCCATGACACTAGCACAATCAACGTTGAAACCAACAACAGCAAAAGCTTGTTCTAATGAGGACATTAGAAACAATGAAAATTCGTTACAAACAAGCAATACTGCTCAAATAGCGGTAACAGCAACAGCAACAACCACTGCCGCCACATCGTCACCATTCAAGAAATTCACAGGTCGACGTGCTGACCGACCCAATTGTCGTGGTATCTGCGTAGGAACAGGCCGTCCCTGTACACGTCCCATGCCTGCACGAGCACCTGGCACTGAACGCACTAAAGAGCAATATTACTGCTACCAGCATAAGTCACAGGCACAAGGTGGTCATTTTGGATTACGTATACAATCCAATGGACAATATGTAGCGAGGAAAGTGATTCAGACCTAGTGAGGATAACAGCAACAGCAATAACAAAGATAACAGCGATGATGATGAGATAATCCCGCTGATTATCTTAGTCCTTCGGAAGTTGAAGATATTCACGAACTAATGGATCAACTTGAGAACATGCAATTAAACAATAATCAACCTGCTACTACGATAACAAGACCGACACAACCACACGACAACGCTATCGATTCATTACTTGATAGTATGACACAACTATCAGTAACAGATACTACTACTACTACAGCAAGTAGCAATGTCCCAGTAACTATGCCTGAACCAAATCCATTTTTATCATCTTCTACGAGTAGTAATAATACTAGTCATGTGTCACCATTGGGTTTTAGTACTATATTCCTAAAGAGTCGTCTTAATCAAATGGCACCAGTATCATCTACGAGTAATCCACCTAGTATAGATGATAATAAACCATTACCACCTTTACCTGTAACATCTTCACCACCACCACCACACACCCTCATTAACTAGTAATGATGAATCGACAACATCCTCTGATCCATCTACATCTACTGAAATAGCACAAGTGCCATGTAAAACACCCATAAAGCCCATTAGCGTAACTATTCCATCCAATACAAGTACACCAAAACTACAATTAACCAATCTACCTGATAAATTATCATCATCATCATATCACATCATCATCGGGTATTAGTAGTCCATTTACACCTGCTCATGAGAAACAATGTCAAGGCTTTATTCGATCCAGTGGATTAAGATGTAAACGTACAGTAAAGAATGCCACAGCCATTAATGCACTAGGTGTAGAATTACGCTATTGTCATCAACATATATCACAGTTGCCTAAAAGCGGTGATACTAGTAGTAAGGTAACCATTCCTGCAACACCATCTTCACTAAGTGTAGGCAATGTATCAGGTAAGTATTGACGATGATGATGATGATGATTACCATATCATCTAACAACTTGTATTATAGAATGGTTGCCATCAAATGCACCTGATACAGTCAAGGCACGTTTAATAGTTGAAATGGCAAAACCCATCTCTAAAGATGATAAGGTAAGTAGCAACACTAACTATATAAACAATGATAATAATAACAAGAATGTATCTAGCCTGGTTATATTTATGTATATCAATTACGTAAAGGTATGATTAATCAATAGTATTAGACAAGTCAATTAATTGTAATCATTATTTAGGACCACAAGTATTACTCGATCCCAATTATGATTTATAAAATTGGTAGAACGGGCAATCTAGCACGTAGACTCACGGAATGGTCGAAACAGTGTGGTTATCGACCACGTATCATTGATTGTTTCCCTAATGAACATACAAGATCAACAGCGGTACAATCTAATGCATCATCAATAGCATTACCCACTACAAGGAGTATCACTACTAAATCAACAAGGAGTAAATTATCATATAACTCTGATTCTGAATGGGAAGAAGAAGACGAGGAAGACGAGGAAGAAGAGCAGGGAAAAGAACACACACAAGATCATCATTAGCAGTGCCATCAACAGACAAGGATAAGATACTACTAGCACTAGTAGTAATAATGACGACGAGTATGAAGAACATCCTAAATCACCATTCTCACATCGATTAGAACGACTAATTCATTTAGAATTAATGGAACAGTACAAGTTCTCAGGTATTTCATGTCAAGGTTGTCAGACTGTACATCAAGAATGGTTTAAAGTACCACGACAATTGACTATATCAAATGACAACACTAGTAATAATGATGATAATGATACATTATTAGCAACACCGTCAAAGTCATCATCAACAAGTAGTAGTAGTAGAACAGCATGGCCATCTATTAGAGAAGTGGTTATTCGTTGGACAAGATATGTAGATACACTTGCTTCCCCTTCCTTTCTTCTTAGTAAATAATAACTATATTCGTGTTCTTTTTATTATTATTACTATTGCTTTTACATTGTCTCTTCTGATCTACTTGTATTATAAGAGATGGCTCTAGTTAATCCACCTGTAATAGGATAATTAGACATAGTATTGCTGTTACTAGTCGTATTCTGTAATGAGTTAGTCATTGTCGGTGTCGTGTCTAATAAACGACGAAGATCTTGTAGTTTTTCATTAGTCTCAGGGAATATCGATAAGAATTCGGATAGACCACGTTGCTAATCGTGAATACACACACACATTCATCTAGTATTAGTATAGACAATCAATATCAACATCTAGATAGACTCACCCAATGTTCAGTCCATTCATTGTACTCGGGATATTGAATTAAAGGATGTAATAGTAATCTATATTAATGAATGATATCATTAGTATATAATGGATATATGTAGACATTCAATATAATCTTGTTGACTACTTACGAAAAGAATAGACAAGCCAATTGGAAGAATCTACCTCCAGTTTTTATAGTACAATAATACGATAATTGATCAACAATATATCGAAATGCAAATGGTATCTAATGACATTGTATTATTAGTTAACTATTCATTCATTATAGATTATTACTACTATACTATTACTACTTACTCGTTCCATTGGTGGTGATAATGATAATTCCTGTTCTGTATTATCGAGTATGACATCACGTTGACTTGATACATGTCGACGTAGTTGTTTACCCAATAAACTATGAAACTCGGCTATTCTCTTCTCCATTACTTCATAGGCTAGTGTAATATGAGTTACGGCAATGGCCTATTCAATTTATATATATTTATATATTATTAATTTACTGTTGACATAATCAATAGTATAGAAATTACCTGAACATAACGTGATTGATCCAAAGTAATACGAAGGGTAATCCAGTGACGTTCCTCTGGTCGATCAACGTTATAAAGACTGATCACTTCACATATATACTTTTCCTAATATTATGTTAGTAATACACTTTAAGGAGTAATCAATGCTAGAACTTACTCGTCGTATTGTTTTCATATGCTTCTTTAATACTTCTAGTCGAGGTCGGACTACAATGATCGTTGATGATTGTTCGTTCAATTGTATACACTCAGAGGCTGGTTCAACATGGAAGAATGTGGAATCATTAATGAGAGTGAAGGTCGCTCGTCGATGCTGTGCCAGATTCGTTACAGTCAGTATATCCTGACCTGCTTCGAGTGAAATGTCGAATCCACTGTCTCCTGTATACTTATACCTATTTGTTGGTAGTATACAATTAGTATAACTGATATATATATATGTATACTCACACATTCGTGTACTAATCAATACTTGCCTCGGAAATCCATAACATCCTTGTCATGCTTAGTGTGGGCCATGAACAATTGGCCTTTAGATTAACGGCAAATTGATAATCTTTAACGAGACGACAGCCAACATAGATACGAATTGTCTTTTGTTCAGCTGGACCCGTATTCTCATCTGTATCCGATGTATTGTTGTTATTCGTGGCGGGTAATGCTTTAGCTGAAGGCATAGGACGGAAACGGATATATACTCGAGTTGTATGACCGCCATCAACGTATAACGTGCTAAATAGTTTGGCCGAAGTACGAGAGGTGGAGAAGACGACATCCGATGGATCTGAACCTAGATCGGCGGTCACCTATTCAACTCATCATGTTAGTATTTAATGCATCAATCTACCATGCTAATAGGATGATGAATTATTACCGTGAATGGTAGGGTTACCGCGTCATGATTACGAATCATAATACTACGCATTACATATTCGGAATTAAAGTTGACATATGGCATTTCAATGAGTCCCTCGCCACCTTGTAAGTAACTAGTCGATACGGAGAATATGAGGTAGGCAAACGTTGTGGTGGTAATGGTGATGATCTTAATAGATTCTGTTTTGCTACCACCTATAGTATATCACAATAAATGAGTATTCCTATGTGCATCATTTCCATTAGATAGACACTTACTCCATGTTGACACGAATCATGATACGATGAATTGGATCGCGTGATGATTCAATAACAATATGTGCCGTGGATACACTAATCTCCCCTGGTATAACGGTGATAGTAAGGGTTTGCTCATTATGTTCTTCATCATGAAGTAGCATGCCAGACATATCATGATAGGAAGTACTAGTGGCTATATTACTATTATTGTTACCAGTACCACTAGCACTACCAGTACCACCAGTACCGCTATTACTACTATTACTGGTATTGCCGAGACGACCACGCGTTCTATTTACCGATAACCATGAAGCACTACTTACCGGTACAATAGAAAGTGTATAGGGTATATTATCATGGTGGTGTGCTGCATGGATAGATTACGCGTCAATACCATGGATTTGACGATGGCAGGCGATCCAACACTTAGTTGACCCAAATCCAACTCGAATCGATTAGAATCCTCATCGATACGACGACATCCACGTATTGTCAAATAGACCGGATACTGTTGTGGTAGTCGATCAGGATAAGTGTCATCACCCGACATGAGTGGTGAACCTAATCGACTGCTTACCGCGGTGGTTGTGGAGGGAGATGATGCTAGGTGCGTCGTAGTATTATTGGTATTGACTGCTACAGCTGTTGGTGCTGCTGTTACAGCTACACTATTCCTACTAGTGGCAACATTATAGGATGAAGTTGAACTAGTAACAATAGGTGGGGCAGGTTTCGGTGGCGATGGTAGTAACATGGACGAGGTATGATTAGTGGATGTGCTGGTGGTGGTGACGGTTAATCTAGCCGATGACACGGGTATAGACGCAGTAGTATTCGTATTGGCCGTAGTAGTAGTAGTAGTACTAGTATTGGTAGATGTAGATGTGGATGACACTACATTCGGTATAGGAATGGCACGTTTAGCCATGGCAGGTACGCGAAGGGTAAGCGTAGATGATTGCTCCGTCAAGGCATGCATGTCAATAACACAAATACGAATGGCATCGGGAAGTCGACTTGTATTTGGCCGTAACCAGCATCGAAGTACTAGTTGTTCCTCGGGTCTAACACTGCCCACATCCTCTTCCTCTAATAATGGCGGTTGAATAAGTAATAGTTGCGATAATGGAACACCTGGTGGATTTCCAACACCAAACGGAAGGAGAGATCCAAATCTTTGGCCAGATTATGTATAACAAATTGTGCAGCAGTATCATTGGATCGATTACTACCACTATTACCAGTATTACACTACTATTACTACTATTACAGGCATTACTATTACTACTATCATCATTGTGTATCGATATTGCATCATCTTCTCGGTAATATAAAGGCACACGTCTCCATGATAGTGCCACGTACGATGATATCCTCGGTAAGTCGTGTTTCCAATGCATCTAGCGCGAGTTGTGTAGTCACCCAAATCTTGCCTAGAACAATGGACGTTTGATGCACTATAATCGATCGCATTTCACTCGACAGTCGAACACCTGGACGTAATGAGGCAACAACACGCACTTCAATCGATCCATTAGCTGCAAGTGACACGCCACCCTTAAGCGGTGAATTAGAGAAGCGTGACAATACATCTAAGCGTATGAATGTATCTACTTGTGTCGATAACTCGGTACCGATATCGAATCGAATATCTTGTGCCGAAGTATTCACCACTTTGAACCAGGAATCACACGGCACGGAAGCAGTAGTAGTCGGGTATTGCAGACTAGGCATGGTTAACTCGTCGTTATGAAGTCGTTCAAAGCGTAGATCGAATGTCGTCATTTCCATAGTAAGTCGTAATGACATTGTATTCGTAGGATTGTACAGATTACGTATTAGCAATTCATAACGTGTTTCACCCGTGGATTTATCCGGTAATCGATCTGGATATAATTGCATTGTAGTTTACGAGTAGCAAATGCTTCAATAGGTGTATCATTACTTTCCTCTTGATCTGGATGAACTACGATAAATTCCGGCCACTCGATTGCATAATGAAGTGGTAAAGGCGACAAGTTACGTAAATGACAGGAAATGTCGATCGGTTGCCATGAGTTGATATAGCCGACTTGTCCCAGATCAAGTTCCGTTTCATTGAGTTGTCCTTTAGAGATGGCAAAGGCGCGTAAATATTAATCGCCTTAATAACACGATCCTGCTCGATGTCACGTATCTCTAATAGACCCGATATAGTCACTTGTTCACCACGTTCCAATGCAGATGGTGTATCAATCCATTGTACTGGATTAACACCCGCTATAGTAAGAGAAGCTGTACGTTTCGCGGTAGTAACCATTGTTGATCTGATGGGTTACATGGGCCATTCCATCGTATTGCTTGCCCTAGTTCACTGGTGGCACTCAATAATATTGGTGTATCCGTTGTATTCTCCAGTTGAATCGACTTTTCCGGTAGCGTGTCACCATCCATTTCGGTTATACGTTGTACTTGTTTCTCTTTAGTGCCATCGGGTTGGATTACTTTTACAACGATTACTGGACTACAATCCCAGTTAAACGTGGTAGCGCGTATAACTGATCAATATCACTTGTATCCATTACTTCTTGACCACTATTACTATTACTTTTAGTAGTAGTAGTAGTAGCAATATCATCATTATGACTACTATCATCTATTTGTAAGGCTACTCGTTCATCATCCACTAATAGTGTACTTTAGATCTAATACTTGTTGTGGATTATGTACATTAATAACAGAAATAGTCTCGCTTAAATGACCATAACGCGAGCTATTCATACGGAAATGAACAGTTGCCTCAGGTGGATTGTCGCCTCCTTCCACGCCTAATGTGCCAGAGCTTCGATCAACAGATAAACTACTTCCATAGCATTCCAGTTCATAGGCAGCGGTATACGAGCTGATGCATTAATCACCGAGAATTGTCCGTAGAATCGTTCATCGAGTAATGGGTCCAACCGAGATGAATCCTCTTCTGAGATAAACTTAGAATAGATCGACCGATTGTCGTAGTAAATCGAAGTATTTGCGATCCAAGTGACAATACTTCCATTTGATCAGGTACAGGTGTGGTGAGTGTAAATCGTAATCCACCGATCAATCGTCGTATATCACCATCTCTATCGCGTGACTCATTCCTACTAGCTGTTACATTTAGACTGGGCTGTACGGCAATCCATAGAGTGATTATACTACGTGGTTTCAATATCACTTGACTTGCTGGACGAGTAGCATGGCTATCTAGGAACACCAGTACTTGTGATAAATTACTCTGACAACTCAGTTGTAATTCCTCATCCGTTTGACTTGACATCATGAGTGGAACAATTTGCGCGTACTTGTTACTGCCCATGTAACAAAAGCCTAGATCTAATGTCTCCACCTTGTCATTAACAGTGCTGTTGCTGCTGCTGCTAGTAGTAGTTGTTGTTGTAGCAGTATCGTTCTTCTTTTCAGATTGATTCTCTTTTCCTTCCGTAATAGATTCAGATTGCGTAGTATCCAATGCTGGAAAGTGTAATAAACGTTCAGCATGTGCGTAACATTCAAGTGGCACCATCTCCGTCCATTGTTGATCGATATCAGAGAATGTCAATCTACCATAATGCCAACCGAAACTATTGGCTTGTACACTTGGACTAAATGTACGTTTCTCGCCAGCACTCAATTGTATAATCTCGTCGCTATTACATTCAGACCATGTAATCGATAAATTGGATGTTGATGTCGATGATGTATAACGTATGTAGAATTGTTTAACATTATCCGTAGAATTAGTCAAATGAATGGTATGACTAATAGATTCACCTAATTTCAAGAGAATAGTAATGTGGTAGGTGATATCGATATTGCAGATGTCTCTGTTTCTACGAGTAAGGTGACTTGATGGGTTGCATCATCAATGAAGTAGCCATAACTACTGATGTCGATTGAGTATCAGGTGAGGATAGCTCGTTGTTTGACCACTAGTTATGGTGGCAGTATTCATAGTATTGGTGGTGTTGCAGTTGCAGCTGTTACATTTGTCGTATAGTAGCAGGTGTAGCAGGCATGGTGGTTTGATTTGAACCTGTTGTTGTTACTGCAGCTGTAGCTGTAGTTGTCGATTCTGACTCTGATACTGCATCATCTATCGATTGCACGTAGAGTGACTTCCATGTCGTTAATGCCGTTGATAATCGTCTTCACTACGGAATACTTGTGCTGTAAAGGCAATCTGCTGTGATACATCGGTATTCTTTTGTTCATGTACAGTAATGGTACCCATTAACGTTTGCTCAATAGCTATAGCTGAACTATTATCCTGCTCGCCTCCCTCTCCTTCTTCTGTAAGAGTTGTATCAAGCGTGATCCATAACTTTTCCGTAATACGTCCTACAAGTGAGAATGTGATACTCTCCGGTGTGATCTTGATCACTCGAATGGATGCCTCATTAGCGGGATCGTTGGATGGTGTCTCCAGTTCGGATTCATCGCCTCCTCCTTGAGGATTTGTAGATGCTTTCGTGTCTGTCTCTTCTTCAACGTGTAATTCATCCTCATCGTCATCTAATCCTTGTCCAACTTGCGGTTCATCCGGTGTACCACGTCGTAATCGATCCAATTTATCTTCGAGCTTCTTCACCTTATCCGATCTACCTTTACGACGAGCAATCTTCATCTTTTGCTCTAGCGATTCGATCTTCTCTTGGGCATCCTCGCTTAACAATGCACCCGTGCCATCAAGTCCGTCGTCGCTTCGTTCGACATGAAAGTTGATTCTACCGGTGAATCCGGGATATTCAATCTTCTCCACTCTAGCGACAAATGTACGCGTTTGATAATCCGTATTGGTGATCATCAGTGCACTACGTACGGGTGACGTGTTTTCCCCGCCAAGTAAACAAGGACCCAGATCAATCTCTGTCGGTTTCACGTAGAAATGAGTAGATTTCCGTACAAACGCTTTAACTAGCACGGCACCGTTGTTTTGTGGATCGAGCACATTCTCAACAATAATCTTCTCGGAGAAATCACCGCTTAAACTAGGCTGATAAACGAATTCAACCTCACGTACGCTAAATCCACGCACGACACCCGATTGACCGCCATTACGGAAAACGATATCGCCCGACAGCGCAGAGCCCGACTTCTTTAACGCGTATAGTAAGGGAAGTTCACCACGATTACGAATGGTGATCACGTTGGTACGTCTCTCCTCCTTGCCGATAGGACCGAGATTGATGCTACGCTGTCCGATTTCCAGATTAATTTGTCGTAAACGCGCCTTTAGCAATACTTGTCGCACTGGAATGGTAATCTCGTTGTCGCTAACGGGTAATGCTTCACTGGGCGTATCAATGGCATCACGATTGAAGCGTACCAATCGAATGGCGACATGTTCGAGCGTATCAAAACGTGGATTAGTTGTATCGGTCTTTAGGGCTGGCATGATGGGCTGATACCAAACCATAAGTCGTCGTTTGCTATGCGCTTCCACCACAAGATCATTCGTTAGCGGTACTAGCAGGCCATCATCAATATAGGCTTGCAGTTGTGATCGAAGGGCTATCTGCTCCTGAACATAGGATTCCTCCGCCATTTGTGAAGCAAACACCGGTGGTACCATGCTCAACTCTCGTTCCGCTGCCAACACCTTGTTCCAAATGGCATCGGTCATTTCGTTACGTCGTTGACTCATCGATGCGTTTGCTATATCTATAATAATAATGTATAAATAAATGGGTTATTTACTATTACTCTGTAATAACTGTGTCATGCATCCTACCTTGATGATGATGATGATAATCTGAACCTAATTGCGTTGTTGCATGTGTTTTCTCACCACGAATACGTCGTCGTATTGGATCATTAAAGATATTACCGGCAGTATTGTAGTAGTAGTAGTAGTAATACTAGTTGTATTTTGATGTTGTGGTCGGACACCCGCAATACGACGACCTTGATCGGCAATACGACGACGTCGACTTGCCTTCTTACCACCGGATATAACAGGGAGTGCTAGATCGAGGAAATCCATACTCTCCATAGGTTGCTGAATTAATGGTACATTACGACGACTCTCCTCGTTAGTTGCAGATGCCGATGCAAAAAGTGGTTGTGGTGCCGGTAAATGATTAGATGTCATAGTGGTTGATCGCGAGTCATTTGATACAAGTTGCGCTACTCTTGATGTGTCTACGTTGGTAGGTGAATTCGTTCGATGAAGTACCGGTGATAATGGTGCCGAGTCGATTAACGACATCAAATTGCCTGGCTCATCGCTCGCCACCGTAAACAGTCGAATGTGATCGGGATCCGAGGTTGATAGGCTAAGCGCCAACTCCTTACCACTGATATTGTCGATCATCATAGCGCGTATAATAGGCGCACCACAAATGACAGTGCCGAAATCAAGGTAATTTATACCAACTGTAGTGATTACGCGATAAAACAACGAATGGAAACTGACGCCCTTTCGATCGACATTGTTACTCTTAACTTCGACGATTTGATTATCCTGTCGATGATTTAGATTCACAATTCTGTACAACGTGTAGTGTATTAGTATTCATTATCATTATTATAACTAATTAGCAAGTATACTTACTCGACCTGTTTACGATATTCTGGATTGACCTTACGCGGATAGATCTCAAACTTGACTTCTTGCGATTGCTTCGGTGGAATGGATATTTGCTGTCGGTCACAAGTGAGAATCTTCGAAGCAAAGCGAATTTGCACTTGAGCAGGTAGTTCCGAATAGTTCGTAATAACCAAGGGCAACGACTTTAACACGCCTACATCGGTATCGCCAAAGTTGAGAATCGACGTGCTTGTATTGATGAATGAGGTGCACGTTTTAGCACGACATTGAATAACCTTATACGCCTTGGGCACTGATTTCCCGGAACAGACGAGGATATGGACAGTTGAATACGGAATGTACGACGTAATAATCGACCCGCTTGATAGTCCGTCGATGATGCATCAGGTCGCGGCGTGTAAGTGGCCATAATAACGCGTTCTACACCCGGTTTCACTATAAGTTCCTCGATAGGTTCCATGTGTGACGAGCGTATGGCACTACTACTATTGGCGTTTGTCTTGCTACTCGATGCTAGATTGCTACTCGAATGAGGATTACCGCTAGTATTCGTGCTAGTGGCATGTCCACCGGTATTGCCACCACTAGAATGCGACAATCCCAGGCCTAATAGATCAATGTCGCTGTGCAGTAGACCGCCAGTGTCACGCGATGCTCCCATACTAGTGCTGGTAGCACGTAGATCGGGTGTTGCAGCCATGGATGTCGTTGGTGTTGTCGCGGCAGTCTCGTCACTAATCGATTCCTTGGCAATTGGATAAAACTTTACATTGGCATCTTGCGCCTGTAAGTGCACCTCGACCGGTAGTTCGCTAACATTCTTCACCACAAATTTACGACTGTAACCGTGTCCGCTGTAACAAACACCGAAATCCAACGTCTCCTCGTTTACTATCAACGAAGCGCTAACTGCCAGTGATTTGACTACCGCCTGGATTCGTGCCTCTTCACTGTTGTACGCGTCGTTTTCATTCTCCAATCGAATGTCAAAGGTGTAGTTGCCCACGCTACTTGGACAGAAAGTCGCTCGTAAACGACGATGGCCAAAGCCTGGAATGGGTCGTTGACCTATGGGATCACCCGTGTCGGCATCGATAAATGTGAGCTCATCCGCGACACCACGAGGAATAGCGCCGAGTTGTGTGGCCTCCAATCGAAAGTACAAATCGATCTCTGAACGATTCCATACCGTAAAATCCTTGACATGTGTCTCGCCCGGCATACAATCCGGTAGACTAATGACCGTCCCGCTAATATCCGACCATAGAAACGAACGACAAACACGTGCCGTCACGTGAGTCGATTTGACGAAGGCAGGCGGTGCCACGGAAATACGTCTATCCATTGGAGCGGTGGTCGTGTCGATAGCCGGTCGCGCAATACCATTCTGTTCCAGTGGATAGACTAGAAAGTAGATCGAACCTTGCACGTCATGATAGAAGAACGATTCATCCTGATCAAATGTTTGCGCTTCAAGTGATGATATCTCGGTGATGTGTTCAGAACGATTCCTCCCGTTAAAACGACGACCATTACCAGTACCACTACTACTGCCAGTACCAGTACCGCTACCGGCAGCATGTCCATCCGCGATTGTCGATTCATTCGCTCCTTTGTCGTGTGCTTCTTTACGTGCACCATCATTCGTGTCATCTCCAAATGAAGCGGGATCATCAGTTGATTCATCGCGATCGCTCAAATCATCATTAGACGGTGTGTTGTCGCGCGCATTACTCGATCGATGTAGGGATGATATCTTCTCGGGTGTATCGGTCGGTAGAAATGAGAGCACCAAATCACGACATTCATGCGCATCCAGCCTAATACTACCGGCTATATTGACATAGTTGAATAATAGATTGAATTGACGTTCAGCCGAATCATCTCCTAGGATATTGATGGATTTCTCGGTGGCATCCACTGTGTTGGTCGTCCAACTGAGTATTTGTTGATTATTTAGCGTTGTATGCTCTCTCAGCGCGGAAAGCAATAGATTCAAGTTTCATTGAACGTTTGAAAGGTAATCTGTCCGTCCAAGTCCGATTGAAGACGTACCTCGACGGGATATGGCTGCTGGTTGCGAATACGGAATAAACGAAGTGAATGCAAGCCATTAGCATATACCCTTCCTAGATCAAGTATTCATCAAAGCCTTCGGTAACGATCATCGTAACAGGGCGGTTGAGAAACACGCACACCGTGTACTAGCAGGTACAGATGCCAGAGTAGTACGAGAAAAAGGCACTCTGTTATTGCTGCTGTTGCTGCTATTGTTACTACTTGGATAGAGTGAAATAGACACGGACTAATAGAGCGTTCTTGAAAGAATTATGCAAAAAAAGAATGTCTCTCTGTATATGCGCGTGTACAAGTGTGAGTGGTGAACAAGTAGATGTGAGTAATATTAATATGATGAAGTTGTGAAGGGTGACCGTTTATAACTTTGTGAAATTCATTCCATTCCAGTTTCAAAGTAAAAAATCTAATCACTTGATTAACGAGAATGATATGTCATCACATCTCAATCATGTTCATACGTAATAATGCATCTATAAATAAAAGTATATTAGAGTAGTACTAAGTAGTAGTGCTCATTAATATCTAGACTAAATGCATGGCAATCTAGCAAGTTATTACTGATGAATGAAATAACCTCAATCATCTTAATCATTGAGACACGCGTAAAATCGCGTCGTAAATGGTGTATTTTTATCATTGTTATTTTACAATCATCCATTCTCTCTTTTTCCTTTTACACTCTACTACGAACTAGCATATAGCCATGAGTGATCAGTTATACAACACGCAACCACGGTTTGCTCACTCGGAAGGGCATACTATCGTGACTCATTCCTTACTCGGTCGGTAAGTAACCACTAACTAAATAGCTGCGGCACTCACTTGGTTACTTACTAAGCATACAACGCTAGCCATGTGTTTACAGCTGGTGAAGACATGCTCATACGCATGTTTGCCACGGCTATTGAAGAGCGTGACAATGAAGCACGTACACTAGAGAATCATACAAGTTCCATTACTTGTATGGCCACTACGGTAATAATGAACAGATCAGTACTAGCGAAAAAGAAAGCCTACTAACCAATGTTAACACACATTAGAAAGAACTGCTTATTGTCGGTTCCGAGGACAGATCAGTTGTATGCTTTCATTATCCTAGCTTAGAGTTTTCTAAACTACTAGTACGTTGTAATCTACCGGTCAATGATATATCCGTGAATCAACAGGCGATTTAATTGCCATTGCCACCGAGTAAGTCTACTCATAGATGCATAAATATAAATATATAATACTGTTACAACTAACTACACAAATTCTACTCACTTAATAGAGACCCGAGTATTTCCATTAAGCATATTAACGAGTCAAAGGAAATGATAAAACTACGCGGACATACAAAGCCAATTCATTGTGTTAAATTTGCACCAACCACGAATGATCTAGTAATTATCAGCATAGCATACATGATGGATAATACAATGATTAACCTGACTATTCATATACTAGTTATCGGTAGATGCCTCGGGAGAAGTGCGACTATGGAAAGAGGAAAATGGCACATTTACTTGTACTAAAAAGTGGGCTAGTCTCGTTCATGAGGGTGTATTCTCGTAAGTTACTCACCTATTCACTTCTTTACTATCACTTACACATATTACTTAGGAATAAAGGAGGTAATCAATCTGTTAGTTGGGCACCTAATGGCATTGAATTTGCAGCATCAGGTGCATCAGGTGAGTATAACACGTAGTATGTCACTAGTCATGTTGTTTAATACGTGCAATATCAATAGGCATCATGCTCGTCAATCTAGAGACAGGTATGCAAACACTACGCACCAATGCATACTTGGATAAGGTGAGTATTACTATAGGAATGCCTATATACATATATCTTATTGTTGTTATGCTTATTATTTATTAGCCAATGCCGGCATAGTATGGTCAACATGGGGACATATCGCTATCTATAACATGGATCGTAAATTGCTTGTATTACAAAATCATACCGATAATGCTAGCGAGTGTTACAAGTAAGATATTACACTAGCATACATGCATATATGCATACATGAACACTAATACTAATACAATTCATACTGATAGATACGATCATAGTGCAGATATCATTCATGCTTCATGGCATCCACAACGTGGTTCATTAGCATTGGTAATACACATATGCATCTATTATCTCATTGACTTATCCTTATTACATCTTATTAGACAGATCGTCGTGGTCAATTAATCTATTATTATGACATTATTAATATTACTGATAATCAAGTAGTGAATACATCAGAACTACTTGCTGATATCCCCATGACTGAAGATGACAATGACTGGATGGAGACTGAACAGACTGAAGGAAGAAATGGCACGATTACTAGTACAACTAGTACAACTAGTACAGATCCCAATCATCTTGTTGAATCTACAAAACAGAATATACCAAAACTTCCTGTACCCTCCATGTCATCACTCTTATCCAATACTCGTGGAGATCATTCAAGTAAAGGTAAGCAATACTATGACTAAACAATCATCTGTACTAATCATATTCCTATTAGGAATGAAGGCATGGTCAATGAATGCACTATCATCATGGATTAATAATCGAAGATATTTCGGTAATTAGAATAGAATTCATATTGTTATAGACTACTTATATTTACATACAAATAGATTACAATGCAGTAGGACACATTATAGGTGTACAACAAGACAATCATGTAGTTATACGTGTGGAATTCAATGATAAGAGTACATTCCGTGGATTCCACTTTACAGATTATCGTAATTTCACTCGTGGTATTTTAGGTGAATCATTACTGCTGCTACTACTGCTTTCTTCTACATCAAATGATGTTCTACTAACATGTCCATTCATATGAAATGTCATTAGGTGAACAAGCATGTCTATTTGCCAATCATACAGATGATAATGAAGTTGTATCCGTGTATTATCGACCATTCGATCATCTTACTCATAATGAATGGACTAAAACATTACCTGAAGGTGTCAATGTACAAGGTGAATATGAATATGAATAATGAATCTATAACAAGGATATTAATTAACATATTACTACTACTTGTATGATTAGCAATGGCATCTACAGAATATCATATCATATTATGTCTATCAAATGACTGGATACATGTATTAACACGTACGGGTATCGAACGTGAATTATTCGTGTTACCTAATGTTGTCGCTTGTACTGCTCATGATGATTACGCTTTACTCATATTAACAAGTGGATCACCATTAGGTAGAATAATAATAATGAATGTTAACACAATGAATAGTCAACTAATGCATTAATTAGATACAAAACTACGCTACATCATACTACGTCTTAGTGATTCACAATTCATTCAACAAGGTGATCTCCCATTGACTGGTGATCGTGCATTGAAATGGACTGGATTTAGTGATATCGGTGTAAGTAATTGTATTCATTCATTATTCATTAGCTGGATATTCATCAATATTGTTGCTATTATAGGCACCCGCTATGATGGATACAATGGATACAGCATATTTACTAGTACAACATACACATCCAGGACAGGCACGATGGACACCTGTATTCCAACGAGTTGATACGCGTAATAATCAATTCTACTACTTCCCTATTGGTATTACTGATCAACAATTGAGTTGTGTTCTATGTCCAGTAAGTATTCATCTATTCAGTTATGACTACTGCTAAACAACATCACTCTTAATAGCGAGATCGTCCTATGCCAAGTTTCGGTCGTCCAATGATACATGAATTTGAATTAAAATTGCCATTACTTCATGGTGAAGCATCAGCAGAACAGGCTCAAGAGGAAAAGTATGTATTACAATCAGTATACTACAATGTATTCATATTATCTACATTCTCATTCATGTATGTAGATTATTACGCCTTCATACATTACTGGCTGTAGGTGATCACGAATCAAATCCTGCTAGAAAGAAGAGATTACAAGCTGAATCAGATAAAACCGTACTTACTATGATTCAGGTGAGTATCATGATCACATTCACTATTCATCAAATATAAACATTAATCTAATATTGAATAGATGGCATGCAAACATGAAAGATTACAGGTAATTTGATATTGTATACAATGAATAGTAATACTAAACATATATATATACATATATACATATACATACATATATATAGCAAGCATTAGAGTTGTGTAGTATGCTCTATTTACCTGCTGCTTATGATGCTGCATGTACTATTGCCAACTATCATCGAATGCCTAGTCTAGCTGAACGTATGCTATTACTTAAAGAGGTGAGCATTTTACTACTACTACTATAATAGTATAATTGATGACAAATAGACTGTACAAGAAAAGGAACTAGCATTCTCATCATCATCATCATCCAATCTATCCAATGATACATTAATGACTACTCAAATACAAACAACATCAGGTAATATAATGATGTCAATACAAATATTAGCTGTATTATTAACATGATCTATTAATGAACTATTAGCTACTACAACTTCTGGTATTTCCAGTAATCTTATTAATCTTATTAAACAAGGCAAGTCATCAAATAATAATGTTATATATATTTATATTCCCATCATTATTAACTGTAATCAATATAGATTTCAGTAATAATACCGTAACTGGATCCATCGGTAAACGTACATCAATTGCTGATCCATTAATGGCTCGTAAGAAACAGGTCACACTCAATGAACAGAATAAAGTAGCCTAACTAATGGCTACTATTAATAAAGCATAATGATTTGTTAAAATGTAAAGGCACTCTTCAATTCAATCTTAGTAGGCATCGGTTGTGCAGAAGTGGCAGCTGCTTGTCGATCTATTGCATATTGACGTAATGCTGTCTCTAATCGAGTCGATTGTTCTTGTGGTAGATTAGCCAATGCTTGTCGGAATGGTGTTGCTTGTTCAGCTGCTACTGTTAAGAGATACTCTGATATAGCATGACGTACACTAGTATCCATATAGTCAAGCCATGGTAGAGCAGCAATAAGAATGATGGACATGGCTATAAATGATAGCATGTCATACAACAATCATAGTTAATAACAATGAATAACAATGAATACGAATTCACTCACGATTGACTATAGATGCTAATGTAGGATTCAACACTAATACACCACAAGTACGTAATGCTTCAAGTACTACTACATCCAATTGTTCTACCGTTAAACAATCAGATCCACGTAATCGTTGAATAAGCAATAGAATTGATTCAAGTACCATACTTGTTAATAGATAAGCATGAGATGTAGATAACAATTGATAGAGTGTACGCAGACTACGTAATGTATGAAGTAATTTCTATAATTGAATAAATACTCATAAGTTACTCTTGTAATCATCATTACTATTATCTGTTATAGATTACCTTCTCTTCAATACCAGGTCCTAATGCTCTCTTATAGACAAGTGGGAATTCACGTTTAATCGATGTTCATCAAGTAGATAGGATAATGAAGCAGCGGATAATGTGAGAATGGTTATATTGTGTCTCTATATATCAACTATTAACTTGATATCATGTAATAATAATTCTATGTGCTTACCCTTCCACTTGAATGGCCGCCTTTATTCGTTCGTGTAGAAATACTTTACTCGCCTTAAATAGTACACTGCTTGATTGTTGCTGTTGCTGTTCATCATCTATGATCGAGTGAATACGTACTAGATTGGGTTTAATCATTGTCAATAATGCTGATAAATGATTAGTGACTAGTGTTGTATTATTGAATAGATCTAAATAAATAAGATTAGTCAATCATTTGTTAACATAGAATGAACACATAACAATTACCATTAATGAATTGGAAGAATAGAGTAGATGCTGTATCCGAGGTTGATTGCTTCTGTTCTATCATTATAATGAAACAATCCACTAATAATGAGGCTTGTTCAACTATTTAAATACACATATAAGTATATATATATATATGTATATATGTATATGTATATGTAGTTACCATTAGTTGATGCTGATTGACTCATTATAGCTAGTAGTCTAATGATAGATGGCTGTAGATCAGATACACTGCATTCAATCATCCATCGACATAGTCGACACAACTCATAACTAATCATGGTTGAGTTGAATGCTCTAGATACTCGATATAATATGGAGATGAGTTCATGTAATAGTTGATGATTTGATTCATCTATTCCCCTTAGTAATTGACGTTCTAGTATACCCTTAATCATACGGATACATGATACTATAACTGATACTTCATTCGCTTCATCCATCAATTCCCATATACATAGACCATAGAGTGTAATGGCTAGATTAGATTCTAATCCTTCTGTGATAATAGAGTCATCATCATTGATATTATTAGTAGCACTAGTAGTGTTGTTGTCATTTGGTGATGGACATAGTAAAATGCCTAGAGATCGACTTATATGTGGCCATGCTAGTTTGTAATACTGTACAACAATGTCATTAGACTGCATTGACATTAAACTAGTAGTAGTCATTAACACGTACTGGATAGACGATACGTCGCATTGAACTAGCGTAGACTGCATCTAATCCGGTGGCTAATCGTAGATCTTTTGTGCCAGCGTGTGTTGTCGTACTCGCTGTCGTGTTATTCTCTTCGATCTTTAAATGAGCATAATCACCTATAGCGACAAGCCACCAGTCCAATAATGCACGCGTATATCTACATGATAACAAGTTAAGATGTAACAATACTTCATATATATATATATATATATTATTCAATAACAATAATAAGGATACGGTTGAACTACTCGAGCTAATGCAGGCACTGTCTGACTAGCATGTAGGATATCTGCCCATGCTGTAAGTGTAGCCAGTCGAATCATTACTTTAGCAGGTGGACTCGTATGATCATGCGTGGTCGTGTCTTCCTCTATATATTGTTTATGTTGTTATTAGTATATACATCACATAATAGATTACTTATCCTACCATCTAATTGTGATAGCATGCTAACCATTAATCGAAGTACACGTCCCTGTGCACCTTGCATGGCACCACACGCACTGCTCACGTATAGACCGCATACTTGCATGGCCATAGCCATTACTTGTGGTGGTGCATTAGCCTCGAAGGCCGGTGTTAATGCAGATATAATTTGTGCCTAATTACTCAAGAGTTAGTATCGACATGGTGACAATATCATTTGATATTATCAATATATATATATATATATATACCTGATACTGTTCAAGGAGGGATGTACCAGGGAATTCGGGATCATCCATATTGCCAAATGTCTATTAGATAGCATGTTGTTATAGCTCGTTGTTTTATACGCTAATAACTGCTCATTTACCTTGACTAATTCAGCTAGTAATTCCAATCCACTAATACGCACAACATCTACATTAGCTGTTGATGCGAGGAATGCCAGCTTGATCAGCTCCACTAGTCGATTGACTAGTAGAGTATTAGGCCATAATGACGTGGATTCCATACGCGTGTCATTATGCTTATAGCTTAGTGAACGTTGTTGGACAACGACCTCTGCCACACAACGAACGGCAAACTGACATGCTTGCCAGCCATAGGCCACACGCCCCACACGATCATCCGTGTCCTTTTCGTTGTCTTTAGTAAACATCCTGCTACCCAATGAGATCCATGTAGCGGCTGCTTCATCGGTTGATGCGTGATGTACAAGTGCTTTGATTACATTTTGCGTATCATCAAGTTGAGGATGATCATCCAGTAGATTGAACAATTGATGCTCTATACCTTCTAATTGTTCCGCATAATCAATACGTGGCACTGTTTGTATAATCTGATAGAGACATGCCACCACCGAGCATAGTACGGTTTCGTCATCCGATCCAAGTCGTTGTCGTAATCGGATTAACAACCAGCGTAGATCGACATCGGCCGGTGAGAACATCTGCAAGCGTAATAGACATTGCATACCCTCCACTGCCACCTCACTACGTGTATCCATTGCTAATTCCTGTACCAGTGATTGGATTACTTCACGTAGTTTGTAGTTCGTTTGTAGTTCGGGTCCAAGTGTTCCCAGCAATGAGCATAGAATACGTCCGAGTTGTTGCACGGCTCGAGATGCCGATGTATGACTGTCACTTAGGAATAGCTTGGCGATAAGTCCAATTGTACTCGAGATATACGGAGTGAACATGACACCCGATGATTCCACCACTAGTCCTAGTGCTTCTAATGCCCATGTATGCACTGTAGGATGTGGATCATTACATAGTGTATGCATGATGCCTACCACCGTCTCCAAATGAACACTAGCTTGTATGCTACCCAATCGACTACAAATACTAGCGATGACGTAGGTGCATCCGGCACGCACTTCAGGATCTCGGAATTGTATGGCATGATTCAGATTCAGTTGCAGTTGATTGACCACAAACTTACTACCCACTAGATAGGATAGCTGACCCAGTGCATTACTAGCAAGTCGTCGAAGTATTGGATCAGGTAGACTAACCACATCCTATATATATATATATAAATAGATAAGTATATAATCATGAGTTACTAGCACTCCAATTACCTGTAGTATCTTTTGTAGTTTAAATGCCATATCATCACTAAAGAAACAGCCATCCTCGGTGGATGATCGACGTTTACCAGCGATGAAACAGTAGAGTAGCGTGGATATCACATTATATCGAACTGCCGCTCGTTTCTCCGTATCATGCTCTAGTTGTGGATTACTTTGTGCAGCCACCATTGTGCCTACTAGTCGTGATTGTTCCTTCTCTGGCAAGTGCACGAATATCTCACCAAATGTACGTACAGATGCACTCACTAATGAAAATGATAATGGTGGTGCTAATGGTGCATTACGGAATAGTACTGCTGGATCATAATCGAGTGATCCCAATGGAGGTGGAGGCATCTAATAAATCATGATTGGTAAATAAATACATTATTATACTAGATAATGAGCATGCTTACCTCCTCGATATTAGATAACTCTTGATCATCCAGATACACGGCATAAGTAGAAAATAACGATTCGGATGAGTGACGCGTACGTTCATACTCGATGGCACACACTCGGGATCTAGGAATAGTTGCGAGGTGGCTTGTGCCAATTCTTTAAAGGCATTCTCCACCAAAGTAGTAGGGTGTAGTAATGATAAACACTCGAATAAGCGTAGCTTTAGTAATCTTCTATTGTCCTCTACGCCTGCTTCATCTGCTGCGGATGCTCCTCGTGTCTCCGTTGAGGGAACACTGCATAGGGTAGCCCATGCATTAAGCAATAAGGCTGCCACTCGTTTCGAGATATCTGGTGTCAGCAATGCTTGATTACAGCGTAACAGGCCAAGAAGTGCCGTCAATGCCAATGCACGTCCATGAAGTAGATAGGACCAAGCAGCCTCGGATCTATTACTAGTGCCACCACTATTAGCATCATTATCGCGTGTTGATGGACGTGGTAATGCCGCCTTCCATAAAAGTAATAGTTGCGATAGATGAAGACTAACGAAATCGGGTCCAGCATAGGTGAGTGCCGTGAGTAGGGTCCAGCCCACCTCGACATTCGTGTAGATAACCCGCGGGTCCAGTCGTGGATTATCCTTGACTGCCGATGACGTGGCACTCTTCAACAGCTGTGAGGCCAAGGTGAATATCCATGCATTTGTCTCGTAGCTTGCGTCTAACGGGTAACGCGACACGGCACATGCAAGTGTACCCACCGCATAAGCATAACTGATACAATTATGTAATCGTTGCTGTTGCAGTTGTGCTTGTTGCGACGATGAATCATCAGATACGACGTGTTCTTTGCATTGCTTTAATGCACGTTGCAATAAATCGTAGGTGGTGGGCATCAAGGTGGGTAGACAATTATGAACGGCATCCGCAAATGCTCCCATACATGCTGATGTTTCCAAATACACGGTAGAACTGGATGTTGCAGCAATGGTAGTAATGTCGCCAGCATCTCCTCCTATCATCATTATCATATTAATACAGATGTGCCTATAAACTTGCTACGGAATAACAACTTGCCTGTAATGCAGAGATAGCACCACCTAGGATACGAGTGAGTCGGCCAGTTATACGTAATGCTAGGGTGAGTACCCAACGATTGATCGACCATTCATAGCCGAATTCCGTGGGATTAGAGGTGAGCCAGTTGTTCAATAGTTCACGTACAAAGACAATACGAGATGGCTCATCCATTAGCTGACGAGCTACCGTATTAATGAGTATCTTCTCGACTATATCCAATATCGTTAACGTTTGCTGATAGGAGAGTGCGGATAGACGTAGTGAAGTTACAGTCTGAATGAATATATGCTCTAGTAGTTGATGCAATTGTCCCTGAGTCCATACTGGTCCCAAGCGTGTACATAGAGCGCCATACGTCATGAACAATGCTTGTAATGCCATTGGTTGATCGATACTACGCTCAATTAGACGTGGTAGCTTGGAGAATAGATCGGATGCTTCAAGGGCAATGGATGCTGCCGACATGTCCTTGCCCGTATCATTATTATCGCGTCTTTGATCTTGGCCTTTTGTAGAGTAGCCAATAGAGACACTTGACGTCCCAATAATAAAGCAGCTAATGTGGATGCCGCTGTTCGACTACCTTCATCGCCACCAGCGTCAACTATCGCTTTCAATACCAAGTCAAGTAGTACATCAATGTCTTGTTCTCGTAGTGTTTTCGAATAGGATGTACACGCGATTAATGCCTCCATACACTGTATAGCCATGATTAATAAAGTAATATATATATATAGATATACTCACCTGTAGACTAGTCAATCTTAATGGGATATGCTCGTCGATAAGCATCGTTTTAAGCATCTTCATAAGATCGCGACTCAATGCATCGTGACATCCTTTGCCTGCACCTTCAAGTGCTCTAGATATTGCTAGAACTACACTGACTCGTAATTCATTATCCTGTAGTATTGTCACGATGAATAGCATGAGATAGAATATAATAACAAAATGATCAAGAGAACACCTTACCACTGATGCTGATTTCACCAATTTGATACTATTAGTAATGAAATCTCCAATATGTGAGGATACCTAATGCATTCCTATTAGTAGATTGTTACTTACTATAACATACTATCGTCAGCTTACCTGAAAACCTAATGTTTGCAATAGAGAACCGATACAACCAGCTGCAGCCCTAGATAAACATTCATCATCATTATCATCATTACATAATATAGCAATAGTGATAAGTATAATGATGGCTATACTGCATGTATATTACCATTCTTATTACTCTATACTACTTACATACGACAACCCATCGCTTTCTGGTCCTTGGGCGCTGCCAATATGTTTTGCGTGGCCAATAGCCAGGGTATGAGTGAGCGTGCATTGCCTCGTTCGAATAAAAGTACACAGCAACGACGTAGTAATATTCGCACTGGTCTACCAGGAGGTGGCGTGTTCTCCGACAATAGACGTAATAGTATCTTTTCTAGTTCTTCCTGAGAAGCCTTGAGTATATCCTAAATATATGTATATATATAAGCACGGTTACTCGTACTCAATTACAATCACACTCTAGTAGCATCCTATTACTAACCCGTGGTGCCGTTTGCAAGTCTTTCTCCAACGCACTCAACCATCGAAAAGTCAGCAGCGAACGTTTCTCGGGTGAACTCGCCGCGCTGTACTTTTCCTCATCAAATAGAAATGAGATGGGACGTGGTAGATTATGCGTTTGTTCAGTCTGTGCCATGGCGTGCTATCGAAATGCAAGTGGTTAAGCAATATAGGTGAAGAGGGTGATAGTGGCGATAACAGTAACAACGTGTAGTCTAAATCATTTCATTTCATTTTGGATGTGATATGAATGTGTTGTATGTGTGTGATGCGATCATTTCGTTTTGTTTACCTTTCGAGCGAGTCTTTTCTTTTCTTTCCAATAGTGTGTTTATTCGACGCGTAACTCTCATTTATATTCATATATGCGCAATGAACCCCACTTCAAATCTATCGAAACACTTTAACAATACACCTCATCAACGACGAACGCGTTTATCGTTGGCAGCACGGGCATACCAGCAACAGCAGGAGAATGATCTTAATCAATCAACAGGACCACATCCCTCATATGGACGAGCGCATAAACGTTCACGTCAAACGAACTTTACCGGTGATAGAGTGCCCGCGAGACAGTTTAGTCATAGTGAACTTGGCAGCGATCCACTTTCTATATTCCTGCCTCAACTGGAACAGCTATCGCAATCGATGAACGCACTCGAGAATAATTTCCAACATCTCGGCGGTATTGATCGTGCGTTAAACACATTTAATGATGCATTCGATACATTTCTACGTGCAATAACCGTTAACGCGCAGTGTATCACATTCCCTGAGGTAACTATGAGTGTAGACTAGCATAGTAAAATTGCTTACATTGATCATCGTGCATAGGCTCCTAATGCTTTATCGTTTAAACGTAAACTGCATACAATGTCATCAGGTAGAGTTGTTATGAGAATGGAATGATATGAGCGTGTTCTTCCATATCTTACATTTATTATCTCATTATTATTATTAGAAGCATCCAATCCACTTGTAAATACCATTTATAATCCAGATCAAGCCACTACACAAGTAGCAACAGCATCGAATGCTGAACTTGCCAATCCATCTGATAGCCGTTATCTCGCAGAACTCAGTTACGTACAGGATGTATCGGGTATGCTTAATGATACATTCGCCTCTAGTGAGGATAGTGCACGATCTAAGATTCCTATTCGAAAGAAACGAGCAGCACCAGTAAGTAGTAATAATGCAAATAGTAAATAAATACACTAATAATCTCGTCTAGCCACCAAAACCTAAACCATTACCTATTAAGAAGATGATTGAGGAATTACCGCTACGTTATCGAGAAGGTGTAAGTCATCATGCATATAATAACTAGGAATACATCATGATTTACTAATGGTGACAACAACAACGACGACAATGTTGATATAGCCACATCGTGATGTTATTGAAAGTATTATTAAGGCACTTCACACAAGTGTAGATGGACTGTATCCTTTTAGCATTTGTTGTCTACATCAGCGTCAGCATCATCATACTTAACGTATGACTGTACATTTATTTATATAACTTTAACAAACATCATACTAATGAATACAGATATATTCATGATATTATCAAGGAAGCTGGTAATATTGCTCGACATCGTGCCATTGAATACACAAATGCACTCGTGCATAGTAAGCTAGTTTTAAAGACATCGCGCAAGGTACGATTTGTTTATTTATTTATATTAACGTATACATATGGAAACATGCGCGACATGAGCTAACACACACACACACACATTGATTACACTCGCACGTCATACATTGATATTTGTATGCATGTGTCGTGCTTATATATGTATGTATGTATGTATGTATGTATCGATCATTGAATTGCACATGGTACACAGGGATTCCTATACCAACTTGATCCGGTCAAGTATCCGCCTCCGAAGGTTCACCGTCGTCGATAGCGAGATTATTTTTGCAATTATTAAAAAAGATCAAGAAGCTATGATAGTGATGATCGGTAATAATGGATCCAAGCCGTATATAATTAGTATAGGAAAGTACGGACCATGTACGTGTGGTTTGTAGTAGTAATAGTAGTAATAAAAGCATTAGAGCATTTATAGACTGGCTAAATGGGACGCGCGCATGGCAGCACAATTGAAAGAGAGGAAATATATATTGAGAGAGAAAGCGAGAGAGAGAGGGGGGGAATACTGATACAGAAAACGGAAACACAAAAAACTAACAAAAAACGCTTAAGGAAATGAACCAAAGAGAATGGAAAAAGGAAAGAGGAACATATAGGAGAAATGAGGTATATGTGTATGTGTTGTCTTTGCTTATGGTAGAGAGAGAGAGAGTACGACTAGACTAGTATGATGATGATGATGATTGGGGTTATATGATATACTGATACTAGTTAGCGTATATGAAGTGTAACGAGAACACAGATTGGCACAGAAGGGCAATCCAGTCCAGCGCGCCATAAAGGGCGAACACGGGCCATATGCCGAAAGCGTGAGTGAAGATAAATCCATATAGAAAAAAAGAGATGAAGGTGGTAAGGGAGGGTGAGGAGAAGAGCGAGCGAGAGAGCGATGACAAGATATAAAGGTTGGTATTAGAGTTGAGGAAGATGCGTACATTTGCATGATCGCATTAATACGCGTGTGTTCCAATAGAAAAATAACACTCAAGATTGAATAAAATTAAAGGCTCATGTACACATAGAAGGAGTGATGATGATGATGGTGGAGAGAAAGTGAACAAAATGCAAGTGATATGCGTAGTTATGGATGAGTGAGTGAGTGAGTAAGTGAGATAATATGCGTGGATAATATGCTTCAAACGAGGAAGAGAGAAATGGTGCATATATGATTACCACACAAACCAAAAGAAAGTTAATACTCGAGCTTCATTTGCATGCGACCACTGCCTACATCGAGTTGGATGGACACGCGCATGATTTGCTCATCATCCATATGAGCGATGGTGGCATCCTCGACGCGGATTAGAATACCGCTTTCGGTTTTGCGTACCACCTCATGTACTGTATCCGGTTGGATGCTGAGCTTCTCGCACACGCGTTGGCGTAGACACATCTCGGTTAGCTCCTCGAGGTAACAGGCACGATAGGCGGTCTCGCCTGGCAACAATGTGTAGATGCTAAGTACAGCTGGCTTAGTGCGAGGACGTGGCGTGTAGCTGGGATCGACATCAAGTGCGGTGCGCATGATAGTGGCACGGTCCTCGGGTGCGGTGGCACTCGGCGAGGCAGCACTTGGGCTGGAGGCGCCATCCGGTGATCCGCCGTTGGTCAACACATCGCTACGCTGGAGGTGTGCATCGGGTTCGACGTGCAACAAAGCATGGCGAGCACTGACGGCATTCGCGTAGACCTGCTCGAGTTCGGCCTTCTCCAGGGAGGATGTGTCGCGGGAGAAGACGGTCACCGGGAAGGTGGGTGGCAACGAGTCGAGATTGACACCACCGCGCTGACCACCGCTAACGTTAGACTTGCCACGCATGCGGATCATGAGCTTCTCGCGATGGCGCATATCGTCCTTGTTTTTACGTTCGGCACCCTTGTCGCGGAAGAGTTTGACGGCAGCGAATGCGCGCTCCGACATTGGGTTGCTAGGCGATGAAGGGAACCAGCATCACCGGTGTAGACGTGGGTCTCGGTGTAGATACGCATGGGAATACCCTTGACACCCTTGACACGAGTGAATTCCGTGGAGAGACAGTTAAGACGTAATTGTACGGTGGCACCCTTTTGACCGTACCAGCGTACGCGGATGCGATCGAATTCGTTGCAGCTGGCGAGCGAGCCATCACTGCCGGCAGCCGAGCTAGCAGCCTCGGATCGCTTACTATCGACGCTGGCACCGGTGGCACTTACAACACCGTTGCTGCCCGACACGTTGATTTCAATGGCGCGAGCCGTGCTTGGGGAAGCTTGCTGGCCGAGCCAATGACTCCAGTAGGTGCTCGCCAAACGACGATGCGCCTTCTCGTGGAACATGATACGGATGACCGTTTCCATGACACAGTCATCCTTCACGGTATCGGTAAGCGCCAGATTGTAGTACTGGCCCTTGTTAATGTAGGTGAGCGAACCTTGCTCGACTCGTTGTGCGGCCGCAGTCGGGGCATCGAGCACTACGGTGTAGCGCATTTGCGGATCAGGCTATCATGTAAATAAAAAATGATATAAAGATTAATAAATGATATTTCTTGCCACTGTCTATCATCATCATTATCATTATTGCATCAAGACACTTACCACTGGCATGTTCATGTGATGTGAAGTCGAGCTTGAAATGTCCAATTGGGTACCGCGCGGATCCAAGGGACTGCCCATGAAACTGCTCGAGTTGCTCAATGAGGGAGAGTCGCTCATGAGTGGCACTGGCGATCCTTGGCTAAGACAGGGACGGGAGAAATCCAGACGCTGCTGCATGTTGGGTGCAAAGGACGGTACCACCGTCGAGTAAGTAGGAATTGAGAGATTTGGACTGCCTTCCGGCGTAGGGGGCTGTACCATGTAGGGTGGGGTTACCACAGACGATCCAAAAGCATCAAAGGCATGTACAATGGAGCCAGGTGCGCAATTAGTCGTGTTAATCGCTCGATAGGAGGGGAGCATAGCGGCCGACATGGCACGCTCGTCTACCCCCGAGGAGGCCACGGCAGCGGCAGCTACGGCAACTTCGCTTTCAGATCCGGGATAGCTATTAGTTTTGAGGAAAGGTGGATGCATAGGATAAAGCGGAGTTAGTGATAATTCCATAAAAGTGAACAAATGAGACCTTAATTGATCTGCTTACTTACCGGGATTCCATCTCTTCCAGATATTGACGAACGTAGTCCGGTGGATTGTCCCAGCCTACGGTGGAGTGTGGATCAGGCATCGACTGCTCCATATGACCGGTGTGTTCCGGACGCATCATATAGCCGTCGTTATGCTGAAGATACGGTGGGGTAGTGCGGTTGCAATCGTCAGTTGAACCGTTCACCGAACCGTAGTGAGAATTAGGCAGTAAATGGTTGAGTTGTTTCAAGGTGTACTGCGACTCGACCTCGGGGAATACAGTGTGTTGTCTATTATTAATTAATTAATAAATTAAAAATAAATAGGAAATGAGAGAGCGATATAAATATATATATGAAAACCTGTTCGTTGTATTGTTTCATTTAATAATTGATATGCTTTTGTGTCCCAGAGATAGTGATGCAACTATTGCATTGACACTTCAGGTTTTCCCCTCTCTCGCCATCTCTCCACATCCACATCCACACTATAGGAGGCACTATCACACACCAACCGGTAAACTAATATACAAGTACTTACGTGAACTCGCGTGGAGAAGCCATTGGATCGAGTTATAATAATGGGAAGATACTACAACTAAAATAAAATATTAATGGATATTAGAAAAAACAATAAAGGCAAAGGTAACATGTGTCTGTGTCTGTTTGGCTGTGTGTGTGTGTGTGTGTGTCTACGTATTAAAGGAAATGGCGAGTAGCTGCGATGTAGTGGGTAATGGAGAAGAAAAAGTACGAAATGGTGTTGTGTTTATACACGCTAGGCGGAACCAAGATGGTTACACAGCCAATGGAATGTATGGCAATAATGGCAGAATTGCAAGGCGTTCTGGACCAATACTTGCTCACAAAACGAAGAATGACGAAAATGGACAATTGGTTGTAGGAGAGGTTCGTCTTCTTCCAATGGAACTGTGTGTTACCATGCGTTCGATGAAGCGAATCAGCGCAGCAGATGCTACACAGACAGCAATGTGTGCCCGGAATTGTCCACCGCTGAACGATTAGTAGCAGGACAGGTAGGGTTATTAGACAGCGAGAGGAAGGCTCGATGAGGGTATGAATGATGCCAATGATGTTAATGCTGATAGACAATCACCGCAGTTGCACTCACTCACTCGGACTCACATAGGCATACGCACTCGCACATATTTGCCCATTATCAGCATCAGTCATCGGTAGACATCACTAACAGATTAACCCACAGACACAAACAAACAAACAGCACAACACAGACAAACAAACAGACAGACAGACAATCAAATACAATCATCACATCACATCACACATCGCACACACTCTACTGACTCCAAATGCATCATTCCTTAGTAGGAAATGTAGATGAAATCACCGACAACCACAACAATGGTAATGATGGTAATGATGGTAATGATGATGACGATGATGATGATAGGTAAACACGCATGTACATCACACTCCTTCTTACTTACACTAATAGTATTATGTCGACAAGCGCTAAACAGCGGAGGAATGCTAGATATGGACGCAAACAAGTATGCGAGAAACTAAGCGATTTATAGGTTATCTAGACGACAAACACGTGGTTACAGAGCAGAGAATGAGAGAGAAAACAGATAGCACACAGCGTAAAACACGGAGTGAGACTAGATAAACGACAGTAATGACAGTAATTATAATAAAAGTACTAGTAGTAGCAGTAGTAGTAGTAGGAACAGTAAAAGTAATGGTGGAGCAATGAGACATTGAGTGTCGTTCACTTGGCAGGGACAACTTGCTTTTTAAACCTGCCGCAAAAATCCAAATTGGTTAACGAGTAGTATGATGGCGATGATGTGGCTGTAGCATGGTATGGTATGGTATGGTATGTCGGTCGGCCTTTCAATACAGTGTGTGCGTGTGTGGAGGTGAAGGAGGCTAAGGAAGACAGAGTGAGAGTGATCCAAGGAAGCGTAACATTAATTGTGGTGTACCTCCGTTAGACTGCTTTCCTCTCTACTCTGTCTTGAACTCACCTTGCACTGTAGCGGTCGAAGTCCTCCTCACCCCTCCCCGCGATTCATTCTGCCGTGCGGCATCGGTTGTTGCTGCTGTTGTTGCTGCTGCTGCTGTTACGGATGTTGATGAATGGTGAATGAGCGAGCGCGTGACTCGGACGACGAACAGCATGAAACAATGACGGTTCGCACCAAAAAAAACTCTTGCTACAACAACGACGCGTGTTTACCATATTGGTACTTTTTTTCGTCAAATGATGTTGATAATGTCTTGCGTTGAGTTTGCTGAATGAATTCGCTCGCTTGCTCGCTTGCATTTGCCCCTTTCTACTAGATGGTTCTTCTTCATACCTCCGCGCTACTCCGTATGTATCCATATGGTTATGATGCCGCACGCACGCACACACATTCTCTCTCACATGAATATACATGACTATGAGGAAAGTGTTGATCAGTATTGTATTACTATTACTACTGCTACTGCTAATAATACTACTCTTAACCACCATAACATACGATAATTGCCGTTAAGCGTGATAGCAGCAATGATAGTGTGATGATTTACAAGTTCATTATTACCATCGTTGGATTAACTTTCCAAGTCCGGAATGATTAGGCTAGAGCAGCAACTACAACTGTGGCAATGGCACCATCACCGTGACCTATGTCCTTAGAACCACCGGTATACTTTTACAATCCAAGGCCTTTCCATTGGCCCATTCGCACTGTAAACTGCAAAGTGCTTAAACTCGAAACGGCGACAGTTACGTACATTGTCGACGGTTGCCCGACTGAATCTATGAAACATCGTTTGGTGGCACATGTGTATATTCCTCTAACGTTGTTTGAATAAAAATAAAATCTTATTAATAACAAACAGACAAGGAGGCTCGTTGACTTGTTTACGCTTTAACGTGTAGAGCTATAGCTTGTTGGCGCACCTTCTACGACAAATACGTCATGAACAACAAGTAGACTGGAGAATAGCTACTTTTGTGGTCTTCCACGTGCCATAGACTCGATTCATGCCAGATGCACTATGGTGGAATCATTGAACTTGTCGCATGTCAACACTACCGTATGCAATCCCTGGTCGTAAATGAACTATCAACTTGTTTACTAGATCTATCAATACAAGTACATACATACACACACACATACAAGTATACATAGATTACACTAATGGATAATCTTATTGTCTCATGACACTATGATCATTAAACATCAGCAACGCCTGGCCTTGAAGCATGTGCACGTGTCCATAAATGGGATTTCACGGTAAAAGAAAGACAACATGGCAGCTCTTTCACTTCAAAAAAGTAATATTTCGCATGCAACTGATCCTAACCTCGATTGTTAGCCACCAACATTTCATATGACATCATACTAAGAAGAAGAGGAAGTCGATGAAAGCCTTGTGGCCATGCACACACGCAAACACACATGCTCATGTGTCCGTATGTATGTATGTCTGTATGTCTGTGTACATATGGACACAGCATGGTAGTAACTACAAAGTGTTAACGTTTGTTATTTTTTCTTACGCAGGGTGTCAGGCATGTGTAGCCTTGAACGACCTTGTCGCGCGTTTCAACAATTACGCATCATTAATGAATGTTTCATTTCACTCTGTGGCCATTATGATTGTTGTTGACTTTTCTCTAATCAAGTCATAAAAATAGGAACCAATATGATGTATTAATATACTGTCACAATGCAATCCATCGATGTCACAAATGTCGGCCTGTGTTCAATCAATACCTGTGTACTGTTGCAATGGTTTCTGTAACAAATACAAACGAAATCAATAGAGGTGAAACGTACACATTTCGAATTACCGCATGCTTTTCGTACACACACATGTACACGTACATTCTTTAATTAGTAAACATCGTATGCTTCTTATTTTTACTTCATGGCTAATTTGGAAAGACTATTTTACGGAATGGTAAAGCACCAATGAATACACTTGCGCGTGTATGTTTGTGTGTGTATGTGTGGGTGTGTGTTTATTTGACCGATGTTGATCGAAAGATCACGCTTTCTTGTTAGACAGCTCTTTCTCCATGTGGCCACACGCCATTTCATTCATCTAACGCTTCTCATGCGTCCTCTCTGTCTCTCTCTCTCCCTCTTTCGTTGGTTGGACGGATTCATAGATTTCCCAATGGTGAGATGGAAGAGTAAATGATGCACCATTAGGATATTCATCAGGTGAACCGGTTTTTCGTGTGACACGACATCCAACAACGAATGTACACCATGCGGAGTTTGATCGAATGTAAAGAGAATGGTACAAGTGGGACTGTTGGTCACGGCCATTGCCATGGTCAGGCTCACTTTGCAACAACAACAATAGCAGCAGCATCAGCAGTATCAGTATCAGCAGCACAACGAGGAGGCCATCAACATTTGATGCAGCCTCCATCCGACCAATCAACTCTCTTGATAAAATGGTTTACAAGTAACAAAGCAAATGGTTCAAGTACTACCATCGGGCAGATGAAAGAATGCCTCTCCTCCTCTTGGTAGACCATGCGTCATTTGATCGATCCCATACTAGAGAAACAGAGAGACAGAAAGATTGATATGGTCGGCAACACCGGTTATTTAGATGCAAATAGTAGACTATTACTTACAATTAATAAAAGGTAAACAATAGACATACCGGGAAAAACGAATACTAAACATGCTAGCAAAGGTATAGCCTGCTAATTTCGTATGTAATCTACACCACTAACAAGAATAATAATATCAGTATTATTACTCGTACTATTGAAACAATTAATAGCCTATTCATTGTAAAGTTCAATAATGAGAGATGTGAGGTACTCGTTACTTGTATTCCCCAACCTGTCTTCATGTCTCTATTTCTCCACTTTTTTACCTGTGAATGGTCGTCATAACTGCACGTAGTCTTGCATGGCTATTCCTATCATTCCTATTATTGTATGTTCGGTCAAATAGACTTGCTTCGTTGTTTATCATGAATGCGTAAAAATGCAATAAAAACCGATGAGGTGCTTCTTCTTGTTTGCTTTCTTGCTTTCTTTCATTTCCTCGCATTCGTTCATATTCACTCATTCTATTGCACAAAGGATATCTGCAACAAGACAATGACACAAGGCGAGTGTCACCATTGCCGTGCCTATTCTCTCTTTTTATCCCCTTTCCTATAACTTCATTCCTGGCATCGTCCAAGCTATATTTATCTCTCTATCTATCTATCTATCTATCTCGTAAATACATACGTTATCGGATTCTTTTTTACCCGTAAAGAGTCGGTCAGATAACGTTCCACATTGATAATGCAATAACTGTCCTCTGCTTGATACTACATTAATTGATATTTGCTATTTTTCGCTGTCAATCTTGTACAACGGTGCCTGCAGCGTGGTTGCACTGCCACCGCATTGTTTGGTAAACGTTTACACGATAATAAAGCAGCATTTCCCATTATTACTATTGCTATCAATGCCAATGTCATTCTACACTAACGAGAATGCCATCCAAGTTTGTTCAAGCTCGTTCATTTCACTACTAGATACACATGTTGGTTTGTGTACCCAAGAATTCTTGTTCTAAACATAGCTCTCATGTTTTCATTAATGAATGGTTTGACAAACAGCAGATGAACGAGTGTATGGTCGAACACGAGATAATCATACGAAAAAAGAATACAATTACTTATTGCTATTCAATACTTGCACTCATTTTATGACTTAAGCTGGCTCGTGTCATCTTTCTTAGAATATGGTTCATGGAAAGGAGAAGTCAACATAGAAAAGAATGACTAAATGTAAAGCACATAACGGTCACACCTCTACTATAATACTTCTTCAGTTATAGTGGAATAACCCGGAAGTAAGGCGAGTTCACATGCTTTATTCTACTATAAATGATTGATACATGCCATGACGATAAAACTTTGGTAAAGCAAGAAGAAAGCTGGTAAGTGACGAAAGATGGATACCAATTAATAATGGAGTAAATCTCGATAACGGCACTGATAATCAATCCGTGATGGTTCATTTCATTGATCATTGAATCAATCCCAATTGACATAATCTGAGTTGCGGTCATCATTATGGTCACATGACAAGAATATCATACATCATGTGCTCACTCCTTCATCTTCAATGGATTCCCCTTACATTTCAATGGCAGTAATAGCAGTAATAGCAGTAATATTGATGCTAGCAACCAGCAACTCTTATTCCATTTCACTCCCTAATCTATGCAATCGTAACTATCAACCATTATCACATCATTACTTCATTTCCGTTTATCATTTTGCTTGAACATTCTTTTCAATCACTTTGCGTATACTTGTTGTTTTCACAGTTCATACTTTAACATCCAACACTACCACCAACATGACTGCTTCAGGCTCAGAGGAGCAGCCAAGGAGCTTGTTCCCGCAACGACGTAGCTCGTTCAACTCATATACAGTACTATTAGTGACAGGCATGCTGTTTACCGGTACTTGCAATACTATTCTCAACAAGGTGCAAGACATGCAATGCGTGGAGAACTGCGATGACCCAGACCCATCAAAGCACAAGTACTTTGAACAGCCCATTTATCAAACACTCAATATGGTAAGCTAAATAGAGTAGATATCGTACAACTACTCGTCACTAATCCTAGCTATCATTATCGATGTCTGTTCTAGTTTGTTGGCGAGCTGGCGTGCTTGTTTGCCGTTTATCTCAGTATGGCAGTCACTGGATTCCAAGCTTGGCGTAGTGTAAAGGCACTTACATCTTCTCCCGATAGAGGCATCTCATCAATTATTCAAAAAGTTAGACGTGGCAGCAATAGTAGCAATAGCAGTAGTAGTAGCAGTAGTAGCAGTGACAATGAAGGCACTTCCGATTCACATAGGAGACACAGGAATCCAGCCGAGATATTGAAGAAAGCGAAAGAAGAGATTAGAGAAGAGCTGGAAGAGGCACGCGAAAAGATCGAAAAGATCACGGACAAGGCCAAGAATAAACTGACTAACAAGAAGGACGAAATTAAGAATCATATCAAGACCAAGCATGATGCCGTGGACAACTTGAGCGATGTCATCACTGATACAATCCGCGTTGAAGTGGGCAATATTGTAGCCGGTCGTAAACCAGTTACTAATTTCGCACGCTGTCTCTTTTGGATTCCAACTATGTGTGATATTTGCGGTACAACTGTAAGTACGATCTCGTAGTCATACGAACATAATGTGCAATGATTTAACTATTCTGTATTTTGCATTATAGCTCATGAATGTCGGTCTAATCTATACGACGGCATCTATTTATCAAATGTTACGCGGTGCTGTCGTTATCTTCTCGGCCATTCTTAGTATCATGTTCCTACGCCATCGTATTGCTCTATTCCAATGGGCCGGTCTACTTTCAGTGATGGCCGGCGTAAGTGTCGTGGGTCTCAGCGGCATTATTGGTGCTCCATCAGAGTCGAAACCGTCATCGGGTGCTGCATCAGACACGGAATCGGAAGTGGAGGAAATCGCTCGTGCCGCATTGGGCATCTTTATGGTATTGTTTGCGCAAATGTTCACCGCTGCACAATTTGTTATCGAAGAGAAGATTCTAAAGCATTACGCGTTCGATCCATTGATGGCAGTCGGCCTAGAGGGTTTCTGGGGCTGTGTCACCATTATTGCAAGCATGCCACTCGTTCACTTTACACTCGGTGTACTCAATCCCGGCGGCTTCTTTGACATCCACACTGGTTGGCATCAGTTCTGGGATAACGAGTTGGTCTGGAAGATTGGTATTGCATTCGCACTTAGCATCTCTATGTTCAACTGGTTCGGTCTATCGGTGACAAGTACGCTTAGTTCAGTAGCGCGTGCCACCATTGATACTTGTCGGTAAGTAGTCGGAACAAATATGAGCGTGAACATCTATTATCAACTAGCTACTAACAACATATTATTAACTATTGTCATTACTTGTTATTATCTATCTAGTACATTGTTCATCTGGATGGTTAGCTTGTCACTAGGTTGGGAAGACTTTAAATGGCTTCAAGTCACGGGTTTCGTCATGCTTGTCTATGGAACATTCTTGTATAACGGCGTCATCGAACCACCCAAGATACTACGTCGTCGTAGTGACAATGAACGCACCGATGAAACGGAGCCCATTCTTCCTCGTGAATAAGGATTAGATAATAATAACAGTAGCAGTAGTAGTAAATAGAATATCGTCTCGCATTATTGTCATGTTAATGTAAATTGATATTCATTCATTCGTTCATTTGTTTATTTATTATACGAAGCATTAATTAAATAAGCAATAATATTGATTTATCACATCATATTATCAATCAATGTAGGTATGTTTTTTCTAACTTTTTATATTAGAACTAACAATGCCAAGCCTTATTGGCAAGCTTTTGTTGGCAAGCAATGACAATAACATTGCTTATCCCAATAAAGAGGACTCTTGTTATGCTATACTGTATTGTATTGTATTTCTTTCTTCTACTACTTCTACTACTACTTCTTATTCTTATTCATAATCAAGTGGAACAACGTCATAACCATTGTTTTCTATTATTCGCGATTGTTTTCTATCAACATTTCTTATTCTAATCAATATATACATCTGATAAATAACAACGTACGACTATCCGAACTAATAAGAGGCATCGCTTGCCTATACGTAGTACAATTGCATCTATCTATCATTATTGTCATTCCAATAACTATCATCACAGGCGAGTGATCAATCTTCAAACCAGTTTATTCCAAAAGGATCAAACGAGCAAGCAAGCAAGTATCTCGTTTGGCGTACAAACACAAGACTGTCATTCGTTAGCATGCCTTCGCATTGTTGTTTTAGTCCAATGAGTACTACTGGATCGACTACAAGCATAGATGAATCAATTATTGGTAAGTGTTGGTAGTCTACTCTTCTATTTGCACACCTATTGTTATTATTATTATGACTAGCATGTCACTCGATAAATTCATCACATGTCGGATAATCAGACACATCATGTGATGGCGTAATGTGATCATCAGAATGATGTCATTGCTCTTTGTGTGTGTGCATACGTGTATGTATGTCGCAATTAATCTATTTTTATTAGCGACGTCTAAAAAGATAATAAGCAACAAATGAATCTTCTATTAATGATCAGCTGTACATTTCCTCTTCTTTTCTATCTCTACTACTGCTGCTGCTTTCAATCTTGCTTGCTCTCCTCGTTGTCTAAGCAGAGGCAACGATATAACATTAAATCCCATTGCAACAGAGGATAGTCTTCACGAAATGGGTATCACTCCATCACCACATCGATATATCGGTGATCATAGTGTCGGTAGAAATGCCGACTATCTAGTACGATTTCCCGTCCTTAGTGCATTATTGGACATCAACGCTACTGAAGATGAAATCTGCGAGCTAATGGCTATTACCGCAATTATGAGCGATATCGACGATGCATCACCATTTATGGATACGATTAGCGACACGGATGAAATGGAGGAACTTGTCTCCGATCAGACAGATAGAACTGAAATACCAGAAAACAATGATACTACAATGTCTGCTGCTTCTCCACAATTGTCGGAGACATCCGAGCAACCATCCAACTCGTCATCGCAAACAGTGCAACACAATGAAAGACGAAGACGCAGTTCACGCACCAGAGCACGACGTGCTCATCAAAGTTTTGCTATTGAAATGGAAACGCAATTCAATCAATTGTATCAGCATTACTTTTTACACACAAGTAACGATGAAGCGACATTAATGGAAAGTGGATTAGCATCAACTAACAGGAACACATATCAAAATGATCATGATGATGATGGTGACGATTTATTAGCAACACAACAATCACAGCAGCAACAAGTTAATTCATCTACGCAACGTGTGATTCAATCTCTACGGAATCATTTACGATTCTTACGAGAAATACGAAATAGACGAGCTGCATTAGGTATTCAGTCAGGGTACACTCATAGCACCGAGTCACATCGTTTACAATTTGATACGGTACGGGAATCGCGACAACATCGACGATGGGGCATGATATTGTCGCGGTACAGTTTCGATGCGGATATGATCGAAGCACGGAATAGCAACCATTCAGCTACTTCTCCATTGCCATCGCACACTCATTGGTTGGCTACATCCACTACGCCCTCCTCGCCCTACATATCGGACAATAATCAACAGCAACAGCGACAGCAGCAACGACAGAGTATATCCAATGAGAGTGACGATAGTGAATATGACATCCATGACACTATTGTTAATGATACGCTAGAGGTGCGTGGACAGTATCGTCGACTTCAATCACCAGAGGCATTTCGTTCAATTGTACGGGAATCTAATCAGACCCGCCAGCCTCATCCACAATCGCCAAATGTCCATCTATTGGAGCACCGATCGCCTAGTTTTGCTGATATAGCATCAATACGTGGCTCATTAGGTGAGATCAATGTGATATATACTATCAGATTGGATTAACTAATCATTATTTCTTTATTTATCTATGGATAGCTCGTCGTTTTGCTAGAGAACAATCAAGACTAATGAATAATGAACATAATCATCATCATCAAAATGCATCCCATTTAAGTTCCTTGTTTATGAACACCAATGAGAATAATGATCCATTTGGTATATTCTCTTATGTAAGTATTGACCATGAACATGTAAAAATATACACGCTAATTGATATCATCTTTAATAGGATACCACACATATGGATGATGTAGAACGACAACCTAACAATACGGAACTATGGAATACCATTGGTAGAATGTTAACAGCATCCAATGATGATGACGATGATAATGACGAATTTGACTACGAAGTATGTGGAATCAAGTGCACTTGTTGTCTGATCGATTCTAACGTACTTTGACTATTGAATAGGATTTACTGGCATTGTCGGAACTTATTGGAGAAGTGCGATCACGAGGTGCTTCCGAGTATCAACTGGCACAATTGAAACAAGTCACAGTTGAGGAACATAAGCGTAGTCTTGACGTAACGACCAATGTTGACATGGAACTCTACCGGTAAGTGTCGTGTCATTCCTTAGTAGTAGTATTGCTCATGACAACTTAATAGATGTACCATTTGTTTGGACGAATACGCACCCAAAGAGATGGTCAATGTATTTCCTTCATGTAATCATGTGTAAGTGACTTTTCTTTTTGTTATACCCTGCTTTATTCTAATAGTATACTGTCTAGATTTCACGAAATCTGCATACAACAATGGCTTACTCATAATCAAGCCTGTCCCCTATGCCGATGTATTATTTAGTTATTCAGTCATCAATGATATGAAATATTTTATATACATATCTGTTACATACTCTATCATTATTATTATAGTTGATATCACAATCAATAAAAACATTGACGATTAACATAGTACGCGTCATAAATCTAATATTGATCTGTCTATTTAAGTGTCGTATATTGGACACGATTCTTCATTATAGCAACGAACAAATAAACAAACAAACAAACAAGTGGGACCCATTCATTTCTCCTCTACCTATCTATATCATTTACGCTATTTATTATTATTCCTAGCCTAACCACCACTGCCATTATTGTTGTTATTGTTGGCATTAGTGCTATCGTCATCGTCCGCGTATTATTTAATTTATTAATTTATTGATTTACACTTGTGAACCATTTGCATCAAAACAATGGCGATGAAAATCAAGCTTCGCCTACTTATACTAGCTGCTGTGAGTACTGCCACCACAATTACCGCCGAACAAGAAGTAAACGTGAAGCATATTCGACCAGGTCCACTAGCGAACTACGCCACTCGTGTAACATCATCTGGCCTCCTACGCTTGAGCAGACCATTCGGCAATCCTGACAACCCCAAGGATATCGCCATTAAGTTTGTGCATAGTCAGCTTCATCCGTCTGACGGTAGTTTTACCGTGAAAAATGCTTATTTCACCAGGAATATCGGTGTCACGCATGTCTACCTGAAACAATTGGTGCACGGTATCGAGGTGGCCAATGGTGATTTCGCGGTACACGTCGATTCCACGGGTAATGTTGTAGCGTATAGTGACAACTTCCATCGTAGGACGAGTCCATCGCAGGAGATCGTATGGACCGGTCAGTTGTCCAATCAGTTTGTCGATCCGGTGGCTGCGTTGAAAGCAGTGGCTGATTATATTGGTAAACCCATTGATACCTCGAAACTTACGAAGGCACCGAGACAAGATCCAAAGACGTCGAGACATCAAACGATCATCAAGGGTGTTTCCTTTGCCGTTGAGGATGTACTCGCGCAGCAATCCTACGTGCACACCACACCAGGCACGTTGGAGGCAGCCTGGGAGTTCTTCGTTAGAATGCGTGCCAACTACTTTCACGTACATGTATCGGCCGATGGTACAAAAGTGCTCGCTCTCAACGATTGGACGTCGTCCGCCACGTATAATGTACTTAAACTAAGCGATAAACGTCCCGATACAAGTGCACGTACACTCGTCACGAATCCACAAGATAGAATAGCCTCGCCGAAAGGTTGGCACTACTTGAATGGAACGGAAACGAATACGACCGAGGGCAATAATGCTCACGCGCTAATACCAAGTTATCGACCTACCACTACACCTAAATTCCAACCGAATGCAACCAATCATGTATTCGACTTTCCGTTAGATCTTACGAAAGATCCGGGCACCTATAAAGCGGCTGCAGTTACGAATTTGTTCTACATTACCAATATGATGCATGACATTTTCTATCGTTATGGATTCGACGAAGTAGCCGGTAATTTCCAGCAGGACAACTTCGGCAAAGGAGGTGCAGGCAACGACTCTGTGATTGCTTACGCGCAGGATCCGGACGACATGAATAACGCTCGTTTCACCACGCTACCCGACGGTGAACACGGCGAGATGTACATGTTCATCTGGGATAGAACGAGGCCCATGCGAGATGGCGACTTTATGAACGAGATTGTCATGCACGAGTACTCGCACGGTATCTCGACACGATTGACGGGCGGTCCAGCCAATGTCGACTGCCTCATAGAGGGCGAGTCGGGCGGGATGGGCGAGGGATGGAGCGACTTCTTCGCCATTGCACTCCAGATGAAATCGACCGACACGCGTAACACCACGTATACCATGGGTGAATACGTGTACGGTCAGAATATCCGCCATTATCCGTATGCCACCAGCAAGGATGTTAACCCCACCACGTATGGTCTAGTCTACAAGGATGGCTGGGATTGGGAGCATGCTATTGGCGAGATTTGGGCAAACATCCTATACGAGATCTACTGGAATCTTGTGGAGAAGCACGGATTCACCGAGGATGTTCACTCGGCGGATATCACCAAGGGTAATACGTTGGCATTGCAACTAGTGGTCAATAGCATGAAACTACAACCGTGCAATCCTACATTTATCACGGCTCGCGATGCCATTATCCAAGCGGAACAATTGCTAACGAGAGGCAAGAACAAGTGTCTATTATGGTCTGCGTTCGCTAAGCGTGGTCTCGGTCTCAATGCAACGACAGATGGTGTATTCGAGACAAAGGAAGACTTTACCTTACCGAGCTATTGCACTAACAAATAAAGTGTATTTGCGCTCACTGGATTAATTACGCATTGTTGTAAACATTCAGAACTACATTGTAAATAACTATTTTTATATTACTTTGGTTGTTGCCATACGTCAAATGTCCGTGCTATTCTCCTCCATCCATACATGATTGCATGCTGTAGTGCTTTAAAACAAACGTAAACGATTAATGAACAAAGCACTAGACCAAATAGCATGTATCCGTGGAATTGCGGTTTGGTATGCTGACAGAATTCCCTTGGAAAGAGGGCATACCTTGTAATTGTTCATACATGGTGGATATGTAATCGGATACAAAGGTAAAGGGCGCTAGTATCTCCCAATGCCTATTATATGCAGGATAACTACGTAGACGAGTTCCACTAGGATCGAATAAAAGTTGCGTGTTACCCGCTCGCATTTCATTCATGACAGCATCGATGGTAAAATTGCTTGTTTGCATTACCGTCCAGGCATACGCCCCATCCGGATTGTGAAGATCGCTACCAGTAATGGCGAATATGGATCGACCAGTTGGATGTGTGCTACGTCGTTGTCGAAGTGCTTCGTATGACTGATAATCGAATGTATCACCATTAATTAGTTCCACACCTAATTAGCAAGTAAGAAAGAAAATGATCAGCTTTATCTTCTTGTAGTAATTGTGCATGTCTATCTACCATCAATGCCCATATCAATCAGTTCATCAAGTGTCGGATGATCGGGTAGTGTTGCCACTTGGAAATAACGAGCTGTTCTATGCGACCACGGTATATGATTGACCACCACCTATTGACATGAAATTATTCATCAGGAAAACGACTACGAGTACAAGTAATAACAGCTTACCAAGCCACCTTGCTCGTGTACTTGACGCATAACCCTTCGTAACTCGTCATTAGTAGGTCGAGCTGAATCAACAGGTATGGTAGTATTTATATTGATAAGATTCATGTGAATACGACAACAGCTACAACGACATCTTTAGTGAATAACATAAGAAGATATGATGTGATATTGTAGTATTACCTATACTCTTGCGCTGGAATCACCAGTATTCTATTGGGATATCGATATCTCGCATAGGCTTGTGCCTTTAGTCCACCCTCTATCGTGTTATGATCACTGACTATCAAGGCATTATAACCATGAGCTATTGCATTAATCAGTTAGCGGTGTACATGGTAACAATCTACAAATACATATGTGTATATATCTCCTCACCGATTGCCCAGTCAACCAACTGATTAGGATAGAGTTTTCCATCAGATATAGTCGTATGCGTATGTCCGTCCAATCTAATATTATACCGAGTATTATTCGTAGATTCGGATAAACTAATGGGGATCAATCGATTATTCGGCCCTTCGATTCCGTTAAACGCTAACGCCGAATAGTTGTACTGACTTGGTTCAACAAGTAATAACTTTAACAATATGGCAATGACAATGATGCCCATTAGTAGTGCGATCACTTGACATACCGCTACACCCATCCATTTAGTGATATCATAGCACTGCTTAATAATTATCGATTGATGTTGTCGCATAAATGACTTTATCGTTGATGATGCACGCTCTTCCGTAGATTTACCATGATCTGACAATGTATCCACATCGTCTATAGCAATGATCGTGTCATTATTACTCTCGGTAGGCTCGACTAGATTGTTCAATCCTATTCCTCTTCAGACATTGTTCGATGTCGATATCGAACGGCTGCATCTTCAAGTGTGGACGACATATGAGTCGATTCAATCATACTCGTTGCCCTCACCTGTCACTACGAACAATAAAATAGAAATTACCGAACTAACCTAGAGACAGGTAGTTGACAATCTCATAAAATTGATTCCATCCATATCTCACTTAATTAGTCTTAGTCGTTATATATTCTACTAGATCATTTCTACAACTTATTTTGTTCCATTTAGTATCATTATAAATGTATATCTACGCTACATGACTCATATTATACCATATTCACATTACACATGTGCTATTCCAAAAGAGATACTATCAGGTTAAAATATTTATCCATAGCTGTTGAATATACACTAAAGCGGAATCATATCGATAAGCACTAGAAGAAATGAATAAAAACATATCATTACCGAGTGCATCACATAAAAGAAGAGGAATAGGAAGAGGACTATTGAGTAATGCCATTAGAGAACTAAGAATGGAATCTATCCATATCACATAGGGTATTTATGCCTGTTTGGCAGGATTGCCACGCTTTCGCTTATAATCTTTCACTGCCGACATGATAGCATCTTCAGCGAGCACTATTACAATTGGTATTCATGGTTAGCGTACCTTCCTATGCATGAAATAGACTATGACAACAACACTTACTGGAGCAGTGTAGTTTAACAGGCGGTAAACAAAGTTCCTTGGCTATTTCCGTATTCTTAATCTTGACTGCCTCATCTAGATGTAGACCACGTACACGCTCGGTCATGTATGAGGATGAAGCGATGGCCGAACCACAGCCGAATGTCTTGAATTTGACATCAACAATCTTGCCTGTGGCTTCATCAACTCGGATTTGCAGTTTCATAACATCACCGCATGCCGGTGCACCCACTAGACCAGTACCCACATCAGGGTCGGATTTAGGCAGTGAGCCGACATTTCTTGGTCGTTCATAATGATCAATAACCTATGACAATAGATATGATTAGACAACTGACTAATGACTACAGTCATTGAGTGCAAGAGGGAGGCGAGGTACTTGTGGCTATCTATGCACGTCGAGTGCAGTGTACCTCGGCTTCAACCACCACTCTGCTAGTGACTAACCTTCTCGTGGTAGCTACGAACTGCCACAGCACCAAGCGGTAGGGCAGCAGAACGAGTCTGACCCATAACAGCTCTGGCTAGTAGACCACGTCGAATAGACTGTTGGCCGATAGATAGTGTGTTGCGCAACATGTTTCTTAGTGATGTAAGTAGTTAGATCAGAGACTGAAGTAATGAAGAAGAGGAAGAAGAAGAAAAGGAAAAGAAAAGAACCAATCCAATAAAGAAATGGGATGTGTGTGTGTGCGTGTGTGTCTCGTCATTTACTAGATGAGTGTACAATGAACGGTATCTGATTTTCCCGTTGATTCATAAATGGCAATTCCAGTTATCAGATAGCAAATGAAAGATACCATCATAATAATCATGCTTACTTCAATTACCATCAATGTTCTCATCATCTCCATCATCATACTGTCATTAGATTGTCATCAAATAAGACACTATACACTTGCTAATAATACTAATAATAATACAAATAATGAGCTGCACTTTATTTCACTTGTAGTATGAACCTTAGTTTATTCATTCACAAACCACGTCATTCATGTAATACAACAGTAACATTTTGGAGAGATAAGCTATATCTGTCTTTATTGTAAAAGCAATAAAATGATGATAAAGCCTTAGATGGTGGATGGTCAGCGGTTACTCTTCATATAAATCATTAATGGCTGGATTGTAGAAAAGTGAGTGTTCACCTAATAACAGTAATGATACAACATATGAGACGTGTTTAGCAATACAAATACTCGATGAGTGGTGGTAATAGTGGTATACTACGCATTATAAACAGCGTAGATTGAACTTACCGTCACCGAATGGGAATGGCTGTCAACAACCAACGATGAACCATTGGATCGACGCGATTTGTTTATTTATTTATGATTTGTTATTTAGTAGTCAGACACATAAGCATTCTAGGTTACTATCGCTATTTATTATGTCAGTAGAGTATACTTGCCTTGTTACGGATCATAAGGTAAGAGTATTTAATGTGCTCGGCAGGATGATGCTTCTCATGTTCTTCATGCTCAACCATCAAACGGTGGGCGTTATACGTGGCCAAAAACAAGACTGGAATAGCAGCAATGGATACCTTGTGCCAGAGAGCGGAAGCATCTACAATTAGTATTAGTAAGAGATAGCATAGTCGCATATTACGCTACGGTATTATTTACGTTCGGCGTGTTCACGGATGGCTTCACGTTCAGCCAAATAGCTTTCAGCAGAGGCAGTGCTGTAAAGACGGCGAGCAGCCTGAGTACGGCCTAGATGACGTAGGACAGCAAATGTCATGGTGGACAACAAGGATAGATCCAACGAGAATATGGAATTCAATAAAAAGAGAAAAAGATTGAGTGAGATCAGGTAGATGTGTTAGGAATAAGGAACGAGAAAATAAGGAGTTGATCAAATGAAAAGGATGATGATGCGGGTGGATTCGCGTGTGCTAGATTGGTTTAATTTGTCGCTAATTCATGCTACAATGAGGAAGGGAAAATATATTCAACTTTTTTAACTAATATTCATATACTCTTATCAAAAGCAACTATGACAGATTCATTAACGACGACCACAACAACAAACACTACTGACACGCTAACAGAGCGACAGGAATGGGTTAAGCATATGCGTTTACAGTTTTGTATTCGTGAAGAATTTGACTTGCCCTGTAAAGTAATCCACGAAGATGGCACACTCAATCAAGCGTAAGTTATTACTAGCACGATATAACGACTGGTCTATTTACTTATTGTATTACTATTGCTATTAGATACTTTCGACCTGATCCATCTCTGTTTCAATCGGTAACAGAACGTAAATGGACGGATAAAGAACGCGATTTATTGATTCAAGGCATTGAAAAGTATGGTATCGGGCATTTTCGCGAAATATCGGAAGAGCTCCTTCCAGACTGGGTCAGTATTATATTAACTGTTTGCTTTACTGCTATAAGCAATCCTATACTCTAACTAACTAATCATATGCAGTCGGGTAACGATCTACGTCTAAAGTGTATTCGATTAGTTGGACGACAAAACTTGCAATTGTATCGCGACTGGCGAGGTGATGCCACGGCTATTCAACGTGAATACGAACGTAATCGATCTATCGGCCTAGCATTGAATGCTTGGAAGGGTGGTGCACTCGTCTACGACGATGATGGTAAAGTGCTAGCAGAGATTATGGCAACTGAATCGACTAGTTCGTAGAAATGAAGAAGAAGCGAATAGATACTACAATGATCTTTTTATTACTATCACTCGTGTTACTATTACATGTTTACAAATAAACAACTAGCTAATGCTTATATAAACTAAATGTTATTAAGATGAGCAGGTTCATAATGCTGCTACTTATGCATACCCGCATCCTCCCCCCTAAAATGTCACTATCTTACTGTATGTGTAAATACGCTCTATTCATTTTATCAAAGTTTGTTGCTTTTCCTTACTCTATTAGCATTCTTTGACACACAACACGCCTACACACACACACACCTACGCACACACTTTCTTCTCTTTTCTCTCTTTCTTTCTACTTGTCTATCAGTTTTTTCTTAACTGCCACCGTTGTGGTCTGTCGTTCGTGTAGTTGTTGCTGTAGCTGTTGGTGTTGCTCGCGTTGTTGTTGTTGTTGTTGTTGTTGGCGCTGCAACTCCAATTCTAAATCTATACAACTTGAAACTTACAATCAATACCGTACCCGATACTATTGTAGTCTAACTAGTTCTCGTTCCTCCATTACACTCACTAGCCATGGCCAACTACCTTACTCAAGATTCGGTGGCACAACTCCGCCAGCTGCTGGGTCACCTGGTATCGGCCGACAATATGCAGCGATCACAGGCGGAACAGCAGCTTAATCAATTTTGGATGGCTGAACAACCGGATGCACTTTTACTCGCTCTCACTCATTTGTCTCGACACGACTCAGGAGCAGACGTAAGTATACGAGATTACTCGCTAATAGTCGATATATATATATATATATATATCGATGCAGGTAGAACTGTATGCTATATGTACAACTGCTTGTTCGGTGATATCGTCGTCATTGTAAATGCGGGTGTTTTTTTTTGCTTTTTTTCCACTACATCGGTCTAACGTGTGACGTAGATACGCTCGTTTTCCGCCGTGCTCTTTCGTCGCCTAGCCTTTAAAAGTCCCCCTAAGCTCGCTAGTACAAATGAAGCCTTGGCTGTTACAGTGTGGGATACCGTATTGGATGAGACGCGAGCTCGTTGTATGCAAGAATTGCTACTAAGCCTAAAAGATGAAGCAACCGGTCCTGTATTGCACAAACTAAGTGATACCATTGCCGAGTTGTACAAGAATGTAGTCAATCGTGGTCGTAAGTAATCTTGTTAATATATGTATAATGAAACAGCTCATCAACTAATACAACTCATTCGATAGAACCTTGGCCAGCATTAGAAACACTACTATTCGAATTGTGTAATGCTCCCGTGGCTGATCGACGTGATTGCGCCTTTCGTATTTTCGCCTCGATCCCCGCCATTCTTGAGGGACAACCACCAGAAAACGTGCTTAATGCATTCTTGGGACGACTATGCGATGAAAATGCCGCAGTAAGTTGCTAACAAATACTGCTATTGCTATACGAGTGCAATGTTGTTGATGATAATTTCATCTAGGTGCAATTGTCTTCTATGCGCGCATGTGTAGCATTCCTCATGGAGGCAGATGTACGTGTTCGCAATGGATTCGCTGCAGTTATGCCGCAAATGCTACGTGTTCTCGTGAATCTTATGGAACAACAGGATGATACTTTGGTGAATGATGCTCTATCAATCTTCATAGAACTTGCCGAGCGTTTGCCTAAATTCTTTAGACCTATTCTTATCGAATTGGTTGGTACTTGCATTAAGATCATGTCAGACAAGACCAAATACGAAGAACGTATCCTTTATGCATCAATGACAAACTGCTATGTAAATGACTCGACTTGACTTGACTCTTGATGATTTGTATTGCTTGTATGATAGGCACGCGTCAATCTTCCCTTGAACTACTGTTGACCCTATGCGAGGCATCGCCATCTATGATGAAAAAGTGCCAAACTTTGCCGTCACCATAGTACCACTTTGTCTAATGATGATGGCCGAGTTGGAAGACGATGAAGGCTGGTATACCACGGATGATGTAAGTATTCGCATGAATATGAACTACAATCATGACTAATCTTACATGAACATATCCGTGTAGCCTGGACAAGATGATGTCGATGAAAACTACATCATTTGCGAACAAGCAATGGATCGATTGGCTCGTGCCTTAGGTAAGTAGATCAGAAAGCGGATATATATAGTATTCATATATATATATATCAATTAGGTGGACCCATATACTTCCCGTGTCATTCCAATATATCCCGATATGCTACGATCCAGTTCATGGTCACAACGTCATGCTGCACTAATGGCCATCTCATCGATTGCTGAAGGTTGTGCGAAGATTATGGAGAAAGAATTGGGAAAAGTAATAGAGTAAGTGGATTGTACTAATGTATGTTGTTAACAAGTAATAATCTACTAATGATACAATGATTACAGATTAGTATTGCCTTCATTCCAAGATGCACATCCACGAGTTCGATATGCAGCATGCAATGCTATTGGACAAATGTCTACTGATTTTGCGGTAAATATATCGATATTTATTACTGTACACGATATCTAATAGCTATTAAATAGGGCGTTTTACAACAACACTTCCATCAAGCAGTACTGCAGAAACTAATACCTGCGATGGATGACGCAGATCACCTAGGTAACAATCTTAATACAATACAGATCATGATAGAATTGACTCATTAACACGTTACAAATGATAGGGTACAAACACACGCTGCTGCTGCTTTGGTTAACTTTTGTGAAGCTGCCGACAAAGAGATACTTGAACCATACATGGATGCTATATTAGAGAAGTTGATGGCTATATTGAACACGAACAAGATGTACATGCAGGAACAAGCCATCACTACTATTGCCACGATTGCTGATAGTGCGCAAGATCGATTTGTGAAGGTATTTATACAAAGAGCATTGCTGTATATCATTTTAGTATGCTTATTAATATCATCATCATCATTACTATTGTTGTTATAAATTACTAGTTCTATGGAACTATTATGCCAATATTAATGAATATATTGGTACAAGCTGCTACTCGTGAATATCGCACACTTCGTGGTAAAGCACTAGAGTGTGCCACACTCATTGGTAAGTGATTATTGTTATAATAGTTATACATTATTAATCATCCATTAAACTATTATAATAGCCCTAGCTGTAGGCAAGAAGGTGTTTGCCGCTCATGCTCAAGCATTAATCAATTTAATGATCCAGATGCAAGGTACGAGTATGATCATCTGTAGAATTGCAACTAATATATACACTATATACACTATATAAATAGAAACAATAATGGATTCTGATGATCCACTCTCCTACTATTTGCTACAATCATGGGCACGTATCTGTAAGGTACTCGGTCCTGATTTTGCCCCATATCTTCAAGTGGTACTGCCACCACTAGTGAGATCTGCACAACTCAAGCCTGATTTCACTATTGTTGATGGTGAGTAGCTAATACTGCTATGGTATACATATAATATATATATCATGTGCTAATTTGCATAATGTCTTTTATGCTAGGAGAAGAAGACGCAGAAAAGAACTTCTCCCCCGAGGATGGATGGGAGTTTGTGGGCATTGATGGTCAGCAGTTCGGTATAAAGACCACGGTTCTTGATGAGAAATGCGCCGCTGTCGAGATGTTCGTCTGTTACGCTCGTGAACTCGGCCCGGTATTCCGACCCTACGTTGAACAAGTACTCGATATTGTATTGCCATTACTCAAGTTCTACTTCCATGAAGGTGTCCGATTTGCAGCAGCCACCGTTATACCCATGCTATTATGTTGTGTTTCCCAAACAGAACCACGTAAGCATACAAGTTACAAACAAGAAATGACAACCTACTAAATATAAACTATATAATTATATAGGCGATGTGGCTACAGTACAACAATTATGGACAATGATATGTCAACGATTGAACGAGGTTACCTTTAGCGAGGCAGATCCAAGCTTCCTTCAACAATTGTTCGCCTCTTATAGCGATGTAAGTGAATGATTTACCATATCCATTACATACTAATAGTGTGTGTCATTAGTGTGTTGAAGAATTAGGCGATAACTGTATGACAGTGGAACAATTGGGACTATTCACCAATGCTCTTGAATCACAATTGAAAGAATACTGCCAACGATTAAAGACACGACAAGGTAATGACGAGTAGATATGTATGATTACAGATAGGATATTCACACTTTAACTAATGAATACAGAGGAACGAGAACTGCAAGGATACGAGAATGAAGATGACGATGCCTTTACATTAGAGGAAGAAGAGGATGATGCCATGCTAGCTGAGGTATGATCTATTATAATCTATAGTATTAATGTGGTCATTAACAAACATGTCTACTATTTCAACTAGATGTCGAAAACACTACATGTGATCCTTAAAACGCATAGAGATGCATTCTTCCCTTATTTCGAGCAATTACTACCATTTGTTGATGGATTCCTTGTAAGTAATTGTCAACTAAGTAAATGACACAATGACTAATATGTGTCAATCTACATTCTAGATTAATAGTAATCCATCATCACGTCAATGGGCATTATGTCTAGTGGATGATATTATTGAATTTACTGGTGCAGCATCATGGCATTATCAATCTCATTTCCTTACACAATTGATACAAGCCATTACTGATGATAGTATGTAGTAACACTAATAGATGACAATTAGAGATATATATAACAGTATTAACTAATAATACTAGATGAGAATATACGTCAAGCGGGTGCCTATGGCATTGGTGTATGTGCTCAATTTGGTGGGCCACCCTATCACGAAGCATGTACAGGTAAGTGAACTTTACTATCTGTGTGTATGTATGTAATCAATAGAACAATTATCTAATAACATGTCATCAATATAATAGCGGCTGTACCTCAACTACTTAAAGTAGTGCAGGCGCCTAATGCTCGTGATGAAGAGAACGTGTATGCCACCGAGAGTGCAGTGGCAGCATTAACAAAGATATGCAAGTTTGCTCCTAGCCAATTGGATCTTAATGCCATCCTGCCAATCTGGTTTGGTGCTCTTCCCATGCTAGAGGACTACGAAGAAGCTCCTTTGACTTACACGTTCCTATTGTCATTATTAAATGCGTAAGTAATGATATACTCTTATCTATACTATCAAGATAATCTACTAACTATTCATCATTAGACAACATCCGGCATTGCCAGTCAATCATGAACATATCTTTTTGCATTTAGGCAAGATATTCACTGATGTGTTATCGTTAGACTTTCTTCCCTCAGAGATATGTCATCAAATGCATGACATGCTAAAGAAGATGGTATCAGAGGAAGCAGGTGAAATGGGTCGTAAATTACTAGGATCATTGGATGTTGATAAACGAGCCACCCTTACTCGATTGGGTTACCTTTAATAGGATATATATATATATGAATTAATTAATTAATAGTATATCACATCCTAATGATGCTTACCCTCTAATAATGCTTGCTTCATCGTCACTTGATTGCAAGTTATATTGCCTTCTTTAAGCCGATATTACAACATCATTAACTCGTCATCATATCAAATTGATATTGTTTTTTTGGAAATAAATGCTTTATAATAAAAAAGTTCTCGTAGGATAGAGATAATCCAAACCGGATAATGCGATACTCTTATCGAGTGATGCTGGTACAGAAAGTGAACGATCCCATTGCTTACCCAATTGATAGAGTGTTTGTACTTGCATATGAATATGTTGTCTCAACTAGATACACATTCATTATCATATGAGTGCAGTTATATGAATACATTCATTGTTTACTTACTTGTGATAGATCAATGGCATTATTGTTAATCATAGATGACCAATTAGATTGATCTACTACTAGAGATGGTGGATTAAATGGACGACATTGTAATAGTTGCCATAGCTTCTGTTCTATTACTTGTAATTCATCTAATGGTGATGACATATCTGCTCTTAATAGATTAGATGATTCATTAGATTCTACTAATGGAGCTGTTAGCGGTATTAATTTACACCAGAAAGTAATGAGTACATGATTGCATGGATCTATTCAATAGTTAATTGGCAAGAATGGTATACATGTCAATGATTGCTACTCACTTGATAGATCATATTGAATGGTTAATGCTTGATGTGTTTCAATCCATGTAGTAATAAATGTTAATAGATTACTCCATAGCCATAGAGTAGTAGGTGAGATATCATTCTAATCACACATATATGAGTATATAGATATATAGATATACGTTAATAATGACTACTAACCATAATACAGGCTAGATTACGAATGATTAGTTGTACGGTGTAGGTGGCTTCCAAGTAGAAATGCTTACACGCCTTACTCCTATGATGCATGCCTAGTGATAACCAATCGGATGGCCATGTACGAATAATATCCGTATAAATGATGAGTAATGTTGCACGTTCACGCCAAGTGAATTTGTACGATTGTTCAAGTAAGCGTACACGTAAATTTGCTATATTTGATTGCCTATATTACACATAAAGAGGATAGTTGATTAGAATACAAACAATTTCTCTCTCTCTTTGAGTACTTGCCAGATCATTCTATTCTGTCGATTTTCTATAGCTTCATCATTATCCTCTAGTAAAGTATTCCTAAGAGATGCTACTAGCACCGCTTTATCCGTAATACATAATTGACCACATGCATCCATTTTAACATAGGGGAAATATCGATCGGTCAGGATAGATACTAAAGTAGCCACTTGATCCTGTGGTAAATGACGAATTCGTTGTATAACACTCCATCGATCACTATAATGGATATAGAAGGAGAGTATGGTGTCAATAATAGTATGAATAAATTGCTGCTAGTAGTACTAGTACTCACCTTAATGATACTTTGAACTCTGCTTGTGTAAAGAATACCAATTCATTCAAATGAATTCGATGACTAACACTATCCGCTAAGAATACCGCACCATGTTTAGTGATGGCCGTAATGATACGTTGGATTGTTGTGGCATACGTGAGTTTGCGTGTTGGTTCAATCGACTATACAAACAGTAATAATAGTAAGCTATCAATTCAGATTTACTCGAATCAGCTATCATATTACCTGATAATAATCCTTTAAACTAATCAGTAACGATTTAATATAATGTGTATCCTTACGAATCTGTAATGCATCGGGAACAGTCGTCCAGTGTAGTTGTCCCATCTGTTTTATGACAGCTAGTAGTAATGAATAAGTAAGCGTAGTTCATTAATGAATGGTTCACTTTCTCTATTTACCTATTAGTAATGATTCACGTAATGATCCAAATGCTTCATTTGTAATAGGCCATCGAGTAGTAACATTGTAAAAGGCTGATAGTCGTGGATGTTCACGCGCCATCGATGATAATGTATTGGTGTAGCGATAAAGGGACGATGAAGTGTCTGGTGCACCTATACTCTTGAACCATATATCTAGTAGTACATCATCAAATAGCTAGTATACTCACGATTAGTCTATCTATATGTTGGCAATAATGCAACTATTATACTTACAATCAAGAGGGTATGATCAAGTACGAGTAGACGATTTAGGTATATTAATAGAATGGAGTTACGCGACTTGGTTGAACTGATCAACATTAACGAGTATTTACTATAATCGAATAGGAAACTCTCCCATGACTAGAACACTCGTTAATAAGAGTATAGTATTGACTTGCTTGATAATAAGCATTTACCTTTGCATGACGACGAACCATTGTCCATGTACATTGGGCGAATAACTCGGTCAACTGTTCTAGTAGGGTTTCCTTGATCGTTTTATCCTCACCCAAAGGTAGTAGATCTACATACATGTTAGTAAACAAACGACATAATAATAATAATAAGTGCTTACTATGAATGGACACTCGTGTTAATAGTTGATGTAGCGGTGCTAGTAAATGCTGATCAATCATCTATCATAGTATAAGTTAATGTATATATAATAATGCACACTATTCACTTTACCTTTTGTATAGCGGTTTCTTTATTTTCTATACAATGCAATGTATTAGTGAATTACTATGAATGCGTAATAGTAATGTAGCACTTACGTAAATCCATAGATGTAGTTGACGTGATAGGTATGGCTTTCAACCAACAATCCAACATATTTCGTACAAGTTTATGCGCCTCTTCACGTATTAGCATGGGATAACGATACGATGTCACTACTGCTAAATGATACCATCCTGTAATCAGATATTAACAAATGAATACACATTCCATGTTAACTACATTACATAGCTGTTATATCATTTCATTTACCTTGATTCAATAATATACATGAAATGGCGTGCAAATCTCCCGGTGATGATCGATTCACTTCATCGATGAGATGTGACAACGTTCGTAGTATCTCGTTGATCCATCGTGTCCTCTGTTCTTGTTCCGTTTTCCATCGCATATTCAGCATGGAACAATCGAGTGTCGATGAGGTTGACTCGTAATGTTGACACGCTTGCTCTAATTCTTGTGTCAGTTTAGCAATCACCTCTACAGGTTGACGACCATGTCGACAATAGACACGAGCTAGACTTAGACATTCACGTAGACAAATACGTCTAGCCACTAGATCACGCGTATCCGGTGGTAAGAAACGAAATAGCAAATCTGAATAAGGTCTGTCCACTAGAGGAATGGTAGCATCTGCCAGTGTAACTACTAGATTGCAATGATGATGCAATTGATCTCGTCGCTGTTCAATAGATTCGCCATAACTCGTGATATCATTGTTATTCATTGGAAATCGTATAATACGCGTAGGTAAAAAACGAGACACAAGTGCAGACAATACTCGTGTCTCTCGTGAACGATCTGTTTCCGTTTCTATTAATTCAATACTAGTGTCCATTAGATTAGTCATCAATCGTAATAATAAATTATGCTACTCACTGATTAACTAACGATTTCATACTTGCACCAAGCAGATTAAGGAAATTGGACAATTCAATGGCATTGGCACTGCACATTAACTGCATACTATCGAAATACGAGTATACTAGTCGAAGTAATGGGACAGAAGCTGACCAATTAAACCAAGTTACACATTGCCAACTTGTAGTAAGCAAAGCATTAATGGCTGTCGTATGTGATTGATTGATTGCCGTATTCATTAGCAGTTGTAGTAATAGCCAACCAGAGTATTCCTCATGTGTATTCATTGTATTCCTACTAATTCGTATAGATAAATGTTGTAGATGACTGGCTACTATAATCCATGCTTGTAAGCGTTGTCGATCATCCAAGTCGACATTATCGAGTGACCAAGTGGCGGTCGGTTGATGACGTACATTTTGTTGAGGTGTCACATTGTGCATCAGCATCATATTGAATTCCTGCCAGAACTCATTTGGTCCAGCTACTTGTACAATGGTGCACCAACTGCAAAGTAACCAATAGCCAATATCATTACTCGTATTGAATGTATTTCGCGAATAAAGTTGTCTCAATGCTTCAATCGTAGATGTCACATCGAAACTAAGGAGATACGTCATTTGATGCTGTATCATACGTAGCAATAGATTGAGCGTATCATTACATACGGATGAACAATCGACATGCAGGGACATTTCATCTCTGGCAGGTCTAGCTAAAAGATCAAGCCATAGAATCATGGCTATTCGCATTTCAATAAACAGCGCAATAATTGATATGTTATCCCTATGATATCCAAGTCGATTATTGCTCTCCCATTCCAGTGTGATTACAAATAGTTGCTCTATACTGGTTAGAAGAAGCTTATAGTGTTCGGCAGATGGTAGATTGTCTGACAATACAAAGAATCGCTCTATGAATAGGAATATTCTACAGAATAATTGATGACAAGTTGCTTCATCTATTCTATCTTCATGATACGTGACTTCATCAGACAGACCCAATAGAATGCTCATGTGTCGGGTAATACGTGCAAGTAATGTTGGCAGTATGATAAGCACCTCTTCAACATTAGAAAACTGTACAGTATGTCCCATACAATGCCATGATTGCTCCAGACTCATCTCACTACCCTCCTCCTTATAACCATTGGCTAACCCGGTAAATGTCAGCAAGTCGGGAGGACGTGGTAATACATTAACTAGATCTAATTGTTGTTCATCGAAATGATCCTGTATACCGTTATAACTATGGTGAATGTAATCGGATTCCATAGGTTCAACGAATGTTCTCCTACAAAAGACATTAGAATATATACATAAATATATATATGAGCTGGTCTCTTACCGTGTTGTCGCTTTATTCACTCGCTTATGCTTGGCATTACGTTTTACAGCTGGCTCTTGTATATGAATTAACTTTTGTCGAGGTCGATCAAATTGTAATGCCTTGCTTATGGATATCGGTCGACAGAACTGCCTATGAGCAATATGGAGAAAATGAGGCATGGCTGTTTTACTTGTTCGTTCCCGCTTATCCTCCACGATATTCCGATGATAATTACGTAGGAATGGATTATTGGTCAATGAACGACGAAGTTGTCGAGTAGATGTGCTACGTGGTCGATATGCACTCGAGCGTGATGATGGATTTCTTATTGTATTTCGTTTACGACTAGAACGAGCAGATGCCGTTGATCGCGATCGTGTATTTGATGGATGTTGCTTCTTTCTACGAGTAGGTGTATTTGATTTAATTGAAGGGAAATAGCCAGGATGAAAAGTGTTATCTTCAATATCACTTGATGATGAGTCAGATGGGATAGCATAATGTTGCTGTTGTTGACTTGCCAACTCTTCGACTTGCATTAGCGATGATGCCAATGAATAATTATTGTTATCATCATTGTAGAAATCAATAGAATCTGGTTCCTCTTGAGCAAATACATCATTATGTGATATGATCAAACTATCCATAGGTGGTGGTGTGGATGATATACGAATTGTAGAGGTTGCTGTGTCATTTGAACTCGCTGTATTGTAGCTGTCATTATGTGATCTACTGCTAGGTGGTTTGTTCTGTGCTAGTGTAGGATTTGATCGCCATTGCTCCAATCGATTGATTCTAATGAATGATGCTGGTAATTTGCCACGAAGAGCACCTGCAGTCACTTTACGCGGTACTTTGTAGCGTGGCATACTCGTTGCATGACCATCTTCATTCTCTGATGCCGATATGACACCATCCGATTCATCGCTTGACTCGAGAATACGCCGCTTTGTTCGACGACTCAATCCGGTAGATTGTGGTGCATCTTCCTCGCTGGATGATAGTACAGTAATAGTTGCATCATTCGAGATCATTGTGTTTAGCGGTATCTCGTCCATTTCCGAGGAACTAGCTACGTCATTCGTATTTGGTGTAGTGCTAATCGGTGGTGGCTGTCCAGTTTGTTGCTTATTCTGGGCACGTTCCGCTAAACGTCGAGCAATCAATTCAAGTAGCGGTGTATCTTCATGGTCATTATCGCTTTCTATACTATTAGAGCTAGACAACAATGGTGTTGTAGATGATTTCTTTGCTCGTTTCCTATGACGAGCCTCGCTACGTGCTGATAATGTCGATGGTGATGGCGCGGTATAATCGATGTTTGGCTGTTCCATTGTAAGATCAAATTCGGGGTCATGCTGCATACCTTCCGGCACTTCTATGTCCTCCATAGGTTCATAGAGTATGCTTCTATCGAGTACATCTCTGCTTGATATATCATCGGATCGTGTCCATGTATTAAGCGTATAAGGAAATAGGGAAATGGCTTTACGTTGTCTAAGCGGATACTGATGCTGTTCCTGTCTCGCTAGTAACAAGACGAGATTTTCACTAGATGTCGTGTCAAGATCATCTCTAGGTGTAGTCACAATTGTCGATGTCCCTTCATCATTCTCTGGATGGTTTCTATTGTCATGTTCCTGGTTATTACGCGATATCTCATTAGTGGTGGTAACAAGTACAGATACACGCTGATTTGATTGATGTACTATAGAATCATCGCGAATATCCTCCCTAGCATGACTGGCTAATAGTTCATTGTATACTCGATACTCTTCATTCGTGTCTTCATCTAGGATAAGTCGCGGTAGGAATAGCGATGGATAGTGATATCGTTGTGCTTTAGTGGGTGATTCAAATACTATAAGCCAAGTTAATATCATATACATGTATATATGCATAAATAAATAATTACCAGTATCGTTGTGAATACGCCTATCTATATCGCTAGTCGAAGCTACTAGGAATGGTTCAGTTGTTGGTTTTGGTGTAATACACGGTGGTGACGCGTCTGTTTGTAGAAATTGCACGCGAAATTGATTTACGCGTTGACGATTAACACGTCTACTATTTCGCGTATTATTAGCAGTAGACGTGTGATTACGCATAGAGACAACAAATACAAGTAGCGTAACAGTGATTGTAGCAAGTACACAGTAGAACGTTAATAAATACCGCTATAGAAATAGCAGTGATATCTACTAGTGCTCGTAAAATAAATAAATCTACAAATTATAAAAGGAAAAAGATAGAAAAATGTCACGATGACTTTTACCATACCATCATTACCATTACAGATATACTCCTACGAGACTGTACATTCATATCTAATAGTTCAATAATGTTATACTATTCAGTTGATTCATTCTATTTATGTTGCTAACTAATGCATATGCAATAAAAGCATATTGGCACTAGTTGCTCGTTAGTATATATATATATATAACATGATTAATTTAATAGACAACTAATTACTAAAGATTGTTTATTATGACGAGTAAGCAATTAACAAAGGTGTATAGACTATACCACCGCGTTTAAAGTTCATCTTTAACTTCTTCGTCTTCGTCTTCTTCATCCTCAGCAGCAGGTGTGGCTTCCTCCTCTTCCTCTTCCTCTTCCTTCTTCTCCTCGTTCGTTTCAGCAGTGTTCGCCTCGGGTGGATTCTTGCCAGCTTCAACGAATCCCTTGACCATCTCTTCAGCCATATCTGCAGGGAACATTTCGAATATCTTTTCCATATCCTCTCGTTTAATGTCACCCATACCTTCCTCCTTGGACATGGCATCTCGAATGAGCTCAAACATTTCATCTGTTAGCTGGAACTTTTCGCCACTCTCCTTGGGCTTTACTTTCTCGTCTTCGACATCCTCTGCTTCCTCGTCATCTTGCTTCTTATCTGCTTCTGCTTCCTCTTCTGCTTCTTCTTTCTTTTCCTCTTCTGCTTCTTCTGCCTTTTCCTCTTCTGCCTTCTCGTCTTCTGCCTTCACTTTCTCTTCTTTCTTTGCCAACTCTTCTTTGGTGGGTGTATCCACATGCTTCACCACCATATCAATAAAGTCGCTCTTCTCGGCACAACCTTCACAGGTTACTTCACGTTCAGTCAAGAATTGTTTTAGCTTCTTAATAGGCCATTTGGCAACATCATCGCGAGTCAATGCGGCCTCTTTAGTAGTTGTCGTATCATCTAACAATAAATTAGTAGTGTCACCACTGTAATTTAAACTAATACTCACCAGTAGCAGACACGACAGCCAACAAGGTAGCTGCAGCCACTAGAGTGACGAGTAACGCGCGTTTCAACATGGTTTTCTTTAGTATTCGATTGAATTGCAACAAGAGCCTAGAATATAGAAGGGAAAAGAATGGTGGTTGTGAAAAGTGTCGCGGTACGAGAAAGGTTCTATCCTATTCTGACGAAATCTGTAAATGACAGCATAAACTGTCGTTTTTTGTAACCGGTAATGACGACAAATGAAGTACCTTATAGTGCATCGTCAAATACATTATAAAACAAACAATAATCAATAAACTATATATAATGTTCTATTCTTGTTATTAAGCAGTTAATAAAACAATAGTGATGATGGTAATCATATACGTCAGAGTGGAATTCAGTTCTACTGTTATCAATTAGGTATATTCGCGTATCCTAGCCAACTCGTCGTTGTCAGGCCCATTCTTGATGGTGGGAAAAATCCCCATAAACGTAGGATTCAATTCAAGCTCGCCTCTCGCTTTACCTGCCTTTTTCCTTCTTCTATCCCCCTCGTAACTACTAACAACATGTTTATAGCGCGTACACTCTGCCGTCAATCTACTCTGTTGCGACGAGTAGTGGCCACTAGTCGGGTAAGCGTGACTGACAATATACACATACACCGCAATACTCACTGCTCAACTGTACCATACTTGCTAATAGCCATTGCCTCGTGCCACTATGGCAACTAGCACGTATAATGCGCATGTTGCCGGTCTTACGGAAGAACAATCGCAAGTAAGCGTATACCTTATCCTATATTATTGAATAGCCATACTAACCGCGAATATTGTTTAGTTTCAAGTTGCTGTCAATGACTTTGCTCAGCGTGAACTAGCTCCGCGTGCCGCTGCCATCGATAAAGAGAATCAATTTCCAATGGTATATCTCTAATCAATAATGGCCATGCCACAAATATTAATGTAAATAAAGGATAACCAATGCTAATCGATGCATCTACAGGATATGTGGCGTAAAATGGGCGATATGGGCTTGCTCGGTATTACAGCACCCGGTAAGTGGAAACAAAAACGCCAACCGACTTACTTATATCCCTAAATTTACATGTATGCATACACTATTAGAGAAGTACGGCGGTATGGGTATGGGATACTTGCACCATGTCATTGCTATGGAGGAATTATCGCGTGCCTCAGGCTCTGTCGCTCTAAGCTACGGTGCCCACTCGAATCTTTGCGTGAATCAGATTGTTCGCAATGCCAACGAGGAACAAAAGGAGAAATACTTACCAAAGGTTGTTATGCACCTGTTGGAATTCATAATTCCCAATGATTGTCGTTGTGCAAATCTTTGTTATATGAGATCTTATTTTACATAATTAAGATCTACATCACATACCAGCAAATATAAGATGTGCTTCGCACATCTCACTACGCGTATAAATAATTGCGTAGTATTACGACACATTAAATAAAAATTAAGTCTTCACACTATTATCTCCGCCTCAATTTTAACAGATTAAGAGTCTCAGAGGCTCTCGCTAATCAAGTGTCATTTTATTCTACTTTCAAAAACAAAACTTACTCAATATGAGTTCATCTCTAAACACCGTCCAAACACTCGACGGCACAAACTATCGTAACTGGAGGATTCAGATAAAGGGTCTCTTACTCAACCAAGGAATGTACGAAATTACATCCGAAGATCCGCCAGAATCTGAAGACACACAATGGTTCAAGCAAGACGAAAAGGCCAGATCGATTATACTAGTTACCTTGTCAAACAAACTACAGATCCAGATGGAATCATGCCCTACAGCCAAGATTATGCTCCAGAAATTGCATGAACTTCATCAGCCCAAAGGTCATTCGGCTGCTATCCATCTACGTAGGCAACTACTCAACATGAGGAAAGACGCCTCGAAATCTTGCTCAGATTTCATTCATGAGATCACGTTGATAAAAGACCAATTGGCAGAAACCAGCGCCCCTGCGTCAGATGCAGAAATTATTGCTTTTCTATTTTCAAGCCTACCCGCGAATACCATCCCCTAATTGTGAACATGGGAGCGAATCTTAATACACTAACGCTCGAGGACGTCCAAAGGCAAATCATTCATGAGGAGCCGAATGTGCTGATGCACGCAAATCGGTTGGAAGATACTGCATTACGCGTATCAGAGGAACAAGCGCCAAGGAAAAGAATGCGACCGACGTGTACCTACTGCCACAAATCTGGACATACAGAGGACGAATGTTACAAGAAGATAGGATATCCAAATAGAAAACACATTGATAAACCTTCTACCACGTACCTACTTGCATCCAACACCTCACCATCCTCGGTAGACAAACATCTATTAGGAACTTGGGTAGTCGACAGTGGTGCAACCCAGCACCAATGCAGCAACAAGGACTGGTTTACCAACTATCAAGCTATTACGCCAAAAACCGTCTATGCTGCAAATGACTCAACGATGGCTGCCATTGGGATAGGAACCATAGAAGGATACATCTTTCACCAGCGTGACTACGTACATGTAAAATTCCAAGATGTGTTACACATTCCTACCTTGACCTACAATTTACTGTCTGTACGAAAGCTCCTATCGTTGAACTTTTCCGTATTCTTCACTAGAGACAATAATTGTACGATAAAGGCTCCAGATAACACCATCATCGGTCAAACCCACCTCAGTAGCAACCTATTCCTATTAAGTTTTTCACATTCACGCGAGGTCTCGCTCGCTTCAACGTCGATCAATGCATCCTCCGATATTTGGCATCAACGCCTTGGTCATCTCAATTATGCTTCTTTAATGTTACTCAAGAGCAACGGACTAGTCAACAACTTAGCGGTTAATGGGAAATTGACGCAACACTCACACTGCACCTCGTGTATACACGGGAAGCAGCATCGTGTCAAAATACCAAAATCAACGGCTACACCTCGGTCAACGGAACGACTAATGCTAATCCACACCGACATTTGTGGCCCAATGTCCGTAGCCAGTCATGGAGGAGCAAGGTATTTTGTTATCTTCGTCGATGATTTCTCGAGAAAGATCTGGGTCGATTTCTTAAGTGGCAAGGATCAATTCTTGGAGAAGTTAAAAATTTTCAAAAGCATGGTTGAAAATCAGTCTGGAATGAAGATCAAAGCGTTGAGATCAGACAACGGAAGAGAATTTGCCGCATCATATGTGCAATCCTTCTTGTGAGAGAGAGGTATAATCTGGCAATCATCTGCACCTTATACGCCAGAACAGAATGGAGTGTCAGAAAGAAATATCCGAACGATAACTGAACGGGCACGCACCATGCTACACGCGGCTGGACTTGACACCTCATTCTGGGCGGAAGCAGTCAACACTGCAGCCCACACGTATAATCTATCACCAAGCAGTGGAACTGGCAATCGTATCCCAGATTCCCTTTGGTTCAACACCACACCATCGGTATCTCACCTCCGTGTCTTTGGCTGTCTGGCCTATGCCCTACATCATGGAAATCGTACAAAATTCGACTCCAAAAGCAGAGAATGCATCTTTATTGGCTATTACGACGGCAGCAAAGCATACAGGCTATACGACCAAAATTCTAACAAGGTCGTAAAAACGCGGGACGTCGAATTCGTGGAGAATGCGTTCCCTTCAAAGCAACGCGCATCGACTAACACCCCATGTAACACCGGTCAAGGTCCTACGATCTTCTTTACCACTACCAGTCAGAGTGAACCACCAAGTTCTCCTCCCACAGTATCCAGGCCAGATGAACCGTTGCCCTCGCAATGTAACCGTGATACTCAATCAAGCCCATCTCCTTTGGTATCCGCGCCAGACGAATCATGGTCATCAGAACATAGTGGTACGCCACTTCCTACCACTCCCGAAACAAGCGCATTACAATCAGAATCACCCACACAAGATATGTATACACCAATCACTGACAACGATCACACATCACCTATATTCGACACTTCCAACGATACGGATGAGTCCGCAAGTGCTGTAGATGTTTCATCTGATGAATGCAGATCACTCCTGTCAGAAATAGTGGGTGATGAGCCAACAACAGTTAAGCAGGTATTATCTGGAGACAACGCCGACAAATGGATGGCGGCAATGCAAGATGAATTAAAAAGCTTGCACGATAATGACACCTGGCAGCTCACTAGTCTACCCAAGGGACGAAAAGCTATCGGATCTAAATGGGTGTTCAAGGTGAAGCGAGATGAGCATGGCAACATCGAGCGATACAAAGCACGATTGGTAGCACAAGGTTTCTCTCAGATCCATGGTATTGACTACCAGGAAACTTTTGCACCAGTAGTGCGATACTCCTCCATTCGAATTTTAATTGCTATTGCCACGCAATACGATTATCACATACATCAAATGGATGTGACTACAGCCTATTTAAATGGCAACTTAGATGAAGAGATTCACATGAAACAACCGGAAGGCTTTCAACGAGGTGACCATGTATGTCTGTTAAGAAAATCGCTCTATGGACTTAAACAGTCAGGAAGAGCGTGGTATTCGGTTATCGATACCTTCTTGAGTACGCTAGGCTTCAAACGAAACGATGCCGATCATGGTGTCTATTCTAAGCATAGTGGTAACTCCATTATATTCATTGCCCTATACGTCGATGACCTCATAATCATTGGTGACTCAATGCCCTCGATCAATCAACTCAAAGCTGACCTGTCGTCCAGGTTCAGGATGAAAGATCTTGGTGACATTCATTACATACTTGGCATTCAAGTCAGTCGTGACAGAAAACGTGGCATCACTACGCTATCTCAGCGCAAATATATCGATGATGTACTAAATCGTTTCAATATGACTGATGCGAAGCCAGTAGGAGCACCATTAGAAACAGGCATCAGACTTCAAAAGGGAGATAGCGTCATAGAAAAAGACGAATTAGAATACATGAAAAATGTACCTTATAGAAGTGCCATTGGCAGCTTAATCTATCTAGCAAACGCTACGAGACCTGATCTAGCGTTTAGCATAAGTCTGCTAAGCAGGTTTCTGTCTGACCCTAGACAAGTTCATTGGAACGCAGTAAAAAGAATAATGAGATATGTAAAACACACTGCTAATGTCATTTTGAAGTATACTAGAGATACCGGAAAAATCATAGGTTACTCAGATTCAGATTGGGCCAGTAGCTTGGACGATCGAAAATCCACAACTGGTTACGTCTTCGCCTACAACAAAACTGCTATTACCTGGAACAGCAAGAAACAACCAACGGTTGCGCTATCATCTACAGAAGCTGAATACATGGCTATAACGGAGGCTACCAAGGAATCTATGTGGCTAAATAACTTTATTATTGGATTACAGCTTCCAGATATGCGACCCATCAACATCCAATGCGATAACCAAGGATGCATCGCACTAGGCAGGAACCCGGTACAACACAAGAGGAGCAAGCATATAGATATCAAGCATCACTACGTGCGAGAGGCCACAAACAACAATTCTATCGAAATCAACTATTGCCCTACAGAGGAGAACGTCGCCGATATATTTACCAAAAGCTTGAGCAAACAAAGACATTCACTTCTAGCAGAGCTTCTTGGCTTAGAGGAATCCAAGCATCGCCCTGAGGAGGAGTGTTGGAATTCATAATTCCCAATGATTGTCGTTGTGCAAATCTTTGTTATATGAGATCTTATTTTACATAATTAAGATCTACATCACATACCAGCAAATATAAGATGTGCTTCGCACATCTCACTACGCGTATAAATAATTGCGTAGTATTACGACACATTAAATAAAAATTAAGTCTTCACACTATTATCTCCGCCTCAATTTTAACAGCACCCATCTAATCAAGTGTACATGTACTAATTGACGAACATAGTTGATATCTGGTGAGCATGTGGGTGCCTTGGCCATGAGCGAGGCAGGATCCGGTTCTGACGTTGTCTCTATGAGATTGCAAGCTAAGCGTGAAGGTAAATGGATAGATACAAGCGATTAGAGCAAATACTAATCAAGCATGATCAATGTAGGCGATAAGTACATTCTTAACGGCACCAAGATGTGGATTACCAATGGTCCTGATGCAAATGTGCTCGTCGTATACGCTAAAACCGATCCAAATGCAGGCTCTAATAGTATTACAGCCTTTCTTGTGGAGAAGGTACGGCAATGGATATTGACAATGATAGCACGAATAGATTGATTAACCTATAGCGACGTGTTCATAGGGTATGAAGGGATTCAGTACCTCGCAAAAACTCGATAAACTTGGTATGCGTGGCTCGAATACATGCGAACTAGTGTTTGAGGATTGTGAAGTACCGGGTAATCGCATTATTACTAAATTACGCACTTGTATTTACCATTAACACGGCATGTTAATAGCTGAAAACATCCTCGGTAAGGAGGGAAAGGGCGTGTACGTACTAATGAGTGGACTCGACCTGGAACGTCTCGTATTATCTGCTGGTCCCATCGGGTAATAATATCACTATGATTACTATTATGAATGATGCTAACAATAGTAATCATCATCATCATCATCTAGATTGATGCAGGCTAGTCTGGATATTGCTGCTAATTACGTGCATGAACGTAAACAATTCGGTAAACCTGTTGGCCACTTTCAGGTAGATATTTTATTTACTCTATTATGTTACGCTATATCGTGCTCATTCTCGCTTAGTTGATACAAGGTAAACTGGCTGATATGTACACGAAACTAAGTGCATCTCGTGCCTACACGTATGCCGTGGCTCGTGCATGCGACAATGGAAATATTAGCAACAAGGTAAGCGCTCGCGAATATATAATGTCAAAATAGAAGAGATAGCTTGCTAAATCTATATGTTGCTTGTAATACGCTTAGGATTGTGCCGGTGCTATTCTCTACGCTGCAGAACGTGCCACCGAAGTAGCATTGGATGCTATTCAATGTTTAGGTAAGCGGCGATATCACTATTACTATTACCTGTAGCAATAACTTGGTATTTTATCCGCTCTAGGTGGCAATGGCTACATTAATGACTTTGATACGGGACGCATTCTACGCGATGCTAAATTATACGAGATTGGTGCGGGTACCAGCGAGATTCGTCGCATGTTGATCGGTCGCGAACTCAATAAGGAGTTTGGCTCACAATAATACAGCAGCGAATAAAATGTTTACTCTTGACATTCTCATTGTCTATTCAATAACAATAAAAATGTTACTACTCATGTAATCTACATGCAATTCAGATGTAGCAGAAGCAAAAAGATCAGTGCGTAGTCGGGGAATCGAACCCCGGTCTACCGCGTGGCAGGCGGTAATTATACCACTAAACCAACTACGCATGTTGAAAACTACATTACCCGAGATTCCCGCGTGGTCTCCCACCGCAGTACTAAGGGGGCGCGGCCTGGCTTAACTTCGGAGATCGGACGGGATCCGGTGCTTTTCAGGCGCTATGAACGTAGTTGTGAGTTTTTCAGCTATGTGATTGGTATTCTATTCATTACAAAATGGCCAAAAAACGCCGATATCGCGTTTTTTATGGTTAATTAGTTCCGAATACTGTCTGTCTCTATGCGTTGGCAGTCTGGCAAATCTATCGAGCACACACGGAAGCGAGGTGGGACGACAAGATTGTCAGTGCTTTCACAATATTCACCCGTTGGCAAAGCGAGATCACAAGGCGGATTCGAGCCGATCTTTATCATGCCAAAACTACTAATACTATGAACAAGTTCGAACAGTGCTGGACCTCGCCTCCATGCCAGTGGTTTACATATGATCCTGGTGGAGCTGTAGCCAGATTCGGTAGAATATTATTTAATAGTAATCTAACGACATTCGGCCAACAGCCGCCTACCATCAGCCCGACATAGAACCACGCGAACTTCTTCACAGCTATTAACCGTGTACTGCAGCATATAAGTTAGTCCCTTTTCTGCTATACACATTTCACTCCGTGGGCATTAGCTATGTGCTACTAATTTTTTTATTACAAATCTGGTTTAATGCTTTGATATAATAAAGAAGGCGTATAGCCAAATGTTCTAACAAGAAAAAAAAAAAAAAAAATTTTTTATGGTTAATTCGTATACTATGATGCTCGTAGAGTATAGTAAGTAATATAAGAGCAGTATAAGCATATAATAAAACGGTAATAAAGATTGAACGAAATAATGTATATAATTTACGTGTATAATTCGTGTAACAACACAAAAATATCGCATAAATACCGTGCACAACGCCACTCGAGAAGCGCTATTGCTAACTAGTAATTAATCATTTCATTTGAGCATTGCATAAAAAGCTTCATTATAATAAAGTATGCTACGGTAACGTAAAAAGAAGAACGACAAGATTACGGTTAATGGGAGTGAATAAATGTAAATACACTCATTAATAATGTATTTATTAATCGGTTATTGCAGAGAGCGTAGCACTATTTTCTCGAATGCATTGCTGTGTGATGAAGAGGCACGTCGTGAAGAAGAAGAACCGCTAATATGGTTGTTGGTGTTGTTATTGCTCCCTGACGAATTCGATGCTTCTCGATGAGTTGTATGAATGGCGAGAGGTGCTATGCCAAGTGTCGCGGCAGTAGCAGTTGTTCTCGATACATAAAGTGATGCTATCCTAAAACCTACACGCGCCATGATAATGTATTGCTAATAGTCACTAAGTGAAAAGCACTATCAAACGATAAAAGATAAATGATATCAATAGCAGCACTAGTAGAGCAGTAGTAGTAGTAATATTCCAATGGACTAATTCGTTTTAATCTATTTGAATCATTGATGGTTGTTAATGAACACATTTATCGTAAGCAATACATCATATCTGGTAATGTGACACATAATATTATTTTATCAAATTATAATTTGGCAACAACGTCATTTAGAAGAAGCTAATCGCATGCACCCCATGTTCACTGAATAGGGACATCGCCATCATTAGGAGGAGCAATACGTTCGAATGCGGATCTCGAAAGATCAAGTGAGTGCTTCTCGCACGTTGGGCAGGCATCAACGATTTTCACGACCACTAATCCTATTGGTCCCTTCACGTGAGCGCATTTGCCGCAGTATTTTGATTCGCCTTTATTGCCGAACATATCGTCACTCAGCGCAGCAATCATGTCCTTACTTGAACTTGTCTCGCCGGTACACCTATCATTGGATGGAGTGAACCAGGTGGCCCTATTGCTGCGAGCAACAAGGTGACGTTGATGGTGATCGGCTTTACGCATACTTGCTGTGCCGACATTGGTAGGAGTAATTGCAGCATCAATTGTAGCGACCATAAATCCAGTTATGGTGACGACGAGAGCAACGATAGTTGGATTGAAGAAATGCATATTGAGATTATAGTCGCGAGAATGGGACCCCGTTTGAATAAATCGATGAGTTGTAGCGTGTAGATTGCCTAGGCTATTCCAGTAGATATTGAACTTGAAAGTATTAGTTGACAATATGTGCGAGTGTGTGCGTATAAGTGCGATATGATGGTTACTATGGATAATGGCAAAGAATTGCATTGCTTTTATAGTGGATATTGATGAAGGGAGATGGAACATATTGTCTAGTAATAACTAATGGAATAAGTGCCATTCATTTGAATGTTGTCAAATAGGTTTATTATAATAAAATATGCTACGGGAGCATTAAAAGAAAAAGAAAAAGAAAAACAATCCAACGCTCTTTCATTCCACGTATGTTACATGCTATTTTATCTACTCTTTGTTATACACCATTCCTTGTTGCTTCTCACTTCACTCTCTATAAACAACCCTTTATTCACTCATTCTACTGCTCATTCCTATACTATTCTATGCATTCCACTATACTCTTCTTGCTCTGCTCTACCTGTCAGTACTCTTCACTGCAATTGCTCATACCACTCCTCTCCTACTATCTATTCTCCTCTCGGTTTGTCTACTCGTCTACTACTCTATTCATACACTCGTATCTCTATTGTTTATTTGTAATCTACTCGGTAAGTGGTGTATACGCGGTATTCACTCTATTCACTAGCTGCTGCTGCTGCTGCTCTTTCTTGTTGTATCAACTCTGTTTATTTATTTATTTGTTTGTTTGTATTCTGTAAGCATATGTACTCATTCGCTCTATTCACTCTTACTGCTATCCATACTACTTGTCCTTCTGCTTCTATTCTCATTCAGCCAATAAACACCATATCAACCTCATACATATCGCTGTATTCTCTACACTCTATTGAACATGCCTTGCTTTCAACCAATGTAGCTAGCAGCTACTACTACCACTACTGCTATTCCTATCATTCTTATTCAGCTATCAGCAGTATGCAGTCAACTAGAATATATCACTCATCCACTCACTGATTATGCATTAATATCAATGGATGTATGCTTATCTGTAGTCATTGTAATGAATTATATAGCAAATCATCGAACAACACAATAGATACTGATCATCTGACGTGATCGTGCGTGCATTGACATGGATACACTGCTACTACCTAATACTTGAATCATGAACTATAACTGAATGACAGCATAGTTTACAAGTAGAAACAATGATTTAATGGACATTGCCATCATAACTGGAGTGTATTCAATGACTTGTCTATTATCTCGAATGCTTTAATGTTAGCTAGTTGCATACCAATGCATCATGTTGATTGAGCTATTATTGAAACTAAATCAAATTCCATTCCATTTCAATATCAATCATGCATGTTTCAATTGCAGCTGAATTCATTACACTATTATGGATTTTATCCACGTTAGCCGCAATATAATCAGGATCCTAATAGCATTCAAGATCTATTATGGCCATCATCCATGCTGGTTTGCAATAAAGTCAGTACCCTAATGTCATTCAATGTCTATAATTAGCAACTACACATGACGAACGATTCCATGGTTCATTTATTTGATACTACGTTTGAAAGACATTCCAATGCACTATTTTGGATTTCATTCACGTTAGCTGTAACAGAATCACAGCTGTAAATGAGTACCGTAAATGCCATTCGATATCTATCATTCAAAATTACACATGGCGAACGGTTCCATGGTTCGTTTGTTAGATACTACGTTTGAAAACACTTTAACACCGTAGTCATTGACCTTTCACCTATAAATTAATTGCCATTTGCCGTGAACAAGTCAATAGCTCACTATCATATTCTCATTCACACGCACAACATAAATACATCCACTTCTTTGCGCTTAGGTCGTAACGAACAATATGCGAGTAACTCTAAATTCTGCATTAGCTATTAGCACTTGTGCTTTAGCACTTTTATCCCAGCTACCGAGTGTTCTTTCATATGAGGGTGGCGTTTTCAAAGAAGGCAAGCTATTCATACGTAGTCTTATCCGACGTCTGCTAACTTACTTATAGGTCATGTAATCAAACCCACAGTTTCCACAAAATACGTCGAAAAATACAAGGATAATCTTTTTCTGTCGAACATACGCTGGGGTGGTGGAGATGGTAAGGAGCTTAGTTTTGCTCGAGTAGATTGGAACGGCCACGATGCTTTTATGAAATGCGACAAGACATTGAAGGAAGTAGCTGCATTTAAAGTGAGTATATCTATCTATTATCCAATAACCTCACTCATATTTGATATAAAACAGGCATTGAATAAATGAAACGGAATTGAAAGAAGGGAGTGTCAAAGATTACGCAGTAGGTCAACAAAATGTCATGAATCCCTTGCATCAATTTGCCTTTACTAAGGCCGGTCCGGTGGATATTAACTCGGCTGATCCCAGGCAGACGTACGTATGTCATCTTTACAGCTTCGTTAGGGAATGTCCTTATTAGACTACTTCGAAAAAAATACCCCTGCTCAAGCATATATTGTTGCTGCCAAAATATTACCTGATATTATTAAGGGTATGCATTATGATTATCCGTATATAGCATTGTTACTAATTGTTCTGTAGGTTTGCTTTATCTTTACAATGCTCGTATTGTTCATATGGATATAGCTCCGAGGAGTAAGTAAGCATTTATAATAATTGAGTATGCTAATAATGGAATATAGATATTATACTACACCAAGATTCAAATGGCAAATACATTCCAAAGATTATAGATTACGATTTAGTAGTAGTGTTTGATGAAAAGACGAATGACTGGGCTCGTATAAATCCGAACAATATGGAATACTTGTTACCAGATCCACCTCAAAAATACTTTGCCTGTCATCACTTTACCTTTGCGATAGCAAAATTTTTGAATGCATTCTTTTTTATCATCATGACACTTTTAAGAAAGGCTCTGAGCTTTCCGAGTCAGCCGCTGTAGAGAAGTTAAACGCTTTTAACAAATGCCTAATTACTGCTGGCCTAAAGCAAAGAGTACCTGGTTTATCATTAAAACTACCTGATGTAAAGCCAGCCCTTCCTTCAATGCGTTATCTCTTCAAAGCGTATTACACATTAGAACTTGACCGGTTTACTTGCTCCGCTCCTATGCGTGCATTAAAAGGATTAAAGCCACGCGAGTCCAAGTTATAATCGGAACACTATTAGTATACGGTAAGTACCGAGCAATAACTGATTCATTCTACTAGAATACTAATAGGTCATTGAATCGATTAGCAATCATATAGACAATGAGAATGTGATGGCACTCGCACAGCATACCATACAACTGCTGATATCGCTGTATGATCTAATGATTTCATCATCAATAAAACATACTCACTATTTCGATACAATATATTATAGCTTTTAAATGTACTGCTGCAATATGATGTGCTCGTCATTAGGAGTATAGTCAACAATGGACTTGACTACGTGTATACAACTAGATATACAATGACTATACAGAATGACTGATGCTAACTGATAATTATGAATGGTGAATGCTTGCTTACCTGTATGCGTATATTCGCATACGTTGCTTGTATTTCCCTTCATTTCATCGACATTTGCAATAACTATTGCTGGAATACTCGGTTAATGATATCACGTATACAACAGCAAACATGGCAGAGTAAGGAGGGAAACGAGTTTATTAACAACAAACAGACGACATAATAAGATACGCGTGGACAACAATCAATCAATTGTCAATACATTTTTATAGACGTGAATGTGCGGTAGGTGTATCAAGTGACGATATGAATTGATCAATGGCTTTCGCTATAATATTTGCATAGTTGTAAGCTATACATGTTCAAGATAGACTACTACATACTTACCAATCCTATCTGGTCGCTCTAATGGCATCATATGACTTAGTCCCTCCATCGTGACTACCTTTCCTTGTACACATTGTTTGCCAATGATCTGTATAATATCCGGTGGACTATGGTACAACACTAGTTGATAAACATGAATTTACCAGATTATACGTACACTCACTTCATATTGGAATTGCTCGCAGCAATAAATAAAACTGGTATGTTGATCTTGGATAGATTCTTAAAATTACTATAAAGCAAATGTTTACCACTGAGAATGCCTCCTATAGCAATGATTAATAATATTAGGTAAAGTATAATACGTTTAACTACACCTACCGATTCCATTGTAGTGGGCATCTTCAAGGCGACATGACCACTCGAGTCAACTTGTTGTAAGCCATATTGCTAGAGTAGCATTCATCGTCATTGTTAGCCGTATATACACGCACGCGCATATCGAATACATACAATATATGATTTGAATGCATCCTTGTCCCAATTGGTAAACATGCCACGCCCGTACAAATGATTGTAGGCTACCTCGCTATAATGATCTATTATTATTACTATTCGATGTTGTACACGTACATACATGCTTACTACTTACCGACTAGGCCAGTTATCACGACGTCGCTTAACCGCAGCAGCCATATCATCTGTAGCATTAGACATATAGCGTATTGACGATGACATAGACGTGTCTTCAAGATCAACCGTCGACACGATAGGATCAATAGCGATGATAGCGCTAAATGTGCCGGGATATGCTGCCTCTGTCAATAATCTATGATCATCATCATCATCATCATACGCCTAGTTAGCACTGTTTACTATACTCTATAGACTAGGTACACATACAATGCGGTAGCACCAGCCGAATGTCCAATACCAATAATCGGTTCCTTTTTATTATTCATATCAAGTGTTTTTAGCATGCTATATGTGTCTTTGTAGTAATCTCAAATGCCACTATTACTCCATTGTTAATACTACTACACTATTGTTATTATTTCATACTTACCAGTGGTTGCCTGACCACTTTCAAATGGTAATCGATTCGCTACAGCACTATCACCATGATTGCGTAAATCCATGGATATAGCTTCACCATTCACCGTATCGATATGATGTAGTAATGGCTCGTACACTTCCTTGCATAGACCGGTGCGTGCGTCATTACTATTGACATTGCTTAGGCAAATATTGTAGGCTGCTGCCGTGCTCACCACTCCTCGAACGTAGCTGATAGCGACGATAGGCCAGCTTTAAACATGGTTCCGCAGCGGTAACCAATTTAACAGACGAGGTTTTCGTAATCATGGCAATAGTATACTCCACAAGTAAATACAAGAAGGAATAGAAGGAAGACGTTACATGGTGACCAACCCAGAATGATATGACAACGAGAATTTATCGGCCATTAAAATCGCCGATATTGAGCTCGTTCATAAATGAATATGTATATTTTTATTTTGTTATATCAACAAACTGATAGATAAATATTGCTCCATATTTATTCTTAACTTTCTCGCGTCTTAATGGCTCACGAACCTTCACCTTCTTTCGTATTACGTGGTCATGAGGCACAAATAACCACGCTGACGTTTAATCCCGCTAGAACTCGGCTCTATTCGGGGTAAGCAATACGGTAATCGGTGTGTGTAGTAGTTGACAAGTAGTGACGTTTCCTTACTAGTGATGTGGATGGCGTGGTGCTTGCTTGGGATTTACGAACGAGACGACCCATTCGACATATGAAAATACATACGAATGGTGTTTTATACGTCTAAGTCTATCGAATGACTGCCTGTTCACGTGAGTATATACAGCTGTGACGATAAGCGAACAACTGTTATTGATGTTGATATTGCTCGTGTCCAGTCACGGTCGAGATGGTCGAGCGTGTGTCTGGCGTCTAGTAGACGATATAAGTAAGGAGGAGTCGAGTGTTACTGGTCGACGTACAGCACCACCTCAACTGATAGAACAACTGGCTGTCAACGATACGAACTTTTGTAAGGCTGCACTACTTTGCTTACCGACAGTGAACATTCCCGGTAAGTAGTGATTGTATTTGCTACGCGTAATCAATATATTTATCAATGATGATGCTATTAGATACGACAACACCATTATGGATTATGGCAGGACCAGCTGTGTCAGATCCCAATAAAGTATGTCATGCTATATTATGTTAAAAGTACGAGGTAGTCAGTTATTAATTGTCGTTGTATAGATTAGCGTATATTCTTTATTGAATGGGCAAACACTATGCGCGGATGTTGGTATGATGGATGATCATGATAAACCTACAGGCAAGTCAGAATACGGTCATGTTTATTATACGTAGTAGTTAATAACTCATTCATTGATAACAGGCGTGTGTATGGCATTGGCATTTCTTCCTATTCAGAAGCAAGCATTATCATCGAGTAATGATACTGGCAATCTACTGAATCATGTTCATCTACTGGCTGGTTACGAAGATGGAAGTGTCATTGCATGGTCATGGACCAGTACTACTACTGGATCAACTGCTGCACACATAGTTTGGCGGATTACTACTCATCGAGAACCAAGTAAGTAAGCAGAGGACAAGCATCGTTGTTGTAGAAGTGATGACTGGTTTACTTTATATTTACTATTAATTGTACTCAAGTAATGTCACTTGGCATTGACATGAACTTGAATATCGTATACACGGGATCTGCCGGGGAACAGATAGGTCGAATCAAGTTGATATTGTCTGATACCTCGTATTCAATCGACGAAACATCCTCGTTTCCGTCCATGAACATAGATAAAGCCACCGGTATTGCCGATATAGTTTGTCAGTCCGAGTGTAATCTAATAGCATTTGCCACTTGGGATGGCATGTAAGTAATACAGACTAGTACGTATTTACATGATAGCTAATCTCTCACTCTCTCTATATTGTTTGTTTCTAGTGTTTATTTGTATAATAGCAATGACATGACGACTAGTCCTGTTCAGTTACATTATCATCGTGGTAGTGTCAGTGCACTAGCAGTAACTACGCCAGCTACATTATCCGACGATAATAATCAAGATACTACTACAAGTCTATCTGTACAACATCAACCGCGTAGTCGACTTTTACAACGATCGATTATGCGTCAGCAAACCAATCAATTAATGCTGGCAAGTGGTGGACGTGACGGTCGAATAGCATTATGGCCATTGCATTCGTCATAGTAATAAAAATAATACATTGTATTTCCACTTCAATTCACTTCACTAATCAATATGTTGCAAGAAATGGTTGCTACCAGTTCCATTGTACCTGGTCTTTATCTAGGAAGGTAATAAACAACGGGATACACTCTATCGCTATCTAACACGATAATAGTCAGTTTTCTGCTCGTAATGCTGACATACTAGACGAGATGGGTATTACTCATATTGTACAAGTTACGCATTTGCAGAAACCTGTCCATCGTGACGTAAGTAACTACCGTCTCTACTATCTTCTATGTTGTACTAATACAGTTGATAGCGCTTTGAATATTTGGTCATTGCAGTAGATGACCAACCTGCCACTAATTTACTTCGGTATTTCGACGATACCTTTGCCTTTATTGATACTTGTATTGAACAAGGAGGACAAGTACTAGTTCACTGGTAGGTGCGAGTAACTACCTGTTATTCATGTACACTTACTTAGTCTACTACTAGTATGGCTGGCATATCAAGAAGTTCCACCATTGTTATTGCTTATCTAATGCGTAAGTATCAATGGTCCGTAGAACAGGCTACAACCGCTGTACGTCAATCACGAACGATCATCAAGTAAGTGACGATGGCGTAGTATGAATTTATTAGAGGTGTATACACTAAATCATAATAATGGTAACGCTTGTCCTTGTCAAGACCTAATACGGGATTTCGTCAACAACTTGCACTTTATGAAGAGTTTCAATGGACGGTAAATATGGAATCTCCTCGTTATCAGGAATGCATAGCATGGTGTACTCTACCCGAAAACAATTCATACGCACGTTTTTGTAAACAGAAGAAAGCGGAAAAGTAATAAGCATGCTAATGATATATACTCTGATAGATTACAACTAATTCATAATATGATATAGTCAAGTAGCATCGTTAGTGGCGAGCGAACAAGGTCAATCGATAAGCGTAGATACAAACAATGAAGAAGAATGAAGATGATGATATGCACAAGTTGTTGACATAATGTTCAACTACTGATCTACATAGGATGACAATAAATGATACCATTTCATATAGTGTTTATTTATTGAATGAATAGAAAGAAGAAGAAGAGAAATGAATCAACATGATCTATATTGATTAATATCTACCGCCGGTGTAGTTTTGTTTGTGCTTGTGCTTTTCATCATTCTTACTATTCTGATGACTAGCAATGAGACCACCGGCCAAGGCACCCACTAGACCGGCACCGGCAGCGATGGCCATAGCACCGCCCACACCAATGCCAGATGAGTGCGATTCTTCCTCTTGTTGCTGTGAAACGTAGACCGTCTCTTCACTAAGGCCGCTATTGTAGACGGTCTCCTCGCTAAGACCACTGCTATGATTGTGATGGATGGTGGTCCTGGAATGTCCTCGGGCATATTTGGTTTATTCTGATAAGGTGGTTGGGTTGGTAGTCTTGCTGTGGAGGAGGAGGTTGATACTGCTGTTGCGGAGGTGGATAGGAAGGATAGTCTTGTTGGTAGCCTTGCTGTTGCTGTTGCTCCTTTTGTGCGTAGTAAGCAGGACGTGGATCCTCCCAAGTACGATACTGAGTCAACGTGTTGGTGAAGAAAAGACGCTGTTCACGGTCATCATACTGGCTGGTCCAGTCAGGTGGCAATGGACGGCTTTCCATGTTTTATTGATGTGATATGACTGACGTTAGAATAAAGACTTACAAAGCAAATGAGCGGCGATATCAAAAAGTGCCAAGAGAACAGCAAAGAGAAGAGCAAAGAGAAGAGAAGTGAAAGATAGGAGGAAACAGTGCAACGAGTAGGTGCGGATCTTTGCCCGGTGTTATCGCCCGCTTTAATAGGTCGGCGAACATGCTACGTTGATATCTTTATCGTGTTTTTTCATAAGGGGAAACCAAGCACGTCAACTAAAAATAGATGATACGCTTGGCTTGTCGATGACGATGACGATGAACGAGAGATTGATTGATTGATTGAGTGGCATCTCTCTCTCCAAAATGAATGTGATTTCAGTGAAATCAGTCTACATACGGTACAGATTGCTTGGATCCTCGTTAGACTGATGATAATAGTGAAAATCACAATTGGCATTGTAATCGTCGTGTTTATTGGCATCTACCTTTTTTATTTGTTTAATCATCCCTGTTAATACGATGAATCCACCGAGTAAACGACCTCGTAAGAATAATACCAATGAATCTGATATAATTCGCGATGCTGGCGCAGATAATCCGTTCCTAGTGGCAACACCTGCGCAGAATGCACGCGCAAGACTAGCGACTGAAAGTGAGGAGAGTGCACCACCGAGCGTGTCATTGGCGAACTATACGGCAGGAACACGAACGACACGGGTGGCACCTAGTCTAGCGACGGTGAACGAGGCGTCTTCTAGCGTTGCAACGGCGAGAAAACCAAATCCATTTGGTACTGATGCTACTCGACCGCTTTATTCTTACACGGCTGTACGGCCGAATGCCACTCGACCGATAGCACCAACTACGGGATATCCGACGACATTACGTCGATCCAAAATGCCGATGCAGTATTCGGTAGAGCCCACCCCTGCTCGAGCCACTAGAAATGCCATCTCTGCTGATTTATTGGACTCTACTCGGATTAATCGTTGGCTAGATGCGGTAAGAACTCATTGCTATTATTTGAGAAGGATGATGATGAGGAATGAACTAACAATGTCTACTCGTGAATAAGGCTACGGGAACAAAGATGATAGCGAAGGGAAGCCAAGGTGGATTGAGCACTACGCTAAATGACAGGCTAGCATCTACTTCCGAGGATATTGCAGAGGAAAATGAGAATATAGACAATGAAAATGATCATGATTGTAAGCAAGATGGCGATAAAGATGTTTCCCTATTGAATCTAGATGCTTATGGTATGTAGAATATACATGTAGCATACTATACGATATACTAATTGTATATATATATATATATATATGTAGTATTAGAAGCGGTGGAGGCAAAGCAGAAAGTTGGCGAACTTGTTTACCAATTGGCAGCACAACGTACTGAAACAGAGCGTAAATTACTAGAGGCAGCCACATTTGCTCAAAGATTGCAACAACAACTAAAAGAACGAATACAACGAGTTGAAGTAAGTGTTCCTTAATACATTCTCATACTTGCTGAATAGTATACTAATCCTTATTAGAAATTGGAAGAAGATCGGCGGTATTTATATGCTATCGATAGTAGTACAAAGGCAAAGCTAGAGGAACTAAAGGAGACACATGAACGCTATCAGGTAATGCTCAGTATAAGCAATAATAAGAATGATGGCAATAACTTGTATGTATACTAGAGTGAGAAAGAGAAGGAGATAGCACGATTACAAGAGAGTGAAGCGAAACTAAAAAGCGAACTGGCTGTCCTGCGTGAAACAGCGCGATCCGATCAAAGTGGTTCGTATCATCAAATTAAAACGCTTCAAACTAAGAATCAAGGTTACGAGCAGGAATTAGAGTTGCTACGACAAAAGGTAAATATCTACTTGTTTGAATAATCTATTATATTTATTATTTACCATTGGAATAGTTGGCAGAACAGACCGAGTATGTTCAGAAACAACAAACGCAACTCCAGGAAACACAGTCGAGATTATCGGAAAAGGAACTGGAATGCAGACACTTCAGGCCACAGGTGATTCTTCTGTAACAGGTGCCATCAATGCAAAACGACTACAAAGTAAGCGAATGACTACAGTTCACTCTCAAGCTACGCTTACTAAATGAATGTAACGATACTATCAGATCAAGCTATTAGAATACAAGACTTGGAAGCATTAACGAAATCACAAAGTAAAGAGCTGACTATTATCGCACTACGGAACGAAAAGCTAGTTTACTGGAAGAGGAGAAGAAACGACTAATGGCTCGGATGGAACAGATGGAGATATATCGTTCAAAGTATGATGAACTCGAAGTAGAATGTTCCCTATTACGTAAAGAGAAATCGGAATGGTAAGTAATCATTGAGATTGATGTCAATATCCACTACTAATAGAATTGCTACTATATAGGGCCGACTTCCTTGCCAATTCGTCTAATGATGCGACAATGACTTCACCGTATAAAATGAGTTCTACACTGATGAGTCAGCGTATGGAACTGGTGGCACTCACCGAGCAACAGGGTGAACTTCAAGCTAGAATACGACAATTAGAATTGAATTTAGAGAATGCACAGCAATTGGTAGGTTATTAACAATGATTAAGAAGGTGACTATTTATAATATTTGTTGCAATAGAACAAAGAGCAAGATACAAATACAAGGAGCTAGAGGCGAAACGAGAGGCAGATCAATGCGAAATAAAACGATATCAACGCAAGCATAAATTAGCACAAAAGGAAATTGATTTCCTAAGAGAACAAGTGGTAAGGGATTACAGCCACTATGAATATCATATATATTGATAATTGTTATTACTTAGAGCTCGTATGACATTGAGAATGCTATGCAGAGTGGCGATAATTACGATAAACAAAAGACTGAACGTATTGCCATGTTGGAGAAGCTTATTGATGAATATCAACAGGAGATTCATGGGGCATCAACGTTATCCACTAGTAGCAGCAACAACAATAATAGCGACAAGGCACTGTTAGATAAAATTGAATCACTTACAGCAGAGAATCAGGCATTATCACAGCAAGTTACTACACAAGATGACTACATCACTCGATTAGAACATTCCACCGGTCATGGTGATTACGATCGTGCTAATATAAGGGTAAATAAATGATCATAATGACAATAGTTGCTATGTACATACTGAATAGGAAGATAACAGTGTTGTCAATCATTAGGTATTGGAATTCTCGGATAATCTGGCGGTACAAGATTTTGCCATACGGGAATCTACATTGGAATCATTACGAAAGGAGAACAAAGAACTATTGGACAAATTGAAACAGTATCGCGGTATGAATAGGACAACTGATCAAGATGAAGAACAGAATACGAAACTAGAGGGAGGAGAAGGAGAAGGAGGAGAGCCACTTGATACGGTACCTTTCCAGAGTTTACTTAATGAACAAGCAGAAAAGGCACGACTAGTAGAGGAACTTGCCATTGAAGCTAAACGAATGCGACGATTAAGAGAGGTGCGTACACATAGTAGCACGTAAAACTAGTAGTAGTAATTAATCATGATATTCATTAGATATTTGCTGCTAAAGGACGTGAATTACGAGATGTCATTTATAGTCTTTTAGGCTACAAGCTTGAACTACTCCCCAATGGACGTGTTCGTCTTACCTCCGCCTACTCCAGTCGTGATGATCATTCATTCGTGTTTAGTAGCGATGGCAACGATCGTGGTGTCATGCAGCTAGTGAACAGTGGCAATGATGATTTCGCAAATAGTCTACAAAATCTCATTCGATTATGGGTGGGTGAACGCGGGTCTATTCCAGCTTTCCTAAGTGCTGTCACTCTAGAACTATTCGAACGTCAAGACAATCCCATCGGAGTGGGTGGAATGCGTGTTATGGACATGTCTAATGATGACATAGAATTGGGAGCATTTAATCGTAGTTATAGTTTCTTAACAGTATTTTATAGATAGACATCAATGATGATGATGATGATGATGATGATAATTGTATTGTGCGTCTGTTTCTTAATAAAGCAAAAAGGAAAACAAGCATTGTAATTTATAATACGCCCTTAGTGCTTGGTACATCATCGCTACCAGTAAGTGTTAATGCTTGTCGAATAGCTACGGCGAATGCCTTGAAGGCCGATTCGGCTCTATTCATAATAGATGATTGTTACTATTGTTATTACTGCTATTGCTAGTATTATTAGTACTTACCGATGATGATCATTGCAGCCCTTGAGCACATCGACATGTAGAGTGATGCCCGCCGATGTGGCTAACGAGGAGAGTACATGAGGAATCATCTCACAGGATAGCGTGCCGATCATTTCACGCTTTAGGCCCAATTGAATGTCGGCAAAGCCACGACCTGATATGTCGACGACAGCCCGCGCCAATGCCTCATCCAATGGAGCGTAGGCATGACCAAATCGACGAATACCACGCTTCTCGCCAAGTGCACTAGCAATAGCTTGTCCTAAAGCAATAGCAGTGTCCTCAGCAGTATGGTGGTCGTCAATATGGAGATCGCCCTTACAGTGCAAGGTCAATGACCAGCCGGCATGTTTAGCCAAGGCATGGTACATCTACATACATAGGAGTATTAGCGCTTATCGCAAGTGGAAGTAAAAAGTCAGCTAGCTGGCAATGACTATCGAACACTTACATGATCAAGGAATCCTATACCTGTACTGATATCAAAATGTTGAGTACCGTGTATGGCATCCAGATTCACTTCTATTTGTATGTTTGTTTCGTTGGTAGTACGATTTAACGTAGCTGTACGCGTAGTCATTGTAAATAAATCAGGCCGTAATAGACAAAAGAAAAGCAAAAGTATGTTCAGGGGGGGGAATAATGGAATGACGCGATATTTATATAGATCATATTGCTTAGTCAATCATCTCATTTAATTGGCGTAATAGAAACATAGAATAGAACAGAAAGTTTAGTATTTATAGTTGTTATGGGAAACATACGAGACATGCATGTGATTGAGTAGTAGAATGAGGCGAGACGATATTGTTGTTTATCGACGTCGATACGTGACTTGAGCCGGTTTAGTCGGTAGAACGACGAGACTAGTAAAATCCATGTCGGGGAATCCTTTAGGACCGGGTGTAAGCTCGAATAAACGGATCATCGTGGCGATAATCGTTTTAATTTGCACGTAAGCAAATGACTCGCCAATACAACGATGACGACCTAGTATATATACAAATGTGAGTGTTCATCGTGTTAATGTTGGTGCGCACTTCTTACCTGCACCAAATGGCAAGTATGGGTTACGTGCACCACTTAGTTTAATAGTACCAAAACCATAATCTACACTATCGCCTGATTTATCATCAATGGTGGAAGATGATGCTGGCGTGTTGTTATTGTTGTTGTTGTTGTTCGTATCCTCTTCAATATGTCGACTATTTAGCCAACGAGAAGGCTCGAATTCCAATGGATTCTTAAAGTAGCTGCATCCAGTTGTGTGAGTGCGGGCGAGGAACCGATATAATGTCCAGCTGGTACGATATACTTGCCACCGGCCACTGTCATAGGTCGCATCACCTTACGCATGGCAGTAATGATGGGCGGGCGTAGGCGAAGGGTTTCACGTACGACCGAGTCAAGTAGTGTCATATCACGTAGATGCTCGTAAGTAATGGGTGCGGACAAGTCATCACCGAGGAATTTACGCTGTTCCGCTAATAGTTCAGCACTGTATAGTTATTATAGCCATTAGTTGTAGATATATACATACTACAGGTGCACTTACACAACATCTGGATTTTCTGCCAAGTAGAGTAGTGCCCATGTGGTGGTGGTCGAGCTAGTGTGTTGACCCGCCATCAGCATGGCAATCAGTAGATTACCCACTTCCTTATCGCTCATACGACGACCGTCTTTATAATACGAGTTCATGAGGATGGTCATCATGTCATCGGGCGGTGCTTCGTTAGAGGCACGACGTGCATCGATGATCGAGTTAAATAGAGCGGACATCTTGGCATGCGCACGATCACGTCGACGATACGCGGGTAAAGGCAACGAGGGAAATAGAAAGTTGAGCGGCGTGAATCCCTTGTCCATATCTTCGTATAATTGCGCCACTGTCTCATCCATCATGGCACGGATTTCTCGTCCCATTAGACAATGCGTGGCCGTGTTAACAATGCACTGAGCCATTGCCTCGTGAATATCACCAGTACCCGATGCTTTATTCCAACGTCTAATAAGAATAACATCATCATCATCAGTATTACAGTACTATGCTTACAATGCTGCACTTACGCGAAATAATCCTCCACTTCCTTTACGATAATGGGCACGTATTGTCTAAACGCGTCCGGTGTCAATCCACTTTTAGCGAATCGCTTCTGATCCATTAATACGTGATTCGGCACGTCGTACACTACACCTTCACCGAATACGGGCACGGTCAAGGAAGCGTACGCTTCTTCCGCGTTGACATCGGCCAATTTAGCATTGAAGAATGCATTATTACCATCGACACCGAGACAGTAAGTCATACGACGACCAAACATCAAAAAGGTAAAGTAGTCGCCGTAGATTTCACGATTCTTTTGCAGGAATTGCACGGGATTAATACCGAATGATACCATAGATCCAATAAATGGAATCCAATAGTTGACCATGGGTGGCTCTGATGGATCAGGTTTTCTTATCTTTATAATAATAACAATGAGTATATATATATATATGCTAATAATGAAGTAGTATTGAGTGGCATGTATAGCTTACCGAACGATATACATAACCAATGATTACCCAACCGATGAAAGCGGTAAATAATGCCACTGGCCATGGGACAGCAAAGAGTTGAGTGGTGGTCGAGCGTAGACCATTTGATGTACTAAATATTTGTTCCATTGTCTCGAATAAAACGTATAGGCCCACGAGTCAATTAAATAGAAATAGAGAAAGAAAAGTAGAAGAAACAAGCAAAGAATAGAGAATACTAGTCGAGGAACATGGACGCGAAATTGATTCACATATTGTCGCTTTTAAAATAAACGGCAATTATCATGGTGGCCTGATGGTTTAGCGCCATGATATCGGCCAATCATCGACGGATATCGGTGGACAATCTCTGATTGGATTGTAGAATACTGTCACGCCATGGAATGAGCGGATACACAGCATAGATTACGGATGTTGTCAATAAATGTAGGCTACTAGTTCATTGGTTATGCTATTGTTTCATGCTTACACTGCTTGTTTGTTTGTTCGAATAGATACATCATGAGGCATTTGTTTATTGATGCTTAACTAAAAAGTAATAGCTAATGCATTATCAATTATAATGGCAAAATCATTACTTATTTTTTAGCATTTTATTATTCGTATGAATTCATAGTTATAACATATCAATTTATTTTCTAGTTATATGTTTGCTAGTACAGCGTCTATAATAAATAGTCATGATATATAGACAGGCGAATAAAGTAAATAACGCTGTAGTGTGTAATAATGAGCAATTAATGAAGTGCGGTTAGGAAATGGTAAAATTTGTTTTTCCACACTATTGTTACCTTTTTCCCGACTGATTCATCGTAAATACGCGCGCGCGCTTACTTCCAGCATGAGTCAGCCGCCTAATACGCCACGACAGAATATGCCTATGGGCCAACAACCGGGCACACCTACGATGGGTGGGGGATTCCGACCAGGTATGCCTGTAGGTATGACGCCGAATAATCTGGCAGCGAATCTACAAAACGTGAATATGGCCAATATGACCCCTGTTCAACTACAGCAGTTGATGGCGCTGCGTAATCAGCAACAACAACAGCAACAACAGCAACAAGCACTAGGAGGAATGCAAGTAAGTATAGTGTGGTAGCAATAAGTGATGCAGTGATGGTAATCTATACGGTTGTGCGTGTGTATGAAGCCAGAGCGAGTTCTATTTACTATTTCTATGATACTAATAAACAAACAAACAAATAAATATGACTTAGGGCTCATATGTGCCGCCATTGACATCGATGCAACTTGCTGCCATGAGTGGACGTATTCCAGCGGGACAAATGAATACGGCGGCATTAGTTGCTGCTCAACAGCGTCAGCTACAACAACAGCAACAGCAACAGCAACAACAGCAGATGCAACAATTACAACAACAGCAACAGTTGCAACAATTACAGCAGCAACAGCAACAACAACAACAACAACAGCAGCAGCAATATCTGGCACCAGGTGGCATGCAGGCACGTCGTCGTATACCAGATCCACCATCAAATAGGCATTCAAAGTAAGTCAATAATAATAATCATGAATGATAGTAGTAGTAATAATGTATTGAACTGCAATAGAAAGCGTAAACCTATTGAAAGACAATTACCGTCACATGTAAGCTAGTATGAATAAGTTTAGAGTAGTGCATACTTAATTAGAGTATAGTTGGAGCAGATTGTACCTGAATCAGCAATGTATACACAATTGCAAACAACCGAGCGTAGACTGGATGCGCTTATTATGCGTAAACGAATGGACATTCAAGATTCTGTAAATAAGCCTGTTACGGTAGGTGACATAGACTAAATACATACTCTTAGTATCTAGTACTTCGTATTAATTAATGAATTGCATTATTAGGTTAAACGGACATTGCGTATATTTGTATCGAATCTTGCTTCTGATCAACCGGCACAATTGGGCGATCAAGACATGCAAGACATTGATGATGCAAACAACTTGAAAGCACCCAGTTGGACACTACGTGTGGAGGGACGCTTATTAGATGTAAGCTGTTGTTGTCTATTATTATTATTATTACTATAGTTGCTAATTATACTCGATGCTTATATATTCTATAGGATACATTACCAGTGGTGGGTGGAAGACGTCTACCGCCCAAGGCGTTTTCAACCTTTGTCAAGAAGATTGTCATTGAACTCGATCGCGATCCAACGCTTTATCCCGAAGGCAATCTAATCGAGGTAAGCTAGACATAACGATATATTAGGCATCATCACACTCATCCAGTCGGGTTTAGTGGCATGCACCAGTAGGAGCAGATGCTCGTGAAGTAGATGGATTTGAAGTGAAGCGTCTCGGTGACACCGAATGCAATGCAAAGATCATCATTCATCTGACACAGGCACGCGAGCAATACAAGCTGGCCGAACCATTGGCTCAATTGTTAGGCATTTCTGCAGCCACACGATCTGAAGTCATCAATGCTCTATGGGAGTATATTAAAGTAAGAGGAGAATGGGCTACAATGTAATGAATAACTACTAACTGATATGTAATTAGCAAAATAATCTAGCTGATGCAGAAGAGAAACGTCGTATTACATGTGATGATGCCCTAGAGAAGGTAGCTATATCTTATTGTATATTATCATTTATTGATTACAGAATATAACTATTATATATGTATATATGTATAGGTGTTTGGCGTAACTGTATTGATGTTTCCACAAATACCTGAATTACTAGCACCATTATTATTACCAATGGATCCTGTGATTATTGATTATACGATACGGTAATCTCATCTTATCTAGTTAATTGATTTGTATTACTTACTATTGTTGTTACTAGTGTGGATAAACATTATCATCAATCACCATATGCATTCGATGTAGAAGTAGAATTACCAGATGAAGGGGGCAGACAACGACTTCGTGCACTATTGACGAATACAGCCTCACAGAAGGATATTACCGCATTAGATGAAAAGGTTAGTAAAGATACATGTCATCCATCTATTTACCTACTATAGTAATTAATAACCATTATAATGATTAGATTACACAATACATTCAAGCCATCAATAATGCTAAAACAAAACGGGACTTTTTACGCGAATTTGCCGAATCACCAGGTGAATTTATTCATCGCTGGATTGCCTCGCAGAATCGTGATCTTGAAGTGATACTAGGCGAGAGTCACGTCAACTTGGAGGAACGTCGACGTGCTGACTTCTTCCAAAAGCCTTGGGTACAAGAAGCGATTACGCACTATTTAAATGCACGTCTCTCCATACCAGGTGCAGAATAAATAACATGAATGAATTGTTGGTATAAAATAAATAGCAAATGCTTGATATTATTATAGTAATAGTAGTAGTAATAGTAGTAGAAATGGTAATCATTTATTGCTTATTGATGATGACGTAAATCATTCATCATTCATGACTTGGCTACACGCAAATGATGATGATATGGCAATTGCATGTTTTACGAAAGACCAAACAGTTCTCGTTGACGTTGTGGATCTTTCTGTAGCTGAATAACATTATCGCAACCACCAACATGCTTGCCATTAATGTAGATATTTGGTACGGTACGCTGGCCACTAATCTCTAGGAGTGCGTTTTGTATTTCGGCACCATTGGGTTCCACGTCCAGTTCCAATACGAATAGTTTTACGGTTAGACCAAGTTCGGCTATCATTTTCTGTAGTATTTGTTTGGCACGACTACAATAGGGGCAGTAGGTCTTGGAGAAGACCATAACCTCATGCTCATTGATATAGTCTTTAACGAGTGCTTGAACGGAAGACATGATATAACAAACTGACGTGATACGATATAATGTGATAGAAAAGTTGAGAGTGGTAAACTACACACACAGAAAGAAAGAGAGAGAGACAATATGACAAAATACTAAGAAGAGAAAAGAGATAGAAAAGGGGGGAAATTCACTGATGATTTTTAATGATGCTTGTTAACTCTTTGCCTCATCTGATTTGAGACAACTGTGTCTGCTGTTACATTCAGCTTGTTCATCTAGGACATTAACTAAAGCAGAAGAAGGAAACACTAGTTGAGACGATAATATCCGTATTAGTAGTTTAACTATTGGTGCATACTAGAGCAGATCGTGCCAACATATAATTAGTTAACTAGTGGTGCCTGTTCATATTACGCTGTTTCAACGAGAGTGTAAGTGCAGTAGAATAGGAAGGAAGGAAGGACAGACCTATAGCAAGCATGAGTCAACCGGTACCACCGTCTAAAAACATGAACCTTAATGCTCAGCAATTGGCAGCGATTGCGGCTAGAGCAGCTGCCAGTGTACAGCAACAACAGAAGCAACAGCACCACCACCAGCAACAGCAACAGCAACAGCAACAACGACAAGCAGCACCCACTACTATAGCTGCAGTACCTCAATTTAGTGACTATCGACTAAAGAGCGGTGGCCTCACTAACGGTCAGACACGACAGCATATTATGCGTATATTTTCACGAGATCCGGTGGAGGTACGTGATCTAGTACCACCCGTAAGAATGTATCGTAAAGATCCACGCTCCATGATTTGGGAGGCTATTCGTGCTAAAGCGGAAAAGGAGGCTGCTGCCGCTGCCGCTGCTGCTGCCGTGGCTGCCGGTGAAGAGTCGAGCAATGCTATGGACACGGAGGATGCCAATGCCACTACTGCTGCCAATGCCGCTGTTGCAGCTGATGGTGGTAAGGGCGGTAAACCTGGACAGCGTAAAAAGAAGATGCGACCGGGTGATTCCATTGACACGTCTGTTATTGCACCCTATGGTGGAGCAGCTGTCAATCGACGTAATCTATTCAAGAAGCGTACACGTCAAGTGTTCCTTAGTAAAGAGTCGACGGAGGTACGCGAGGAACGTCGACGTGACAATTATCCATGGTGTCTTGAGGATTTCGATGGTTCACATTCATTTACAGGCGATCTAATGGGCAATCAAGGTACTACCGCTAAATATGCGCTATTCTTCTTTTCGGTAGGATTATAGATCAATTATAGATCATTGATTGTAGATGAATGTATTCATGATGATAATCAATTGATTCATTGATTATAGGAGGATGGATTCCGTGTTGTTATGGCGGATAAGTGGTATCGATTTACGCCCAAACCAAAACATCGTATTCTTACGGCAGAGGAAGCAGAAGAATTTGTATGTACATGAATTAGTATATATTACTATTACTATTACTAATGTCTCTATTGATTGTAATAATGATTAGTTACAAAGTCAAAAGAAAAAGGAAAATGATCGCTGGTTGATGCATCGATTTGGCAAGAAGGATGAAGAAGGCGAGGAAGGCGGTGGCAGTGGTGAAACAAGCAGTAAAGCAAATGAAAGTGGAACCATGTGGCGTGGTGCAGGAGGTGGATATCGACGAGATACAAGTCGACGTGCATTCCGTACGGTAGATCGTGGTGAAAGGTATTCATAGATGATAGATGCTATAGAAATAGCTACATGCATGTACTCTATGAAGCTAACTGTGTAAACTATACTAGTTCACTATTTACCGATGATGAAGATGACGATGGCAGTTATAAGCGTAAGAAGGTTCAACAGGCAAGTAACTAACTATGATTATATATCATAGTAATACTAATGTGTGTATAGAGAGGAGATATTGATGAATTGGATTTCGATATTGATCAAGACTTTCAAGATGATGAAGAAGGAACACAAGATTTGGAACAACAAGATGAAGAAACAAAAGAAGCAACGGTAATTATTAGATGAACGATATTCATTATTTATTGAGTAGATAGATGAGCTAATGAGTCATTATAGCGACGACAAAAAGATAACTATCTATTGGCAGAAAAGAGTGATGCCGAAGAAGACTTGGATGATGCAGAAGACTCTAGCAAGGATAAGAATGGCGAGAAATTGAGTTCAGCGGGTAAAGTAAGTCAATATCATTGATGGTAAGAAATGAAGAAATAGTGTGATACTAATTACATTATATGTGTATATGATATAGGAAATGCGTAAGATTGTACGTGGTATTGAACAAGATGCAGTGTACGAATCAGATAATGAAAAGGATCCATATGCTGATAGTGTAAGTTAGTGTCATGTATATTTGTGTTTTATTCTAACAATGATGGCTATTTACAGGGAGATGAAGAAGAAGAGGCAGATTCTGAAACGGAAACAGAAAAGAATAAAGAGACCAATTCACCAGCAGATAGCAATGCTAATAGTAAGAGGAAGGTACCCGGATCACCTAGTAGTCAGAATGGGAAACGAGTAAAGAATAGCAACAGCAATGCAGGCAATAATCATTATGGAGATAAACAAGGAAAACGTCCTTTAGATGTAAGTAAATGTGTAGTAATATATTGATTCAATAACTAAACTAATAATATCAACAGAGTATGGATGAAGATTCATCTGATTCAGATAGTCCTAGTGGTCGAGCATCTAATTCAGCCATGAATAATAGTAGTAATCAAGTAAAACGATCACGATCCTCCTCTTCAATGCCTACTTCCACACTAATAGCAGCAGCAGTAATAGTAACATTGTAAAATCGACAGCTCAACCGACAAAGTCAAAAGCAGCACCAACTGGATCAACCAATGCATCATCATCATCATCAGCAGCAGCAGCAGGTCAAGGTGATATACAAGAGCATGAAGTGGTGGCACTCATTAGTCGTGGTGACTACGACATCAAACAGATTATCTCGGTGTTCCGTTCACGTATTCAGGGACATCCAGAACGTGCCAGTCGACTCAAGTCTATAATTCTAGCAGTGGCTCAAACTAAAGATGGTAAATTGATTTTACGTAAAAAACCCTCATCGCAATCACAACCGTAAAAAACGAATAAGAAGCACTCATTGTTGTGATTTGTAATACTGCATTCCTTCTTATTAACAATAAAAATTGATATAATGTATGACAATCCATCTTTATCTTACTATCATAATAGTAGTAATGATATTCAATTGACGAAATTATTATGTCAATCTATAAATGTGCGTGTGTGTGTGTGTGTGTATTAAAGCAACTTGTACATCGATTACACCATGAATCGTTGCTGTGGGTGAAGTAATGATATTGTCATCAAGTGTGAGACATGGCGATACTATCGATGAAGACATGACGTTGATGCTTGGCTTCTAATGGATAAACAGATAAAATAGAATGTGGTATCTGCATGGTCACCATGTGGTGAGTAGTTCCTCATGCGGATTGGACAACACATGATATATATGGGGAGGGGATGCAGTCAGAAACCAGTTCATTCTATTTTAGTGCAGTGACAAGCGTAGCATAGAATGGAGGTACTACTTAGTACGCCATCATTCTCCGATAACACTTATAAACACGTGTGTGTGTGTGTGCGTGCGTGCGTACTTGTACCACTTTTACTCGTTCACTTATTCGATTGCCATCCACGTACTCTTTTTTTCTAAACTGTATCGTTTGACTGTTTCTATATTCCATTTATTACTGCTATTTCTGTTATTATTATTAGTACTAGTACTAACATGACCAACGATACTCTACCTGGTGCAGTCGAGTTGGAGCCAACGGATACGCTTCCCGCTGATACATCGATACTCTCCTCGGATGATGAGGCAGCTGGTGCTCAATTCCTCTCCAGTGACGATGCCACCGATCCTATCCGTTTATTTTCCGAGCGGTTACGTAGTTGGAAGACATTGTCCAAACAGTTGATCGCCTATTACGAGGAGATACGCCATCAGGAGGTGGCATCGGCCAAGGGATACGCACGGGCCGCGGCAATTGTACGGCCACCTTGGCGACAATCCAACGCCTTCCGACCGGGTACACTTACGGAGAATAACAACAACAGCGGAGGAGGGACCATTGCAGATAAACCTGTGGCTGAGGCGACAACAGTGGAAGCAACTGATACAGCAGAGGCATCATCAGCACCTACTGCCATTGCCGATCTGATCCATACGCTGTATGTTGCAGCCAAGGAGGCGAGCGAGCAGCGTGAACGATCGGCTCGTGCTATTACTGATCAGACGATCAAGGAGCTGAATCGATTACGCTTAGAGTGTAAACGACGTGGTCGTGAAGTAGCCAAGGAACTGGCGAGTGTCAAGCAGAAGGCGTCCAAGGCTGGCGATAATACGAAGGCACAGCTGATATCATTGGAGCGTGCCTGCGAAGAGCAGCGTACCTCCAAGTTTGCTCGTAAGCTCGGCCAAGAGGAGAAGACACTTCCAACCGATCCATGGTTGATTAAACTAGGTAAGTTGCTACTACTGGATGTGTTGGTGTATAGCTCTATCCAATACTAATGAATCAAAACGATAACTAGAGGTGCAACATAGTATGGATAAACAGTTTGCCAAGGAGAATCGTTATCAACAAGCGTTAATCGCTTACCAGCAATCATTGGCGGCATTCGAGGCATCAGCCGTTCAATCCATTTCCTCCACTATAAATAACTATAATGATCGTCGATTAAAGGATATCGAGGCACAAGTGACCTTATTGCGCAATGTACATACTACGGCGGAACGACAAGATCGTGATGCTGAATCCACTCACTTTTTCGTGAAATACGCGGCTCATTTACCGAATGTCGACACGCCCCTGCGTAGCCTGGCCACTTCCTCGTCGGCCTACCCGTGCCTTGATGATGCGTTAACGAACACGCTACGCGTTGGTCGTCTCGAGCGTAAGGGCGGCCTACTCAACACCTGGAAGGAGTGTCGTGCCATCTTGACGGCGGCCGGCTACCTGCACTGTTTCCCCATTAGTTCGGGTATTGGTAGTGATCAGCAAACGGATCTGTCGCAGAATCCCTCGCCCGATGTCAGTATTTACCTGGCGCATTGCACCATTGGCGCGCATTCCGTCGAAGGTTCACCCGACAACTCGTTTGAAATTACGGAACGAGCTGCCGATGGCAAAGGACTCTTCCGTAAATCGCATCATCGCTATCAGATCAGAGCGAGTACACGCGATGACATGCTAGCATGGTGGCAGGAACTCTCGAAACACGCGGAAGCTATGCTGGTTCAATCCACTGGTGGCAATAGCGCACTGCCCACTTCTTCAACCGTCGCTACAGAGGGTGGCGAGTCTGGTACGGGCACCCTGAGTAAGCGGAATAGCATGTTCTCACGATTGGGCGGATCATTCGGTCGTGCTAAAGGAACGAATGTTGCTGCTACTGCTGCTACCGCGGATAAGACCACCAGTAGCACAGCACAATCTTCTGTACCATCTACTACACCGATTGTGGATGCAGTGACACCAGAAGTTGCGGCTGCAACGTTACCCACAGCAACAACAGCAGCACCAGCTGAGCCTACTATCCGGAAGTGGCCACGGAAACAGTTGCAACCACACCAGCCAGTGAAGTGGCGGCAACCGACGAGCTTGCTCCTGCTGAACCGACCAAAGAAACCGCACCTGCAACAGCGCAATAATGATTCCATCTATCATACGTATACACTTGATTGAATCATTTCTTAATAGGAGAATAAAGCATCAATAGTTTATTGGATAAATGGCATTAAACATATAATACTACTCATTGCTGTATAAACTAGATCAGAGCATACTCGGATAAGTAATGATTATCCTGTCATCTCGCTACAATCATTCTGTATAGATGGCTATTTATGTCCATGGTTTAGCTTGTCATCTACTATTATCACATAGTAAATAGTAAGCATCCTCGACTGCTATGCATTGGTTAATTATGTGACAATTATTATTGCCTTGTTAAGGCTAGATTGCCCAAATGTAGATGTCAATTTGGAAATGAATATGCAGGAGCATTTACAGTAAACCAGCATTTGCAACGCATAGAGGCAGTAATGGCAGATCAAACATGGTTGCAGCTGTATCATTATTGTGTATGTGAGTGTATGCACCACTAGCATTAGTAGTAGATCAGTTAGTGAGCCGTTATTTGTGCAATTGTTCGTGGACGTTAATATCAGCTCTCAATGAAGCGGGTGTTCCTGGATGTGATACTGACGTCCTACAACAAGAGTGGCGGCAACAGTGCTCAAGGCCTAAAACAATAAGTATTATCAGGGAAGCTACAGCTCTGTTGACATCATACCTCGAGGGTAGCATAGTAGTATCGCACCGTATAAATGTGTGTATGCAAAATGAAAACCTGTCTGCATGCAATATCCCAAGCATGACTAACTGCAATGATCATACTTGCGTAGACAGGTCGTGCTTCTCCATGCTGTTTGCTTGCTTGCTTCGTTTGTCTGACTGTCTGACAGAAGGAAAAACCTGCTCGATTGGGAAGCAACGAGTGCCAATTCTGCGGGCGTGTGGAGTGAAATAATTCGCTAGGCCTTGTAGGAATCCGACTCTTTTCGTACCCTTCAATTCCTTATTAGTTGGCATTTTTTCTTTACCGAAACTAGCGTCAGCTTCGTTCCTATTCTATATATCGCTATATCTGTAAGTAAAGCCTATTTTTAATTATACTCTTTTGTTCCTACTCTTATCCGTTCGTTCTTTTGCTTCCGCTTCTCTCTCTTTATTATTTCCTACCTTTAATACCGTATATTTATATACGCAAATAATATACAACCTTCATACACCTCTTTACTTGTTATTCGTGATACCGTTACAATATCGCCGCCTTTATTAGTACGCCCTTATACAATATACAAGCATAGTAACACTGCTGTTTACAAACTAATAGCTTAATTCAGACTCGTCAAAGGTAAGCGTCATTATAATATGCTTATTTATTATCTGTCAGATTGATGGTAGTAGCTCGCATTGATATCATGGCGTGAATGAGCGAGAGGGCGAGAGCGAGAACGCATGATTACAGCAGCTATGCTATTGTTGTTTGGTAGGAATAAAGCACCTTGCTGCTGCATAGACTACCCTCTCGAATGCCATGCAATACATCGAGTAATGACAACTAATGGATAGTGACTGTGACATCGCATATTACATCCAAAGATGAAAAGTGAAAAAAAGACAAATTTATATTCCACTAACACGATATTCGTTTTTTTCTTTATCGTATGCCATTATAGACATTTGTCGTAATTCACGTCTATCATGGGCTTCATCGATCGCATCAAATCGTCCTACTTCTACACCAACTTGAAGGTTGGCCGTTATACCAAGCGTCGTCGAGCACTTGTATCGGAATTCAACCAGAAACCGGCCGAATTCTACGAGCGCTACTATCGCGATGGTGAGTATTTGCACCAGGAGGTTCAACGGAAGCGTATGAGCTACGACGTGCAACTACACAATGCGTCAGGAAGATTCCAACGTCAGAGATCCGCCGATTCAAGCAATAATGGCAACACATTAAGCAACGGTACTAGTTGGCGGTTTGGCGATGACGACGACGGCGAGGATGCTGGATCATTCGGTTTGCCACCTACACCAACATCATGGGAAACCATCTCCGACAGAAATCCTCCTCGACTTGCTATTGAATCAGGCGATGCTACTGACAAATCCTCCGTGGAGAGGAGCGGCTACTATCGCGGTAGCATGTACGGTGCACCGAACGAGTTCAGGAACAGCATGATAGAGTACAACAGCAGCTCATTCGTATCCACTGAACAACAACAGCAACAACCACATGCGAGTGAAATGGCCATCCAGAGTAAACTCGACGCGGAATACATGCGAAAACAGGATATGACCGATAAATCATACGGTCATAATCGACACCGCATGACTTTCACGGCCAATGAAATTCGCTGTAGCGAAATGTACAACATGAGCTGGCTATAAGTAAGCTAGTTTTGCTTAGTCTAGTCTAATCATTTAGCAGAGAGATATATGCAGCATTCTGCTAAAGATTATGGCTATCATCATATTACAACATCCACTCATTCATTCAGTTATTCTAGTATTGACTAATGTCTAATACTAGAAGGTTGAATCAAGTATCCCGGCTCATGTTGCTAACCATTAACGACATGGCTGCAGGACCAGCCTTACTATATTTCCTCGCATTTAATGAACTTGTCACTTTAGTGCGCGTATGTTTTTATTGTTTTTGACGATTCCTTTTCTTCTTTTTATTCGTAACATATAGATATCCCTTATCCCAAATTTCACATATCAATAACAATTATGATTATTAACAACAACTAGTCATGTTGCAAATGTCACCTCTTGTATAATGTATCTGTTTCCAGTTTATATTTATATTTTGTATGATTCAATATTGCTTAAGAATCATTATCGAATGATGCAATGAGTGACTTGTTTTACAGTGTCACTGTATTGTATACTTGCTTGCATAGCAACTTGAGCATACAATCATTCACTACTCATTGGCATTTGAGCTTGCTCTACTAGACAAGTACCCCGGATACAAGTATGGCGTATTCGCTATTTACACGATAATAATAATGATATTGGCAATAAAGTATGTTTCAGTGTCAATCAAAAGTTTGAGGAGTTAATGACTACGTCAACGGGAATTGTACAAATCATTTGATGTAATATGCATGGCAACTATAAGCTGAATACAGCTTTACAATGTAAGAGGAATAAGCAGACAGTATAATTGATAAATGATACGAATTTATTTAAACTCGAATTACTGCGAGATAACAACTTAGAATGACTGATTGAATCTTGCTTTCCATGTTGCGACCGCTAGACATGTATTATAGAACTTTGTAGAATGGATTTCCAACGCCACCTTGCCCTGGGTTTGGCATTGGGTTGCTTTCAGCTGTGGACATACTCAGTATGGCGACAACGACGAATGCGCAGATAGCAGTGATGTTGACCTTCATTATGGCGATAGTGCTGAAGTAGTTGTAGTAGTTGTAGTAGTAGTAGTGGAAGAAGAAGAAAAGGTTAATAGTAGTCCTATGGTGGCTGTGCTTGAATAATGTGGCTGCTGTTTTAATGAAGAAAAAAGGGCGAACAATTGATGTGAGTATCCACAGTATAATCTGATGCAGAACTATTTAAACTAAATGATATGGGCCATCCCGCCTATTGCGAAACAAATCACGGACTCCCAACGGAGTTATTGTCATGAATGTTACTCGACACGTTTATGGTTTGATTCACACATGTACAACGAACTAGGAACCACGTTGGCCATTTCTGGTGTTTATCCCGTTCCATCTGAATTTTCTACAATGGAGGAATCAGCATCGCACGACTAATACGGCCATTATTGCATTCGAGTCTGAGTAATGCCATGATGTTATTTTTATACTCACTGTCTAATCTATGGGCCAGCATTAATGGGAGCCGTGTGTCTTTTTCTCTTTTCGATAACACACATGAGCAGGTGACCATTCCCTTAGGAATGAGGAATGCCGTGGTTGCCTATGATGCGGCCTAGTGCATTCCTTCTTTAACGAGGAGCAATACTTTCTATCCACGTTGTTATACTGTTTCATAGAATGGCATTATTGCTACTGTTATCAGTGGAGATATTCGAAACACGATATACTAGGGCAAATCAACAGCAACTACCACTTACAACAATAAGGGTTGGTACCTGTTGATGTATGGCTCATTCTATGCATACCAATGATCAGCATCGGTGCAACAATGGTATCCGCTGTTTTTAGAAGGTAAACTTGAACGCCTCAGCATCATTTATCATTAGTAGATTTACTAGGAAAGCATAGGCCATCTGATGAGCTGAGAAAAGGTAAAAGTCACGTGCCCGATCCATTTACTTACTAATGCTAGAAAATTTTAACAACATATGTAGCTGTTATATTCGCTTAACTAGCTGATATTCTCGATGGTTGTGTCTATTTTTAACTTATTCGTCGATGAGCACAAACAACGATCCATGGGTATGTTACGCGGCATGCATTCACCAAAGTTTGTTTGCTCTGCTTTCTCGGGTTGTACTCCAATAATCATAGGGCGTGCCGCGTAGATCATCTGTATACCCGTGCACATACACTTCATTATTCCTTTTTGCGCAACACTGATATGACCACATTATTCAGATAGATCCTGACTCTAGCCCTAGAATTGTACAACAGCAAGGTAGTCTTTGCATAATTTTTCATTACGTGTCACCGGTGCTTCGATATCATAGCCGGAACATATGGCATCATTCAGGCATGATCGCCCTATATAATGACCATATGTCAGATATATTTGCAGTCATCAATAATACTTCTTTTTCTATTCTACACAATATACCATGTTGTTTGATGCACTATTATCGATTGAGACGGTACTTGTTGCCGTTGCGGCATACATAGCTTATTCTGTAAGTATCGTATCATACCGTATACATGTGTAGTTTATCTTATCGTCATACTGTTTAGTACGTGAATAGAAGATTGGTAAAACCATTAGGTCACGTTCCTGGTCCATGGCACACATCTTTGAGTAGCATGTGGTATAACATGAATCTGGCGAAAGGTGTTCAACTACGAGTAAACACGGATTTACACCAGGAACTCGGTCCTATCGTGAGAGTTGGTAAGATCCGAATAAATATAACTAGTCGTTGCTAATATCATATATTAGCACCGAATATTATTAGCGTTGCTGACTCGGATGCATTGCGCGCCATTCTGAGTACACATCGTTTCCAGAAGGGAGCGATCTATGATGGGTTCCGATTTGGAGACAGGGATAATGTGTTTTCCACAAGGTAATTCTGATATAGATAGTTCAGAGTTCATTAGCGCTGACTTGTATGTAATCCGATCGTGCAGAGATCCGGAAACGTTCAAAGCTAAAGTAAGTGGTCAATGTCAGGTTTCTTGCTTCAATAATCGTTGAAACATCTATGCTAGCGTCGTCTTGTGGCTCCCGCATTCACGGCCAGTGCAGTAAACGATATGGAGACTATTATACTTGATTCTGGTGTCTATGCGCTCGCTACACGATTGGAGGGACATTCGGAGAAAGGAGACGTCATCAATATGTTCGATCTCTTCTCGTATATGACATTTGTAAGGAGTTCATGCCAATTATGAAGTAGCATCCTAGTAATAATAACTCACTGTGATAACAATAGGACGCCATGGGTGAGATTATGTTTGGCAAATCATTTGGCCTGCTTCAAAATGACAGCCATCCAGTGCTCGACTGGTTACAAGACGCGCTCCTACTTGGTATCTATGTAGGAAGCCATCGAGTTGCTTTGTATGATGATGTCTAACAATTGCTTTATTTAATATAGAAAACCGCACTCGGTTCACTCACTAAGACACCGCTATTCGATGGTCACAGGAAAAGTGAAGGGAAACTACTCGATGTATGTGCCATACGCCATAGCTGCTTAGTCTAACGTGTTGCATTATAGTTTTCCATGGAGGCTATCCATAAACGAAAACAGGGCGAGTCGCGTAAGGATTCGTTACAACGACTCATGGATGCTTACGATGAAGAGACGAAATCATCACTCGAGGACCGCGAAGTAGCCACCGAGCTTATACTCCAATTGTAAGCCATCATACTAATTAGCTATTGAATTGATACTGACATGTGTAATTATCAAGTGTTGCTGGTACGGATACTACATCTGCTTCATTGACATGGTAAGCTATAGATGTGCTACCCGTATACTGCATGCTAATCTGAATGGAATAGGACTCTATACAGTCTGTTGCAAAACCCAACATGTATGAAGAAGCTACAAGCCGAGTTGGATGAAGCCATTCCGGATATTGACACTTACGTTACGCACAGCATGGTTAAAGATCTCCCTTATCTTAATGCTGTGTGCGATGAAGGACTTCGTCTCCACTCGGTTGCTTCTGGTGATGCTCATCGAGTCACTCCACCTGAAGGTGCGGTCATTTGTGGAAAGTTCATTCCTGGAGGAGTAAGTATACATGATATATGATATAAGTGTATGTGTGTTAATTACTTATTATTGCGCTTCGTAGACTACCATCATTCCACAAACATACGCTATTCATCGTCTGACCACCTACTGGGATAAACCATACGAATTCATTCCAGAACGATGGATTGCCGCACCGGAACAAGTAAACAGGATGAAGCAGAATTTTATGCCTTTCTCAGTCGGTGTTCGTGCATGTCTGGCGCAGGTAATGCTCAATCTAATAACATACACATATCTCTTATTCTAACCTTGACTACTCTAGTCTTGCCTGGGTGGAGCTTCGTGTTGCATTGGCCGTGATGGTACGTCGCTTCAGCTTTACTTTTGTACCAGGTGCCAACATGACACCATCCCATCGGTTTATCGTTCGTCCTCACGACGGCAGATTAGATGTTACCGTGCAGAAACGAACATCATAATTATGTCGCACTCTATTCATTCTTAGCAAACTCGCTTATCTGTTACATCTTGACAATTACCTTACAAATAACATTATTAAAGTAGTACCATATAATATCTTTATAATTTGATTCAACATGCTTAATTCGGCAATTACATATTGGGGAGATGTCTGACAGCAATTTAAGCTGCGCTACTACTATTCTAGCACTTGTATAAGAAGACCGAACTACAACCCAGTTAACCCTTCTGCTATCCTTCTTCTATCCTCTTTTTTCCCTACGACAACAACGACCCACCGATAGAGTCTATCTACGCACGCTTAACCTATCATGAGACTCTTTATTTCCGCGACCATCCTAGGTGTTTGCTGGTTTATTATGAGTGCAGGCGCTCTACAACCATTGAATGAAGCTAAACGAACTGATTTTGCAGAGAACTTTGCCCTTGACCGGTTGCCACTAGCAGCAAAGACGCAGCTGTTCTTCAAAGAATTAAATGATGTTACAGTAAAAGCAGTGGCACCTATTCTACCACCACCATCATTGACAATTGCCATGTCTGCAGCGGACAAGCACGACTTTAGCGATCTACCACGAGAGGAGAGCAGTCTTGATGTTGATAATCTTATCGTTCATGGTCGATGGAAGGTGCACAAAGAATGGGCGGATGTTGTTGGCAGCTACAACAAGCGTCCGGCAGTTGTGTTCTGCTTTACACAATCGGACAAGAAGGCAGAATGGATGGCGAGAAATGAACGACGCGAACGACGAGTGCTCATAGATGTCAAGCATGAATTCACCTACAGGGACTACGAATGTATTGTGGGTGAACTTGCCTCCTTCAGTTCAACGCAAAGCTAAACACTATACGATGTCGTCAATTGGAGATGTATAGGAATAAAAAAACAATGTATGTCGCGTGAATACGTACATGTCATCTGCTTCAAGCATAATAAATCCTCTCTTTCTCTTTCTTTCTTTCCCTTTCGATGTATGAAAACTACTCTAAATGAACTATACTATATACTGGCTCAACTGGAACTAGTATTTCTTTATTCACTATAATATGTTAGATATTCGCACTGCTCCATTAAATAACCATGATGCTTTGCTTGCCAATAGCCATTCTCAGCTATGATATTCATCGATGATAATGCTGCAACCTTATGCTTAAACGTAGATTCCAACTGCCAAGAAGGCGAACACCATACCAAAACCAAGGAATGTGGAAGCGCTAGCTGCCAGCGTCAACTGATTGGCAATACCACTTTTTGTGGAAGAACTAGAGAACAACAACAATAACAACAACAGGTCAAGTATATACGCTTACATGTATTCATATACGTTCTATGCAAAAGGATACATGCTGAATGCCGATGATAGTAGCGCACCTAGTATTAGAGTTATGGTTGCTAGAAGAGCAAACGAGTTGGGATTCAATAGTGGCTGGAATGGCACAAGCTACTCAGCTATAGCATTAGATAGGCTGTTCATACCAGTGTTCATCTGTATAGCTTACATTCGACGACATGACGACGAGTATTGAGTGTAGCTAATAGCACGCAGACAGTAAGCGAGAATGACCAACAAAGGAAAACTATCACGGAACACAATAAGGGAACAGGTGACGAGGAGTGATGGATGAGGTATGGCATATTATCACGCGTTTATTGTTTTACATAACCAAATGATTATGGCTGATGACTAGCAATAAAATCATCTGAATCGAGTAGAAATTGACAAAACATATCGTGTCTACGTTGTAGTAGATTGGAAACAGACTGATTCTATTGCATATGAACATGATTAGTATGTAGCGATGGATATGCTGTTAATGGATCAATTACCTTGGTAATATCCGCCAATCGAGGTCGTAGCTTGTTGATCGTTTGTCGTACTGCAATCACTCGGTTCAATTCATTCTATCGATAATAGCGTGTAAAGTGAATAGGCAATACTTGATACGATTGTCGTTGACTTACCTTGGGATACTCGGCAATGTCGTGTGTTGCTGAGAAGCGTCGTTGTATCTCCACTAGGGTATTCTTTGCTTGTTGTCTACCATGGAATAATGAGCGTTTAGCATTCCACTACTCGTCTTACTTACAGATCACTCCACTGATTAGTCATTTCTGTGGCTGTTTGCGATACTTGTTGCTTCACTTGTTCCAATCTACTTAGTAGCGATGATGCTGTTGAACACATGGTGCTACGTGTAGTGTAAATGGCCTCGCTTAATATATCGTCACAGTCCATTGGATGTTCTGCCGCATCCGTCCTAGTGAGTTCATTAATGGCAACGAGCAGCTCGTTTATAGTTGACATCCATCCATTCTCATTAGTCTGATTGTCTTGCCACGTTTTGTTGCCCGAGTAGAATGTGCCTTGCATCCTACTCTGATGATAATAATAATAATGTCAGCTACCTTCTATTGCATCGCATACGATACTCACTACACGCTGCCGGTATATAGTTGTCCATTGATTGAGCTGTGTGCTCAGTGCAGCAATTGTGCTTTGACATTTTCCTACTTGTTGTTGCTCTAACTCAAATGCAGCTGCTAATAGTTGATGCAGTACATGCTGCTCCAACAATAGCCCTATAATCTACTGCAGCATGAATACTAATGTTATATGCGATGCTATAGCATACATACCATTTCAAGTCGTTCAATACGATACTCTTTCCGCGTGATACTCCAAGCATTAGAGCATGCCATCAATGGCTGGTGTATTTGTTGCTGTGTCTGATGCATAAGGTATTGCTTCAATTCAGGACATGTATTCGACATATTCTGTGCAAGTTTTCGCTTCAACTTCACCTCTTGTTCGCTATTAAGCTCCATTGAATTATTACTACATTATCATTAGCAAAAGGAGAGCAACGTGTCCATGATATACTTGCCATATCCCTATATTATCTGCAATATTATTAGTATCGAGACGAGTCAATTCTATCTGCAATGCATCCCACTGCGCTTGCTGCTGCTCCTTCTTTATGTCTGCTAGTATGTGCGCATAGAGTGTATTCGGATAGCTAGCATGATTGTCAGGACCATTCCATATCGCTATCTCTATTCCACTTACGCTTCCATCAGTTCATTGACTACATCATCCATCATATTCCGTTGCTCGAGTGTAGGACCTATAATTTGTCATTATTATCAGTAAGTGGCACACTGATATTTTGCAACACTGTCTCATACCAAGCACTTCCAATTCCGGTGTAGATATCATGTGTTGAATAGTGGCCTGGCCAGTCGATGCTGCCTACATACATGTTACTATTAGTTCGTTCAATTGTCCATTATGTGCTCATACACTTACTTTGGTGAATTGCTGTTGTAGCAACTGCTCCACTCGACCCGTGAACCGTTCATTCACCTTGGCAACTCGACCAAGTTCCTCGCGGCAATGGAATAGATACTTCTTGTCGATATCTATTGATGTGAATGGTTACAATACATCGTAATCATACCATTACACCGCTTACTCTTGATGTCCATGTCTTCTATTCGATTCTTGGCTGCTTCCACTGTTTCCTGTAACTCTCTATCCAACTAGTCACCATATTCGATTAGACACACGAATGCAAATCAATCATAGGTCGAGTACATACCCAAAGTGACGCACTATCTATAGATGTGTCCTCGTGTCGATTCAGTTCCAGTTCCAAGCATTGCATATGCTGATGTAGTTCATCTTCACGTATTGCTAGTTCATCTAGTGTACGACTAAGCATACTACAATGAGACTATACATCCCTAGTATATACACATATACCAAAACTTACACCATCCGTTTATACTGCTTGTCGAGTCGATGCTCCTGTCCCTTGTAATGATCCAGTGTCTTTTCCAATTGTTCCAGCTGTTTCCTAAGCAGCACTGTCACTTTCTTATTCACGCGTCAATCCATGCTATCATTACCTTTCCTCGCGCAATGATGTCTGGAATACTTGATCTCGCTCGATAGCAGTTAATTCATGCTTTACAAGCAATATAAATAGGATATTCAATGCACTAATATGAGCAACTCACATTATCCACAAGTCCATTATCCAATAGCCACTTGTAACTATTGCCTATACGTTAGTCCTATATATTATACACGCATAGAACATACTTGCCATTGCAATTCCTCACTCGTCAGCACGTTCTCCTCTGAATCCACCGTTTGTGTTAGCCAGCACAGTGCTGCACCTGCTGATTTCGCGTTTTCACTATCGGCAAACGCCCATTCGACCATATTAGCCGTTATTCTACTTGATTCCGGGTAGCTGGTGTCTTCAAGTAGACGAATAAACGTGTCTACCGCCTTTGCCGTGTTGTCCATGCTGATTCCTTGAGTAAAACTAGACATAGAAAAGCTCGTGTTGTTTACAATGAAATACATGATATAATTATAAATCAACAATCATTTACTTATTGCTGCTAATTTGCAACAATCTTGTTTGTTTACCTCCTCCAACTACACTTTGTCCTATTCTTTAGTTCTACATAACAATAACTGCTACAGCAACACGTCTTATGCCTGTTAACTATGGCAAACTGGTAATAGCAGCGTAGCTCTGTATTCCATTTGTATTTAACCACGACTTGCTACTTCTTACTAGGAATAATGAACCAACACGTAGGTTACTATTCGTGAACGTGGCACACTACCATAACACGCTAGTCTAGGTGGCAATAACTACGAGCAGGACACGCTCTTGGAACGACAGAACGATGCTCGTCTGGATGTGTTAGCAGAACGAGTGTCCGCACTGCATCGAGTATGCCTATTATTATTATTATTATTGTCTTCCAACTGACCGTAGACTTACCTAGCCACGTTTAGATTACTATCGGTATTCACAATGAAGTCAACGAACAGAATCAGACACTCGACACTAGTGTAAGTGGTATCCCTTGCATGATTACTGATAGTAATGCGTATACTCTGTAGAACTCGGTGTTTACACGATTTGGCGCATCATTGAATGGCACACGACGACGTCTAGGTCGTTTGGCAACCGCGGCTTCCGGTAGACATCGTCGCACCTGTCAATTATCACTTTTAGTCGTGGTATTGTTCTTCTTAGTCTACTGGATAGCTCGATGGCGACTAGCTTCTAACGCGCCTTCAACACCCATAGAGAATGAATAGGCACAATGAGCAATCATAGTGCTCACAGCTTACATGTATAGTATAGATAGTTAGACTGAACTTTGCAATAAGAATGCTATCATCTATTAATTGACATTTCATGAATACATCAGCTGATTTGATTGTAGAATGAAATAAGCAATCCATAATAAATAGCCACCACAAATAGAAGCAATGGATTAACAACAAGTGTTTATACATGTTAAATTAGTATACTATAAACAAGAATCTACTCATCACTATTGCCATTCTACAATAGATAGATATATCATATTACTTTACATGTCTCAATTGAAATAAAGTGTAAATTTTATTAAGATTAATTAGATTAATTTACTTTAGTGGCTTCGATTATTACACATATTGCATGACGTGTCGCATCCATTAGCGAATAATGATGTGATGCTACTTGTTCATTATTATCGTTTTTCTCTATGCTTTCTTCGATTCTAGCATCTTCTTAAGCATTACTTTACGATTGAACACAGATGCCTCGGGTGGACGATAGGTGCCACCGATACGATCCCATAGCGTAAAGTACTGACCATAGTTATAGTTGAATTGTTCATGATGAACGGTGTGATGAGCTGCCCCGTTAATAATCGGATTATCGGTTAGGTATTCGCCATCATGAATTAGTACTGTCCACACATTGACGAACGCAAATAGTCCTAGATAGACCACTTTCTGTAATGGGAACAGATACACGAATACATGATAGGGGATCGATTGCAGGTAGCCATCCATGAAGTAGAAGGCGTGCGAAGCGAATGGTGTGGGCACAATCCATTTATGGTGCAATTTGTGCAATGGCGTATACGCCCAACGATGATGCAGACCACGATGAATCCAATAGATCATCATATCGGTGAAGAAGATAAAGAATGCCATACTGAAGAATAGCCACGTCCAGCCGTACTCGTCAACGTTATCGTATAATTGGCTGTATCCGTGCAATTGAAAGTAGAACCATGGCACGGTAACCCAGGCCATAGGACTCATAGCTTTGTTGGCCACCTTTTTTTCTAGTTCTATTTGATTGGGCAGAAAGCGCGGATGATGTAATTGATTCTTATCGTAAATATAATGATATGAGAGCGATGCCACCAAATAATAGAGTAAATGTCCAAAAGTGACGGTAATCAGGTAGAGTGATAATATTTGACGATATGTGTCGTCGCGTGCGGTGAAATCGGGCAGATACGCGATCATCGGATGTAGACTGGTGGGCAACAGTCGATTGAGGAGGAGCGAGGTTGTTGACGCATCACCGCCCGGTATACAATGCCCGCTAAACAGCAAGCCTAAACGAGTTGCCGTAGCATTCACAATATCACCGCTAGCAGGTTGGCAGCCTACTTCAATACCGGCAGCAAGAGCAGCTGTGTAACGAAGTGTGTGCACGGCAGCACCATAAACATGGTCGAAGAATAAATTGTCAGCATAATGTAACACGTATTCCATCGTTGATACAATTGCACAAGTAGAGATAGAAGAAGAAAAGGAGGAGGAGGAGGAGGAGGAGGAAGGAAGAAGCTATAGGAGAATCGTGTTAAATATAATAATGCGCGATAGTCGTCACATTTGTCATGGATGAAGAATAAAAGATGACATCTTGTTTCCCCGCTGATTGGCCAGATGCTTAGATCACACCACACGTATGAACAACCAAACACGACCAACAATCCTAATCGTACGCATTATCCTACTGTTACGAGCAACTAATAAAATACAATTGCATCTGATAATATTTATTCCGCATCTTACTTATGCTACACTACTATGATTAGGTTGCAGTAATGAGTTACCATCTTTGTCTAGGACACGGGAGAAATAGCGTGGTGGTAATATACCCGATTTGCCTTCACCTTCAGTTAGAATGACACCGTTCGTCGAGCGTAGAAATTGAATACCATCTTGTAGTATTTGTGTATTTTGAATGTCATTAGTCGAATAAATAAATAAATAGCCACATATTTACTTACCTGCCATAGCACGAGCTGCATCGATGTAAATATGAATTTGCGCTGATGTACGCATACCTTTATGTTGTTTTTTCATTCTTACTATTAGTAACATGCTTGATGATGATGATGACATTGATATATAATATATATCCTTACCACTAATGACTCCATTCTCACCAGGTAATCCTACTGCTAAGTGAATATGATTACGAGTACCACGTCGTAATCCCTCATTTGCTAATAATAATCATCAATAATAGTTAATGAATTGTTAACATTAGTACTATTACTATCAACTTACCAATAGATGGCCAGTAGCGATGATAGGTGCCGTGTAATAGGGTGGTTAACTCGGCAGGATCTGTAATAACATCCAGTGCTAGGTCGTTAACAACTAGTGAATGACCTTGATTCGCTCGAATCCACCATGATGTAGTCTCGTTGTCGTTTGCATCAATCGTATCCGCCGAAGATGATGCATAGTCAACCAGTCACTGGTGTGACATAGCGTAAATCGTTGTTTATCATTCTCTTCCACCACTCTTTGTATATCAGCTAGCGTATAACCTTTGAATTTGGGCAGTGCTAACTAATGTATAATGAGTTAGCAATGAGCCTCGACTAGTATTACTTTGGCTTACAATCTTGTGTACAGAAATGAAGCCGTCTGAACGTATTGACAAACCTGCTTTTACCGCTCCATGACGTAGTATATACGACAAAGCCTTGGAGAGACGCACCTCTGGAGTGTCGTGAGGTGTCTGGAACGTTTTTGATTTGTAGAAGGTGAATCTGACATGAAATATAGTAAGAAGCAGTATAAAGTTGATTTTGTACCGTAAACGATAGAAAGAAAAGCAATGATGATTCATCCTGGATAAATAAATGACTAATAATAAGGTATTTTATTTGCAAGTTACTTCAAGCTATTTTATGATGGATAATAGCGACAACACTGATAGTAATTGTAATAATAATGTTACTAAAAAACTATATAGGTAAGCAATAAACGATGATGTAATGGAGATCATATGTATGTATGTATGTAAGTATGTATGTAGAAAGGCAAAGATAATCAATTACGTCGGATATGTTTATACAAACGAATAACGAGAATAGCAGACGCAATAAAAAAATATAACAATGATAAATCCAAAAATCGGCGGTACAATAATGAAGCAAAGAAATGAGAGTAATGATAATAGTAGATAGAAGTAGTAGACGAGTAGTAATAGTAGAAGGTAATATAAATCGCATAGTGATCGTCGTCATATAAAATGTATAAAAGGGGATAGAAAAAAGATGAGATAAAGAAAAGAGAGCGGTAGTATATGCGTTAGTAGACTAGCAGCTAGTTGATACCAATATATTGAATGATATATATATATAGTATCCACATTCTATAAACCTTGCAGTAAAATATGCGTATACGTATACTAACAACTACCGCCGATCAAGAAAAAATCATCATTAACTCAATGACAATATGTTTGCATCTTCCGATCAAAGATGCATTGTGCTATTGAAGAAAAGAGAGAAGGATAGTCACGCCGGCGTAGATACTCCATTTCTCTTATGTAGTCTAGTCTAGTTAAGAAATAGACTTTCTCTAGGGTAACCACAAGAGAAAGAAAGAGAGAGATTTACATAGATGATGATGATGATGATGATGATGATCCACATATCATATATGAGTAATATAGCCGGGTATGCCTAATAAGCAGCAGTGACACCGTCCATAGGATAACGTTGCTCGCAACAGGAACATGCTTGACCATGATGCTGATGCTGATGCTGATGCTGATGGCTGTTGTTACTAGCAGTATGAGCGGTGGCAGCGGTATTAGACATTGGATGACGTGGTGATGGCGTTGTCATCATCATCATTCGAGAGTTATAGCCATTGGAGGTAGGCATACCATGTTGCTGCTGTTGCTGTTGTTGATATACACTAGGAGTAGCAGTAGCAGTGGTAGCAGGAGGATAGCCTTGCATCACTGCTGCTGATGAAGGTGTCGATGCCGATGTTGGTGCTTGTGCCGGTTGAGCTCGGAAGGGCGGTGGAGGTGGCACACCGTATGGTGGAGATGGGTGTGCGTTAGCTCTTGCATACCGTGGAGGTACAACACAACAAGGTCCTTGACATGAGGATGGATGGCGTTGTCGCTGTTGGTGCGAATAGCTTACAGGCGAGTAAGGTGAAACGGGCGGAGGACACGTACGACAGTAAGGATCAGTGCAAGCCATTCCCTCGAATGAACCCTCATAATGAGAATTAGGATGAGGATGATGAGGAGCAGCAGCAGCAGCAACCATTGCAAAACCAGATCGACCAGTTGACATTGCCGAATTAGACGTCGAAAGCGGTGGCAATGGTGATGTACGCGACGATGGATACGCCGAGGTAGCAGAGAGCGAGGAGCGAGACATTGGCGATGAAGGCAGTACCACTGATGCAGCAGCTAGTGCAGACACACGCGCATCACCCGATAGATGCTCCATCATCCATGGTGGACGGACAGGCCCGCTGGCACGACGAGGCCGTTGAGCCAAGCCCGAAGAAGAGGAAGACATAATACCGCTGAGCGGCATATCCTCCGTGGTCATGGGACGTTCTGCCGTACGTGTACGCATGATCTGCGTTCCCATTAAGTGTTGTTGCATTGGTGTCATTGGCACATCGCCGCCAGATACGGTTACTCGACGACGACGACGCGAATTCTTAGCGGTAGGTGGCTCGGAATTACGCCAGCTAGGTGGACACTCATAGGACCATGGTCGGAATAACTCGGAAGGCACGAATCCAGCGGGAACAGGGAAGCCACGTAGTACACGTCCATCGGATGTACGAGCCAATGGCGGTGGGTGACGCGAGCCATCACAATGAGTGATAACTTGATCGACTGACGCTGACATGGCCGCTCGTTCCATGGCCATTGGCATTGCGGTGCTAGGAGTTACCACTACATTAGGTGCTAATGCCATAGGATGATGCTGTACAGAGCGTGCATAAGCACCGGTAGCATGAGGCAGTGGGAGACGAGAGGCCGCGTGATTGGCGTTAATGTTATAGTGATGCATGCGAGCATGTTCACGTTCAAACACGCGTCGCTCACGATCACGTTCCTGCTCTCGTCGCTTCGTCGCCTCTTGTTGTCGCTGATTCTGAAACCATACTTGCACCATACGGGGTCGTAGACCAAGTTTCTCGGCCAATTCATTGCGTAGAGCAACTACCGGATATTTGGTACGTTCATTATAGACACGACGTAGAACGGCCAACTGAGCAGGACTAATACGACGACGACGTAAGGACGAGTCATCATCCGTCATTGTGATATCGTGGTCGTTATTTTGACCATTGATGTCGCTGTCGTTGTGGTTATTACTATTACTAGTAGTAGGAGTAGTAGCAGCCATATCGCTACTGTTGCTATTGGTGGTATTCATTGATGATAATGAACTTGACGGAGATAGCATAGGGGTAGCCTTTGGTAAAAGTGTAGATAGACTAGACATATTCCTATTGTTGTTGCCTGATATCGATGATGATGACGGTGATGATGCTATAGACGAGAATGGTGTAATATCAACTGTAGAACGAGAAGGAGTAATTACATCCATTAATTAGTTAGTTAATTAGCTAGCTGATTCGTGAATGAGTGAGGAGTGATCTAATGTAAACACAAGTTTCTTTTTGCGAGTAAATGCAAAAATTAACAATAAGAAAAAACAGTAATGAAACTAAATCGATTACGGTAATGGCAGATCGAGTCTGATGGGAGATGCTAGTAATAGTAGTAATAGTAGTAGTAGTAGTGGATATACAAGTTGGAGCAATGCTTCAAAAAGTGTATACAAGAAAAACCTGTAAACAACGAAATATGAATGGTAATTACAATAGAAATCAATCCGTGTCGATGGATGAACGTCGAAATAGTATGTCACAAGGATTATGCAACAATTTAGCTCATATGATAGTAGAAAGGCGAGCTATCGGTCACGTGTGAATAGTACAATGAAGGACGAGGTCTGAGTGAGAATATCAAAGTCACAACTAATATAGCTGCTGTTCAACGTATAGAGTATTGCCAAGTATGTAGAGTAGAGGCAAACAGGCAAGCAGAGATTGGCAAGCAGGAAGAAAGCGATGAATATGATAATCTGCAATGCAAATGCAAGCAATATCGCTATTCTCTATTGAAGTAATGGGTAAGATACACGCACACGCTCGTAATAAATCGATGGGTGGCAATAGTAGTAGTAGTAGTAGTAGCAAAGCTATCAATGAATGAATAAATGAATGAATGAATGACTGTGGCAATAATGATGCACAAGGACGAACGGAAGAGAAATAGATTGATCAATGAATAGATTGATGATAGATAGGAGAGGGAATCGGTGATGATAATGATAATGATGAGAAATAATGTGTAATACAGATGCAGTGTAGATCTGTATTCCTTTGCGTGTATATATATATGTGTGTGTGTGTGATTGCCTGACTAATGGCTAGGGATAGTACACGATGACCACAGGTCAGGTGTTGCAGTTTGTTTGATGACAAGATACGAAAGGAAGGAAATAGTGGTGGCAGGGATAAGGAAAGGATAGAGACGGTAATATAGCAACACGGTTATTGTTGTTGTAACTGTGAGAGATGATGATGAGGTGATACCACAATCCAATAGTATTGATGGATATAGATGAGATATCAACGAATATAAAGAGGGAGAGAAGGAGAGCTAGAGAGATAAACGCAGACAAACGCAGATGGACGAATAAATGAACTGGATTGGATTGGATAGAGAGAGAAAGATGAAGTACAATTGCTACTACGCACCAATGAGTGATGGTTATATAGACAAATGAGAAATAGAGTAAAAGAAATAATAATTAGGAACTACTCGCCCTGAATGATTCCTTATATACACAGATTTACATCCATATTGGTAAGTGTGTGTGTGTGTTCATGTACATACGTACGTACGTACGTGCGTGTGCGTGTGTGTGTGTATGGTAGAGAATAATGAATGGTATGATAACAGCAAAAAGCATTAGCATCGTTATCGTCACGGGATAAACAACAGTAAAACATTCGGTAAATTACTCTCCTCCACTTACTAAGATGTTACTCAGCCTGTGATTCACATTCAGCAGTAATGGTAGCACATATGCCTTACAACGATGGAAAGATGTTTGTGTACCCTGAACACCGGTCAAGTGGAGGCAGAGCAAGGGCAGTAATGGAGAACGTGATTTCCTTGGGAATTGAATTGTTTGGATTAAACTAAAGACATACGCGCGCACAAAGCAAGCAAGCGAGAAGCGAGAAGATTGAACAAGTATTACGCTTATCTGAAAATATCCTGCTGTATCACTTCTTTCGATTGTAATACGCATATACAAATATACAAATAGATGTTCAGGTAGATTTTCCTTTGCAAGCTACTTGGACTGAATTGTAAGCGTATCCTACTCTCCTTTCCACATCGTGCGTATAAGCACGCGCGCGCACCATTCGTGCACATGATGACCAAGGTTCAGCTTTGTTTCAATGTGCAGTAATAATGATACATGATAGAGCACAATTATTACCATCGATGCTGAAGCGCATACACGCGCACACACTATACACGCGGTCATGTACACGGTGTGGCGCACAGGATAGATAGAGGAGCGAGAAAATGCTGTTTTACAACACTACTCACTATTACTCGTTAAGAAGATGGTTGCAAAGGCAACACATGTACTAGCGGATGCATGACAATGGTTTAAAAATAGTCTGTCTGTCTATGCGTCCGTGTGTGTGTCTCTGTGCGTGTGAGGCATTAATTAAACATTATTCAACCATATCCCATTTGCTTCTTCATGCGACAACCATTCAATTCACTCATTCACTCACACAAAATATCCATGCATCAAACATGCATGACAAGCACCATTGCCGAACGTATGATATGCCGTTCGACGATAAATTTTATGTACATGTGCCAATAATAAATGGCAGGTATTTCCTGTGCCATGCCGAAAGTACATAGTCAGCATGTTACGCAGATAGATACCGGTTTACCTGCTCAATTTGCCATAAATGAAAACGGAATAGAGATCGCCTATGCTGCCTATTATTATTACTACTATTATTGCATCGATGATGGTCATGAATTTAACCATCAAGTCTGCCAATAGGCGAGTTCGGCTTAATTATTCCAATGCCCCATGAATAGTAGAGTTGCCAAACCCGAGAGCGTTATTACAATGTAACGCATCAGAAATAAGACATGGTAGAGTATGAATCAATCTAGAATGATTGTGTCTCCTCAAATGTGACTATTTCCCCCATTTACCCATTAGAAGACAGAGACAGACAGAGAGAGAGAGACAGATAGATGAGGAATGAGGTTTCATCAACCGTCATACAACAACGCTTACTCACCCATTGGAGGAGGAAAAAAAGACAGGCTTGCCGCCAATAATACATTCAATAATGTAACACACATACACCCATATACACAAGCACGTACATGTGAGGGTGCTGCTGGTGGTGGTTATACTAATGGAAAACAGGCGCGGTTTCTGTTATAGTATGTTTCGCCCGTGTCACCTAATGAGAATGAAAGGAAAGGAAGGGAAGGGGAAAGGGAAGGAGAATAAGAAGATAAGGTAGACATATGCGCAACTTATACACATATACACGAAGGAAATATCATCATTTAGTCATCATTTGTGAAGATGTTGACGATAACTAATGACTCGTAATGGGATAAGGACATTATTGTCATAATTGACACATTCATATGAAAAATAAAGTGACATAATAAAGAAAAAAAGCACGGGAAATCAACAACTAATACATACGATGATGATCAAGGCGAAGTGCGCGTATACGCTAATAATGACAACCGTAATAATAATAACATGAACAGCAAAAAGTTAACAAGCAACTACTTACCGGTAAAAAGTGCCGTAGTCAATGTTGATATACGATTTAATGTTGCCGACAAATCTTGGTTGATGAGATGATCAAACAAAGGCGACGAGTACTTGGCTAGCGTGTGCGTGTGTAGGCGTTTATATGTGTGTATATAAAAGTTGCTAGATGAAAAAAGGACAGGAAATGAAAGACGATAGTCGTTGCAATAAGCTGATTTATAATGAGAAAAACAATTTAGAGCAACGATAACAGCAACAGAGCAAGGCAAAGCAAAATGAAAAAAGACCAATCTGTAATCGTCCGAAATAGTTGATAGCAGAGTGAAAGGAAATGGAAAAGGAATGTCTCTGGCGTTTATGGTGTATGGTATTTATGGTATAGTAATGACCAGTCTACGAATAAAGAAAAGTGACACACTAAAATAGCCACTGATGCACACCTGGCGTTTTCGGATATGATGATAAGCGTGGTGACGGCGAACCACAAGGGTAAACTGAGCAATAATAGTTGTAAAAATAGTAGCAGCAGCAACAGCAATAGTAACAGTAGTAGTAGTAGTAACAGTAGTAGTAGAAAGGAATAAAAAGTAGCAGTCAGCGTAGTATAGGATGAATAAATTGGATCACAAATGGATGAAATAAAGTTCTTTGGTAGAGTGATATAATAGTGATATGATGGATGAATGATGGATGGAAATGCGACTGTAGCAATAGCAATATTTAAATACTGCTGAGTCAGAATTGTCTGTAACTTAATATTATTATAGTTATTTTGTAGGATGTCAGTTAACAAACAAGAAAGGAAAGGAAAAAAGGCAACTGATATGTAATAGTAGCACTGTCAATGACGATAATTGTAGTAGTACTAGTAGTAATAGTTGTTGTAATAGTTGTAGTAGTTGTAATAGATGTCCTCTAACTGGCAAGGAGGTGCGATGAGTGGGCAAATTTAATGGGAAAGAAATGCTACAGGTAAAACGAACGAGAATACGCGAGGGAAGCCACAAGTTATAAGAAGCTAGACTTGATGGAGAAAAACAATGACAACGATGGATAACGAACGAAAGAGCGAGAGTAACTTGATAATGAGTACTGTATGAGAGCGAGCGAGCGAGTATTAGTAGGAGAGCAAGGAGGAGTAGAGGAGAGAAAAAGGCGAAACAAGCAAGGAAGGCCAACTTTATGGAATTACCACCTGTGTGCTACGGCTGCAATAATGTTACCATTAATGTTACTACTACTGTTACAATCACCATTACTGCTATGGCTGTTGTTGTTGATGATTCGTTTTTTTTTGGGTTGTTTTGATGACAACTGCAATAACGAGTGATTTTAATGAGTGGTTCGGGCACCCATTCGTTACTAGTTGGAGGGAACAATTTCATCGTCGCCTACGTTAATTGATGCAGCTAGCTCGAGGCTGCGACTCTTCATGCACGTAGTGTTTTCGAACAGCATGCATGCCAACTATTTGCTTACGGATATGCTTGTTCAATTGCTAGTAATAATCGCGACAATGATAAACAATTTTATTATGAGTAATGAATGATAATGATGCCAATAAACTTATGATTGCTGCATTGCATTACTGCGCAACACTACCACGATGTATTATTCCTGCCATTCATTGCTTTGTTGTTGCCGTTCTAGTAGTATTAGTGGCGGTGGTGGTGATGATGAATCATTTCTGCATTGATGTGATGTCTCTAGTTTGCCATCATGCTTTGTGACGACCAAATGGGAAAACATACCTATTTCATCCAAGACGCATGGACAGACATGCGCGAATCTTTGCCTAAAATGGTGGCCAATAGTCAGAAGCTACTAAGCTCATGGCCATGTTATCGAATAGCATTCTTTGGAATTGAATCCCTTGAACCGAAACTGTGCCGCAACACGAACGAGTCCGTAAAACAGTTGTAGCAATAATAACAGTAACAATAATAATAAGATACTAATAAGCTCATTACGGGGATATGTTTTAAAACCAAAAGGTTGTTGAGGCTTGTGTGCCCTTGACATCTGTTACCATTTCCATTACGATCATAGTAATAGCCATCAAAATAGTGTTTAGTGTCGAGAAAGGAGAGAAAGGAAGGGCGATGGTGTTCCTTGCACCTCCGTGGTATAGGAGAGTAGCGATGTAGCCTGACGCAGCAACGGTTACGATGTCGCTAATGACGAGATTAATGAAAATTGTTATGGCTAGTAACAATTATTGATAGTAGAAGGTCTTCAACTAGTGGACAGCCATTTGAGGACATTAAAGGCGGGATCAGTTCAATCACAACATGAAATCCACCCATTGATCGAGTGTGCTGCACGTTTGCGATACGGCTAATGTGACATGTTTACGGATGTGGAGAATGGAAGAATGGAATGTAAGGATGGAAAGGAGGAGCACGATAACCCGTTAATGTCAGTGCGTAAATTTACGAGATGAGCGGCATTGGTTGGTTCTTTACACAGACACAGACACAGACACAGCCATACACACACACACACACACACATGCATATTGTTCTCTACTTTGTCACCACGTGAATGTTTTATCGTCAGTGTTTAGCCATTTGATTAATGATTCATTCATTATAGAATAGTAATAAATATTGTAAAGTGTAGCGTCATTTTCTCTCTCTCTCTCTTTCATTTTCTCTTAGGTTCTACTCATCTATCCTCATTTGGTCTATCTCCGGTGAACATCATGACAGATATGCTCTTAGCTTCATAAGAAACGATCACGGCTACTTCGTTGGCAATCGTGGATGAGCAGTGCACATGGCCAAATAGAGCCGGGTGTACACGCGTTAGTTTCATGTCCGAAAGCAGGCGCCTTTAACCCATTGAAGGCATGAACATCGTTTTGTGTCGCTTCACATTAGCCTTTGACAATTGATGCCCTGATGATTCAAGGTTGAGCGACGATGGAACGACGCTCGGCAAATTAAGCGTCGTTTCGTGATGCACTACTGCCACTCGTCCGCTTTGCTCAATAAACTGACTAATTACACCCCTATTATTAGTGTTATATCCGCCTTGTTATCATTGAGGATATAGCGAGTAAAAGCCAATACTTTGGTATTTAACTTGTATATCCGAATATGGTGTTAATTAGAAGTTTCCCTGAATGTGCACTAGTGTCTGTTTTCATGCCTAGGCCTTTGGGCTCTCCTGCAACGACAATAATAAACAGGACAAAACAAGTTTAACCACCATGCGAGGTTAGCTAGTCTGCATACTCATAGACCAAGGTCAGTGTACACTTGTTTTGATTTCTATCAATGCATGCAGTACAGATTACACGGAAAAGAAAAGAAAGAGTTATAGACTAAGGAAGATATGCAAGTTAAGCGAATACGTAAAGAAAAGAGTAGGATAGAATCAAAATGTCATTTATGTAGTCAGATAGCAAAGTCATAAAATGAATCGTTCATTCATCTTTGATAGATCATTCGAAAGAACGAAGAAAGAGAATGAGGCATTATTCGATTGAGGAGGTGTAACCTGCTTATTCATCTACAGATTGATATCGATACATACACGCTGATTCATACTCGTCTTTTCATGGCTGCAACCATCAATGATTTATCCGTATAATAAACAACACTACTAGTATTTCAATTGTATATCAACTATTTCCAAATAATTTCATGAGCTAGACAGGCCAACTGCTTATGGGGCATAAAGTAAAAGGTTTGCCCGTCTATAGTAGCCGCGCTATGAGGTAGTATGATCGATTGTATGTATCGCTTTTGTTCCACGCGATCTGTCATCGTTTTCGCCCTCTATATATCATATGCATATGTATATATCCACGATTGTCACTTGTTAATGTATTGCTTCATTACTACTATCACATGTATATGATCTTACCTTCATTTTCTTTACAAATGCTCCAAATGCTTGCAGAGATATCGTACACATGACGTGCACCATTTTACTCACTATATTATGCGCACCATAGCCTAAATCTACACTTATTTTAGCGTAATTCGTAGCCCAATTATTTTCGGAATCACTCTCCCAGGGATGTAGGAATTGAAAAGGTATTGAATCCCATTCGTGTGGTTTCCTATATGACACTACACTCTCTGTGATACGGGCAATATCCTGATTTGCGTATGATTGAGGCTGATTGCCTGCAAGTACACTCTCCATTGAAGTTGTATCTGGATAAATGCCTGGCATAAAATGATGCTCTACACTTTGTATAATACCAGGTTCTGGCCGAGCAACCACCATAACAACACTACTAACAACTAGTACCGCTAACCATGAACGATATATCATCATGGTTTACATATAATTCTGCAATAATGGATTGTTACTTCTTGTACGTTATGTAATAGAGAGACAGAGCAGTGGGGATAAAGAGAGAAAGAGATGTATTTGGCCATGTTCCTCGCTCCAAATGATCCATTGGCCCTTATATATTGTCGGCAATGAGCAATATTTCTTTATAGTTGGACAGCTATCAAAACCTCATTATCTATAGATTGTTTCTTTCTAAATTCCGATAAGCTGACAATAAACATACATTTCCGCGATGAATCTCAGCCATCATATTTACTTGTTTTGTTTACTCCATAATAAAATGTCATGTGCGAGTTTCCTCTCTTCTACAAGCTGGTCAACCATCCTGACGATGTATCCGCAATCACCAATTAGGAAATAGAAAATGGGAAATAGTATGACAATGTAAATAGATGACATTTGTTGCAGTTATCACGGGATTACACATTACGACGTCATCAGATGAATCCAATCAATGTATGAATTTGATAGGCTCTCTCTCTCTCTCTTTATCTATTTATTCATATGTCATTCACTGATAAGTGTCATCATTCCTTTTTCTTCCTCCCCAATTATCCACCACACTATTGTAGTTCTTTTTCTCTTTCTATTTGTGCTTGATCTGCCTCTGTTGTCACTGGTCTGCATTCGAAATGGCTAACGTTAAACAACCCGTATGTCTTATTGCTATTGACGGTTGGGGTATCTCCACCAATCCTGATCCTACCGGTGACGCTATTCGCAATGCAAAGACACCGGTCATGGATAATTTGGAGCAAAACTGGCCATTTACGAAGTTGGCAGCCCATGGTTTAGCGGTTGGTTTGCCTGACGGTCTCATGGGCAACTCGGAAGTGGGCCACCTTAATATCGGTGCAGGTCGCGTAGTCTATCAAGTAAGTATACATATACGTGTACATATACCTGTACGTATACGTGTATTTATTAACGTGTCACATGCATCCTATGCTTATCCCGTAGGATATCGTTCGTATTGACTTGGCCCTAAGAAATCGTGAATTCGTCAAGATTGACAATATTAAACGATCATTCGAACGTGCCAAATCCGGCAATGGTCGTCTTCATTTCCTTGGTCTAGTATGTCTCGATGTCTATCATGATTAAGCCATTCATATCACTAATAGATAGTAAAATAATAATAATAATAATAATAATAATAATAATAATAATAATAATTAGATCTCTGATGGTGGTGTGCATAGCCATATCAATCATCTATTAGGATTGCTAGAGGCTGCCAAAGAGGATTGCGTACCACAAGTCTACATTCATTTCTTCGGTGATGGTCGAGATACAGCACCACGCTCAGCGAGTAAGTAGTTATTTCTACATACAGACTATACTTATTGAATAATATAAACTTACGATATGAATGTATTTATCGGTAGTCACCTATCTGAAACAATTGCAGGAACATATGAACGAGCATCAATATGGCAAATTGGCCACCATTACCGGTCGTTACTATGCCATGGATCGTGATCGTCGTTGGGAGCGTATCCAAATGGCGATGGAGGGTATTATCCATGGTAAAGGTGAAAAGACCATCAATCCCATTGAGGTAAGTGATGATGTCTATTATATCGATAAACCAGTCTACTAATACTATGATTATCCTGTATATTATACGTATAACTAGACCATTGAGGCACGATATGCTCAGAATGAGACTGATGAATTCTTGAAGCCTATCATTGTTGATGAATCTGGCCTAGTACAAGGTATACACATAGCTATTTATTATATTGTATTATGCTAGTTATTTACATGTTAATCTAGATGGCGACACTTTGTTCTTCTTCGATTTCCGTGCTGATCGTATGCGTCAGATTACACAAGCATTTGGTGTTGCACCTGCTCCATTTGAGATTCAACTGCCAAAGGATCTGGATATTACCACATTTACGCAATACAAGTCTGACTATCCCTTCTCTGTTGCATTCCCACCACAAACTATGAATGATGTACTGGCTGAATGGTTATCCAAACAGAATGTACCTCAATGTCACATAGCCGGTAATAACAATAATGAGCAATAATAGTAGTACAACTAAGCTGATTGATTGATTGATTGATTAGAAACGGAGAAATACGCGCATGTCACCTTCTTCTTTAATGGTGGTACCGAGGCTCAGTTTGACGGTGAGGAGCGCGGTCTTATTGCTTCACCCAAGGTTGCCACCTATGACTTGAAGCCAGAAATGAGTGCCAAAGAAGTTGGTGACAAGGTAAGCTGGCCATAATACACGTATATTATTTGTATATTGATTATTTGTATATTATAGGTGGCAGAAACTGTAGCCAGTGGCAAGTATCCATTTGTCATGTGCAATTTCGCACCACCCGATATGGTTGGACATACAGGCCAGTATGACAAGGCAATTCTCGGTGTAGAGGCCACTGGTAATTAGCATGTTTATCCGCGATACGCTTCTATATACTTATACTAGATGCAACACGAATAGATAAAGCAATCGGTGTTATTTTCGAGGCTTGCCAAGCTCATGGTTACACGCTCTTTGTAACTGCAGATCATGGTAATGCGGAAAAGATGATTGGCGACAATGGACAACCACATACAGCTCATACGACATCGCCTGGTAAGTAGTTATATTATTGAACATTCTACACTATAACTAATGACTTGATTATAGTTCCATTTGTGATGACATCCAAGGAACATAAATTCGTACCCAACTGTAATGGTGCTCTATGCGATGTCGCACCCACCCTTCTACAAGTAATGGGCTTACCCATTCCAGAAGCAATGACAGGTCAATCTCTTCTTGAACAATAAGTGTGTGTGTGTGTGGATATACACAGCGTATTTCCAGTTTACTAATGAATAAACAAAATAGTAACGCATTTCCACATCAAATAGCTACATCACATTAATACGAATCAGTTACTTGCTCTACCTATATCTCATTGATGCATAAGTTACATGTACATCATTTACTATGGTTTATAAATAAATTCGGTGTTACACGCTAATCTACGTCCATTTAATGGATAAACAGTAGGATGCATTGATAATACCAATTGCCATAAATGTATCCTACTATGTTATCACTCATTCATTCACTCACCCCTTTCACTCCCCAATTGACCAGTCAATCAATCAATCCATTCAAGTGACGTAGTGGTATGTCTGTTTTAAAAAGCGACTCCTATCAGCACTTTTCTCCGCTTCTCTCACACATTTAGCTCTTTTTGTTCACTTGTTGCAATTATCACTTTACTATTCGTATTCTTTGCTCTTTTGCTTGCTTGTTTGTTTGTTTGTTAAGCACAGCTTTCACCATTCTACTAGTGTGACATACTTGTTCAAGTAACCGAAATGTTCAAGGGACTAGCCGACCAATTCAAGGAAAAAGCCACCATAATGGTGAAGGAGAAGTTGGAGGCAGCACTTTCGGGTGACCAGTCGAACGATAACCACGGCAGTGGCAGTGGCAGTGGCGGTAATCAACGCTATGAGGAGAACCGATACGACGATGGACATGGCAACCATGGACGTACGGAACACTATGAACGACGAGATGATAATGGACGATATGAACGCCAAGAATACCAAGAACACCATACAACAAGTTATTCGTCGTCTTCTCATGACAGACGTGATGACAGACGGGATGATGGTCGTCATAGACGTGATGATACGCAAGAACAGGATCATACGCTAGATCATCATGGTCATTCTCATCCGGACTTCTCGCATGCTCCTCACGTTTCTACGTCTGCTTCATCGGGTAAACAAAGTAGTCAACAATACGCGGAACCACCAAAGATGAATAGTGGTAGTACAATTGTACAGGATATTCCAGGATCTGAGAATAAGCTATACTCATCTGATTGTCGGTAAGTAGCTGTAATAATCAATTAATACTAATACTAATGATGTACATTAATAGTGGTAATAAGAAGGCTCTATTCATTGGTATCAATTATACGGGTACTAAGGCAGAATTGAAAGGTAAGCTATTGATTTTATTATAGTAATATACTAATATATAAATATATATATATATATATATACGTCTATAGGCTGTATCAATGATGTACATAATATTCGTCGATTCATGCAAGATAACTATGGATTCCGATCTGATCATTGTGTTCAATTGACTGACGATCAAGAGGATGCTAAATACTTGCCTACACGTAGCAATATTACTAGTGCCATGCAATGGCTTGTACGAAATGCCGAGCCTGGTGACTCGCTATTCCTACACTATTCCGGTAATTATTTGTTATAGCTATAGCAGTATGAATATAAATAACCATGCTATGCCTGTCAACTACTATATATTATAGGTCATGGTGCTACTACCGAGGATCTAGGTATGGCAATGAGCAAGAAAGGAGGTAAGCCGATAGCGTTCGAGAATTTGCGTTTTATATGCTGATACTTGTTCTAGTATGCGCGTTGGGTGTGAACGATTGAACATGACATGTGCATGTAGATGGGTTAACGTGACGGAACATTGCATTTGACAATCGAATGAATAATGCTTAATTACTAATAATATCGTGTGTATGTGTGGTTAATACTATTTAGATGGCGATGAAAAGGACGGTCAAGATGAAACTATCGTGCCACTCGATTACGAGAAGGCCGGCATGATTGTCGATGATGTAAGATATATAGAATGGAATGCTAAACGTATAGGAAAGATGACATTGACATGATGTATTAATCAATAATCTAATAGGAATTGCACGAGATACTCGTTAAACCATTGAAGCAGGGTGTACGCTTAACGGCCGTGTTCGATTGTTGTCACAGTGGTACTATCCTCGATTTACCGTTCACTTACAAGTGTACCGGTGAGATTGAAGTGATTACCGACAGTCATCACAAGGAGATTGCCATGTCTATCCTTCAAGCTGGTATGAGTTTACGACAAGGTACTTGCTTATTACTTACTTCATTAGTAATAGTAATAATAGCTAACAGATCGTATGATATGTGATCAGGTAATGTGGGCAATACTATCGCACAATTGATGGAGGGATATCGCTTGCTCAAGAAACCCGGTGAGAATTCTGAAGCACAAAAACGTACCGAAAAGATGCGTCGTAGCGATGCCGACGTGATTCAATTCTCGGGTTGTCGCGATGATCAAACGTCGGCCGATGCTCATATCGACAATCAAGCCACGGGTGCCATGTCCCATGCGCTCATCAAGGTGTTGAGCGAGAATAGTCGTGTCACGTATACGCAATTGTTGAAGGGACTGCGTGAACGACTCAAGGGGCAGTACACGCAAATACCGCAAATGTCCATGGGGCGTCCCATGGATATGACCACGGAGTTCATTATGTAGCCTATGCTATGAGCGTATGAATAAACGTTTGCAAGTTCAAGTTCATTGTTGTATAGATCGACGACTAGTGTTGCATAATGGCTAATGAGACTGTTGCTTTTCAAATTATATTTCATTTCATCCCCTTCATTGCTACTATCAATCTCGTGTTTACTCGATAGTCCTTATTCGCGTTCGAGTTACATGTTTGTTGCCCACCTATGAAAATTGTAACAATTGCTCGTTCTATTGATATATATCGCTTTTATTATTTGTTTGGCATCAATGCATCAATAGCAATGCCATTAGAGAATAGTTGCAATCGATATTTACATCTACCTTTATTGACAATATATGATGATTTGAATTCGCTTTCATGGATCTAGTATACTCTTTGATACTATTAGATTTGCACAATATAAGGTTTCCCCATTGCTTTCCATTCAAACAACTTGTACATCCATCTCCTTACTTACTAGCTAGCTTGCCTGTATTATAAGACAGTGAAATTTACCCACGAAAATTAGGCCTATTTATTTTGTATACAAGCCTTGTCTTTATTTTCAGACCCACGTGTATGTCTACTACAACCGTTGTTTTAGGTATACAGGCTTTTTCCATCCAATTTGCGCAGTTAGCCTTCTGTTTTTACGAATAAATAATAGTAATAATAACACTTACAAGGACTCCCGTATTCTGTTTCCCAGCCCCTCTCCCTTTTGGAGAAGAACTGGGGTGGTTGACGATACAACCCCGGTAATTTGTAATTTGTTGTTTGGTTCCTCGATGTCCTTGTCCTCCTTGATCTTGAATGATTGGAAGCAACGACACTTGGATGAGGGTGTGTTGGAACATCGGTTCCACTACGAAGGCAGTTGGTGATTTGAATGAAATCCAGACGAGCAACCATAACCCCGATTCCACAAACGATACTCGAGTCCTTTAACTTGCATGTCCTCTTTATATTTTTTGATGTGTGCATCTAATAGAATAATGAATTAGTATACTGTAATAAATATCAAAGTGTAATGAAGTATACTTACCGTAAGGGATCATGACAAGTAGTAGGACACTTTCTCATTGATAGTGTGGGAGCTATGGCTGCTCGATTTGCTCAAGCACAATGTGTAGGCGATATACAATAAGGTAGTGTAAGTAGAGTGTAATAGGGACGATTGAACTGGAAGATGAAGATAAGTTTGTTCAGTTTGTACAAAATAGGACTCATATTTATAGTGGATAATGTAACATTATTCAATATTGAAACTATGGTGAGTGTTGAAGGGACATGGCTGCAATACCAGCATAGACACCAATCTCATGATGCAGGAATGGTTGGGAGTAATAATGAGCAATAAGGAGCGCATCTCAGAAAGGATTACGTATACCTCTAGATACATTTAGTCAGTGGTATTACCTTCAGGTGCTCAAGAAAAGGAGGATCAATGCATCAAAGTGGCACAACTCCAAAGGTTCAAGAAAAGGAGAATCAGTGCAACAACGAGGATCAAACAGCGGAAAACAACTTATCCGTGATTGGTATCACTTTGCATCCAAGGTATGTAAGTTCTATCAACGTGTCTATTATTATGTACCACTAATTGTAATATGTGATATCGCGATCATTAACATCTCTCTCAACTGCTAGTGCCATAACAACTACTCAATAATAATAGCAATGCAATAATGGTGCCAACAATTGTGTTAATCTGTTTATTAATAAGCTGCAAATGTTAAAGGATAAATGCGCAAATTGGATGGAAAAACACTGTATGTCTACTAAGGAGAGAGAGGGAGAGAGCGCGATATTTACCGATACAGATCATCAGATTTATGATACTACATCGGGAATAAATCACACTCTATTGGAATACTATTTTTATGTCATACCCATGTAATATGTAACAAGATTGCAAGTTGTAATAGAACACAAGCACCATTGTCCTCTTACTTGAAACTAAGGAAGAAAGGCGAAGGTGAAAAACAAATAATGAAGTATAATATACTGTAGTATGAAGTATAGACTTGATTTGCCTTATAAATAGCGAATGTATTTGACCGTTCATTTTCAACTGCATTGCTCGACAACACTGAAATACAATTACAACTCGTTCGCATCATCTGCTTCCTACTCTCAATAACTTGACGCTTAACATCACACGCTCAGATACAATTATCGCTTTATTAGCGTCCAAGGCTAGATTTACATTGTTTAACGACTATATATTTAACACCAGTCATGGTAAATGCACGCATGAGTTATAATATCATTGTATTCTAACGATGTATCCATAGATTGTTGCAAACATTTATTGTGTAGCAGCCTTGCTTGTTGCTTCGATACTTGCCGTGAATGCCTTGCCTCCTTTCCCAGGAGCTCAACGAGGACAAGTACAGCTTAATAAAGGTAGATTCAACGGTTCGAGCTGGTTCTCCGAAACCGTGATCATGATCTCCATCGATGGCATGCGTAGTGACTATATAGACATTCATCCTGCACCCACCCTATTGCAAATGGCCAAAGACGGTGTACGTGCCGACTACATGACACCATCCTTCCCGGTAAGTGCAACTCTTCTTACATCATCTCGTGCCATAACTAATCCTGCCATTTGTCACTATTATTATAGTCCACCACATTCGCCAATCATTACACGCTAGCCACCGGTTTATATCCAGAAAACCATGGCATCATTAGTAACTCGTTCTACGATCCTACGAGCAAGGATACGTTTGACTATAAAGACTTGGAGAACATCAAGAATCCCAAATGGTGGGGTGGTGAACCGGTATGTTATCAATACACGACTATACCGCTCTACTTCTTACAATGCTAATCCGTATCCATTAGATTTGGACTACGGTGGCCAAAGGAAACAAACGATCTGCTGTGCACATGTTGCCTGGTTCGTCGGTGACGGGTAACACTTTCGGTCCAACCTATCTCGATTTGTATAGGAATGGCGTGGCATTACCGCAAAAGGCCGACCGGATACTTGAATGGCTCGACATGGCCGATGACAAGCGTCCTCAATTTATAGGCCTTTACGTGTCGGATGTTGATACGCAGGGTCATAACTTTGGTCCAACGTCAAATGAAGTAGGTCGTGTTTGTGCAAGCACACATAACTCATCGACTAATCTGAATGAATCAACTAGGTTAAAGTTGCCATGGCCAATGTTGACAACATGATGAAACGCTTGTTCGACGGACTAAGAGCCAGACATCTCGATAACATCGTTAACGTGCTCGTGGTGAGCGATCATGGCATGAAAGATGTCGGTCCACCAAGTGCCATTTTACTCGACAAGATCATTGATCCAAAACTTATTGCATCCAATCATGGCTATCCTATTGCTATGTTAACTCCTCACAATATGCAACGTACGTGTAGATCATGAACACAATTGATGGCTTGCTACTATATCATTGTATACTAATGCTGTATTGATTCTATATTAGATGTTGAGCCTATCTATCTGAAATTGAAAAAAGCAGCTGATGCCACCCAAAAATTCGACGTCTACCTCAAGAAGGATGTACCGCCCGAGTATCACTTCTCGAGTAGTCCACGCATTTCACCGATCATCTGCGTCCCAAGATCTGTAAGTACATCAGTTGCCGTTGCTCATCATTAGCCTATGCTAACTACTATTACAATAAACGCTGATATTAGGGCTACGTTATGACAACTACCCAGGATATTGGTTACATCGGTAAAGGCACACATGGCTACAGGAACACCGATGTGGAGATGCGCGCATCATTCTTGGCTCGTGGTCCTGCCATTAGAAATAGCAATGGCGTTAAAACACCTGGATTCCTCAATGTGAACCTCTACAACTTGATGGCGCATCTTCTCAAGGTACAACCCGCTCGTAATGACGGCACTATTAACTGGTCTCAACCAAATGCGATTCTAAAGCAACAAGACTCATTTGTGAGGCTATAGATCATATTTACGAGGTTTGGCGTTATTCATTTACCATTAAAATTAGTTGATATGAACATGAGTGTTATTGTTTATGATCTTATAAATGGAAGACAATATAGTACAAATGATAGCTTAGTATTTCATGCGATTATTATCTTTATAGATCGATTAAGGATTAGTAATAATAAGACTGTATTTCTGCAATGACATGTTACTCATGCAAATGGCCAATTGATCAGGCATATCGCGTCGGATGTATGTACACAAGCATGTGAGCACATGGCCTCAACGCACAAGGCTTCTTGACTTCGTTTCCGACTGACTGACTGACTAACCGAGTGAGTGAGTGCGTGAATGAGTGTTGTTTCCCTACTTTATATCTTTACCTTTCCCTTCTTCTGTTTTACTCGCTATTGTACTCTGATACTTGTACAAATATAACACTTGGAATTGTTACCAAAGAATCATTATAGCTATAGAATCTCACCGTGATTATTATTATTACTACTGGGAATGACTCCTCAAAAGTCGGACAAACCATTAAAGCTACGTCGCAAACAGATATCGGCGAGTGAGACGCCCAACCACTTCAACAATATCATAACACGTCTGGGACTACATCCGAAACCAAGTAGGGAGGTTGTCTTGGAACAGGCGAACGTCCATGCATCCGATGAAGATGGACACACGGTGTATGATAGCGCGACTGAGCAGGAGATTATCCCATCGAAAGTCAGTGACAGCATGGACGATGGATTGGCCTTGGTAAACTCGTCCGATGTCATAGTAGACATTCGTAAATCGGATGATGAACTAGTGTCGGATGACACGGAGAATGCTTTAAACGATGAGGAGAAAGAGGAGGCAAACGACGAAACTGCAACGGTACCATTGCCAACTTCATGGAAACAGGATCGTCATCTAAAACGAAATCGATTTGGAGGCACGCGTAAAATCGTGGTACCTGGATCTGAGGACGAGTTTCTATTGTCGGATTGTCAGTAAGTGCTAATCGCTATCATGTAACTAATTATGTTGTAATACTAAATCATTGTCGTTAGAGGACGTAGGAAAGCCTTGTTTGTCGGCTGTAACTACATGGGACAAAGCAATGAATTGAAAGGTAAACAAGAAAGTGTAATAAAATACTCTTTTACTGATCGCTTTCGTCTAATCGATCTAGGATGCATCAATGATTGTCATAATATGGCAGCGTTCATTATGTCGAGATATGGCTTTCAAGACGACAATATACTAATGCTGACCGATGAACAAGATGATCCCGACTATTTACCGACAGCGGAGCACATTATCAGTGGCATGTACTGGCTCGTCTACGATGCAATGCCGGGCGATTCGTTGTTTTTCCACTTTTCCGGACATGGTATATCGGTGGTTGACGAGGGTGAGTATTAGCAATGGTGCGATTGACTACATACAAACTGATGTGACAACGTAGATGGCGATGAAGCTGATGGATTCGACGAGGCCATCTGTCCCATGGACTACAAAGAGAGTGGTGTCATCGTGGATGATGTACGTTGTAATCCATTTAGATTAGATAGCCAGCGATTATTACTTACCTTTCCATAGATGCTACACGATATTCTCGTGCGTCCACTTCAACCGGGTGTACGTTTAACGGCAGTATTTGACTGTTGTCACAGTGGAACTGCACTAGATTTACCGTACGTTTACCAGTGCGACGGGGAAATACAACTGTGCGCGGAATCATATCGAGGCGCGGCGGCTAAGGCATTTGTGGAAATGGCGCGAGGCCTAAAAGAACGTAAGGAGTAGTTGCTCGTAATACACTTTTACTTATACACTGTTGATCAAATCATACCTCTATTAGGTAATGCTGTATACGCTGTAGGTCAGCTTATGGAAGGTTTAAAGTTGCTACGCAAAAAGGGCGACAACAAAGACGCACAGCGTAAAACGGAACAAACCAAGACATCGCTCGCTGATGTAATCATGTTTAGCGGATGTCGTGATGACCAGGTAATTGCGGTAAATGTATACGCATTCTAACACTACTAACTTCACGCCTGAATAGACTGCAGCTGATCTACATGAAATGGAACAAGCAACGGGTGCACTATCCACCGCGTTGATTGCTACATTATCAGAGAATCGCGAGCAAACTTATACGGAACTCTTGAAGAATCTTCGACGTAGGATGAAAGGACAATTCACGCAAATTCCCCAACTATCCACCGGACATCCTATGGATATGAACATCACATTTATGATGTAATCGAATCTACATGATGGATATTAAATTAAATAAAAAGATAGTATTAGTTAATGGTAGCTTGATCCAATATATTCGGTAATAAACATGAAAGTGTCTTACCTGAAGCGGTATCGTGTAACAACGGAACAGGATTATTTTTAACATTGGCGTACATGTGTTTTTTTTCGCTTCTAAAATTATTTCTACTTTATTAATAGATAGAAAAGTTCTTTTCCCCTCTGCGTTGTTGAGACTCCTTTTTAATTATTACATTGCAGCACTTCGTAACCATATTCTATTGTTATTGCTATTTGACATTCAGGTATATTCATTATAGTAACGCTAAGTGATATGGTATTACACAAGATAAAAGGTGAAGAAGCAGACACTACGCGTAACCGACATGTACGCGGCGATACTACTGTCGTATCTAATGTAGCCGCCACACAAGAAGAAAAAGACAAAAGCTTTATTAATACAAATAATGAGGAGGATGCTGAACCACTTGCTGGTCTATGCCATCAAGCTGGTGAGATAGTCGAGGTGGACGAGACCGACCAACTGCCCGTATCGTGGTATGTATTGTTTATTTCCACGCTAGCAGCTATCGGTGGTTTCTTGTTCGGTTATGACACGGGTGTCATTTCCGGTGCTATGCTCTTCATAGAAGAGGAGTTTCACTTGAGTGTGCTACAAGTGGAGCTAATCGTAGGCGGTAAGTTGTGTGCTTTTATGGTTGTTGATAGCAAGGTACGTATCGCTAACGTGATAGATAGCGACAACGTTAGGTGCCATTTTCGGTGGATTCTCCGCGGGATTTCTTAGTGATCGATTCGGTCGACGACCCGTAACGATACTATCCTCGATTGTATTCCTACTAGGGGCTTTACTTATGGCATTTGCACCAGGTTACGAAGTATTACTAGTAGGACGATTTGTAGTAGGCATTGGTGTTGGTCTCGCCAGTATGGTAGTGCCTACCTATATTAGTGAAGTATCACCGCGGTAAGTAAAGGAGTGATAGTAATAATAGCACATTGTACTATGCTACATATGCTAAATCAATTGCTAGTCAATATCGTGGTCAACTTGTTACGATGAACGTATTAATGATTACCGGTGGTCAACTTGTCGCCTATTGCGTGAGTGCCGGTCTAGGCAATGTAACCAATGGCTGGCGTATCATGCTTGGTATTGCGGGTGTTCCACCTATCATTCAATTAATAGGTAAGTCAGTTGATAAATCAATAGATCATTAGTGAAATACGATGACTATCATCATGTTGCAATAACTAACTATTGTGATATGCACCAATGTGTAGGTATGCCATTCCTGCCTGAAAGTCCACGCTATTTATTACGACGTAAACGAGGATCACGAGCTGATAATACGGCAGCTGCTCGTCGCATGTTAACTCGGGTTTATGCATCTACTCCAGTCTCGTTACCCGCTTGTCTTCGACTACGACGCTCTAGTAATAATGCTGATAATAATAATAATGGCGGTCATGTAGCAAATACTGCAAATGAAATGAAATTCAAGGAGCAAGTTAGTCGACAAGTTGAAGATGAACTATTAGCCATAGAACATGCGGCTACACTCACTGCCGGTACCACCTACGCCGATCTACTTCGACCTCAGTATCGTCGCTCACTTCTGGTGGCTTGTGGCCTACAAGCATTCCAGCAGTTGAGCGGTTTCAACACGGCCATGTACTACTCGGCGAGTATCCTACGAATGAGCGGATTTCGCGATAAGCAAAGTGCCGTGACATTCTCCATCTTAGTGGTCGCCACAAATATGTTCATGACATTGGTGGCCATCCGCTACGTGGATCGAGTGGGACGACGACGTATCCTCCTCTATACGATCATGGCGATGGCCCTCGGTCTTTTACTAATGGGTATGGCGTTCGCATTCCTACTCGGTCTACGTCCCTATCAAGCGGACTGCAGCTCCTACGTTCATTGCGGCTCATGTGTGGCCGATAATCGATGTGCCTACGTGGCAACACTCGATCGTTGCATGCCGCAGAGTCAGGTGCTCCTACCGGATATGTTATCGCAAAATGGCAATCCTGGCAATTTACCCCTTGGATCGTTACAATGCGAGAATAGCGCGGCTTGGTCCTGGTTCGCATTGGCGGCACTCATATTTTACGTGGCCTCCTACGCATTGGGATTGGGTAATGTGCCCTGGCTCATTCAATCGGAACTCTTCCCGTTGGCACTACGTGGACGAGCAGGCGGTGTAGCCACCAGTGTTAATTGGCTGGGCAATCTTATCGTATCCGTTAGTTTCCTTTCATTAACGCATGCCATCACGGCAGCGGGTACATTCTGGCTATACGCGTCATTAGGCGTACTTGCTTGGTGGTTCGTGTGGCGTTATGTACCCGAGACGGCAGGACGTACACTTGAAGAGTTGGGCGGTGCAGATGCCGATATGAATCAACGACAGGGAATGGTGCACAAAGCATGATGGTTATATGAATAATAAATACTATAATTTATTTATATCCTATAGCAATTGTAATAGCAATATTTCTTAGTCGATATAGTTTATTCCAATAGATAAACAATCATTGTCTACATCGACCACGTAGCATGGATAAACAAATAAACAAAAGAATGCATACGTCGTGTGGAGAGTCGCTCGTACTTTCTATTGCACGAATGTAATCTTAGTGCGTGCACGTCCCACTTGCAGTACATTCATCGCTTCGAATTCACGTAGACACTCCTCGAATTGTCGTTCCGTCCATCCGCGCGCCTTCACTCGTTCCAATACATCGGCGTAGCGTACTTCCAATGCATGTCCACGCGATTCCGATGTCTCGTCTGTCATCATGGTATCGGCATCGTTGCCAACATCCGTGCCCGATGTCTCGATGGCCGCTTGACGAAGAATCGTATAGATGGCATTGCTAGGCGTGAGATATTCACGTCGACGTTGTATGGTGTCAGTGTCGATCAATGACGATTTAGCGGCATCCAATAGACGTAGTGCTTCATCCACGTCCAAATCCGTAACTTCATCGCGTAAATGAATACGTGCATGCGCCTGAGCCAAACGCGTAATAGCCAGTAGAGTACGAGGACTAGCCCAGCCAACTGACGTATTATTATTATTATGGCTGCTGGAATACGCATTCGAATTGGTGGGTGCACGACGTTCCTGTTCGTCCAATTGTCTCAGTTGAACATACGCCCCTACTAGATAATCGCCTACATGTCGTGGTACAATTGGACGATATTGACGAGCTCGTGCGATATATTGACTATGTAGTGCATTATAAGTATAAATAAGCTATAAAATGTGTGCGTAACTTACCGAATCATCTCTGGATCCAGTATATCGAAATCAACTTCCGGATGACGTCCATGCATATGAACGTAGGTGACGTGTTCCGCCAAGCGTTCATCCTCCTCGTGTGTAGGTCGGTCCAGTATCAAGAATAGAATATCGAAACGAGACAACAGCGCAGCGGGTAGATTGATATTCTCCGATGGTGAGCGACGAAGGTTGTATCGACCGAATGCCGGATTAGCCGCGGCTAAAATGGATGTACGCGCGTTTAGCGTGGTAGTAATACCGGCCTTACTAATAGACACCGTTTGTTGTTCCATAACCTCATGAATCGCCGTACGATCCGCATCGTCCATCTTGTCGAACTCGTCAATGCAGCATATACCATTATCGGCAAGTACGAGTGCACCACCCTCTATCATCATAATCATTAGCATTAGCATTAGTAATCCACTAATTGATAAGTATACACGCAATTATCACTTACCGAGTACCATTTCATCGGTAACTGGATCACGCATCACGGCAGCTGTAAGACCTACACCGGAACTACCGCGTCCCGTGGTGTATACACCGCGTGGTGCCACCTTACTAATGAACTTGAGCATCTGACTCTTGGCCACACCAGGATCACCCATTAGACAGACGTTGATGTCACCGCGAATACGCATGCCATCTTGCACTTGTTTCGTGACACCGGATACAAGTTGTAATAATAGCGCTTTCTTTACATCTTCATGGCCGTAGATTTCCGGCGCGATACTCTTGGCTACCTTAGTGTAGATATCGGGATCAGCGCTTAGCGTCTCGATTACCGACTGAACAGCCAGCGGCGTTTGCATCTGTGTGTATTGCTTCTTCTCTTGTCGTACGTGTTGTGCCTCCAAGTACGTGTCGGCAATAAGTCCGGCTCTAATACCACGGAAACCAGTGTACGGTATAGGCAAGAAGATACCGGCTAGATCGACAACATCACCGGGCTGACAACTACGCACCAAAGACTCGTAAAGATACACGGTCATACTACGAGGGATATGACCTACAGGCACTTGATTCGTCTAGAAGTATAAGGAATCACTCTTGCATAAGTACTAATAATGACAATGATCTACAACATCACACTCATAATAACCTACCAATTCTTGTATTTTAACTTCTTGGAAACGTAAGAATTTACTCGCTCGTGTTTGCATGTGTAATTGTCCCTTTGCCTGGTCGTTCTTACACTTTTCCGATGGGCATTGCACCAACGGTGTAAATTGTCGCTGCATTACCTCTTTAAATATCTCGGATCCACACATGTCACAACTGTAGGCGGCCACTACGAGCAAAGGTTTGACATCGCTAACACGCGTGACAATACCGCGCACCTGGATCAAATGACCGATATCCGCACCGCATATCTCGCGTACAGCGCGTGGTTTCGCTACACTACGTGGACGAACATGAACTGCGCTATATTATAGAACGGGATCGTCAATAGGTTGCACGATAATAATGATAATAACGACCAATACTTACAATCGACGTGTAAGTAATGGCGGGAATTGTATTTGTTCCTCCTCGTCGTCAGTCGTACGAGCAGCATCTCTTAACTTTCGTTGATGCATAATAACGTCCAATACATTGTCCTCATGCGTGTACTCCTTTGTCGATGCTGGCATAGCACTATCAGCGGCACGCGCTAACAATTCAATATACCGTTTGCAGTTGCCTTCAATCGATTGAGCAAGCTTATTGCCATGATTGCCAAACTACATGAATGCAACAGAATTAGTAGTTATACTTGATGATGTTACTGCAAATGCTACTTACAGCGGCAATATCATCCAAATCTACCATGAGTGTATCCAATTCTCGATTAGCAATAGCTTGCTATAGCAACATCCGCACAACACGTATTAGTATCTATTCTTGCCATGATATATATATATACATATATAAAAGTACTTACAAGCTGCGTCATATATTTGTGTTGCTGCTGCTGTTGCTGTTGTTGCTCGCGTTCATCATGGTCGCCCAGCATCATATCAGCCATACCATCGGAGATATCCTCCGAAGTAAACTCTTCTAGAAATCGTTGCAGCTCCTCTATTATAAACATATACCAATTAAAACGATGCTCATGCTCATAGGACATACTAGTGTATACACTAGCATTCATTTTATTGCTAGCTTTTTCCTTACCTTGATCATTATCATACTTTTTATGTAGATCCACGGTAGGCAATACAGGACCACCAGCACCAGCACCACTACGGGCATTCACGTTTCGAGTTGCTTGCCGGGTGGCCATAATTGAAGTAGTGGCTATGGTAGAGTCAAAACGGATACGATACAGTAAGACGGCTGGATTTCAATAATCGCAATGTACACGTTAAAGAAAGAAAAAAGCGCGGTGCTTGGATTTTGAATACGAGAGATATCAAAATAAAAAAAAGGAGAGTGAATGCCGGATGCTTCTTGCCACACACAAATACGCATACACAAATACACTATACATACGCGCATGATTAATGGTTTCTTACACTGCACACACAGTAAGCACGTATAAAGTCAAAGTAAAGCTATGCGTTTATTATTCGTTTTGCACGGATTGTATCGGTGAATCTGATTGTTTCTTCACTTCCGCTTGTTGCTCCCAGCGTGCTTCCAACTTGTCCGTAATGAATAAACCTAATGAGCCTACTATCAAGCCACCTATTACAAATAAGGTTAACTATCCGTGATATACTGCCTGTAACTCTATACAATACCTATACCAAAGTAAATACGCGTTCTTGGCGAGAGATTTAGAAAAGAGCGAATAATATTCGGGTTCTCAGTCGGTGTAGACATGTTGGTGTGGAATCGGTATAGTATATTCAATTCCAGGATAAAAAATAAATTTGATATTTATTCAGTAAATGATTGAATGATCTTGTAGATATATTTGTTATTGTTGTACCAAGGAATAATGACTTGAATGGTATGGACACTAAAGGGTCTTGTAGTGCCGATATATTATTGACTTGAATACCTATAATATCTACTTGATAATGTCCTTGTCTTGTCCGCTTAAGAGACGTCGGAAGAATGAGTGAAAGGAACATTAGGATCAGGATTTGGAGCACGGCGTTCGACAACAGCACGACGACACATCCTATTGGGCTAGCTTCAACGGCGACCAGACTGGTGAGAGCGACAATGGCGACGGCAATAGCAATAACGGCAGAGAACTTCATGTTGATATTGGCCTAATAGGATGGATAACTCAGCTGACTAGAACGAGAGTAGAAAGTGATGGTATATACGAGTAGTAATAGTAATAGTAGTAGCTAGAGTAGGATAGAGTAGAAGAGCGAGTATTAAAATCAGTGGATTAAATGTGCATTTTAATATCGATGATGATGGCCATTAGCAATATTTTTGTCATCTATAGGCGGTTTGATAGATTAGGCATGCTGATGTACACAAGGCAGCTTGCATTGCTTCCGAGCAGCATTGCCACACCATTGGTTACATGTGCTGCATGACAGCTTCCATTGAATCAATAAAAGACAGCGTGTTACTTGTAATCGTAGAATAGGGATGGTATCGTCGTTTATCCACATCTAATCATTGCTTATTTATTGGCTTATATATATATCATTTCTAGTTGACACTGTTATTATTCACTACGGTATAGCTACTCGTTGCATCCATTAGAATAGAAGAAAGAAAGAACTAGCCATTAGTACTATTATTACCATTATTTGGTAATAGACTAGTGTGGTCGATTTGATTATACACATATATATCGTAAACGGTCCAGCCCCTGGGTCTACGAATCTTGCTAATTTATTGGTAAGTTTACACATTGGTGCACCAATCTAGTCTATCGATGCATGAACATATTTTCTATATATGTATGTAGATGAATGGCTAAACAGTGTAGGATAGCTAAATGGATAATGCCTATTAGTATCCATTTTGTATCTAGCATTATTTAGTAAGGTGGCGGTCATTGTTTTCTAGTATAAAATATGATAGTGACAGGATTGAGGGCAGTGATGGCAAGATGGGAAGGGCCTTGCCTTTGCATCTTGCCACTTCTCCTATCGCTCACGTAGAATGTCAAAATCTATTCTGCAAACTTTTATACCGCTTAATCTGATACCCATAATAACCATTACTAAACATCCTTGAATGAATGGTTACACACACAAAGTGAAAAAGAGAATGAGTAATTGGAGTAGTGCTTATTTGTGTGGAATAAGAAGTGTATTCCTTGCGTGAATACATTATTCTGCGTGTCCTGCTTTTTATTACCTGATAGCTTTATTACTCTTTGGACTATTCATGTGAGCAGCTATCCTTGCCTTGTCGTATGCTCTTTCGTCCACTGTTTTCCTATATACTATTGTAATATTGGTTAGGCTAGTGAAAACAATAGAATAGCTGTTAGATTAGAGTATTGCTATAGTAATAATTCAGTACGTATGGTATTCCTGAAATAAGCGGACTATCTAGTTCAATAGGAGAGAGGGAAATAGAACGGAGTTTATTCTCAAGTAATCAGCGCTATAACTCTTGTCTGTCTGTTCCGCTTAGTAATTACTATCTTATACAAGCAATTTTATCTAGAGTGCCCGTCTCATGGCCTCTTCGAATCAAGATAGGTCATTATACAGCACTGACACATCAACCGCTGACATAGACGGAGTGCCACCATCACAAGCAGCAGCAGCATCGAGTGCAAATATTGCACAGAATATTCGTCTACCTACTGTAAGTAGTGGTAATACTTGTTACTACTAACTACTAGTTCTAACATCGCATATCCATCCTTAGAGACAATCGTCACCTGCCGCTTTACGTTATGCAGCAACCGTACCATTATTCAAGGATATTCCTTCTACACCTAATGGTGCTCGGGAGAAAGTATTACCATCTCAGATAGTGGCGCAATTTCACGAATCGCTCAACAGTGCGCTTATTGGTGTAAACACGACGGTTGAAGACAAGCTCTATCGTTTACTAAAGACAATATGTCAGCTATTCCATTGCGATGCGGGATGGGCAGTCTACTGGGATGCGAATCTACTCTCGCTACCAAATGTTGCCGATCAAATTCTTACTGACTCTGATTCATTTGCTATGAATGCGGAGCAAGAAGCCGGACTTGGTCTACATCTTAATGATACATCCGAGCAATCTACTTCGGACAAACCGGATTACGGCGTGTTTCCTACACTTGACAATACGGCTGACGAGGGTGTCGAAAAGAAGAATGAAGACTCGTCGGCAATGGATCCAGCTAAAGATGGCATTCGTCTTATACAAATATACGGTGGTACATCGGTGGCACCACTTCGTCGACAAGATTTAATTCAATCATTCGTCAATGTATATCGATATGTCTCGGGTGCGGAACCCACGATTATCGAGCATCTTTCCGTGTCCACTCAGACTGCCGTGTTATGCATACCATTCCTGCGTAATGATAGGCCATTCTCCGCTTTATGTTTACGTGCTCGTGTGCCACCCACATGTCTATCACGAATACTAAGCATGCTACCACCGACACCTGTTACTAGTTCGCCACCCTATGTGCAGCCGCATTTCCTAGTCTATCGTCATAACATTCATACAATGTTATCATTATTAGGTGGCCGTATGACGACAAGTACGAATGGTATCATATCAGCGACAACACCATCACAAGTGTCCTCTGCGTCAACTAGCGCGCAGCTTGCCTCACCTGGTGGTTATTATCTTAATGATTCCATGTTGACTAGCATCGGTTCCTATTACTTGCAATACGCTGCCAGTTGTATTTCTCACGTGCTAGAACGTTACGTGCAAGAAACATACTCGAAGAATGAACTGGCTCGCTCCATGATCGTCAATCGTATGTTTAGAGCGATTAACGCGCATATGGAACCGGATCAGGTAAGCATTACCGATATAGTAATAGCTATAATAATAATAATAATTAATCTCGTATAGATACTTGCTACTACGGCAAAGACCATATGTCGGGCATTTAAGGCAGATCGTTGTATGATTATTCATTTCGCTGAACCTGATGATCCACATCAACTACTTGATTATAAAAGCAGGTACGATGAATAGTTGCTTCGAGATAACTATCACATTTCTTACTTTTAGTATTAGCGTGGTAGCAGAATATCGAAGTCATGATCATGTGCCAATGATCTTGAAGCAACAATTCGGCATGGACGTATACGTAATGATGAAGAAACCCGACAGTATGCAACAGAAAGCAAACTCGGGAAGAAGATCGTCCAGTAGTATGATATTTAATGACGCGTTACATAATCCACATCTGGTACACGTACTCGATCATCTTAATGAACTTCATATTAGAGTAAGTTAAACATGTTAACATATACATATATACATCATTCCATTGACTAATGTCCGCTCAATCCAGTCATCTATGAGTATACGAACGAAAAATTCTGGTAATGCACACAATGACAGATCTATCTATCTATTATTTAGCCGTATACTAATGGATGCTACATGTACAATTAGCTAATGAATACAATGGACTCGTCGGTGTGCATCAATGCTCATATGCACGGGCATTTACCAATGCGGACCTAGCTTTATTGGAAATACTAGGGGCACATGTGGGCGGGGCATTAAGTCAGCGAGTACAAAACCCCACTAAATGTCGCGCTACCGTGCCTACCGCGGAAGAGGAAGCAGCACAGAAAAGAGAGCAGGAATTCGTTGAGAAAACAATGCTTTTTAGGTAGGCTCTATTCATCTATTATTACATGTAGTTAGCTGATTCACTCGTTCATATCATTAGTAATGTTGTTCACGAATTAGTAAGTTATACATTGAGTAATGTTTACCATCATTACTGCTTGTCATGCTAATTCGATGTTAGCGTACTCCACTCAATGGCGTACTAGGATTTGTAGATTTGTTAAGGGAAACTGAACTAACACCCATTCAGCAAGAGCACTGTCGTGATATACGTAGTGGTGGTGAAATGCTGCTACGTCTAGTAAATCAAATGCTTGATTTATCCAAGGTGCAATCTAACACGATGGATTTCCAACTGATTAATTGTTCAGTTCACGGTATCATTGATGAGACACTCCGTAAGTATCAGTTACTACTGCGATTGTTAGTGCATTTGTCTCATTATACCACTAGGTTTACTATCACCAATGGCACGACAGAAATCACTGGAATTGGTGCCATTGATAGCGGCCGATTGTCCAAGCATGATATTAACCGATGATTTCCGAGTACGTCAGATCCTGGGCAATCTATTATCGAATGCTATAAAGGTAATAATAGTAATGATGATGCTAAAATACAAGACGTATGCCTAACGAAAGAGATATGGAAAAGTTCTCGCCAGAGGATACTGTCATTATCATACGGGTGACTCTGCTAAAATCCGTCATACATGCCGACACGGTGATGGGCGATTATCATGATGTGATTTCAAGCGAGACGAATAAACGTGGTCCACATGCCTTTCGAGATAGCGCGAGAAGGCAATTATCATCCGATACTGCTTCCGATTATCATGTAGGCAAACCGGTTACCCTAGAGTTTTCGATAGAAGATCAGGGACTGGGCATACCGAAGAATGCACAGCCACTATTGTTCCGTCGATTTATGCAGCTTAGCGATAGTAAGCATCGTACGAGTGGCAGTGGTAAGTACCGATAGTTGAATGGGAATGATGTGGTTATACTTGTTGGTTAATCAGAACTGGCACATTTGTAGGATTGGGTTTAGCGATTTGCAAGGAAATGGCACGTAACATGGGCGGTGATATATGGTTGGCGAGTTCCATACCAAACCAGGGATCGACGTTCAAGTTTACGATCAATGTGGCCGAACTGGAGCGTGTCGACGACCACGGTCTAATGTCGCCTTCATTGACGATAAACACGCCTAGCACGTTGTCACCACCAGCATCGGAGGCGGCGCAGACCACACTGTCACATCATGGCAGTAAAGTGGGCAAGTTCTACACGCAATTGGCGGATCATTTCGTTGCAATAGTTGTCAAGCGTATGGCGGTAGCTGATATGATCATGGAACAACTAAGGGAATGGAAGTTCACCGATGTACACGTCTTTCTAATTCCATCGAATAGCACGGGTTTACCTTTCGAGGAGAAACTTCACCTCATGATGTGTACGATCATAATATCAGATCTGACAATAGAGCAGATACTAAAGGAGTGTCTGGGCAAGAGTTCCAAGGAAGTACACAACGATCTACTTGAGCGTATTGTTTGGTTTTTACCAAGTGACTATGAGGATACGGCACAGGAAACAACGCTACCTGCTAGTTTGAACACGCTACTACCAAATCCTATTTCTAAAAAGACTCCTAGTATTGATGATGATCAACAATCGACGGTTCGTAAATACAGCGCATTAACCACGCGCCCTAATCTCGATGTCTCGGATTATCAGCTTTATCTTAGGCTATTACCCATTGGCACTAGTCCCAATGACCAACCGCTATTCTCGATTGAACATGAAACGCTAGTTGAATGGACAACACTTGATGTAGTGAAACCACCACGCCAGAATGAGATTACTAAGTGTATCCTCAAATGGCTTAGAATTGTTCGTTTACACCGACACTTACAACAATCACGAAAATTGGACAAGTTAAAACGTAAACGAGCTTACGATGACAATTCAATGCATGAGCAGGAAGATGAACATTTATCGGAAGCATTAGTCGCACCTATTCCAATAACACCGCATCCTTCTAGTGGCGGATTAAGCGAACCTATTACGGATAAAGGACATGCAAGTGGACAATATTACAATGACAATGATAGCGGTTTTCATCAAGCAAAAGATAGAAACAATAGTGATAATATTGTTCCAATGCAGGATATCATATCCACTAGCAATGAAAATGATGATGATGGTGATGATGATGGCACTAAAGAAGTCGTGCGTGATAAACGATCAAGATCAAGTACGAGTCAGGATAGAACGCAAGAACAAGCAACGAAATCAGATAAAGAAATGTCGCTACGTCAAGAGCAAGTGATTCTAGTGGTTGAAGACAATCCGTTGAATGCCAAGGTAAGCTGTCCGTACTGTATATTATACGAGATATCTAACTAATAATACCTATCTAGCTTATGTGTCATATTATCAAGAATTTTGGTTATCGAGCTGAACATGCATCTAGTGGCGAAGAAGGTGAGATTTGACGATATGAACACGAATAAATGGCTAACATACTATTCACATTCTATTTGTTAGCATTAAGCTTAACTATGGAAAAGAATTATGCATTGATATTTATGGATTATCAGGTAAGTAAGAAGTAAGAGAAAGTAATAATACACTGAATGTCCTTTTATTATAATTATACATGTATCTATCTAGTTACCAGGTAAGTGTACTTTTACTCTTATGATTACTTGTTACTAATGTCACTTGATTATATGTATACATATGTATATGTAGGCATGGATGGATGTCAGTCAGCCAACAAAATACGACAACAATGCGTATTAAATGGTCGACCTCGTATGCCTATCATTGCATTGACCGGTATGAGTGGGGATCGAATACGAGAACGATGTCATGAATATGGTAGGTTAATATCACTAAGACATACCTATTATTACATTACTAATAACAGTAATGCTCGACTATTAGGTATAGATGATTATCTAACTAAACCCGTCGTAAAACATACACTTTACGAGGTACTCAATCAATGGTGTTGTAATGATAACAACCATAATAATGGCAGCAGCAGCAGTAGTAATAAATAATGATTACGTTGCCTATAATTCAACGCTCACCGCAATCAGTTTATATCAATAATGAGGCCTTTGCGTTACACACTATAGTTAGAGCTTGCTATGATGAATCATCTAGTGCGGATATATATGTCATCATTATTCTCGTTGACCATTTCCTTCTATCTTACCGTTTTCTTCCTATTCAATATCTCATACTCATCGGTATTCAGTATTTTTTTGTATCTAACTATCCAGTCGTTTTCCTCTTCTGTTCACGTTCCGAATAACCATTTGTCAACCAACATATACGTACATACTACATCTTGACCATGTCCGCGCAAGCCAAAACACAGGCACAGCCTAGTGTGCCCGTCATGAATGTCGAGGTGACGTGTAGCCATCCTAGTCTGACATTTCATGGCATTACGCATATAATGGGTGCCAATGAACCGGCACACATACCCATGCCGCTTGCATTTACGGAGGGTCGTAAAACTGTGTTTAATTTCGGTGATGAAGATGCTAGACAAGCTTGTCAAGGTGTATTCGCGCTTGGTATCGTGAAGAAAGATGACCCCGAACGGGAGATACAAGGCTACGCGGTGTTCGCGTTTAAAGCACCCGCCGGTAAAGGCGAGGTTCGACATTTCATGACGTTGGCGGAGTGCGAGCCCAACCTCGACCTAAATCGATATAACGAGCCGTTGAAGCATGCATACGAATGGAATTTCAAGCATCGATTAATGCCCAATAACTGTCCCATCTTCCATGGCGGTGACATTGACGGTATACGCTTCCTGGTACGTGGCACCATCGAGCGTGCCAATGAAGGTAAAATGTTTATTTCGCTGGAGGAGCAGAAGGCACACGAGAACATCTTTTATCATGAGCCGCACTTTTTCGCTGCACCACGGTAAGAAGCGCTACCATTGTTATAGTTACTACTACTACTACTACTAATAGTCGCATATTTCATTGCTAATTACAACGATTTATCCTGAATAGTGCCAAGTATCATCCACGTCTAAATCGACAAAACTCGTTTGAGCATCAACTTAACCCGCCCTCGTATATTGTTAGTGATCCAGAGGACAGTCTATTCGTTAATGTGTTCGTGGAACATCCAGATATCGTTCTACGTAAGGCGAGTCATTTCGTAGTGACAGGCATGGTGGGCGATGACTTGACATCGGAAGTATCGCTCGATAAACCGGGTACCGGTTACTTCCTATCCACACTTGATGGTAAATCACGCGGTAATATCGTCTATGAAGTGGTTACCGCGCAGGATCATGCCAACGGCGTAACGTACCCTCAAAAGGACCGTCATTTCCTTGTCGTGTCGTGGCAGGTGAATCCTAGCAAGCCGAAACCTAGCCAGGAACAGATCGTCGAGGAGGACGGCGACCATCGGTATAAACTGGCAGCCATGGTGGTGAAGGCGGATAGTCCTGGCTTCCCTCTACGCGGTTTCAGTCAGAAGCAATTCTTTGACACGATCGCCAATCACGTACTTGCCGGTGACACCCAGGAATGGACCTATCCCCTAAGAGATGGCGTGTCATTCAATCTAGTGGCGAGCATTAAAGGACGTGATAGTCATATGGAAGAGTATACCAATGGTGAAATGTTCGGCAAATACCAGAGTGCTGCGAGAAAATACGCCGAATCCCCAGAGGCGTTTGATAAACAACCCATAACACTTTTGGCTACTGAGCATAATGTCAACGTTGGACCTGGACATGATAGTGCTCAACTTTTGGCAAAAGCAGTATCGGCATCAAGAACGTCGGCAGCGGCAGCACCTCCTTCATCACCTGATACGAACGAGTAAGTATTATTCATATATAACAATAATGTCTTACTCACTATATTTGTTTATTTATAGTGACGGATACTTGGAACCAGCTGTACTAGATATATTTGTAACATTGCCAGGTCCACCTAAAACATCCAAGTTTAAAGATATCTACACCGGCTATATGTTGTATGCACCAGCATCTGGTTTCTAGTAAGCGTGTAATCTGTCGATGTTATAAATATGCTGTACTAATGCTTTATGCGTAATTAGCTGGAAGAATCATGAAGCACTATTAGATATCAATAGAGTGATCGAGAATCGATTGACCTTAAAGGACGAGGAACCACTCATGCTGGTGGAGCATAATGAAAACTCCGTCATGCAACTGCGACGAATCTACGAGACACCATTGTCGGGTAGACGAATCATGTCCATTCGTCCTGGTGATCGTGCCGTGATGCTGCCACTACGCTACGATCTATACGACTTGATATTGAAACCCGGCAAGACGTGTCGTCGTATCTACGCCGTGGAGGAATTACACGCCACGACGCTCGTTAGCAAGCATCGACAATACGTGGTTAATAGTTTCCTGATTGGTCGTGCGGGTGCATCCGTTGTATACGGTATGATGGACACGGCAGATGCACCGGATGATGGCGCGGCTATTACTCGATTCCTCGATATCGTGCGTGTCGATCTACTAGCATTGCCAGGTGGTCTATTCGAGTATAGCGCACCATTATTGCATCGTGGTCAAATCTACGTGAAGCATTTCCTTAGCTTCGGTGGTCCCAATGTCGCCAGCACTAACATATCAACTTGTCGTCCACACATTGATGCCGAGAACAACAATCTGAGCATGGAGGGTAGCGGTTATGGTTCAAAAACGAGTAAGTAGCCATACATCTTACTAAATAGCAATTGATCTGTTTAACTTACACACACACTTGTAATAGCGCTACGTATACAATTCCTAAACATTCATCCTCAAGTGAAGGTGGCATCCACCTCCGTGTTAAGTCTTAGTTGTCGCTGTCTACCCTCGGGTATTGTACATAAGGAATTATCGGAGAATCAAGAGACATTCACGGTAGACATAGCGAATGTAGTCACACATGCAGCAGAAGGATTTGCCGCTTGTCTACAGATTAAACTGGCGGAAGCCAATGGTGACAGCGATCTACAGGCCATCGAGGTGTACATCTACAAAGTGGCATCAAGCGACGCCGATAAACCGATTTACGTGGCTAGATCATTGCTACGTACGAAGAAATCGTGTGCTGCCGATAAAGAGCAACACGTCGAAGTGCCCGATGTCATTCCGGCGGAGGAACAGATTGACGGACAAAACAATTACAAAGAACACTGCGTGGACAGCGATAGCAGCGAAGATGAAGACGAAGACGAAGACGGAGATGTATCGATGAGTCTCGTTGACAAGACCAAGAAGCGTGAACGTACAAGCATACCGAGAATTGTACGACCAAGACCAGATGACAATGATGTGTTAACGGAGACTTGCATCTTGAATACGGCAAATCTAGCGCGTTCCACACGTGGATTAGATTCACTCGGTGAAGGATACATCAGTGGATGTAATCGTTGCTTTGTAGGAACACGCCTTGGTTACAACGAGAATGACGGTATCACCACATTATTAGCAGTGGCGGCATCATTACCAAATGTTGTAAGTAATCATGCAGTCGATACTAGCTATATGTGTGTGCGTGTTACTGACCAAGTGTGATCATTATAGGCGAGAGATACGGCCGAAAAGACGATGCACGAGTTGAATTCATCAAATTATACTACTGCCGCTCGAGCATGCAACATGTAGATTGAAATGAAAGGATCACCATTATCGCGACAATACTCACATCGTCTTACCATAGGGATACACACGCATATGTAGTCATATGGTTGCTTTTTTCTCTTTTCCTTTTCTTATGCATCATACTTGATGTCAATATCATTCAACTAGCAATTAAATGAACAAACGAATGAATGAATAAGTGTGTGTCATTCAGATCAGTATTACATTTACAATATATTGATCATGATGTCAGTGATTACGCTATAATGTTTATTAATTGCCATGAAAGCAACCATGTAATATTATAGCTATTAGTGTAATTGTATATAATAAGATAGATATAGATCAAGAAAAGTATGTCCTAAGTAACTAGGAAGTAAAGGTACTCTCAGGTGGGATAGGATCTTTAGGATGTTTCGCTTCCATATGTGTTTGCAATAATTTATAATTAGGCACTGCTAACTGTATCATCATGAATATCATATTAGTTGAAGATGAACTACTCAATACACGTATATCCTTCTTGTTAAACACATACCTTGCAAGTAGGACAGGTAATTTTTAGACCTGCAGCACGCGCATTTAACTGTGATTTGCCGCCCTTATTTTTATCAGCAAGTTTCTGTGCACGTTCCCTAATAATAATAAAATACTCCTATAAGCATATCTTCTACTTGTTACTAACTAAAGACAATGCTACCTTGCTTGTTCCTTTTGTTTACCACGAGTCATGTTGAGGTATGTCGACAATCACAGTTAAAGAATATCACAGAATATACGATTACTAAATGAAGAAAGAAAAGGAAGGATAAGATGATGGCGGTGAAGACAATGCATCAATGTATTTTTAATGCCAGCTTTTTCTTTTTCTTTTATTTTCCTACAAGACACTTGAAGATATCCGCTACTTTATATCATGTATACTATTGCTTATTCAATATGACACTAGGCAACTATTCGTGCGCACTACCAGTATTTCTTGTGCCATTCTGTACTCTTGCACGTATTCCAAAAGCAACAATAACAAAATGTATGAAAATACAAAGACATACTCGTATTATTCCAGTGTCATTCTATTCTACAAACACGTCTTCCTCATCGCAACTATCCACTAATGTAATAACAGCATCACATCTAACGTCAATAAGCGCAGCAGCAGCAGGTCAGGATCCATCCAAGGGACATTTGGTTAGAATTGGTCAATGGTCACCCTGGGAGGATAATACACTATGTAAGAGTGTAAAACATCATGGTACGAGTTGGTTACAAGTGGCGAGTGGTGTTCAACAACGGGCACCTGAGCAATGTGCCGCACGCTGGAATATCATCAATGAATCGGAACAAGTGAACGAGTCATCTACAAATGATGCTAGTACAACTAGTAATACCAACAACAATAATAATAATACTACTGCTGCTGCATCTACGTTTAATGTAAGACGTAGATGTGCCATCAACTATTGGTCAAAGGAAGAGGACGCTAGATTATGTGCAGCGGTCGAGGAATACGGCATGGAATGGGCAAAGGTGGCCAAGATGTTCCCGGGTCGTTCGCAAAACTCATGTCGTAGTCGATGGTATTTCTCCACCGCCAGTACAATTAAGCGTGGCTACTGGACATCAGAGGAGGATGCCCTACTAGCTGAAGCCGTTAACGCCTATCCATATGGTGAATGGGCCAGGGTGGCAATTAAAGTACCAGGACGTACTGATCGTCAATGTCGTAGACGATGGGTGGAACATTTAGCTAGCTCTAGTGCTACTGCTAGTAGTAGTAATACTAGTAGTTCAAATACGATACGCCGTGGTAGAAAGATGACATGGACGGAAGAAGAAAGCGAAAGGTTGAAACGACTAGTGGCAGAGTACGGCTTTCTATGGACAACCATTGCACGACACATGGGTTCACGTACGCCAACACAATGCCGTGATCGATGGCGTTCCTCGATGACACCTGGTATTAAATCGGGTCACTGGACTGAAGAGGAGGATGAGTTGTTACGACAAGGTGTTAAACAGTATAATAGACGCTGGAAGATGGTCGCCTCTATGATACCGGGTCGTACTCCACGTCAATGTAGCGCACGATGGAATGCAGCCATCGATCCAACGTATAACTTTTCGAAATGGTCACCGGAAGAGGATGAGCAACTAATGTCGGCAGTATTGTCAGTACCCGGTGACTCTAATCAATTGGGATTTGACTGGGAGTCATGTTCAAAGTATTTAAAATACAAGCGTAGTGCACGACAATGTCGACATCGATATCGATGCTTGGAGCGTATAGGTCGAGTGAACATTGGACAAGAGAAGGAATCGTTCAGCAGTCAGTTATATAGATCATTCTTATCGGAACAGTATAGCATCAATGTACATGGTAATCAATTGGATAGCAGTAATCGTGATGATGATGGTAATGATGCGGGTAGAGCAGATGAAACTGAAGAGAAAGATTGGAATCTACTGGCAGATGACTTGGATATCGACTTGGACTCTCTCGATATTGACGAGTCTTTATTCTTGAATGTTGCCAATGAATAAACTAACAAACGTATACTACACCTCATTAATATACTCATTTGCTTATTTCAAGTATATAATATATTAGTTAGCAATATATAGTTATTAATATTTTATTGGTTAAATAAAAATGATCATGCTCGCTTTCTCGCTCTCTCTATTTCACCGAGGATTTATCCGTACAGTCATAATAGATACAATTGTTTTTGTTTTTGTTTTCAGATCACCGTTCAATAGTAGTTATTATTGTCTTATTCATTGCACTATTGCACTAGGCTACTCTTTGTCTAATCTTATTATATACTTACTTCATTATGAATACTCGTCTATTAAGTGAGGGTATATGGCGTGGCGTGAAGTATCGTGCTATTAGTCCATTGGGACAAGTGTCGTTCGGTGTTTTACGTTCTGTTGGTGTACAAGAAGGACGACATTACTCCACCGCCGTGTCAGCGTATCATTACCGAACATGGTTTACTATGCCACAACAATGGCAGTATAGTGCGTTGAGAGCACGGTCTATCAAACAACCATCAGTATTCACCGGTATATCTCGTATAATGTCACGTACCACCACTACTAAACAATGGTTGTCTAGCAAGCGCTTATTCTCTACGTCTAGACGGGTTCTTAACGCGAGTAACGCCGCTGGTACTCCTGCCTCCAATGGTGACTCACCTCAGAAGATGGGTGCACTCAAGCGTCTAGTTACGGTGTATGGTCGACTTGGTCTTATCGCGTATTTAGGAGTATCGGTGGTGGATTACGCGTGTTGCTACTTGGTGGTACGCGCAGCCGGTGCGGAACGAGTGATTGTCATGGAGCAATGGCTAAAGGAGAATCTAGGTCGATTCAGCTTGTTTCCCTCGAAAGGGAACAATAATAATGAAGAGGATGGTATTGCACCGGAGATACTCGATCTAAAGGAACGCGTACAAGATGAAGCAGCCCGTGAACGTGCACTCGCAAAGATGTCCAATGGTGATGATGCTACTGCTAAATCAACTGCAAGTGCCGCGACATTATTACTCGTTGCCTATGGTCTTCACAAGTTAATTATGCCGTTACGCGTAGCGTTTACCGCTCTCATTCTACCGCCTATGGTTAAGCGATTCGGACATATTACATGGTTAGTGGGCAAGAATGCTGCAAAAGCAGTGAAGAAATCACCATCACCATCAGGCAAACTATAACAACTATTGTTGATTCATTGTTAATGACGTGAAATGGAATGTTGTTTATAGAATAAAACGAATACTAATACAAATATAAGAGATGAAAAGTTTAACAATAGCAGTATACGTACGTAGATACACATACATACATACGTATATATAATTTATTGAATAACGTATGTAAATGTAGATACTATGACTAGTTTACGTATCGAATGTCTGTGATAATGGTGACTTACTACCTCCTGTTGCATTTGAATCTACCAATGCGTGTAGATTGGTCAACTCGTTGCGTAATCGATCACGGAATGTTGATTCCTCACGCGTGAGTTGTAATAAAGACTGATTACGCTCCTGTGCCATCGCTATATCCCGTTTAACCTGGTTCAATCCGTGTTCACCTTCCTTGTCATGCGTCGTTTGTTGGCGATCACGCGTTTCATACTGCTGGCGTAGCTCTTCCATTCGTCGTTGTGCTGCATCCAATCGAGTTGCTAGATCGGCTACATCCTTGATAATCGCTGGAAGTTGTTGTTCACGTAGTCGTGCGATCTTACTTAATGTTTCATCGCGTGCTAATTCGACTGCTTGTAAACGCGACTGTTGCTCACGATTATGTCGTTGTACGGTGGTCATTTGACGTTGGTAACGCTGTTCCGCCTCTCGATGTTCCTCGCGTAGTTGTAGCAAGGTGGCCTCCAGTTCGGCCACCTCCGAGCTTACATCGGCATGATTTGCATGTGCTTGTGCAACTTGTTCGGCCAGTTCATCCATACAACCTTGTGTTCGTTTGACGAGATCCTGTAGAAATTGAACGCGCTGTCGATTCTTGACATCCTGACTAGCCGACCGAGCAATGGCACGCCGTAATGCTTCAATCTCACCACGTAACTGATTTTCCGATTTCTGTAAATCTCGCTTCAATTTACGTAGTTGTGCCTGTGCCTGTTGCTTCTCTTTGTTCACCTGATCTAATTGCAGTTTTAGCGTGTCGGCCAATACTTGTCTCGAACGATCCAACTCCTTCTGTCCCTGGTCGTGTTCTTCCTTTTGTTTATCCAATTCTATGGGTAAATCTGAAGATTCTGCAACATCACACATGGGGGGATTATCGTCTTGATCAATAGGCAAACTCGTATTCTCCACCGGGATTTCCTTTGTGTCAATAGTAGTCGTTTGTTTCGTCGATTCATCTGATATCAATTTGATCGTACTACCATCGACAACTGCTTCTTTCTCCGAATTAGATTTGACTATTCTCCAAATTCAATTAGTTAACTAGTTTGCTAGTGTCATCAATAGTAATATATTCAATTGTTTAAATTACCTTGTGATCGTGGATCTGTGCATATTCTAATAGGTGAACTACGATAACCAGCTAGTGACATGGTGACCCGATATTCTGTCATAGGTCTGAGTCCGTATACGGTTAGTGCTCGATAACTAGGATCTAGATCGGTTTCCGTCCATAATACATCATCAACACGTATGGTCAAATCACGTGCCACTACCATTAGGGCGCGATTAGAACGATTAGCGGAAAAATCATTGTCGCCATATTCCAGCTTTGTCTTTCCCTCATCATTCATGGTATCATTCCGTTGTTGTTGCTGTTGTTGTTGCCATGGCTTTGCATCTAGAATCTCAATCAGTGACGATGGAAAGATCCAAGTGAATGTGGCTGTATACGCTGATAATCCTATAACACATAGATCAAAACTATCCAGCACCTCAACTCGCGCATATATCGGTCGTTGTAAGACAAAGTGGGAAGCAGTTGGTGAACGTAGACTACTATCGGTCGATTCTACCACGTTATCAGGTAAACGTGATTGAAATGGCATCATCGAATGTGAGGCAACAGTGGTATTCGTGTTCAATAGTGTCGTCGTATTGTTTGACTTTAGATGATCATGACTACCATTTTGTAGGAAGAAATTCGAGGTTATCCACGATTTGTTATCACTGGATGCCGCGGTAGTAGTAGTAGTAGTAGTTATACTTGCTGATTGTTTCTTCGTACCTACTCCCGTGTGATGAAGCATGACAGATTTACCAGTTGGCATTGACTCTTTCTTCAATAGGATACAAGGTGAATGTGAACCACCACTAGTTCTAGTTGCTAATGCATCATCTCGTTCTAGTTGACCATTCTCCGCGTTAAATGTCGAAAATGTAAATGAACCTGATAATCGTCGTTCTAGTCGTTTCTTCTCACCTTGTTGCAGTATCGATTTCTGATGTCGTAAATGAATGATTATTTCCAGATTCTTCGATAATATCAGATAGATACCATGTGTCATTACGTGGATGCATAACAATAGCTCAACACTATTCGCTAGCATTATATTTGCTATTGGACGAATGTCGCCTAATGTCGATCTAGATCGATAGTAATACGAGTAGCATGTCTGATCTATCCATTGATGTATCGCAATGGCAACAAGTCCACCTAGACTTGTTTGCCACCATTTGAATTTATCACTTAGTTGCGTAAGACTAGCGATGGCATGCTGATTGAAATGATTGAAACCACCGACATAGTGATATCTTCTGTCGGTTAACGCCTTAATAAATGGCCTATGAAGCCATAATAGTAAATGAATATATATGGTGAAATTAGCCATATTGTAGTACCAACGATGGCCACGTCCACCCGCTTCTGGCCATGCAAAGTCGACATTATGCTGATTACCCTTGATAGTGGTTGCTGGTAGCGATGATCGACATAATGACCATAGAAGCAGGTCCGATATGAAATGAAATAGCGTGACAATAACGAATAGTCGTTTAGATACCCTAAGTGTTCGTATAATAATCGATACCGATAAAAGACAAAATAGAATCCAATCCATATGATAGCATAAAGTGGCTACAAGAGGCGAGTTCCATGGCTGATTGACGATACACTTTGTTCCTAGGACAAATGTCCACAATAATAGTCGATGTAGAAATGATTGTTGTTGCTGTTGTTGCTGCTGTTGCTGCTGTTGTTCCTGTTCTGTTCCTGTTGTACGATTATCGGATGCTGGCATATCATCATATGAGACCTTACCCGATAAAGTATCGAGTATACTCTGAGAGAAGCAAGCTGGTGAGTGTTGAAACGACGCCATAGAATTAGCAGAAGCAAATAGCATAGATTGTCGGAAATCTATTACTTTTCGCTGCGTAGTTAATGTCATCAGTAGACAAGTATTCGAGTAACAATAAGTACATGGACAATATCCAACACTATTGCTGTGTTATGAGTTCAAAGTAGATAAGAAAGAGAGTGAGTGAGTGAGATTTGTGAAGCATACACACTGATCAGATAGGTCAATAGTTACCGCCTAATCTCAACTATGCTTCTATGATATATGGGTGTTTTCTAGATTGAATTGAATTCACCGACACACACACACGCATACACGCACGTACACCTACACATGCACACGCCTTCTACGTAAGAAAAGAAGAGTCGCCGTTGAGTAGAGTCGACCTTTCAGTTGCAAGTACAGACAACAACTAGTTAGAAGGAAGAGAGAAAAAGACAAACGAAAAAACGAAAGAAAGAAAGCCTGTACTGCGGATTTTTCCATCCAATTTGCGCATTTATCCTTTAACATTTGCTGTTTATTAATAAATAGATTAACACAATTGTTAACATCCATTATTATCATAGAAATGCCGATTAACACAGCATGATAATAATAGCAATTCAGTATTAGTAATGGATCCTATATTGTAAGTGTTAAATATTATTTATTCATAAAAACAAAATGCTAACTACGCAAATTGGATGGACAAAGCCTGTACTGCGGATTACACCTTGAACCATTTATTCATTGGATGTAAATGCTCACTAACACTACAACATGCACACATTCATTCATATCTGAATTGTTTTTCTTTATTGTTGTAACACCATCGTGAGATATTGATTACATGCTTACTACACGAGTAAAGTAGATAGATTCTATTTTATAAATTAATAAATATATATAACTTTAACAGTAGTAAGCATCATTTCATGTTAATACTCATACATTTTAGATAGTAAAGAAGGAATGACGCATTATTACCATTACAATATCATACTTCATTAAAATGTTATACCATTGATGACTCATTATTATATAGATCATTAACCATCTTGGTAATTTGTATAAAAGGGATCCACCAGTATTTGCTGACTTGTATTGACTGTGAATTCTACTTCTTTTTCTTCTTCTACGCTTCTGTTCTTTTTACTAGAACGTTTGATTGACTGATATATTGATCGTCGTCACATTTATTTTTTATTTTTTATAAGAAAATTTTCACCTTTATATTAGTCAATTATCACGTGTATTTGTGACTATGTCCAAGAGTAGTTCATCCTCTAACGCTAATACTACTACGGTATTAGTGTTATCGACTGATTCAGAAACGAATGGTGCTGCTTCACGGAAATCACCACCACTGCTATTATCATTATTTAATGCACCGTATACATTTACAGCAGGATTATTACCATGGCAATCTACTACAACTACTACTACTGAAATGACATCTAATATTGCTATTAGTCATCCGATTATTGATAATACCAATAAGACACAGGGCCAATATCGATGTACTGCTTGCGGTAATATCACATTCGCTGATAGTCAATCACAACGTGCTCATTTTAAACTACCATTCCATGTGGAGAATATACGTCGACGTCTTCATCAGTTGGGTCGACCATTAAGTGCTGATGAATATGAGTTATGGAAACTGGGTAAGTACTATTAATGAATAGATAGATGAATAAGTAACAAATGACGATTAGGTCTATGGGTTGAATCAGATGGTAATACTTCATTTGAAACATGTAGCGAGCAGAAAAGTGAAGATGCATCAGATACTGATGATGATGATGATGCTGATGATGATGATACGGAAGAAGAAGAGGAAGGGAAGCAACCAATGCAGATACACATGACTCTAATCTATCAAGTGATTCAGATGAAGTAACTAGTAAGGATACAGCTGTACAATCATCTCGTGGTACTCCGATGTTCTGGATGCGACATGGTGATTACCCGCAGCATCGTATTGGTATTTATAAGCAATTAGCATTACCGCAACGATTATCGCGTAGACACCAGCCGACCCAGGAGGAGGAGGCACATGCCACAGAACAAGTATTGGCATGGCTTTGGAAACCACGTCCCTCGTCTTCCTCCGTGCACAAGGTCTACTGGAGTATGTTCCTCTTTGTAGCTGGTCGTTTCTCGGGTATCGTCGTTGATATCTCTACGGGTAAAATGATGGCACATAAAACATTCCGCAAGTATACAGGTAAATGATGACTTGTCACCAATGCAATAAGAACTACGCATACTTATCGCATCATATTAGTACGTAAGAAACGTGGATTTGCTCAAGCTAGTCATGATAAGAAGACAGGTCATAAGGTTAGTTCAGCGGGTGCTACCCTTCGTCGCGAGAATCATCATAATTTAGAATTGGTAAGTGTAAGGGATATATACATTTATATAAGCATGCATGTTTATAACAAAGATGATATTGCTTGCAATTATTACAGTCGGTAGGTCAGTTGCTAGTGGATTGGCGTTCCTATTTGGATGCAAGTGAACGTGTCTTTATTCGATGCAGTGTTTATCACTCGTCTACTCTATTCTCATCGGATAGTCCATTGAAGCGTAGTAAGTATAATGACAAGAATGCCAATATTAGCATCTAGTTAATCGCATGTGATAGATGATGATCGTATACGTAAAATACCATTTGAAACTAAACGACCGGTAAGTCACTTTTATATTACTATTTCAATCATTAACTTTTTCCATTAGAGTTACAAGGAAGCTTGCGATGCCATGGATAGGATTAGTAGATTCTATGTGAACCATTATAATTGTTGTGTAATTCAGTAGAGTAAACAATACTATAATAAAATGAACAATCTTTCTTACTTAATCAAATCATCGCTTTATTACTACACAATGTTACTAATAGATTGATACGCTATAATGATAATGATGTATTATATCCAACGCTTCTTTGCTAAAAACACAATAACAGCCACCCATGTCGCTGCACCCACCAATGTGGTAGGCAATAGAAATCGACCTAGAAATCGACGAAATGAAAATGAACGATCCACCGCTCGTTGTTGATTATCCTTCCCGATATAATTACGCCTCTAGAACCATTACCACTACTGCCACTTACAGGTGGTGGCCATTGTCCAACTAAATGGATCATTTGCGTCTCTAATCGACGTACTCTTGCATTTAATAGAGCAATTGTTGTGGCACTATCTGCATCTACAGCAGTAGCACTGCTGTTAGTACTACTACTTGATGGTGATTTGGATGCTATAGTGACACCATTCACCGCTTCTGTTGCTTCTGTTCTTAGTGCTGGTGTTGGTACTGGCGTTGGTGCCGGTGCTGGTATAACTGCTGTATCAATATCATCATCACTGGACTTTAGCAGGTTCTTAGTGATAATGTCATTGGACATGGTCAATGATACATTGGGAAATAGACGTGATTGATCATAGACTGGCATACTTGATAATAGTCTACCAAGTCGACGGAATGATTGTGGAAATGCTTTATAAGCCACTAATAAATAAATACACGTAGATACAATTAATAACTTGTTACATTTTATGTTGCTAATAGTAATGCTTACCATGTTTGACGACACTGGCTGGAATCCAACCTCCTAGATCACCATCGATAATCTGAATGACTCGTGTAATATTCGGCGTGTCAGGATCTTGCGCTACCAATTGACCAGCAATACCCGCTTGCATTCGAATGACAGATGACCGGATATACCCGGTGGACACTTTTCATGCTCTACACTACAGGTGACATTCATCAAGCCACGCACTGAATGCTGTGTTATCGGCCGACAATGCGACAATATACATAGATCACGGGCAGATGTCGGCCATACCGCACGTAATAACGCGTATTGAACATGCGTGTGCGTGTCAAAGTCCTCCAAGCGATATGCCTTCTCGCACATTGGATCCCATTCGGGACGACGTGATGCATCGGCCAATAGGTCAAATGACATGCCAACCGGTGCGGGAAGTGTAGTAATAAGACGATAGCAAAAGTTGAGCGATTTATGCTTATAGATACGTAGTAACTTTGGCGTATTCTCTTCGAGTAATGGCTCCCATATCGTTTCGTCTGCTTCAGGTGCACCCGGTCGCATTCCTCGTTCGATATCGGCTAATTCCAAAAAGCGTTTGCATATTTCATTGCATTTAGCAGTATATTGATGTTCTGGTGTCGCAATAATCGTATCATCTAATAATGATTGTTTTTTAGCTAATTATTCATTACCGTTAGTCTAGCTACACCTATTTACCTTCTGTCGTGGCAGTAGTATAGTGGCAACGTGTGGCGTTCTATGGATTAACTTGGATGTACCATCATCGATCGATACGTCGCCATTAAGTTGACGTGATAGTGCCGGTGCTAATGCTGCATTATCGACCGCGCTAGAAACGCCTACCGCCTCGTTGCTCGTTGTTGTACTACTGCCTACATGTCGTCTTTGCACTATCGTCTCCGGTATCGCGGTAGTTCTGATAGGACGCGCTAGACCCAGTCTAATACCTAGCCAGGGTAGCCAGGCATAGGCTATAAACTGGAATAGCGTGTAGTGTAGTCCATCTAAGGCGTAGCCAAAGCAAGCTAGTCACCAGTGTTATTGGTTAGAGACTGTTTTCCAACTTAAAAAAAAGTAAATACGATCTACCTTGGTTTAATATGTAAAGCAAAGGAGCAGGTATTACGACGAAAAGAGAGTACAAGACTAGACCGTTGAATTGATTACGAGCAGGCACTATTGCCCTGCTTCGATTCGACATATTGAATAGTTATGCGGAACACTGTACCTTCTAGTGGAATAGATGTGCGGGAAAATGAATAGGATGAAAGTAAATTAGAGAGTGAGTAAGTGAGTAAATGAGGACTTGACAATGTTTATTTTTACTACCATTATGTGCCACCAAGTGTGAGTAGGATGAGTGGGTGGGTGTGTGGTCTCACATTATAATTATTATCATCACGCCACTGATTGAAACATCCAATGATGACTGCTGTTCCATCATGCTTTAATGAGAACACACGCTATTTTGCAAAGATGGAGATATCACGCCTATATCATCTACGATACACTACCGAATATAGCTTGGTATTTACTATTGATAGACTAGTCGCATGTTGTATTACTACTTAGAAACAGTTTATCATCAAATGGTAATGTCTTTAGCTATGTCATATTAGATCAATGACTTGGAAGGAATAGTAGCAACAATACTGATCTATGAGTAGTAGTTTGCAACAAATACAAGCTAAATGCTTACATTGCTTTGTATAAAAACTCGTCAATATACTCATTCAATTGGTAAATGGTGTACACTTCTATTGACATACTATTTCTCTCTCGTGGTAAGAAGCGTAATCCTTCTCCCCTTTTGTTATTTCGTGGGATCCACAGATGGTTGAGCTATGTGCATATATTACAGTACCCCTTCTCGATCTTAGATGTAACTCATGCATTAAACGATAGAGTAATCCAGAATAAATATGCTAATGATATTACGTAGATATTACGTATTGTTCCCAAGTGCTATGAAGAATTGCTCTTGGCAATAAGAAGTTATAGTTGACATTCCATCACTGCTAGTCCATAGAATGATTTCCATTATAATGATTAGTGCGACATGCAGCATATCGTATCAACTTCATTCTACCGTAATAGCTACACGTCTAGTTGCTTACTAATGCCATTTATGGTGTGCGTAAATATGAATATATAAGCGTTAATCAACATGACTTTAAGTGAATTCCATGAAATAAGCAATGTTTTACGGACTATCCACCTAGATGGCATCAATAATGGATAGTCATCTATAGTATGAATGCATACGTGTGGTTGCAGAATTAGCTTAAATTGGTATGGAAAACAGGTTGACTGCAGATATCTGTCAAGCTATGATGAATTGTCCAGATCAATGACCATGTGACGACGATTCTCAAGGTACTTGCTACGGTCTAGAAGCCAACTTTACCAAATGGATCCTATCCTCTTGCACAATACAACCAAATTAAGCAATGGATTGCATCTTCAAGGCGTCATAATAACAAGTGGAACTTGAATATCTATCGTGTACACAATGAAATCATTACCGGTAGCATTCTATCGACTATTCTATTCGGCGCTTGTACTTGACAAATCTACAAGGAAATGCTTAGCAATATCGAAATGACTAAACTAGTATTCCTCGCCTCCTCCGCCTTCGCCTTCGCCTCCTTCCCCTCACTCCACTTTCTTAGCCTATTTCTGCTTGTATACTTTTACCAATAGCCGAACGGCAGCAAAGGTCAGTGATGACTGTTTCCGCAACCACATGCTCACCCTAACCATGTGATATATTATATCGATAGCAAACTATAACAGAGTATTGCATAGTATACATACGTACACACACACACGACTATACTAATTCGTTCGCGTTGAACCTGTTCGTATAATTGCCAGTATAGTTAACCTATCTCCCTTACTGATTCCTGTTAGTCTATCGTTTCTTTTTCTTATTTCTCTATTTATTATTATTATTGCTGTCTTCTTCTTATCTTCTATTCGTATTTTGTATTTTGTCGTTGTTGCCACATTCTTCTTCTTCTTCTTCTTCTTCTCTTACTACTACTACTATTACTACCATGCCTATCACTAATTTCAGTGATCCCGAGATAGTGGGTTGGATGGACAAGGCCGAAAAGATATTCAATATACCGCTTCATCCACACGGTGAAACCGACTACATCGACCATTACTCGATCATGCCTGGAACGATGAAAGAGCATCATACTCGATTGTTAGCCATCCAGAAATCGTGTATCATCTCGGTTTTCATGTTCTACCTATTTTGCATAACACGGTGATATCCGTTAAAATGGCCCTGTCACGACCTCGAGCATTATCGTCGTGGTGCTGTCTTATCTCGTCGTTGTCCGGGCTTATTATCGCCATATTGACGGCGCTCACCACACTGGGCACCGCTATTCATTGTCGAATGACTATATGGGCCATTGGATTCGGTATAGCGATTGCTGCCATTTGCAATAGTACCATTCTATTGCAGAAATCGTACATTGCCCTTAATAGACGACGCTGGATTATATTCATGAGTATTCCACTTATCATGACGCAAATATTCTTTCCTATAATTATCATGGAACACACGTTCATTACGGTGGAGGTGAGCCATAGTTGCACCTTCTACTACCCATACTATTTTGTATGGTATTGGGTATTGATCAATGCACCGATCAACACCTTCTTCTCGGCTATCTTTTGCTATATCGCCTATCAAAAGTATTGTCAATTCGGGTCTGAAATGTGGATACAACTCGTGCAAGATGGTCTTCAAACCATTGGACTTGCCTTGATGTGCCACATTATGTTCACCATGCTAATTATGCTTCAGGTTCACATTATTAATCCTGATCATTTCTATATAGCCGATTGGTAAGTGCTTTGTTACTTTATTATCTATTAATGTGCACTAGTTAACCATATATTAGGATTATCGTAAACACCATTCTCATTAAACATTGTCAATCCATGCGGGATAGAGGTAGACGATCGGGTTCATTCATTACTAGAACGATTTCTTTGAGCATAAGGAAAGCAAAAAGTATTCTTTTGCGAGATTAATTCCATCAATACACATATACGTATACATGCAAGATAAATGTAAAATTAAAGTATATCCTAATTAGATTAGATCATTGTGTAGTGTTGTATTAGTTGATGTTATTCCCTAATGACGTACTTGCTTTCAATTATATTACATGTTAACATTGGTAAACAGAATGAATACTAATAATGATGCTAGTTGTTGGATCAGTCAATAAACGATTGTGCATTTTAATCTTTTTTTAACATCAAACGACCATAATAATGATTAAATAGTAGGCGACAATCAATCAACAATGAAGCGTATCCATTGTATATTTGCAAAATAGTGGAATTCGCGAGGTAGATCAACGGGGAGAAGAAACGAGGAAACAAAGGAAATGGAAACAGAGGAAATGAAAATTAACGAGGCGCACAAACACAATTCAACAACTGATCTGAAAGAAGACAATACGAAACAACAGCTGGATGATACCAATGAAATACTGCAAAGTATAAAGAAAATACAACGACATTACTGTCGGGATTAATATTGCAATGGGAGGCGAGAGAGAGAATGATGAAGGTAAAGGTGATGAAGCAGATGAAGAGGGTAGTATAGTATGAGATAACAGCAGTTGATAGATAGGTTAGGTATATGATAGTTGGTTGGTTATTAGTTTGATACGGATAGGAATGATACTACACGGTATACATCCTAATCCGTTGAATTGTGGCAATGTGAATAGATAACATAGTGCAATAATGCAATATAGTAGATAGATATTGAGTGGCTACTTGACAAGCAAGTGATACTAAGCGATAGGAGGCGTGCAACTAAAGAACACGCAAAGAATATGTCAACCATAGGTAGATGAATGAATAATGGTAGTAGTTGTAGTAGCAGGTTGACTTGTTAACGACATGACTGTTCCGTGAAAAAGTGGATCATATCAATGAACGTAGAAATTGGTACACAAGAATTAAAGAAAAAGAAAAAGAAAACAGAGAGAGAGGGGGGAAGAGAGAGAGAGAGAAAGGCACCTAGAATAAACCAGGTAATTCACACAACTATATGCAAAAGGATATAGTCAAAGAAAAGAAAGAAAAGAGAGTATAGTAAACGCATGCAAGAGTATACACGCGAAGGCAAGTGTTGTTAATATAATAAAACAAAAATGGTGATGGAGAGTGAGCGAGTATTATCCATATCGTAATGGTGATGAATTAGACATGGTATCCGGTGCGGTACCATCGGTACCATCTTTATGCTTACGAAATAGATTACGTAAAGTTTTGAGCGAAGGTGTGCGGAATACAAGATTTCGCGAGCGTTTACGTCGACGATTAGGATCCACGGGTGCCGAACTATTAGACGCGGCACTAGCATAGCCATCGAGGTCAATGGCGTCAATATGGCCGATTACCTCGTTGGTTAGATAGGCGCTATGTGTACGAGGACGTACGGTCTTTGATCGGTTGATTGATGCAAGACGAGCTGCGGTGGCCGCGTTCATCGACGGTGTAGGCACGGGTGTCGTGATAGCAGCGGGTGTCAATGCCGGTGTCACCACGTCCATGGGCGGTGGACTATGATCAAAGTAGGAGCCTGAAGGAGGCGAACTACTAGGCGAATAGGTCATCATGGGTGGTGGTGATGGCGAGCCGCTAAATGAACGATTAGTTGCTTCCGGGTCACTTTCATCGCCACTAGGCGGGAAGTGCAACACGCCACGGAATAGATCCGCGGGAGCCGAGTCACGCTTACGACGACGAAGTGCCTCGGCTGGGGACATTTCCGCTAGTTCAGCATCAGTTGGTGGAAGGAAAGCGGATCCACCGCCAAACGATGAAGCCGAAGCGATACTAGCGGGACGAGATGCGTAGCCAGGACGACGTTCCTGCCAGGAATGAGGTCGTGGTCGAATTGATCGCATGGCCGCATCGGCACTGCCTTGTCCGGGTAGGCGTACCGCTAATACGGTAAGATCATCCGACGCGTATCTTACGAGAGCCGAGAGGATGATCGATGAGCAGACATCGGATAAGTGTGGCAACATGTCGGATGGTCGTTTCGAGTCACGTCGTAACAACTCTAATAATCGATTGCGATAAGCCAAGTATTGTGGTTGCGACAAGTATTCACGACGCGGTTCAAGGAAACGATCGAGTTCAATTGCTGGATCTCTACTACCCCAACGTCTACGTGTATTCGGTATTTGATATTCGGGTGGGACAACACCATCACGAATGTTAACGGTGAATCGCGACAATTCCTCAACATCCATCAAATCCTTAATACCATCCGTGACAAACATAAGCGTAGTGTTGGGTGGAAGTCGTGCCAATGGCATCGAGTAGACATTAGTACGCGATAATGTCCAACCAGCATGGTTGAAATTACCTAATTATGACAGCGTAACAATATGATTAATTATACATGCATGAACTTGTCAACTGCTACTTACCAAGTGTATTTGTCATACGTAATGCGTAGCCTGATCGATCGCTAACTACCAGGTAGACGTTGCATCCCATTTCACGAACAGTCTTCACTCGACCTTGTAATTCGGTGAAATCACGTCGAAGAGCACGAAGATTTTGTCCTATTCATTCATTCATTCATTCATTCATTCGTACATACATACATGATTAATATTCTCAATTATTTCCGTAATAATGATAAAGTCTCACCTTGACGTAATCTAACTGGATACATATCGAGCGTATCTTCGAATGAGCACACATTCAATACGTTATCCTTGCCACGTCGACACCAAACGCGCATGGGTAGACCGTCGGGATCTGCCATGAACATACTGGAATCGCCGATACTACAGCAGAATAGATGGCCGCGGTAAAGAATGCCCAGACATAATGTGCTGCCGTTTTCCGCGCATACATCGGGATCGAGTTCGGCTACCGCTTCATTAAGACGAATGTTCAAATCGCCCAATGCCGTTGTAACCCGACGAGCAATGTCTTCATCGCCATTCTCGGTGATACTAATAGCCTCCGATTCTAGGATTGATTGCACTACATCCGGTAGTACTTGATCAAGTAGATCTACAAAATGACGACCATAAGACACGTAGCCCGGACGAACCAAACGTTTACTATTATGCATCGCGTAAATGATTAATGATTAGTTTTTTTACATTAAAAGTAATCGTAATACTGATACTTACTCGATAACTTCACCATGTCCATCTGCCACGTAGAAACAACGAGCCCATCGTCCTCCTACTTGTAGATCGAATGTACTCGCGTTATCCTCGTTCATGGTCACTCCATTAGGGTACACGTGTTTCTGTCCGGCCAATGATTCATAGTGCAATTCAAGCGGACCCTCCTCGAATCGACGTAGACTTTCATCCGAGTCCGAGTCATCGTCAATGTTGACGGTAATACCTCTGGCCGCCATATCATCGTCATCGTCCTCCATCTCACCATCCGCGAATATCGCATCATCTCGTTCGCTCAACCCGCTAATCGTGTCGTCATCGTAGGCACGCGATGACATGGTTTCCGTGTCGTATAACGATGCAGGTGGAGTGGCAGTACCACGCGACGACGTGGAAGTCCTCAAGCCTAAACGATCACGCATGACACTACCGAAACTGGCGCGTTTCAAACTGTTATTCGAGAGTTTACGACCAGGTGATGGGCTACTCTTACGAGCTAGCAGTAGACTGCCCAGATTGAATCGATGATTATTCGCCGATCTCGAATGATGATTATTCATTGGATTGATACGCGGACTAGGTGGTGGACTGCCGTTAATCGAGGATGTCGCTGACGACATGGTCATTGGCGTGGTGGGCGACTGCTGTCGCTTTGCCATGCGCAAACTCGAATGAGAACCTCTAGCCGAGACACGGTCTACATTGCTTGCATGACCACGTTCCTCATTACGAAGACGACCCATACTACGATGTCGCTTACTGTGACCACTCAGTGCAGAGGTTCTTTCGTGGCGTGGCAAATCTAAAGACCGACTGGGTAATTCCACGCGAATTCGCGACTGTGATCTTAATTCAGGAGAAGCCATATTCGGTGTTTTAATCAAGGTGCACCTTAGTAATTGTTGTTGTTGTTGTTGTTGACGCTAAACCAATAAAAGAAATGTTAGATTAAATTAGTTTTCGGAGTATCAAAAAATGAGCGAACAAGCCAGCCAGTCAGTCAGCCAGCCAGTCAGGTATGGTCAGCAATTACCGCTGCCACATGATATGAGTATGTGCGTGCGTGTATGTGTGGTGGTAAAGGCGGCCGACCTCTCCTTGTAGGGCCAAGGAAAGGCAGGCACACACACTCACACACCGATACACACACGCGCACGCACCGATAAAACAAATGCTAATAACATAATGTGTCTAGAACGACAACGACAACGACGACTACTTACCAGTAATAATGGATGCTTGACGAATAGGAGGCTAGACTATGAGTGCAAATCGGTATACACGCGATAAGCAATAGTGTAATAGCGTAGATGCAAAATAATGCTTTAATATCGATATGGATGCTTGGGCATTAACTATATATTATAAAGGACAGCCAAGGAACAGTAGAGAAAATAGTTAGAAACGCAACGTTAATTTTCTCTCTATAAGCACAGAGCATTCAACAAAGGCTTATCATATATATATATATAAATATCAATATATAGACCACGTACCCATATACACGCTTACACTTACTCACACACGCAGAGAGAGAGAGAGAGAGATGTAGTAGACACGAGTAATACCGTATAAATGAAGAAGGCTGTATGCACGTAATATGTAAATAACAACAACGACAACAAAAATAAGAAAACGTTCTCAAGGCAAACCAGCGCGTATGAAGAAATGAAACTCGCAGAATAGTGCTATAATAGTAGTAGTAGTAGTAATAGGGATAATAATATGTGCGTGCGTGCGTGCGTGTACGTTGAAATGAAGAAGGAAAAGAGTAATCTTTGCGATACTAGTATAAATAATCACTAATAGTTTCAATACTAGTAGTAAATAAACGATAACAATAGCAATAACGGGCAATGAATAAAAGCAGTACTGACTATAATAGTAATGTAATAGATAGATAGATAGCAGTGGCAGTGGCAGTAGCAGCAGTAGTAAAGTAGTAGCAGTAGTAGTAGTAGAAGCGAGATTCAATGCTCTGTTAGTCTAATAACCACAACCACTAACGTGAAAATGAAAAGAGTAGTAGAAGTAGAGGAAGAAGAAGAACCAATGAGCGTCAAGTACAAGCCAGGTGCAGTTGGTGGGTTATAAAGGCAAGTGGTGGATGGAGGCGAATGCGCAAGGACACACGTGTACGCATACACCAACAATAGAAGAGAGTGAGAGTGAAAGTGAGTGGAGGCTCGTCTACTTTACTAGCTACAACCACGGCGTGGGTGGAAGGATAAAAATGGTGGAGGTGAATAGAAAGAAAGAAAGAGAGAATGAGAGAGAATGAGGAAGTGTAAGAGAGAAGGCAACACAATATACCTATTTACTCAATAAAACTACTACTCAGATAGTAATAATAGTTGTACACTATTTGTCACTTACCACAAATACCAAGTCGATGATAGAGCAGTAGATAGATAGAACGAGTAAGAGTAGAAAGATAGGCGATGCGTGTACAAGGTAATAATCGATATCAACAATAGGAGAAGATACTACGAGTAACCACCCTAAATAGATACGTATGAGATTATTCAAGACAATAGCTGTTGGCTTTTTTCGGTTATTATTGATGTAATTGTTATTACACCAAGTAGGCACCGTGTTAAATGATGTGTGGATGATGAAGCTGAGTTAAGTCGAGGTCAAGGAAGAAAGCGAGGAAGCGAGATAGAGAATGAGAAAAGTAAGGAGTAAACAGGACTACGCTTATGATTACTATTGTTACTACTACTACTACTACTACTACTATGAGACACGCACACACACACACACGATATATTTGCCGACCTGTGAAATAAGAAACTATGGTTGAGGCGTTGAGGTGTTAGGAGAGTATGTATGTATGTAGTATGTACGTGTGTATGTAGTATGTATGTACGTGTGTACACAACTGTGTACGTGTGTGTGTGGTGTGTGCGTACGTGCAAGGAGAGAAAGAAGGAAGGGGAAATAAGGAGGTGAATGCCAACGACGCTTTGAGGCGTTAGAGGTTTACTCACCAACAAGTTACTTAATACTTGGCTATCAACAAGTGTGACTAGTACCAGTACTGCTACTAGTACTACTACTAGTAATACTAGTATTAGTGTATTCTACTGGTTATTTGGAACTGGCATGCGAAACATAAAAGGCGCATGGTTCTCCTTGAAAGTAAAAATCAGAAAGATATCTCCGTAGTCAATGTGATGGATTACTACTCATTTACTCATTCTATTCATTCTATTCTATCAATGCATCATGTACATCATTATCATCTAGCCTAGTACGAGTGATGATGATAGATGATGATATTGTTGTTTGCCTATCTATCCCGTCATCATTCGTCTAGTAGTAATGTATACTTAGCCAATGATGATAATTAGTATAGTTCACTGTGATCCCACTCTTAGTAGTATGCCATACATGAAACATCCACGAGTGTGTAGACCTTTGTCAGTAGACATACCAAAAACGAGGCTGCATGACTAGATGCACTCGTATGCACACCATGCATATCGTCTCTTCCATTAGGACACATGTCTTATGCATTGATGCCACCTGTGCTACTTGTCGTGGTCGTATTAGAAGGTGCGTTGCTTGGTGAATATGAAACAACCGTCAAACAATACACCATTCTACATACATCTATGTTGCCAATTGTCTACTTTAATAAACATTATTACTTCATTATAATGCGAGCATAATAAGTACAAATGATATAAGAGAGCTGAATCCAATCATTAGTATATTATTTGTCAATCCATATTTCATATCTCTTAGATGATATCCCAATTACTGTGACTGGTCAATATGCTAGTCATTATAATATGTGGATAGAATCGTGTTCCTCTCTCTCTCTCTCTCTTAACCATGTACTTGTTAGCTTAAAATGTGCCACATCTCCATGGATCCACATGACTATCATTGCTAGTATTACCCCAAATAGATCCGCTAGAGACCATGCTGTTTATCCTATCCCTTTCTCTCCTAAACAACACGTGTGGATATTGAGAGCATGGTGATCTATGCGAGTAAACCTCTCCTAGTCAATGATGTTCAACACAACTTAATGCTTTACCTATTAAGGTAATTCACACATGGCTACATTATTGAATAAACGTGGTAGTAGTTGATTGCGATGATCATGCATGAGTTAGCTAGTGTACTAGTTAGTTTATTTATTTCGTTCTTCAAATAATAATAGTAAGTTATATCTCGATATCGTATGAATTAAACTTTATGCTTCTTCTTCTTACCACGACTACCACTGCCAGATGCGCGTTTCTTTAGTGAATCTGCTTCTTTTAACACACTATTCACGATAGATCCAGGTGTTACTGTCTTTTTCGTATTAGAGACGATGATGTTGCCTTGTTGGATGGCACACTAACAACGTGTGTACCCCGACCCGAACTAATAGCAGACTTGGCTTGAGCCCATGCTGCCTCATCACCTTCTTCACCTTCACCTTCACCATCTTCATTCATGTTCTCAGTGGTATCCTTGTCATGCTGCTGACTATTAGTATCCTTAATGGCATACGCTGATAGATCCATGGCATCTAGCATGGCACGTTGCTTCTCGCGAATAGCCATGATTTGTTCTCGTCCCTCGGCGGTCAACTCCTCGTCGAGTGATGCTCCCTCTAAGGGTTGCCATGCTGCATCATCAGTAAGTGAACGGGTTACCGCTACCGTTGTGGTCATTTTCTTGGTGTCCTTCTCCTGCTTAATGGTGGTGGTGGTAGCGGATTTGGTATTGGTAGCATCTGGCATCTCTGCCTCGACTGCTTGTGAGAGGATCGTGTTAAAGTAACTGGAGCATTTACGCATTACTTTAATGAACATGGCAAGAATCTGCGATACTGGCAGGTGCAACTCTTGCTCTAGATTATCCACCGATTTCTTTTGTAAGCCGATGGCCAATAGAATAGCACTTTGTACACCCGACAAATGGACTTGATCTGCATTCATACGACGCTCAAAGTACCACTCTGCCAAACGTGGCACCATATCCAGTATGACGTGGTAGTCGAGTTGTTGCTGTGCATAAGAGTCGAGTCGTTTCAAATCATACGGTGATAAATCACGATCGAGATCATCGCGTTTTAGCAGGGAGCGACGCTGAGTGAACCCGCTATTCTCGTTGCTAGATCGACTGCCTGCATCGGCCGCTTCCATGATGCTTAACGCGAGGGAAGCGTGGAAATCACGGAATTGATACGACAATAAGGCAAGGAATCGACGTCGGAAATCGGCGCTAAAATCGGCGAGCCAGTTGTTCGAGCATTGAGTGGGTAGGTCAGCAGCGTGTAGATCTCGCAACATCACACAGGTATGCTCGCCGGTGAGTTCATTCGGTGTTTGACGTAGGTAAACTGGCGCGTAGCCGGATCGTTTCCAGAATCGATGCAGATTCGCGGTTAGACCGTAGGAAACACCAAGCCAGTGAAGACGATGTCCTCGGATTTGCGATAGTTTAAGCAGTAGTGGTGGCATACGAGCTGGATCACGAATACGTACTTGATCCGTTTGTAGATTCGTCTTCTCGAGTTCACTGTTCGACACGCGTTGCACACCTTGTTCTGGATCAATCAACGCTGATGCATCCAACTCCGAGAGATCCTGGCATTTACCCTCGTAGAATTGTCCTAGCAATGATAGAGCACGAGCACCGTATCCCATTTTCACGTAATCTGGATGAGTGGCAATACGTACTACACGTGCACCGGATAGACTGGCAAAGTCATCATCTTGAAATTGTTGCGCCATCAGCCATGGAATCAAATCACCATCCGCGCGTTGACCACGTCGAAGACCGTGCATCACCGATTGTCGCGATATTTGACCCTCGAGACATACCTGGATAACGCAGAGTGGATCGGGTAGACCACGTGACTCGGATGCCGGTGGCAATAGCACGTATAACTCGTGGGCGGGTGCATCCGACATGAGTTGCAGATCGTTCGGTGAATTCTTGTAATGGCTCGCCACGTAAAGTGCCATCATTTTTTGTAGGAAAGCCTCGGACACCGGATGATACGAGAATAGCGTGTCACGATGAACGCGATACAACTCGCACTCGTCGGGATGCGGACAGCCCTGAAGTGATTTGTTGGCGATTGACGCGTCGAGACATAGTAGCTGGTTGAGCCAACGTTCTACCACGTCACCCTCCGCGTAACGAATCGGCTCATCAAGGGTGATCTCACGTAGTGTACGTCCACCGGCCGTGGCACCACTCGTCGACGTGTCTTTACGCGCCTTTCCATCTCGTCCCACGAGATTGCCATCGGCATTGGTGTGTACCGTGTCATTACGTCCGATAAAACCGCGACTTTGCTCGCGTAATTGTTGGATCAGCTTGAGTGAAAGTGAACGACCCGTACCCTCATAACCGTTAATCGTCGAGGCCATGAATACTAGGAAAGGACCTAGTAATTTACGCACTAATGGTAATGGAATAGCGGCAGCTTCATCGATGACTAATAGTTCAGCCTGACTAAGTGTATGAGAATCTTGTGGTTGAATATACTAGAAACAAAAAACAGTAGACGATAACATTAGATATGACATACAAATGTATATATATATGTATATATATATATAGCGGTAATATTACCTGTATGGTCTGTCGATGATCGCGGAATATGTTAACACGTACGATGGCCTTGTTGAAATCAGGATTCGTACTCTGAACAATGTCGTAGTCCAAGTGTTCCTCATAGCCTAATGCATCGAATCCTTTGAATACAAATTCAAATAGGGTTTTCAAGTTTTCCGGACTAGGTGACGTTACAAATATATTGGAGTAGCCATACGCGACAGCAGCTGCCATGGCTATACCTAATGCAGCTGATTTACCTCGACCACGAGAGGCAGTCAATGTAACCGTGCTACGTAGTGTTTTCTCGGAAATAGCCTCGACAAAGGTCAAGATGGCACGAGCCTATTAACAATTCGTGAGTATACATGTAACCTATTAGTGTATACTACTACTTGTTCTTCTTACTTGATCCAGAGTACGTGCCGTACTAACTAACGATCCAACTGGTTGTGTGTCAGCCAATGACTCTTTCAATTCCTTTAATTCCTTTACTCGTTCTGGCACTTCATTCTACATGCAATTGTTATTTATACATGTACATGTACATACATACATACATATCTGTATATACTTACTGGATCAGCTGCTGGTAATGGTTTAATATTACGACCCATAGATATTGGCAATACATTCAATTCGTCATCTAGTACGAGACAGTTCTCACAAGCACCCAATGATAAAATGAATCGTTCGTTGAATCGAGCAGTTACATCATCATGTGCCTCAGTACGATAACGAGAGTGTACATCCTATGATTGCCATCATTGTTAGTAATAGTAATAGTAGTGTCATCATTATCTTACCATTGTCATGGTGTAGAGTTTCCTGAGAGATGACATGGTACGTAATAGTAACACGACAATACCACCACCCTCGACTGTTTCAATGGTACGAGCCAGTAAATTCGGTGTCAATGCTTCGAAATCCTAGTTTATCTGTTAATATTCATACAAATATACAAAGATATGCTTCTTTTGTCTTCTAGTCTAGTATTATTACCTGCAAGACACACATGCCAAATGTTTGACCCAACACTTTATGCGTCTCCTTATAATAAGTATAGCGAATGTTCGTCACACTAATAAATAGTTCAAATGGATCCTCTTCGTTGACCTCGCGTATACCTCGTTTAATATCCTTTTTGATCTTTGCCTCGCGTTTCTTCCGATGACTAAGTGACATACATAAACGTTATCAATAGGAGCAAGCAAACATACACATATATATTATTTGTTCTGATCGCTTATTTACCTAGTGAAGCCAAGATCTTTCTTGTAGCACCATAACACGGAAGGACGTGCTGCCACCTGCGTTTGCGACAATAACCAGTGAAGGTTGACCACCTATTGAACATATAAAAAAACAATTAGTCAATTGCTTATTTTGATTCATATTACTTGGTCTACTCGTATAGAGTGCTACGTCTACTTGCCTGGTCACGACCACGGTCGCCTACTAGAACGAAGAACGAACGATGTTTCTGTTGAACGCCATTCTTCACTAGTGTGTGAATACGTGAATCAATTGCTTTACGCACCATAATGATAAAGTAACAAGAAAGCAAATAAGGAATCTAAATCAATGTGTAGTGGTAACAACAACAACAACACCGATAACTAGAATACTATTCATTGAAATAAAAAGACAGCAAAAAAAAGAAAAAAATAGCGGACATGATAACAATTTTTTGATCTAAAGTGGACATATAGCTTTTTTTACATTCCACATTAAAAAAGTCCGCCCTATTCATGATAAACGCAAGGCCTAATGCTAGCAAATAAATGGACATTCTCCTATACAGGTGACGTCACATTAATGAGGATGATGTTGAAAATGGTATAAACATAATTAAGCAAGGGCACAAGTCGTTCGCTTGTTCGTTCGCTCGTTTATATCTTTTATTCCAGCGTGTGTGTGTGCCAAGTTCTACTAAACGTTCACTTCTTATACTTGTAGCTCTTTCTTCTATTATTGACTATAATGGACTTGCCAATTATCGATCTCAATCTCTACTTTAACGATAAGACAAGTGCTTCTGCAATTGCCGAATGTCGTAAGGTAACAAAAACATAGGACAAGAGAAAGAAGAAAGAAATAACCTATTGCTTTGAACTACTATCATTCCTTTAGGCTGCCGACGCTCTACGTGAGTATGGCGCTTTGCTGGTACGAGACCCCCGCGTTACTCAGGAGGATAACGAGCATTTCCTCGATATGGTAGAGGATTATTTCGCTCAACCGGAGGAACAAAAGATGAAAGATGTTCGCAAGGAGCTTAGCTATCAAATTGGAGCCACACCTTCATTGCAAGAAGTGCCCAAGTGCGGTAAGGATCCGAAATGTCTAGACATTATCAATAAGGTAAGCTTACGAGATAACAAGTCCATAGCAACAGTAATATATAATAATAATAATAATGATAATTAGATGCCAGAAGAGTGTCGCCTCTAGACACGTCAGGAGCAGATCCTAAATGGCGTTTCTTCTGGCGTATCGGTGAAGTGCCAGCTACTTCGAAATTTCCACGTCTTAATGCACCACCAGTTATTCCTGAAGGTACATCATTTGCTTACACATTATTATTATACTAATAATATCATGATAGGATTTCCTCAATGGGAGTCTAAAATGAACAGTTGGGGTAATCATATGCACGCAGCTGTATTGACCATTGCCGAGATGGCCGCTGTAGGATTCGATTTACCAGCCAATGCTATCACCGATCTCACCGTAGGTGGTCCACATCTACTAGCACCGACTGCTTCCGATTTAAATGTTTATAACAAGGCCGGCACTGTACTAGCAGGTAAATAATAGCGATAGTAGTAATAGTACATTTATAGATTATATGTTCATTGTATTAATATTCATGCGTATGATACTCGCCTGTATAGGTTTCCATTATGATTTTAATCTATTGACCATTCATGGTAAATCTCGCTTCCCTGGCTTGTATATATGGCCAAGGAATGGCAATCAAAAGATGGCTGTACGTGTTCCCGATGGCTGTCTACTAGTGCAGGCTGGCAGGGAAATGGAATGGCTTACGGGTGGTGCGGTTCAGGCCGGTTATCACGAGGTGATCGTTAGCGATGCCACTGTCGCGGTAAGTCATCATGTCCTATTCTCGTATACGATCGAGTGGTATGCATACTAATAGAGCCTCTTTACTTGATGATAGACTATCGAGCGACGTAAGGAAACGCATCCTGATCGACCACTTTGGCGTATCTCATCTACCTTCTTCTTGCATGTTGCATCCGATAGTTTGTTGCGTCCATTAATCGATACGAAGGATAAGGACAAGTATCCTGAAATGCTTACTGGCGACTATGTTCGACAGGAACTATCTCATATTAGCCTATTGTCCGAGGAATAATAAATACTGTATACAGTCAGAGGGTTATTGCATGATAAACCTGGCTAATTAACTAACTAACTAAGCAATCAATCAGTGTTATAATTGTTCAAGAGTGTAGAAATGAATAACCTTGTACACCACCATGTTCTTCTCATTGCATACTACACGTCGTTTATCGACACTACGTCGACCTACTTGTCGCACCTTGCTACCGTCACCTGTGGTATACCAGTGCACAGCATCACTATGGACGGCAGTACATGCAACTTGTAGTAACGAGTCTAATTTGCTAACTGCTATTCAGCAATGCAATACGAATCTAGACCAAATAGCTGCGAATACTACGCGTGGTTGTAGTAATTCACCACAACAGACACTTCGACTTATTTATGCCAATAGAAACTATACAGACACCGAGTTATTAGCTCTACCTCAATATTGTACGGAGACATTTACTCGTAGTCCACTCAGTTATCGGATACGCCTACTGTTCAAGTTGGTAGTGTCGTTGACGCCATTAATGGTCAGGATTCAACGCCAGCGTTAGCCGTTGTGGAAATGTATTTTGATTCGAATACAACGCGGTTAGAATCATTCCACGTAGCGGCTAGTCAGTTACCGCGACGTCGTACCAATTCAGTTGGTCGTTGGCCCGATTTGACTCGGTATCGTCCGCGTACATCAAGAAGTGATGACATTAGATCCACCACTTCCACTAATGAATCAAAATGGACATCGATGAATTTCGAGTCTATTACGCGTGCTCCTCTAAGTGATTGTTTACCGCATAATCTAAAGGTTGCAGTTAAGGATAACTGGGTAAGATTCTAGTAGGGATAATTGTAGCATATATGATAGTTTACTAATGAATTAACAATTAGTCACTTCAAGCATCTTACTAGCAACCGATCAAGAACCTTATGCTTTATTCGAAGTAATCAATAAACAGTTTCCTCAAGCAAGTGTGGTAATGATATATACTGGATAGTTACACATTCAAATATTGATTTTTATTATTCTTATTATTATTCTTAGATGGGAGGAGTAGCCGCATCGACGCCATTTATTACGGGGTTGCCGTATACAATGTTCTACAACGATCAAACGATCGAGGATGGCGTGGTTGGCGTGGCTATCATGTCAAATACACTCAAAGATGGTGCGATTAAAAGTAAACGCTCCTTTGCAAGTCTTGCACCAATTGGTTATCCCATGACTTTACAAGGTAAGTAATAGACAGGATCATGTTGTACTCATTTCTTACCCGTATAATCCAGATGTCGTGGCAATGTGATTGTCGAACTGGATAAACAAGCGGCCATTAGCACATTACTAGCGCATTACCGATCAACACAATCGCAGAAAAGAAAAGTAACATTGTCGACGGCTGATTATTTCATTGGAGTATATCCATCAGTATCTACTAAGGTGGATAAAAACATTCCACGATTACCTAATGTAAGCACTATTTCACCTTTGCTATCAATTGACAATGTTACTATTTGGTAATCTTCATTTATAGGAAGCGCGTCTATTAGGTAAAATCATTAGTGGGGATCCATCTCGCGGTCAATTGGCTATCGATACCTTGGGTGATCTTGAGCCTGGTGAGCAAATTCAGGTAAATAATGATTAGATTGTACTATCAGCTAGCTAATAAGGTAAAATATAGTTTTTCATATGTAATAACGATCCAGGCCAGCAAATAGTGATGATGATAATGAAGATTATACCACTGCGTTATCCTGGCAGGTATTCAGTCCAACTAACAAACAGATCGTCAGTCTGCCTCTAACTATTGGTTGCGAGAATGGAATTATCCTATCTACTGGCATAAATAACAACGAAAGTAGTAGTAGTAGTAGTGATGTATCATTACATACCTGGTTGTGTTCAGTACCCAATGGACAACAAATCCTACTTAGTAATAGCAGCAATTGAAGTAAATAAATAGAAATCTGATGATTATGCATATATTAATTGTTTCTAGTGCATGATATTGCTAGACATTACTAGCAGATGTGTAGTAGCAATGATGTTTATTGAGATATTACATAATGATGATGATGTTGTTGTTGTTGTTTCTAGTGAAATAAAAGGTTTCATTATGTTTAACATATTCCCATGATACGTCATTTGCTTCGTATATTTCGATTATGACGTTATGCTTCATTTCATTTCTTTAGCTTTTTTGTCATTTATCGTACAGTGTGCTGCATCATTTTCATCTACTTACTTGCTTACTTACTTGTTACTACTAGTAATAACACTCGCTCAACATGGATGGCCCATTGTTCATTCAACATTTGATGGAGTCACGAAGAAAGTATCCACATCCCATATCAGCATTGCGTCAAAGTATCTCCTCCTCCTCCTCGTCGTCGTCTAGTGAATCCATTCCTGCTGCCAACATCACCTACTCGCCTGCTTCCAGCGATATGTCAGATGCTGCTGTGGCCGAAATACCAGTAGGAACATCGAATGAAGAACTCGGCTCTATCATCCAACAAGAGACGGCATCCTCTCCTTCTTCTTCCTCTTCCTTCTCTTCACAGCGTACCATTGGATACAATGAGAATGATACTGCTTCACAATCTCGCCATCAATATCAACAACTAGGGGCTGGTGGGGTAAAGTTCACGCCAACAGTACGGGATCGTCATAGTCAACGACAAGATCCATCGCAAATGATCGACGATACAAAGGAGCAAGAGAGACGAGATAGAGAGGCCAAACAGGCCAGAAGTATATTCTTGTCGGATGCTGATCTTTTATCAGTAGTTGATCTGTAAATATAATTCATTCATCATATTACGTTTGTAAATGTGTTGCGCATAATTTGTACATAGTGTATTCAATTAGTAAATGTCAGTAATATCACTGTTTAATAGATAAACACCATGCACAATATCGGTACATGTAACATATACACGGAATGATATAGCAATTGTTACTGCCATCACCATTGCTACTGGTCATCATTGATGTAAGCGAGCAGCAGTCGTCGATAATCACCAGATGTTTCCCCCTAGATTATCATGATTGTATTATTATATCTACAGCTTGGTGTCAATGGCATCAGTAATTACCTCAATTCGCTTGCGAAGTGATTTCCCATATCGCTGAACATAGGCCAGCTTGACATGTTCCATGAATGGACCACGATTGCGTATGATCACCCGCGACAATCGACGCTCATTCGTGCCTAGTCCCGCCATTGCCGACTCCAACAGTTCAGCAATATAGAGTGGCGCATTTTGAACACATTGAACTAGGTAGAGGATGAGTGTTGGTTGACATGTCATTGTTCTTACGCATTATCCCACCCACCTAGTGCGTGTAGACCTCGTTGCAAATCACCGCTTAGCTCCTTCTTGATGACATCCTCGATCCTACGTTGATACCGCTGTGTATACGCATTGAATACATTGCGCAGATGAGCATCTGATCGACCGGCTAGCAGCTGTATTAGGGTGACCTCATCTCGTCGAACATCTCCGTGCAGACAGCGCTGAATGGTGTCCGCATCGGGAATAGGATCGTACAAGCCATGCTCATCTCGTCGTGCCTTTCTCAGCATTGTTATCGCACCAATTAGTCTAGTGTCACTTCCCATTAATAGACAGCATCGAGCTTACCTGACATAGAATTGTAAACAAATACTGAGCATTTCCGCTGAATTCACTACGCATCTCTGCTTCGAGTTCCTTGTTGTATAATCCACGATATGTCTGCGCCAGATACTGCATGTCAGCATTGGGACGACGTATCATTACCTGGAATGCACTGTCATTAGTATACATGGCACTATCGATGGACAATGGTTGTAACTACGGCGACAACGACACTTGCCTCGATAATAACACCTTCACGCGTGCCTGCTCCCTTACTGGCCTCGCGTATCAGCTCTGCATCATAGACACACGGGTGTTTACAGCCGTTGACGAGCGCCCTGCCAAAGTCCCCGCTAGTCTCTTTTTGCAAGCGAATCAGCATGTCTTCGTGATGCTTGTGCTGGTACCACTGAGCTATAGACTGAATCTGAGCCCAGTCTCTATGGCCGAGAATGCGAATAAGCGCCTTCTCATCTGTGCCGAAGCCTTTACAGGCACGGTAAACGGCTTCTGCATCGTCACTGGCCGACATTTAGTTGTGTTCAAAAGTATAGACAGAATAAGCGATAAAGCGATAAAGTAAGCGACAGTTTTGGTTGTTGACAGGAAGGAAAGAGTCGAGCCAAGAAAGGCCGACTAACATTTAGTTGCTGCAAAGGCAAGACGTGTGGCTGGTTTTAGCACAAACTCATGGCTTCACAACCAATTACTCGATGCAGCTGACACGCTAGCTATCGTAGCATGCTAACAATCTGCCATTATATATAGGTATGAATACGAATGTCACTGGCATAATGAAGTATACTTGTTACGTTAGATGCAATACTATGATTGCAACATACTGCTACAAGGCGTGTATCATGCAAGAAGTTAATGGCTATTTATCTAGCTTATATACCAATATTGATTGTATTGCAACGCGATATTCTTGTATTTTTACAGCTTCCGGATGGTTATTCTATTCTAATTAGTTTCAATATGACAAGCTAGAGTGAGTACATGATTTACGAGTAATGTAGTTCCACCAATAAACACATTTATGAATGATTTTATGTCACACGTATATGGATATTGTGTCAGTTTTGCAAATGCTTCATATGCCATTTGCTAGCCATATAAATCTAAGCATGCAAATTGGCTTAGTGCATCATGCTGGAAAGTAGAATATTGTATGGATTGATTGTTCTTTTATATTTAGTGATAAAACAAAAATATATATTATTTAATAACGAAAAATGAGAAAGAAACAAAAGGAAAGATGGAGTTTCTCCATAATATCTGAGCACAGTAGGGCCAGAATAGTTATATAGAAGAATCAAAGTAATGGCTATTTGCCAGTAAAAACTAATTCAATAATTGTACGTCTGGAGAGTGTAGCGACAAGCATATGCGTGGCACAAACTGTAAGGCGAGGTGGTATCGCCGGTGGATTCGTACTAATAAATGATACACGTTGCGAAGGATACTGATGCTGATGCTGATGCTGATTGATAATAGCAGGAGTAGTAGTAGTAGTAGTAGTAGTGGTAATTGATGTCTTTAGATTACTGCCCATAGTCTCGGTACGCTGAATACGTCGACGCCATAATTCTCGACCTTGCGTCACATCCACTAGAACGATCGTTTGTCCGGATGGATCCTCAGTGCTCACGGCATGATCGGATATAAGAAGTAGCGGGCCTAGTATGTGATCAAGTCGATCGAGTCTCGGACCTCGTGGCACCTGAAGCGATAAACAATGCAACGGTTGACCGGTGGCCAAATCGTGGATTAGCAACTGACTCTCGCTGGAGAGCAAGGTGATCCGACGGTGATCGAGTGCCACGCGTACCGCTGCAATTTCTAATTGCGTGATTTCCGTGTACCAGTTGCATCGACCTAGCGTCGGATTCAATCCCATGAGAAAGCTATGGTCACCCGATAAACTCGAACGATGCCCGTGAACAATGGCGCATTTCTTGTTGAATCCACCGGCAGCGAGTTCAACCCAGGAGCACGGGCCGTTGGCGTACATTGGAATGTCGACGGCAACCATGAATTGTTGCAGATCGGCCCAGTAATTCAGATCGAGCGAGAAACAGCGTAGCACCGTGGCGGTAGTGTGTAACTTGACGGCGAGCAAATAACCAGGCAGACTTTCCGATGATACGTAGGAGGCAAGAGGCGCCTGGTCTCCTTGCAGCCAACCAGGCAAGGGTGATGGTGGAATGCAAGGATCACTCGTGTCTCCATTGGCCATCGCGCGTAAATCGTAGATAGCCAACGAGGAAGTGGTGCCGAAATCTTGCAATAAAAGCTTATCATCCACTATTTCCATTACACCTTCTCTAAAGGCAGCAAATGAGTATTGATGCGGTACAGCATTGCTTTTAGGAGCGTGTTCATTTTCTGTACTTGTAGCGCTTATGTCAAACAATGCATCCCAAAAGAAATCCCAGTACTCGCCCGTGTCGAGGCATCCAAGTCCGCGTACGTAACGACCATGTACTTTGACGCCTTCAATTGAAATTTGATCCAATTCAATGAGCGCATCACCAGGCCGAGTAATTAACGGATTACCGGTGATCTCGACGGGTATAACGGGCAACAAACGACGCCATGTACGCGTGTGTCGGTAGCGCACGTAAAGTCGTCCATTATAGAGAGCCACGGTGAACTCGACCGCCGCGTGTAGCCAGAGTGACGAGGGGAACAACGACTCTACGGATAATCTGTTAAGGATGGTATCGTTGGATTGTTGACTGTTACGAAATAACCTTTTCATATTATGCTTGTTATTGTTTACCGTTTCATTGTCATTTTGCTCCAACGATTGCTTCCCATTTCTGCGATTGGCCGAGATCGTTAACGGTTGCAACGACGTAACATTGATGACGCCCGTGTCGGTGCGCCAATGATGCTCGGTCGATGCACGTCGTGCCATAGCTTCCAACCAGTTGTCATCGCTTTTCCTAAACCCCAATCGAGTGATCGCGGTCACATATTTGTTACGTCGTAACTTGGCGAGAAATTCGCGCTCGCGATGATTGGTGGGCGGGTAGGCCTCCTCGTAACGTCGACGCCAGGCCACGTTGTCATTGATTATTATCTCACGAAGCTTCTTCGAGGTACGTGAGAGTGCCAGTGCCGAGGCAGGATCCAGCCAGCTGGAAATTTGCAGGATTAACTCTCTGGGCAGACTGGGAAACACGCCGCTAATGGCCTCCAGACAAAATTGGCAGTTGGTCAGACTTGAAAGACCGGTGTCACGACGTTTGGTACGACGAGACAGTTGACTCTGCGTAGTACCGTGGACGCTTTTGCCTTTCTTCCGACGACAGATACGCTTGATTCGAGCGTATTGTTTCCGACATTTCGCCGGGATCAATTGACCGAGATGGCAAAACATATTGATAAAAGTGTATGCGATCAAGTCGATTTGTAGATAATGGATAAAAATATAGTAGATATAATAATAGCAGTAACGATAATAGTAATAGTAGTAGTAGTGGTAGTAATGGTAGTAAGGTAGATATTTATACAAAATGTATTAGAATGGAATTAACAAAGTAACCAAAACAAAAGGATGAAGCAAATGTTATTTATTAAAAAGGACAATCATTACTGTAAGCTATTGCTTTATAAGTCGTATGGATGAAGTGTGACGCTACAAGCAACGTGCCATGCACGACCTTCTCTCCTCGTTCATCACCTACTAGCGTGTATGTGATGACGCTACCAAATCTCAAGCCTCTGGTCGAGCATGTGGTTCATTAGGAATTGCACTAAAAATTGTAAATGTATCGTGTGGTATTTGCAATAAATTTACAAGGACTGAAATATTCATGTGCTACGGATAATAATAATAACAGTGATAATGATGATAATAATAGTAACTGCAATAATAAGCGGTGGCAGCAGTAGCAGCAGCAGTAGCAGCAGCGGCACTACCAATCATGCTCAATATCCGGATTTGTACTAGTGTGAAAGGAAAGGTATCATTCAGTGGGATTAGCCTCGAGCATAGAGCAAACACATGTAGTGGAAGTAAGTGTACGTGCATTGCTATATGATAAACCTCCTCGTTCATCCAATAAATACACATACTCATGAAGAACGAGTGCGTATGTTATATTCACATTTAACTAATGCCGCACGGTCACTAAAATGCCATTAACCACTACAATGGGTCAGATGAACGTAGAAGAGCAGAGTCACACGAGTGGTCTTTGGTGCATAGGTTGATCATGCTGTCAACCGTAGTATCGCGTGCCGTGCCGCGCTATGCTATGTTATGCTGCGCTGCGCTGCGTTGTGTCGTGTTGTGCGGTTCTGTGATATTCCATGTTATACTACACTCTACTCTACTCTACTCTGCTTTGCTATGCTCTGCTCTGCTCTGCTCTACTGCGTCGCGCCGTGCCATGTCATCTCCCCCACCTTGGCATTGCATATTGGCTACAACCGTTATGTGTCGCATGATAGCAAATGTACTACATGTGATTTGTGCTGAATAATTAGCGTTTTCCTTTGCCTTGGTTTTCACGAATGTAATATTGCAAACTAACCGCAAGACTAGTAACGTCACCCGCAGCTTAATTGAATAAATGTTATTAGCACAACAATGAGAAATCTGTCATCGATAATAATTCATTTAACAATGCTTAATGTAGCGCGTTTATACAATATGATATTCATTTACTATATTTATTGCTTGTTAATGGATTCATCCGTCTATTTGTAATTCAAATCTACCTACTGTAGCAACTATTTTTACACGTATCAAAGTAGGATGATGTTATTGTGTAGCATATTCGCACACACTCACACCTAGAAACAGGATACAATTGCATGAAATGTACTGAATTTTATTCATGTACTACGAACACATTTACCAAATACATTCAAAACCTCGCTCTCCTCGTATTTACAAACAAGACCGGCCGCACACTGATTAGCCAAGAAGAATGATTCGCCGCATTCCTCCCCTTCTTTCGAGAACACCTGAGGGGGCGGTACCTTGCATCGACCGGTGGCGTCGGGTGGTGTGGGTATTTGGAATTGACAAATCAACCCTGTCGCACATTGACGAGCATCCGAGAATGGACCGCCACACTCCTCGTGTTCCTGAGCTGGCACGCTAGCCAAATTACTAGTGCACCTACCGGTTGTCGGTGACAGTTTCTGATTAGGTGGGCACACGTCATTGCTCGGTTGTTCTTTCGGCTTGTCGCCACCACGAGCAGGGAATGGTGATGACACGATACGTGGTGGCACACTTGCTCTCGTGCATCTTCCAACGTTGTCCGCTACCGAATGGAATGTCATTCGGCAAACAAGTCCTGCAGCGCATTGTCTCATTGGCACGGTTGACCCGCCGCATAGTTCACCCTCGGTAGCGTGCGACATCATCCCGCTAGTGTCACGACTCATCTCCTGACAAACGCCCCTATTATCGGGTCTAACTCGATCCATACGGCAAACGAGACCGAATGCACACGATGGATACATTGCCGCCATTGGCCCTACACCACAAATACCGCCTTGTCGAGATACATTGAACGACATACCATTGCCGGGTATAAATGGATTCCTTGCGTTCAATTGGTCGGCGGACGATGATGATATCAGTATGGTGCAAAGTATAGCTGAAACAGCTATGATAGAATGACGAGGATGTATCATTTTTGTATTGTCAGTTGTTATTAAGGTGTAATTCTATTTAGCAAAGAAAAAAGGTTCACGTCTAACGACTACTACTACTATGATGATGATGATATTCGATACCGAAAACTTATGGAATGATGATGTGTTCGCGTGCTTGTAGCATGTCCTACTTTTATTATCATTTTAAAATGCAGGAGCAATCGTTATTATTATTATTATTATTATTACAATAGTAACGTCATTGATAGTCGTGGGGTACATCGGATATCGGAAGAGAAGAAGAAGAAGAAGTTATGAGAATAGCAATGCTAATAACAACAAACCCAAGCCTTACTCCCTATAAGGAGTTCAACGGATGCCTGTACCATCCTGCATAAATAACAACGACAACAACAATAGTAATAATAATAGAAATTGTAAATAAAACAAAACTAACGGTCCACCACAATCATTTCGTAGCAAAGTGTGGGCATGGCATTCTAATTCTTGTTGACTGATGTAAATAGATGGATTAATCGATTATCGATGCTGATAGATGTGATGAAACTTGGCATTATCTTGACACATTACTCGCGATCAACTTAGCTGTTGACTACAAGAAAAGAAAATGGCATTGAGTTCCGGCATATCGCAATAGAGGCCTAGTGCGAAAATCTATTCTGCAGTTCATCGAAAGAAAGAACGGTTAAAACGGTATTGGCACTAAAGGTAACATGAGTGTCAATGGTTAGGACAATGGGAAAGTCAGTTGTACGCGGTTATTGTTCATTGTCCATACTATTGTTATGTGATCCAGGCTAGATAGTTAAGGAAGGTCATTATTCATTGGTAGCGCGTTTGACACACTACCATCAACAAGCGCAACAAGCACAAGCACAACAAGAACAACGACAATAATGTTCACAAAAGTGTGAAACGTCAAAAATGTAACATCGGCCTCGACTAGAAGTTAAGCGGAAGACACGTTTAGAAGAACAAGTGGATTATCACGCACATAGGCACACGCGCGCACCTAGGCACGCACGCGCGTGTGTGTGGATTTGAACCATATACCGAATTACTTCGGGATCTGATACGGTCATCTTTCTTGACTTATCTTCGTCGTGTTGCCTATCAGCGTAGTATTCGGCAAATTACATGCTCACGTATACGCGCGTGTGTACGCCTCTCAAATTGCCGACGACGTCTGGTGACACCGGACACTTATGTATGCTGAAGGAAAAAGTGATGTGTCGCTCTAAAGGGTGATGTTCATTTTGAAATGGGACCATCGCCTTTCACTTGTGCATTATTAGTGTTGCGTGCGCGTGTGTTACCACCATCTGTATGTTCACATGACGCTTGCAAGACACCGAGTGCCAATTGGCTAATAGTGGCCTTAGTCTGTAATAAATCAATTTAACAAAAAAGATACTAGAAATGGGCGTATACCCTTTTACTCGGAAGTAATCACAAATGTCTAGAACGGGGAAAGTGTATAACGACGTTCATTTTTAGTAATGACAACCATAGTCATTGTAGAAGTAGTCATTGTTAATGTAATCATATTAATGTTCTCTTTCGGTTATATGGCATAAATTGCGCAATTTACTTGAATTGTCGTACAAAGCTTATTGAGAGGGAAATACGTCACAAATTAGCTCAAGCAATCACGATTTATGTTTACCAAAGCATACGACCTCAATAGTAATGTACGTACCCATGCACAAATGAACAGTCTAAGGGCAAACGAACGAACAAGCAAGCAAATGAGCAAATGAGCAAGTGAGCAAGCAAGCAAGCAAATAAGCAACAAAACGAACGGGGGCAAATACCGGTGAACACTCATCTACTGTGCAGTTCATCTATTGTGCAGCCCAGGCGCGGCATTAATGGCCAATTCATTAGATGTACTTGCCATCCACTTAGGCCTAAGTCGACAAGCAAAACCGCTCGCCCATCTCGTTAGAGAACCGTTGTTCCCCATTATTCACGTGTTGTCGAAGTACAGTTACACCTGAATTACCCTTTGTCTGGCGTAATTAACTGAATGTACCGCTCAGCGTATACGCTACGGGTTGCAGATCAGTCAAGCAATCACCGACGCATACTAGTACGGGTACGCTACGAATTAGCATCGTATTATCTTGTAAGCATCGCCATAGGTCATCACTATATAAAGATCACAATATCCAGCATGTTGTAACTTCTTAGAGTACTCGCTCATCTATTATCATTATTGAAACGACCACCTTCACCTCTCATTATCTTTACCAGTTAACGTTTTCCTCGTCTCTCTTTTTGCTTTTTGTAGTTTCTTAACGTCAAGTTCTCACTAGTAGTACGTATCGGATACGACATCGATAAGTGACTGGTGTGAATCTTCAAGTTTCTTTATTCTTAGTCTACTTGATTACCTTAACGAATTGATCATTACGGTTCTCGTTGATTACGTCTTTTTCTCTTTCTAGCTTATCCCTCTACTTTGCACACCTATTTGAGTGTGTGCACTGCTACCCTTGAACGTGCTCTCGAGTATTTAATACTATTACCTGTTTGTACGACTCCTCTTGCTGCGTTACTGCTTTATCTGCCAATCAGTTGACGCCAAACAAGTCATCCATCATATCTTGCACTTGCATGTGCATGCCATTCTTCTAACCAGTCACACGACTATCTATCCTTCTTTTAGTATACACCAAGTTACTTGGTTCGTGTACGTATTCACGTCAAACTAATCTCTTTCTCTTTTTTCTCTCTCCCTTCGTCTCTCCGTCTCTCTATTTACATCATGAGTCCACCCGATAAAAATGAATATGACATGGCACCTCCCATGCGTGAGGTGCATCCCTCAGAGAAGGCGCAGCAAGGGGATATCGAAAAGAACTTCAACCTATCCGCAAAGGACATCGAAGAGGAGGACTCGCCATTCGACATTGTACGCGCTACCGTAAGCAACAAGGATGATCCCTCGTTGAACTCGATGACTTTCCGTTTCTGGGTCCTGGGTACCTTCTTCACTATCGTGCTCTCCTTCGTCAACCAGTTCTTCTGGTTCCGCGAGACGCCCATGACCATCACGGTTCTCGTGGCTCAGTTGCTCTCCTATCCACTTGGTATGCTGATGGCCAAAGCCCTGCCTAACAAGGTTGTCGGCGTTGGTCGATTCTCATTCAACCTCAACCCCGGTCCGTTCAACATCAAGGAACACGTATTGATCACTGGATGCGCCAATGCTGCCGCTTCTACCGCGTACGCCATCGATATCGTGACCATCAAGCGTGTATTCTACCATCAAGACCTCGGCTTCTTCCCTTCATTCTTGCTCGTCGTCACCACGCAATGTCTTGGCTACGGTCTTGCCGGTATGGCGCGTCGTTTCTTAATCCGTCCCGCCGCTATGATCTGGCCAACTCAGCTGGTTAACGTCACGCTATTCCGTACTTTGCACGAGGTGGAAGAAGTTGGCGCCGGTAAAATGACACGTCTTCGTTTCTTCAGTCTCGCCACACTTTGCAGCTTCCTGTACTACTTCCTTCCGGGATACTTGGCATCCTTCCTCAGTACCATCTCGTTGCTTTGCTACATTGCTCCGAACAATCGAGTTGCCAATCAAATTGGGTCCGGCAGTCGTGGTCTCGGTCTGCTTAGCGTGTCACTCGACTGGAACTACATCGTGTCCTTCCTCATGTCCCCGTTGTCCGTGCCATTCTGGGCCGCCGCCAACATCTTTGCCGGTTTCATTATTGTCGTCTACGTTATCGTTCCATTGGGCTACTTCAATGATATCTGGGGCAGCAACGGATTGCCTATCTTCAGTAGCGCCTTGTTCACCGTCGATGGCGAAAGGTATCCAGTTACGGATTTGCTCAATAGCGAGTTGCAACTCGATCAGGAGAAATACGCTCAACTCGGTGCTCCACGCATGTCGTTCCTGTTCGCCACAGCCTATGGTGTTGGTTTCGCTGGTCTAGCCGCCGTCATCTCGCATACCATGCTTTATCATGGCAAGGAAATTGTCGCTCGTTTCCGTGACGCGCGCTCCTCCACCGATGACATTCACGCCAAGTTGATGGATCGCTACGACGAAGTACCCGACTGGTGGTACGGCCTCATGTTCGTCGTTAACACCGCAGTGGCCATCGTCGTGTGCGAGGTATTCGGCATCGATCTACCATGGTGGGGTCTCCTCATGGCCGTGGCACTTGCCGCCATCTTCGTCATTCCGATCGGTATCATCACGGCCGTCACTAATCAGACACCCGGTCTTAATATCATCACGGAAATGATCATCGGTTTCATTCTACCGGGTCGTGCCATCGCTAATGTCACCTTCAAAACGTACGGCTATATCTCCATGTATCAGGCTATCGTTTTCCTGGGCGATTTGAAGCTCGGTCACTACATGAAGATCCCGCCACGTCATATGTTCATCGCCCAGACTGTCGGCACCTTCATCGCCGGTCTCGTCAATCTTTCCACCGCCTACCTGATGTTCAACTTGATTCCCAACATCTGCCATGAAGATGAGAAAGTCTGGAACTGCTCTAGCGCTCGTGTCTTCTACGCTGCCTCCGTCATCTGGGGTGTTATCGGTCCACAGCGTATGTTCGGCTCCGAGGGTCTCTACACTGCGCTCAACTGGTACTTCCTCATCGGTTTCCTTTTACCAATTCCATTCTGGCTCTTGTCTCGTCGTTATCCCAACTCGTGGGTCAAATACGTGCATATCCCGGTGTTCCTGGGCGGTACTGCTATTATGCCACCCGCTCAGGCTGGTATGTACACCAGTTGGTTCCTCGCGGCCTTTATCTTCCAGTTCTACATCTATCGTTACCACAATGGATGGTGGAGCCGATTCAACTATATTCTATCCGCTGGTATGGATTCTGGAGTCGCCATTGCCGGAGTCGTTATTTTCTTCGCCTTCCAGTACTCCGAGATCAGCCTCGATTGGTGGGGCAATCAGGGAGACTGTCCTACATTCGAAATTTTGTAGGTGCGTGCGCGTATGTACGTATGTACATGTCTTTCTTTCTCTTTTTTTTTGAAAAAATCTGTCACTATTGTTGTTATCGCTGTTGTGTTATAATCAGGACTGCTATTGCAGTTTAATACTATTGTTATTATTTATTTTAATAATAAACAACATCTATGGAACACGCGCATGATTACAAACTTAAATTAATTAGTATTTATTTACATAGTCATTGCTGATAATAACGGTCTACTCGTATATATTATCTTCAATATTATATGGATGACGGCATAGATGCTTAATAACTTTGTGATCGATATCTAAATCCGATCATTTTTCGCATTCTATTGCAATGATTAATTAATATTGTGGATACGACAATCCTAGTTGTACGTAGGTGTATTCGTTAGCTCAATCAATATTGCTCAACCATTATCGCTTACCAGTCAACGACATATAAATGATCGGCATTAAATGACTTTAGCTGAAGAACAATGGGAACACTGAATAGTGCATTACAGAATAGTGCTAGTGCAATGGTTTGTATGCCGTCGTTCGTCAACTGCTTCCAAGTACCAGAACCAAATCGACGATATTGCTTATAGGCGAAGAAACAAAAGATAAACGAGAAAATTGTATTAATAGGCGCGCTTATGCCAATCCAGTACCAAACGAAAAAACTCGGATAATACAGCGTGCATCCGTCCTTTACTTCCAAACCAATAAAGGTGAACCGCATCATTACTAGTGAGAAGAATAGTTGAGGCAGCATGAACGGGAAGCTGATATAGACTAGTAGCTTTTGTTTATCAAGTATGATGTACGCCTTTTGCAACAAAATGATACTATTGCAAAATGTGCCTATTCCGATACCGAATCCAACTGACCATATAATCATTCGACAGTTGACTAGCACGCCAATCATGGTGAATACCTTCATTATTCCGATAACTAATCCCGAAATCGATGTAATGATGCAACACCACGATGATATGGCCTGTGAGCGTGCCATGACCATCCTGATGGATACACTGGAATTATAGGTGAACACACCCACTACAAGGATCGCTAGTAGCAATTCCTTTTGTATACCTGCTAATCGAACACGTTGCTCCTCCATGCTACTAGCTGTCAACCCCGCGTAGTAATCGAGAAGGTTACTCTCACCAAGTGGATAAAGTGGAATATCCCATAGTTTCGAAGCATTCTCCATCCAACTCGTATTATTCGAATTATTAAAGTCGACTAATGGCATAATAGTACAGTGTTACATGTGTATATCGACAGGAAGAGAGGAGGAAGGAGGAGAAGGAGAAGAAGAAGAGAATGACCGAGTATTGATATTAGAACGAGTGATGGCATTATCACGTGTATCTTGACAAGAAAGATACCTGTTAGTTAATATCGTTACTTGGCGTGCAGCAAACCGCAATGATACTGGCCTGACTCGTGCATGTTAACGCATGAACGACCATGTGACCATTTGTTACCTGCTTGAATCCATTAAATCTACACTTTGCATTGCACACGCAAATCACGTTATGCCATCAAGTATTTATCTACCATGTATGATTTGCTCCTTGCATTGATGATGCTGTTATAAATTTAGCTTACATAAATGTGTAGTAACAATAATAGCTCGGATATGTTACATATATATTATTAAACGTATGGAAACAATGGATTAGTCAGGTAATAGGAACCGGTGGATGAAGCGCAATTAGTTTGTCATGCATGTTATTGCCAAATACCGGTCATTCAACATGTGCTATCCAGTATAATGCGCTGACCAGCCAACTGTGCAATTCAAAGGTAACAAAAAAGCATTGATCAATATTTATCATTATAGCCTTTGGAATTCATACGTGCATACACACACAATGAGATGATTTGTTCGTTGTAAACGTTATGGACAGGTTTACTCGGTTGTGTCTCTGAATTCAATCAAACCAATATGCTGTTAACGCTCATCCTGAAATGAACACCGTTAGTATGATGTTGACACATGTGATTTCGCATCGATGCTTAGCAGTCGATAATGTAAAAATAGTACAATTGATTACTTCAATGCAAGGATAGAAGGAATACGGTTCAGGTACCAGTTTGTTTGTTAGTGCTCTATTAGCAAATGTACTATGTCTGCACTAGCGTATTTATAAATACCAGCATTGATAAGCGACTTTTGTTTAACGCGATATTAATGCTAGAATGAACCAAAAATGAGTGTCTAGATGTGATCAATTCGATTGCGTATCTACTGTTCAATATTCATATGATTGACATGATACAATTGCAACCTGTTTGATGTTCATTAGGACAAAGGCGACATTCATGCATGGCAGCATCATTCAGAAGCAATTATTGAATATGTGATGATATCGATTTGTCTATTCTGCAGGGCATTGTTGTATTACGCCTATTCCACCTATAAATAAACAATGCTAATCGATTCATCTTATCATCATCATCAGGTGTGTCTACTCTTTTTATTCTATTCCATACTCATTACTCCATTTCGTTTGTTTGTTTGTTTGTTTCTCTTGCTATTCCATTAAGACAATATCAACATGGAATTATCTGCTAATAACAACAATAACAATAGCCAGCCTATAGTCAATGCTGCAACATCCGTATCATCAAATTCCCCTGGTATTTCTATCATCATCATTATCATCGATACTAGTCAACATACTAATCGTAATACTACTATCTAATGGTCTTTCTAATGACAATCAATAGATGGTAAGTCTATATCGTATGACATTGATTGCGATACTGATGATGATGCCACATACGATGCTGTCAATCATAGCTGGTGAGTTAAACAATGCGTGAGTATGACATATGTCGTGTTGACTGGAATGTAAATCAAAATCATATGTCACTATTATAGAAGCAGACGTAAGTTGCTATTCTGTCTAAATAAACATACAACGTACTAATTGCAATACTCGTATGATAGGAGGTGAGTTGTAAATCACGATGATACTATGCCATACGCTCATTGGAATGTGGCAATCGATTCCCGTATGATGATCATGCATAGGAACACGTAAGCTACTAGTATCATTGCAATGAGCCATTTGATTCACGTATGATTGCATGTATTAGTGGGTAAGCGAGCACTCGTTGGAATGTGGCATTCGATTCACTGATGATGACGCGTAATAGATTGTAAGTGGGCGGTATTCTGATTGCAGTATACGTCATACTAATTGCAATGGCACGATTGCTTCACTTGTCATTTCACACACACACACACACACACACATATGACAGCATGTAGGTGATCATTTCGATCATAGCATACGATGTGCTCATTACAAGTTGACATGTCATGATACGTGTACGATGACCTGTAACAGGATGTAAGTTGCTAGTCTAGCATCACCGTATAATGTACTAATTACGACAACAATCATCATCATCATTCTCTTCACATATGATTGCACTAGTATGTAAGTGGACATTTCCATACTAATGCATGACATGTTAATAACAATGCATCACACACACATATATACATAATAGATTGTAAGAAGTTAGCATTCCAGTCTTACTAGTTGATGTACTCATTACCCTATGGCATACAATTCACATATAATTACGAGTAATAGTATGTAAGTGATGATCAGTGCAATATGCGATCAGTTAATTACAAATTGATTGACAATTCATGTATGCATCCATGTAACAGAGGGTAACTAGACATTCCTATCGTGATATGTGATGTGTTAATCGAAATGAGGAACATGGATCATGATGGATGATTACACGGCATAGATTGTAGGTTGGCATTCCAGTGTCAGTATACGGTATACTAATCATAGTATTTATTTATTTATTATTGCGAATAATAGGAGGCAAGTCATTATGATGACTATAGAATACGATATGCTAATTGTAGCATGATGCATGATTGACTTGTGACAACACATGCAGAAAGATGTAAGCTAGCATTCTAATAATAACCACAATAATCATAATGCAACATACAATTCATATACGTGTGTGTGTATGATGATCACACAACATAGACGGTAAGTTAACACGTGGACTACAATCCCAAAATATAGCTCACCTATGCCTATGGAATACAATAGGCCGTAAGCTATTATTTCGATTGAAGCATACGAGACATTAATTGGAGTGTGGAATACAATTCACGTACTATCACGTACGATAGAAAGTAAGCCAACATTATAATGACAATAGACAGTGCACTAATAGGAGTGTTACATGTGATTTGTATACAATTATGCACAGCGAAGAGTAAGCTAGTATATGCTGATAATAAGCGATGCATTAATTGTAGTGTGGCGTATAATCCCTATGCATTTATGAATGATAGCCTGTAAGCAAGCATTCTAATGACAATCGGACTATGTACTAATTGGAATACGACATGCTATCTACATGAAATTATGTACAGCAAATGGTAAACAAGTATTATAATGACAATGGGCGATGTGCTAATTAGAACGCGGTATACAATTTCCGCATGATTATGAATGATAGCCTGTAAGCAATCGTATCAAATTTCACATGCAATGAGCTTACTCTAAATTGACAAAAAAAATCATGTACGATTATGCATGGCAGCCGGTAAGTTGCTATATGGACTGTAGCACGTGAACTCGTTAGAATTTAACATATGACTTCTGATTATGGACGGCAGTTAGTAAGTTAGCACGTCGATAACAACATACGATAGTTCAATTATGATTAACAAATGTCTGCTTATACTTACGCATGGCAGGAGGTAAGCTAGCATGTTGATTGTGAATTTAATGGATTAACCGTATTATGTTACCCGATCTCCATACGATTTTACGTGGCAGCAAGTAAGTCAATGTACGATTGCAGCATACGATGTACTAATATGATTATGCATGACAGTTTGTAAGTCATGATGATGATTACAAAATACGATGAATTAATATACAGAATCCGCGTATGATTATGCATAACAGCTAGTAAGTTAGCGTGATAATTGCAGAATACAATGAGTTAACATACAATCCACATATGCTTCTATTTGGCAGCGAGTAAGTTAGCAAATCAATTTCATCCTACGATAGTTCAACTGTAATTAACGTATGATTCACTAATAATTACGCATGGCAGGAGGTAAGGCTGAGTATTGATCATGACGTGTAATGAACTAATAGTATGGTTATACACGATTTCTACACGATTATACGGAACAGGGAGTAAGCTAACATACGATTTTAGTATACGATAAAGTACTAACATGATTATGACTTGTAGGTTGTAAGTTAGCATGAGGATTACAGACTGCAATCAACTCATTAGAATGCGCTTTACAATTCCATAGATTACTGAACGGGGGAAAGTAAGTCAATAGACAGGATTTAATATGTGCTGGGCTAATCGTAATGCTACGACTTTTGTATGATTACGGATGATAGACTGTAAGCTAGCATTACCGTTACAGCGTGCGATATGTTAATCGTAATGTGGCATACAACTCACCTATGATTATGCGTGATAGGAAGTAAGCAGGCATTCTTATCCCGGTATACGACATGCTAATGGCAATGTATGGCATACGATCCATGCATGGTCATGTATGATAGAAGAAGGTAGGCTAGCATTCTAGTGGCACGTATTCTCCACTAATTGCAGTATGGAATACGATCCATGTCTATGTGATTGTGTATGATAGCAAGTAAGTTGATTTATTGTTGCCGTGTATGTTGTACTAACAGCAACAACATCATGTCATATGATTGACGTATAACTATTGAATAGAAGGTAAACTAGTATGCCGATCAGAATAGACGATGTGCTCATTGTAATGCAAACACGATTCATGTGCACTTCTATACGATAGGATGTAAGCCAATAGTACTGTTACATTCTATGGTGCACTAATCACAAGACAACATACGACTCACATTTGATTACGTAGAATAAAGGGCAAGTCGACATGTCAATGGCAGTTTACAATACGCTAATTACATTGCGACATTCAATTCACATATGATTGTGAATGACAGGAGGCAAGTTGGCATTCCTAATGACAATCTATGGCGTGCTAATTGCAATGTACGCCATATGGATCGTGTATACTCGCGTATAACAGCATGTAAGCGAGCACTTTTACTTGCAACATGTAGCATGCTAATGACGATATGTGGCATACGATTCATGTATTGCCGGATTAACAGAAGGCAAGCCAGTGATTTGATCGTGATATGCCGTGTGCTAATGGCAATACGACATGCAATCCATGCATAATCACATACAACAGGAGGCAAGTCAATGGATTGATGACAAGCTATGCTATGCTAAATGCAATACGAGTTGACTAATATACGATCATGGGCAATAGAAAGTAAGCTATTATCTCGACTACGATGGATGGTTCATTGATTGCAACATGGAACATGGCTCATTCACAATGGTACAACACAGGATGTAAGTCAAAAGATGGCATAGTCACGATGCATGATGTACGACTAATCGATGTGCGATATGCAATCCGGTACAATCATATCGAATAGCAAGTAAGCTGGTATTTCCGATGACCGTGTATGATCACTCAATGATAATGTGCTACTCGATCCATGTGGATTGTAATAATAATAATAATAGGAAGTAAGTAGGCATGCCAATCAATGTATACGCATTACTCATTGTAATGTGACATGTTCTCCACGTATGCTGACATACATCAGATTGTAAGCTATCTTTCCGATTACCATAGACTATACACTGATTACAATCAATGTACAATACGATATGCGTATGATTGTATGATAGCTTGTAAGTGGGCAGTATGACGATAACAAATACCGCATTAATTGTAATGGAATACACGTTGTGGCGCCATATCTTGACCTCGTGGCTTAGCGGTCCAGAATAAGATAGCTGCACGTTCAGCGTCGAGAGAAGAAAAAGCAAACGCAAAAGCAAATTTTAATAAAGACGAACAATTCTATCTTTTATCTCTACACTACTGTGCTCCAAGTGTCTTACAAGTATTAACCGTGTTAAAGTGTTTTATTTGTCTATACATTCCAACAGTGAGCCACTGCAGCTAACTGAGGTTGTTGCACGTCACTTTCTGGAATCCCTTGTCCGGCCCCTATCGTGCCCCCTACCAGATAGGGCCGTGACAACTGGTGGAGAACCCGGGCGCGTGAAGCGAAAACTTACCTTCTAGTAGCAAGCGCGTTCGGTGCCCAACCACATTTCACTAATCTTGTAGGACACGAATCCCGCTCTCTACCCTTCCTATCACATATTACGTTAACGATTTTTACATTCTACGTTATTACTCCCATTTCCCTTACGTTCTATTATTTCCTATTTATTTCACCTTATCTTACGATCATTGCACATAATGACACCCATATATACACGTGCGTCGGCCCAGCGCGAGGACGAAGCTGCAGGCCCATCCAACGCTCCGGCTGTTCCCGCCGAGGAAGAATCTGAGGCGCCTGTGCCGACTTCCCCAGTCGAAGGCGACCCTCCAGTGACGACCGATCCTCAGCCTACCGCAGCGGTATCTCAAGCCGTTGCCACTACTGTTCTCCACCCACAGGCTGTTAGGACCGCTCCCACTACTATCCCTCCGGAACAGGCCGTCGAGACCGTCCCTACGCCAACCGCCGAAGACGTCACACTTCCTACTGATCCGAATAATCCGTTCGCTGCTGTACAACAAGCTATTAGTACACAGGATGACCAGTCTCCAAATGCAGTTGCTATGTTTATGGATTACGTAGTCAACCAACAACACAGGTTGACGCAGACACAGGCTGTAGCGTTAGCTGAGCAAATGATCATTACGCTTGGCATAACTCGCCCTGATCCGCCCTCACAACCTATCGTCGAAACACCTGGTACTGCTCATGTTCCATATCGCTTACCTTCGCAGAACGATCACACACCATCTCCAACTATCCAGATTCGTCGCCCTGTTCGTCGTGAAAGCGTGATGACGCCAGATGATGAATCAGATCATGACGATGTTGAACTCCCTATATTACCACCGTCGTATCGTCATTCCTACGCACCAAAGATGGAGATACCCATACTGAACGAGAAGGATGACCCTTTGGAATGGTTAGACGAATTCACCCTTGTCGCAGATATGTCTCCATGGTCCGAAAAGGATCAATGCTGTGCATTAATATATGGTTTACGACAGCATGAAAAGGTATGGTGTGCTCGCGCTACGAAACAGTTAGCTTCGTTTAAACCTGGTCTCTATGATGAACTTGTAACTAGTATACGAGGTCATTGGTATCAAGAAGATCCTAAAGAAGGAGTGTTAGCTACGTTCCATTCTACTCGCAAGCGTCCGAAGGAATCTCTCCTCGACTATGCCGATCGCATCGAGATGAACGGAATACGCGCCAAAGTCAGCGACGAAACGATTTGGTACTACTTCAAGGTCAACGCCGATGAATCTACTCGTGATCTACTCAAATTATATCTGATTTCATCACTCGAGGAATTACGATCACGCGGAAAGAGTATCGACAAACTACTTACCCAGTCATCAACGCCTGTTAAACCAAAGTTCGTAGCTGCCGTACAAGAAGATGATTCTATCCCTTCTAACACCCGATCGACACAGAAGCAATATGACGACCGACGACAACGTCCACGACGCAAGGAGAAGCCACCTTCTGCGCCGCGCCATCCTTGTGCTCTCTGTGACGATCCAGGACACGCCGCCTATAAGTGTCCTAAGTTATCTGCGGCTCGTGAGTCAGTCACTGGCAAATTGCCTGAGGCTGCTCAGCCGTCGGAAAACTAAACCGGGTGCCGATGATTGAGGGTATTGGCACCCCCCTTCTAGCAAATCCCTTATCACAACCAGATGCCGTGATAGGTGCTGTTACCGCTAACGCACTCTTACAGGCCGGTTTTGTGAACGGACACGCAACAACTATGCTAGTGGACACAGGAGCCCAACAAACGGTAATCTCTAGCGCCTTATGCTCACGTCTAGGCATAAAGGTTGGACCGAATCGGAACTCGTTTGTTAAGCTAGCAGATGGACGACACGCTCACACTTGCGGATACTGTCAAGTACAAGTGCAAGTTGCTGATGTGGAACGTCAAGTCGAAGCGATCATACTTCATGCATCTCCATATGATCTCCTATTAGGTATGGATTGGTTAACCGATGCTAGCGCCACCATAGATTGCGCTGCTGGCACGTTGACAGTCGGCAATCATTCCTTACCTATGAAAATGTCAACCCACTCGCACGGTATACACTTTGTTGCCGTTGCTGAGAAACGCATTCGCAATAGTCGGCTTAGCAGGAAGCTACAACAATGCTATGATGCTATTCAGCCCCAACTCAACGAAGAGACTCCTACAGCCCTTATTTCTGCGGCAGTATCTCAGTCTCCACATGTTGAACTGGTCGAATCGGAACGCAAGTACCTTCTCGACAAGTTGCTACGGGAATTTACGGATCTATTTGCAGATAATCCTAATAATCCTGGTGCAACTACTAGTATACAACACTTCATTAATACTGGCGACAGTAGACCCATCAACTCACCGCCATATCGCGTAGCTCATCGTCAACGCGAGATTATCACCAATTCTGTTAATGATATGCTCAAAAACGGAATCATTGAACGCTCTTTCAGCCCTTGGTCTTCCCCTGTTGTTCTTGTTGGTAAGAAGGATGGAGGCGCACGATTTTGTGTAGATTACCGTAGACTTAACGAAGTAACCAAGAAGGATTCTTATCCTACTACGCGAGTAGATGACGCCTTGGACATGCTGTCTGGCGCTCGTTGGTTTACTACGTTAGATTTAGCTTCAGGTTATTGGCAAGTCAAAATGAACGTTAAAGATAGAGAAAAGACTGCTTTTATTACACACGATGGTCTATATCAATTCAAAGTCATGCCTTTTGGACTTTGCAATGCACCAGCTACGTTCCAACGTCTTATGAACGAAGTGCTGGCTGGATTGAAATGGCGTACCTGCATCGTGTACCTGGACGATATTATCGTTTATGGACGGACGTTCGAGGAACATCTAGAACGTCTACGAGAAGTCTTTCAACGCTTACGTACGGCTGGCCTACGACTAAAGAAGAGCAAGTGTCACTTCGGTCATCAAGAGATTGCTTACCTTGGTCATTTGGTCACTGCCAACGGTGTTAAGCCGGATCCCAACAAAATCGCCGCTGTTCATCAATTTCCTCTTCCTGTAGATGTCCGTGGATGTAAAAGCTTCTTAGGTCTTGCTTCCTATTATAGACGATTCATTCCTAATTTCTCTGAGAAAGCTGAACCGTTACATCGTCTCACTAAGAAGAACACGCCATTTACCTGGACCGATGCTCAACAAGCTGCCTTCGATCAGTTACGTCAAGCCCTTACCGATGATGTTGTTCTCACTTACCCCGATCTTTCCAAGCCTTTCCGAATTGAGACCGATGCCTCTTCTACTGGTATTGGTGCCGTCATTTCTCAACTCGTGAACGACCAATGGAAGCCTATCGCATACGCCAGCCGTGCTCTCAACCAAGCTGAACGCAACTACTCAGCCACGGAAGGTGAATGCTTAGCGATCGTGTGGGCCATCGACAAATTTCGACCATACATTTACGGTGGTGAATTCACTGTCGTTACCGATCACTCCGCCTTACGCTGGTTAATGTCTCGTCCAAATCCAACCGGTAGACTAGGTAGGTGGGTGCTGCGATTACAAGAGTATTGCCCCACTATCGAGTACCGTCGAGGCACTGCCAACTCCAACGCCGATGCCTTGTCGCGAGATCCCTTGCCATGGCCGGAACTAGTCGCTCAAGCCGAAGAAGATAAAGCTGTCGAAATCATGTCCACGGCCGCTGTACCATTATTACCTACGGCAGACGAATGGCTCCAGGCACAACGCAGTGAGAACGCCACTTGTGACATCTACGGTTATTTGTCGAAAGGTAACGATCATCTTATCATGATGAATGAACCTACACGACGTTCGATCAAGAAACGCGCTCGAAGTTATCGCCTCGTCGACGGTCGATTGATGCGCCGAAAGATGGAAGAAGATCAAGAAGTACTATTGGACGTAGTACCGAAACAGTTCCGACCCGTTGTTCTATATCATAATCATGATCAAGAATTATCCGGCCATCTCGGTAGATATCGCACATATAAACGAATTCGACAAAAGTACTGGTGGTCGAACTTACATAGTGACGTTAGAGATTATGTAGCAACTTGTGTGAGATGCCAGAAGCAACGACGCATCACACAGCGTTCTGGTTTGCTACAGTCTCTGCCGGTACCCGAGAAGCCGTTCGACTTTATCGCTATCGACCTAATGGGACCGTTTACTGAGTCAGAGTATGGTAATAAGTATGTTGTCGTATGTTGCGATTACACAACTCGATGGATCGAAGCTGCTGCGATACCGGACGCTACAGCCGAGACTACCGTCAAGTTCCTTATGAATAACATTATCGCTCGACATGGAATGCCCCGTGTACTCCTCACAGACGGAGGTACCAACTTCACGTCTGGTCTCACAGCAGGAATCGCGCGCCGCCTAGGCATTCGTCAGCGAATTACATCAGCACGACGTCCACAAACTGACGGTCTCGTTGAACGTTTCAATCATACGCTAGCTTCAATGATTGCCAAGTTCACTAACGACTTCGAAACCGACTGGGACAAGTACTTACCTTTACTGTTGTTCGCCTATCGCACTACACCGCAATCGTCTGCTGGTCAGACGCCCTTCAACCTACTCTACGGCCGCGAAGCCACTCAACCATTAGAAGTCGCTGTTAACAACATGCCCGCGACAAAAGCACGATTCAATAAGCGAACTGAAGAATACGAAGAGTACGTGAAGGACTTACAATTACGGTTGAATGATGTACGAGAACGAGCTCGCCTCATGATCGAAGCCGCCCAACGCCGTCAATCAGCACGTTATAACAAAGGAAGAAGAAGAGAAGCATTCAATGAGGGTGATTTGGTATGGTTAGAAGAAACGCTGTTGAAAGGATCCAAATTAAAGAAGATGAAGGAACGTATACGTGGACCCTTCCGAGTCGTAGAGCAGACGTCAGCTGTCAATTACAGACTATGTGATCTCGACACAAAAAGGACATTCCCCGCACACGCTGATCGAATTATTCCTTTACACTCTCGTCCACAACATTTATTATTATCCCCCACGGCCAGTGAGCCAGTTTCAGTATTATCATTAACTAACACTTTATTATTATCTAGCGAAGACCAACCTAGTATGTTGGCGGGACGCTCAACACTCGAAGAGGGAGTGATGTGGCGCCATATCTTGACCTCGTGGCTTAGCGGTCCAGAATAAGATAGCTGCACGTTCAGCGTCGAGAGAAGAAAAAGCAAACGCAAAAGCAAATTTTAATAAAGACGAACAATTCTATCTTTTATCTCTACACTACTGTGCTCCAAGTGTCTTACAAGTATTAACCGTGTTAAAGTGTTTTATTTGTCTATACATTCCAACAGTGAGCCACTGCAGCTAACTGAGGTTGTTGCACGTCACTTTCTGGAATCCCTTGTCCGGCCCCTATCGTGCCCCCTACCAGATAGGGCCGTGACACACGTTAATTGTTAAGACATCTTGAGGAATGGTAAGGTAATAATCCACAATAATTATACTCATACTAATCCATCATGATTAGAGCAAGACAAGGACATTATCAAGTAGATATTATAGGTATTCAAGTCAAGAATGGATTGATGCAAGACCCTTTAGTGTCCATGCTATTCAAGTCATTATTCCTTGGACCAAGAAATATATCTACAAGATCATTCAATCATTTATTGAATAAATATGTCAATCTGCTTATTGAATAAATCTATGTATTTTATTAACATTTATTAATAACAATGATTAAAGGGAACATGTCCCACGTATACAAGTGTTAACCAGTGATGCTGGCGCAGTGTAGTAAAGAGTAGAGCAGAAGGAGTGTAGCAGGTAGAGTCAGCGAGGAATCCAAGAGCAGAGAGAAGTGAGCGAATATACTAAGCAGAAGGAATGAGTGTACTATGTAAGGAATACGAAGTGAATGAGCGTAATGAGCAGGAGGAATGAGTAGAACGCGCGAGCTACGATAAGGGAATAAGCAAAGAAATTAGTAAAGTAATGAACAGAACGAGTAAAATGAATAAAGAGAGAGAATGGTATAACCATTAGAGTAGACACGTTAACACTTGTAATATAAAAGTGATCATAGTGCTGCTATCAAGTAGAACCATGTCGACGGTACTCGCCGATTATTCATGGCATGAGCAATGAAACTAGAACACTGCAAGTACATTCATTCGATGCATATTGAAATGGGGAGCATGATAGTATGTATTATCTCACGCAACTGCCGGAATGTTGGCCAGGATCTTTTAAGCATAGAGAATAAACATTTTATTAACACAATGTTCCGTTTGACTAATCGCGATTTAGCTCATTGAGAATACGAAGAATGTTGAGGAACAAATTGATAAAGTCGAGGTACAAATCGACAGCTGCCACGATGTACTCGTCACACGACAGATGCTTCATAATTTGTTGCGTGTCGTAGATGATGTAGCCCGAGAACACGAGGACCGAGAATATAGCAATGCCCAGATCGAGCCATCTTGAGAATGGCAAAAAGATCTGAACAATGCTTGCAATGACAATTCCCCATATGCTTGCGTAGAGGAATGGTCCTATTCCGGAAAAGTCATACTTTGTCTGCATGGTGAAAGCCGTCAAACCGATAAAAACGCCCAGAGATATAAGTAATGCCTGCAGAACGATGGCCGCGTCGTAAAAGCTCACTATAATGATGATATAAATAGGCACAATTAAAATTGTATGTCATTCCAGCGTTGATCTACTTACCGATAGTGCCAATGGTGTAGCTTTCCATTACGGTGAACAAGCCAAGTAGATACATGTTCTTTGGATGCGATTCACGATAGTACAGTAGCGCCAATAGAACGACAAATGTACCGAGGGAACTGCCAAGCAATACCCATGGGCTGCTCTGTACCCAAGTCTTTACGGTTTCGTTGAACATGCATAGCGCACTTATGGCCGTGGTGCCCAATAATTGCATGGTCAATATACCGTAGACTTTACGTACAAATGCTGTATTGTCATATATCAATGGAGTTCATTAGTTCGCAACAAGTGTTATAGGCGTTATAAAGGCGGGTACCATTTACCTTGACGTATTTCCACGTCAGATTCGGCTACGTTGACGCCATACTTGAAGTCGTCGGGTAAATGACGGTCAGTATTTTGATACGAACCGGAAGACTCGTTGGCCGGTTGAATATCCTCACTGGTTATGGAGTCATAGGCAGGTGGCGGTACCTGCTGAATACTGTGATAATTGGTTGACATATTGATAACGAAAAAGGCCGAATATCTCTTAGTGGATAATGCTGGTGAAAGCAACAAAGGAGGGAAAGAAAAACTGTGTACATGTAGTCATTGAAGATCTACGAAAGGTGAGACATTTTATTACAGTGCAAGGAGTGAGTATGGAAATTACGTTTCCATTGATCATTGGGCTAATTGGATGGAAAAACAATGTAGTATACAGCAACACTTTGATTCGCAATTAATATTAATGATCGCTTAGATTAGTTGTAATAAAGAAATAGACATTAGTTATGCGTGTAATGGTCAGAATACGACATATTTATTCAATATATGATTGTATGATCTTGTAAATGCATTTGTTGTTGTATCAAGGAATAATGACTTGAATACATATAATATCTACTTGATGATGTCCTTGTCTTGTTTGCTTAGTTTTAGTTAGGCCAAGGAACTGTAAGATCGATATCACCAAGTTGGGTGTGATCAATGACGCCGTTGGCAGCTGTCTGCTCAAAAGGAATGCCAGCAACATTGCCAGTGGCGCTGGTTAGAGGATCATGCTCTTGAGGGGCACGACGATCCAGGACGGGACTAGCATCAACAGCGACCAGACTGGCGACAGCGATAACGGCGACGGCAATAGCGAGAACGGCAGAGAACTTCATGTTGATATTAGTCTAGTGGAATCGATAGGCAGATAAGTTGACTAGAACGAGAGTAGAAAATAGAGAGAGTATTAAACTGGAGCACGTAACGCGGATACTGATGGCGTTGAGCATTGTTGCCTATATTCACCACAATCGTAAACGATAATTGGTTTGTGTGACATCATAAACCAGTTTGCTACATCAGAATAAAAAGAGATAGACCACAAGAGAGAGAGAGAGAAAATGCTGACAACATCCAAGCCTCTCCCAACTGCACCTCCACCTCGCAAAAAACATATATCTCTATCGATATCTATAAAGATCTCTACTTGGTTATCTACGCTAGATGTACACATATTTACCTTTCATTATTGCTATACTAAATTTTAGAGAACCACTACTATTGTCAAAAAAGAAAACAAGCTGACACTTGATAAAGGGAGTCAATGCAACAATCAGTAGAGTAAGCATGTACAAGGACTTTATGACTTACTATTGAGCGATATGCAAGTGGAATTATAATATCTATTATCTCGCAAGCATTTCCAATTACACGACCTTTCAATTGTTTAGCAACCAATTCCTATATCACTATCAATATCGCTACTAGTCCGCAACAATGCCTATAGATCACTTTAGCAGCTCAGAAACGCTGGCATGGAAGCAAGACGCGGAAAAGCTATGGGGAATCCCACTTCATCCGCTGGGCGAGGTGAATTTTCTCGATTACTTTGCAGGATTATCCGGAAGCATGCTAGATCAACGTGCTCGACTATTTTGCATTCAAGAGTCACTTGTGGTCAGCATGATTATGTGCCATGTATTCGCGTATAATTCGATCATCTCTAGTAAAATGGTCATATCCCGCCCGGAAGTCATGCCATCGTGGTGTTGTTTCATTTCATCCATTACTGGCCTCATCGTTTCGGTGATGGCCATCATGTCCGACATGGGTGTACTCATTAATTGTAGGATAATCATATGGGCCATCGGATGTGGCACGACCATCGCTTCGCTGTGTAATAGCACGATCTTTGCTCAAAAAGCGTATATAGTACTTGACAAACAGCGCTGGATAATCTATATCAGTATTCCGCTTATGCTAATACAATTGTCATTTCCAGCGGTGCTAATGCTCTACACGTTTTCCAAGGTAGATCAAGAGCTTGGCTGCGTATTCTACTATCCATACGGATTCATATGGTGTTGGACGGGAATCAACGCGCCACTCAACACGTTCTTCTCGGCACTCTTCTGTTCTACCGCCTACAAGGAGTATCGCAAATATGGTTCGGATACGTGGAAGCAACTAGCGCAGGATGGTATTCAGACCATTACACTAGCCTTATTGTGCAATATTATCTTTACGATACTTGTCGCATTGCAACTGGAGATTATTAGACCGGATTATTATTATCCTATGGACTGGTAAGTGCCAATATTATTATTAGACGATATTAGCAATGCGTACTAATAATAACAATAATGATTTTACAGGATGATCGTCAACACCATACTAGTTAGACATTGTCGCAATATGAGAAATAAGCGTAAGAAACAAAGTTCCAACTACATTAGCATCAAAGTGGGACTAGCTATCAAGAAGACATCCGAATTATTTATACATAAATGATATTGCTTAGCAACAAATCGCATTCTTTTATTTTTCTATGCTCATACTCATACATATATTAGCTATACAATGCAATTCTTGTCACTTACTAGATTAAACAACAATCACACTAATGTTAGATGCGTAATATTCTCTTGCACATTAAATTACACATGCCATGCTCATTATTTGCGAATTGAGATCAAACTGTAGACTAATAGTGTTTGTTTACAAGTTTATAAGAATTACTAATGATCATTTTGCAATATCAGCAACAAATAAGACAAAAAAACTAGCTGAGTACCGGATTTACCACTACGGTTCGGGCAAAAGAATATTACAGGCGTGCATCTTATCAGCCATGAATGACTTTAGGGTATCCATAACTTTTACATGATTTGTACCAGGTATATCAATGGAAACGTTATTAAAATCATCGCGTAAGAGCTAGCAGTAAGCATTAGATTAGCTGATAGCACTCATATCAACACTATTATTCCAACTTACTTTGCGTCCCACTGCCAATCTGGAGTAGTACTTGAAGTGAGCGGTGCAAACGATGTACATTGGTACATTTCTAACGGGGAGACCCTCTATTTGCATATTAGTAAGGCTCGTGTAGCTACCATAGCCGATAGCCCAGATGTTCCCGGAGGACCACCATTCTTGAATGCGCATCATAGAGTCGTGGGATCCCAGGACCTTTCCTATAGGCATAATATTTTGCATACGCTCAGCCACATTATATCCCGGAGGTAATGATGGTGCTTTCTGACTGGCCAGACGGTCAAGTATTTCTTTGCGTGACAAATCTTTTATAGACTCGCTGGTGAGTGCCGATCCAACCATTTCAATACTATCAAACACGGATAGTACAAACAAGTAGGTGAGTATCGTTAAGAGTAGATTCTGGAGATGCATAATGATGAATCGAGAATAATCGTAAGCGTAAAGCAAGGAATGAAAACCAGAAATAAGGAGAAAGAAAGAAAGAAAGAAAGAAAAGAACACGACTAGAGAAGAATGCACTAAAAATTACTGATGGATATTTGATGTTGTCGTCGATTCCACTTTATGTATCGGCGTTTAAATAGTAACTGTTCGATCTCTGTTTATGGTAAAGAATACATTCGATTCTAGACTGGCTGATAATCAATCCATCAACATCAGAGGCATATTACTGCATTCTAATATAGAACTAGATTTATTTAGAGCATTGCACATGTTGGTAACATCGAATTGGGAAAGAAGACCTAACGGCTCAAGGATATTTGTGTAGAATTCACGTTACTTCTTGATCACGCACATCACCTGGCAGCACACTCGCGTGTCGTTTAGTGTCTCCGTGTTACCATCACGCGTGTGTGCTACTCACGACGAATAAATATTCCAGAAAAAGCGCGACCATTAGGATGATGACGACATTTTAGCGTATTCTTGCGGTGTTTTCGTTACTAGTGCCAGGGCATGTACACCATCTTGCATGGCCAACTCATCGTCTAGTAATTTGTAGATTGTTCGATGTCGTTGCATTAGCGTCTAAAGAAGGAGTAATGTACACATCATGAATGATATTAGTATCTAATTTACTTGATTACAGTAAAAGGAAATAGAGGAATGATAGAACGGACAGTGTTGTCTATCCACGACTATTGTCGCCTTAGTTCCAGTGTTGTCGCCTTACCTGACCCTCAAATGAAGTTGATACAATTGTCATACTAAATGGCGCCTCGCAATGTGAGACGACCGAAATTTAACATAAATGTATAGTAAGCACGTTGCCTAACTTACCGGAAATGTGTCTCAGTACTAGTGACACCTTGCATAGGAGCGTGGTGTCGATGGAGATGCGACTCATTCTTTACTTCCAAACTGGTTGGATTCAACAGCTTCCGAATCTATAAACGGTGTAGTATATAAGTACGACTAGCGACAGGTACTACAGGTGTACTACTACTACTGTTACTGCTACACACCTTCTCCTCCATACTTTGTTGAAGGGGACCTGGAGTGGACATGACGTTATTACGCGTGGAAAATAGAGCAACACGAGAAACAGAGAAATGACCGCGAGTGACTGCAAGTGTTGTCGGCGACAAAGCGGTACTCGTACGATTCCACAAAGAACCAGAGACTAGACGACGAAACATGAAGAATATTAGAATGAGACAAATAAAACGGAAAAAATGCTGTTGTTTGCATAAAAATACTGCCGAATAAAAATGCCAGTTTGTAGAGTAAATCACGTGAGATTTGATTAGTAAAAGAGGAAGTAAGATGAGAGATGAGAGGGATGACGTGTCTTCTACTGATACTGCTAAGACAACACAGGCTTAGACATTCATTAATTGACGCGAGACTGTATCTGTTTATTTGCTTGCTTGTTTGTTTGTTTCTGTCTAAGACTGATATCTAACATTCCTTATTGCTATCGACTAATTAGCTGAATTGATGCTAAAGAATACCTCGTCATTCACCATGCAAGCTATTATTCTATCTGAACCGGTAAACACTGGTACTGACGAACCAGTAAAGCGCTATCCTATCAAGCATGTCACGGTGCCACTCCCCATACCAAAACCAGGTCAAGCACTCGTTAAACTAGCGGCGGCAGCACTCAACCATCGGTATGTATTTAGTGCTAATATCACCGTTGTACCATTGTCCTCGCTAATACATCAATGCACTACTCTCTAGCGATGAATGGATCCGTCGTGGTCTCTATCCGGGCATCAAGGTAAACTAGCTCTACTCAACATAGGTGTATGCGCACATACATTGCTAACAATGACTAGTTCAATTCTATCCTTGAAGCTGATGGTGTAGGTTATGTGGTGCCACCACAAACAACTGATGCGCAAGTTGATCCTTGTGTGCTCGAGAATCCACGCTATAAGGAACTCTTATCGAAACGTGTCGTTATTCAGCCCGGTGTAGGATGGGACAAGGATCCACGTCGACCTGAAGGTGCATTCTCCATTCTAGGTCTACTACCGAATCCAGGTAGGTTGCAATAGCTATTGTATTGATGCTATTATACTTGTACTAATGCAATCTACCTCTGATGGATAGGAACATTCGCCGAGTATATCGCTGTTCCCGTCGAGGACATATATCCTGCACCGGAACATTTGAATGACGCAGAGGCAGCAGCATTACCTTTGGCTCATTTGACCGCTTACCGGTAAGTTTGTCCGAAAACATTTACCAATAAGAATGATTAATTATAATACAATATGATGAGCAGTGCCATTGTCACCAAGGGACAAGTCAAACCAGGCGATCGTGTACTCATTACAGGCATTGGTAATTTACTGTTTGTAACGATGTAAACACTAGCTTATTATTAATCTATCTTTTATTGTATAACTAGGTGGTGGTGTAGCATTGGCTGCATTAAGAATGTGTATAGCACTTGGTGCTGAATGTTACGTCACGAGTTCATCACCAGAGAAGATCCAACGAGCCATGGAGATAGGTGCCAAGTGTGGTGTAAACTATAAAGACGGTGCGTATTCAACAATATACAAATGGTATTACTAACAACAACAATAATGGAATGTAGAAGACTATCTGGCAAAGTTAAAGGACTGTATTTCCGGTCCAATCGACGCTATTATCGATGGTGCCGGTGGTGATGCAGGTCCACTATGTCGAATACTCAACACCGGTGCACGTATCGTCTGTTATGGCGGTACCGGGTCAGGCTTAATGTCGATCAACATGCTAGGCGTGATGAAGAATATCGAGCTACGCGGTTCCACGATGGGAAGTCGGCAAGAGTTTGGCGAAATGATCGAGTTTGTCGCTAAGCATCGAGTACCTGTAGATGTTGACGCGGTAATTGAAGGATTAGAGCATACAGACGCAGCATTTGATGCTCTACTGTAAGTAATAGTGATACTAGTGAATATCAAGTGTACATATCATACTAATTCATGAATATAGTTCAAGGGATCATTATGGCAAACTAGTCATTCGCATTTAAATCGTTATCATTATCATCATTGATAATCTCTCTCTTTCTATCTTTCTCTCTATTGTTGTAAATAAAGTCATGACTTTGTTTTACTAATAAACGTGGTTTGCTTCAATAGTAGTAGTGGTTGTATTGGTAGTAATGGTAGTGTGCAAGTTTGACTATAGTATTTAATCAAATAGAGGGATTTCACGTATGCCATCCTTGTCAACTACTTTACAGACAAAATCGCCTAGATTGACAATGAAACGACGACGCATCTCTTCCGCGCATAGACGTGCTAGAGCCTTCACCTCATCCAACGTCATGTCAGGCTTGTGATAACGATCTAATAGAGACATGCAATAGAAGGAGCCATAGCCATGACTAGCGAATGGACATTTGGCGAGTGTGGCCAAATAATCAATCCAGTAGAGACCGGCTTGTTCGCCTTCTGGTGCCTTTGGATCTACACCTGCCACTAGCAAATTGACTTGATAAGGAGACTAAATATATATATAGGTGTTATCACTACTGCTGTTACCACTACTATAATAGTTATTCGTTAACTTACTCGACTACGAAGTGATTCAGCAAGACTGCCTCGAATAAAGTTGGCAGTACCACGTGTACTAAGGTCAACCTGATTGCGAATGCTATACAAACGAACATTGGCCTGGATATACTCAGAGAAACTAATAGTGTCGCCAGCTTCGCCCGAGAACACCATATGACAGTTGGATGACAGTTGGCGTGATTTATCTGCATCCGACTTCATCACCGTAATGGAACGTGATACCATTGGATCGGTAACAGTTAGGACAAAGTCCTTACCAACAATGCCTAAGAGGAATTCCATAATCTGACAATATCAAGTGGTAGCGGTTATATCGACTAGGAAGTAGGATGAGATGAGATGGATAAATTATAGGAGAAAAGCGATAGATTGCGGAAAGTAAACTGGTACAGCAAATGATGATGAACGCTGACGTAGCATTTCAAATGTATAGACAAGTTCATGTCAACTTTAACTTGATAAAAAATAATAGGAAAAACGATGTTTTTTTCTTTTTTTTCTAGTTCGATATTGTAATACTGCTACTACTACCGTTGTTGTTGTTGTGGCTACAGTTTACTTTCTTTTTCTTAGTACTACTTAATCGTTTTCTTCTCTTCTTCTATTCTGTCATGTCTGATCGATTCTTTGCCAAGAAATCACGTAAACGTAGACAACCGAACCCTGCTATTGCCGAGGGTGATGAGCAGCAACCGGCAAAGCGAGGACTCACCAGTCTAGTGGGACGTAATGGAGGACGTCGTGCATCTAATAATGAGGAACGCTCGATGAATGTAGTGAATCCAGAGGCAGGAGTAACGCAATCCGGACGTCCCGGTGGTGCAGGCTATCTACGCCATCGTGGTATTAATAGAAAGGAGAAACCGACTAAGCGTGCATCTGTCAACAAGAGTAGCGATAACGACTTGATATACGATAATGCCAATGATGCCTCTGACAATGACATGGGCATTAACGCGGCAGATTCCGACTTGGAAATGAGCGAGTTGGATGGAGGACTAGATACTGATGAAGAGTTGGAGCAACGAGAGACAGCAGCAGAAAAACGATTAAGATTAGCGAAGCAGTATATTGATCGATTACGTACAGATACTGGTAAGTGAACATCTCTTTATATTTCTTTATATATACTAATATATATATACATGTAAATAGTTGAGGATGATGGTGAAGTAGATGCAGCTGATCTAGATCGTGATATTATTGCCGATCGACTTCGAGAAGATGCAGTAAGTGTACAACTATTTCTAGCAATACTAATGACAATACTCATGATATATATATATATATATATAGTTAGAAACTATTGGTAAATTGTATAGAAAGGTTGCCGATCAAGTAAGTAATTACTATGATAATGATATCAATGATCATGACTAACACTAGTTAGTTGGCACTGCCCATAGAAGAGAGTAGTATACAAGTGTATCGTGGACATCAATTATCTGTTACTTGTGTAGCTGCCTCATCAAATGGACAATATCTATATTCTGGTGCAAAAGATGGAACCATTATTAAATGTATGTCACTATAAGAGTAGTAGTAATAGTAATAGCAGTAATAGTAACTATATATAACAATATAGGGGATTTGCCATCGAATAAGAAGATCAAGATATTCCGTGCTGGTCGTAAAGGTACCAAGAACTTTTCTGGTCATACAGATCAAGTAATGGCATTGGCTATTAGTAGTGATGATAAATATATGGTATGTGTATATAGACATATATATAATCAAATCTAATCATTATGACAGGCAAGCGGTGGTCTTGATCGTGCCATTCATGTATGGTCAGTGAGTGATGACAAATTGTTAACGACATTCCGTCATCATAAAGATGGTATATCCGGTTTAGCCTTTCGTAAAGGTGCTAACCAACTCTATTCGGCATCGCTTGATCGTTCAGTTAAAGTATGGAATATAGATCAACTATCCTATGTTGAAACACTGTAAGTAATTTACATATATATATATGTGTGTATATATTCATAGTTAACAATGTAATACATCATTAGATTCGGACATCAAGACATCATTACAGGCATTGATACGCTGAGCAAGGAACAATGTATTACTGTGGGTGGTCGTGACCGTACTCTACGTCTATGGAAGATACCCGATGAAACACAACTGGTATTTCGTGGTGGTGGTACCGGTGTAAAGAAGAGTGAGATTGTGACGGAAGAAGAGGGAAAGACACCGGATCTACCGGTGGAGGGATCCATGGATTGTGTGGCATTATTGAATGAGGAATACTCGGTGACAGGTGGTGATTCCGGTCTATTAGCCTTATGGCATATTGGACGTAAACGACCAGTGTACACACAACCGATGGCTCATGGCATTGACGAGGAATCCGGATGTGATAGACCACGATGGATCACGGCAGTAGCCGCACTACCCTATACCGATCTATTTGCCAGTGGATCATGGGATGGTAGTGTGAGATTATGGCAACTCTCTGATGACAAACGAAGCTTCTCTCTATACACTAGCATTGCAATGGTAAGTTCTTAACGACAACACAAGCAATAATCACTTGACATATATTAACGAATGACATTGTAAATATAGCCAGGTTTCGTGAATGCATTACAATTTGTTGAGATACAAAATACGAAATTATCAGATACATTGCGTATACAACTGGTGGTGGGTCTAGGACAAGAACACAAAGATGGTCGATGGCTCAGATTATCCAAGGCGAGAAATGCGACACGTATCGTATCATTGACATGGAAGACCGGTGCGACAATACCTCAAATAGCAGCACTACGACATAGCAATAACAATCGAAAACAACAACAGCCATCACTACTAAAGACTAATGGCGTAGGCAGCGATAATGATGATGATGGAGGCGTAGACATTGCCGATTTGTAGTTTGTTTTATGGCCTATTTAACGTATAATAAATATGCATTTGCAAATCATGAATGGATTACAACTTTTATTATAATTATTAGTATAACATAGATAATACAATGAAGGAATAGAATAGAATAGGAATACTATCTATCGTTTGTCTATAATAATCGCTTCTGGTTCACTTGGATCTACCGTCATGGTGTAATACTGAAATGACATTTGTTGGGTTAATGGAGGAATGAAGAAAAGAAAGTAAAAGAATGCTGCGTAAGAGGCAATACGTGTCATCATAACAGTCATCGATATGAATAGAATGACATTAAGTATAAGCAATGATAATGCTTGCTAGAATACATATAGAGAGATATATAGAATGAATATTAGAGTGATTCTATAGGGAAAGACTAGTAAGAAGCATTATGTATCCTATTCATTATTACTTACAGCCAATTTCATACCATATATTACGGGAATGGATTGCGGTAATGCAATGAGATACCAAATACATAGACAAGTATTGAATAATAGACCCAATAATAGAATGGCATGACATACCATACCGGCAATTGTCCAGTTATAAGCGAGTGTTGCATTGATTGGATAGGAAAGAATAAGTAACGCAGTAATAATGATGATAGTCAATTTCTGATATAATATTAACCATACAATGGATGCAATAAGTGCTTTACGTAATGATTCATACTTGATATGTCCCTCCATTGAGCGTATCCTATTGATACACACATGTATATATGTAAATGTATATGTAGATTAGTCATAGAGAACGAATATCTAGTATTGATCATGTCTTTTGATGACTGCTTACCATCGTGCACCATAGAATACAGGAATACTTAGTAGAGCACTCATGATGATCGGTTGTAATTGTAGCGTATTTCTACGTGGAGATATTAATACGGCAAACTCGCTACATTGTACTATAGAACGATTAGTTAATATACATATATATATAGAGTATGATATATTAGCATCAACATCTTACGTAAAATGGTTCCTAAACAAAATAGATAACCACGTTCTTGTGTACGATATAAACGCCATAGATACAATAGACCAATAATACTGTATAATACTAGTCCTGCAATAAGTGCCTCTCGTGACAAGTTTATTAGATACATGTCAGATATCGTAATATTACGGTTATGCTCCATATAGTATCCCATTTTATAGTAGAACAGTTATCAATATTTATATGAAATAGAACAAGAATAGTGGTGAGCAATACTAATGAGTGTACCAATACAGAAATAAATAAACAAATAGAAGGTTATGCGGTGAGGTAAAGTGGAAAGAGATGAATAGATGTTGGATGATATATCGAGACTAATGGAAGGCAAACATTGCACATTAATAGATTCTCAATATTGTTATCCCATTAAAACCGGTTAACATAACAAGTATAGACACAAGCATGACCTTGAGAAGATGCTATCAGCGTTGAACATGTTTACCTGTCTACCTTGTTCTATTGTAGTAATACAACAAAGACATGTCCTGCACTATTCATTTTACGAATAATAATAATAATAGCTTTTTATTACAAATAATGACACTTGATATTATATATTAAACATCTACTAGTTGTCTCGTTTGTTCCTCTAGTACTAATTGTACATTGGTGGATAGACCATTGACTAGTGAACCACGAATGACTAGTATACGATGTTGACTGAATTTCAATTCACGATAGATATTCCCGGTAAGTACAGGACTACATATAATCACTTGTTGTATCTGTCTCAATGATTCCGTATTCAATCTAAGCGGTGTCCGTTGACTTGTTCTCTTTGACACGATACCGATATAGACTACATTCTCTATGGCCATCACCCTTATTGCCCATAATAGACTGTCATTCTCGTTGTTGGCGTGTATACTACAAGCAATAGTGGCATCCACCTTGTAACTACTATTGATATTGCCATTGTTGCCATTATTACTTGTTGATACAAATGTCCATTCGAGTGATTTATTCATTGTTGGTGATGAATTCACTCGTGATGTAGATGGTTGCATCGATGGTGAGTATACTTGTAATCCAGATTCTACATAATGTCCTACTGATCTTACAGCGACATCATCCATATTATTGATGACTACAATACGACAATTGAACTCTTCTCTAACTGTCGTATTAGATGGTGTTGAGCGTAGAGAAGGCGGTACAACATCACCTCCTAGTAAATAGGGTAGCATATCAGGTGGATATGAATCAGCAGTGGTGGGTGTAATAGTATCTGAATGGCTCATATCAGTTGATATAATGCCTATTTGAATGAGAGAGTAGTATTAGTATATCTACACTATCTATTATCTGTATAATATCTATTATTCACCTCGATTATCAGTAGTTGTCTGTATGGTAGTAGGTGTCGTGTTAGAGAGATTACAGAACATGTTCAATGCATCCTCTAATCGATTACTCGAGAATTCTAATGGATCTAGCATGGGTGGTTCATTTGGTATTAAGCCTGCTTCGTCTAATGGATTATCTGTGGTCATTTTTGACTGATCCACATTGAATGATTTGTTATGTAATGTCTCGATGTTATTATCTACTTGTCTTGTTGCAGCATTCATATACTTTATCGTATTCTCATTACTACTATTATTACTATTATTATCATAGTGTAAGTATATGTGCTGTATATAATAATCATTCATAATTACTTACTATATAGCGGTACTGTTATTGAATGAATTACCATTAGTTGAATGATGTTGATGCTCATGTTCATGATTAATTGCTTGTAATGCATTTGTATTAGGTTGCATGTTCTCCTCGTCATTGGCGTATAACTGAACACATATCGAGTTATCATCATTGAGCATGGTTATTGAACCATTAACAACGAAGATGGAACGCTCAGCACTCGCTGCATCCTCCTCTATTGTAGTGTATATTCTGTTATTCATCGGTTGTGCCACCTCCATTTGTGGCCATAATTGATCCATATCATGTAAACTCTCACTATCGATGATCTTGACGGAGGGACTGGTGGGTACCTGTTGCGAGACTCCCCTTCCATTCCGTCTTAGATTCCTAATAGTTCTACGTTGTTTGGCCAATGTTGGTGCAGCTGATAAAGCATGTAAGGGTAGATTGGACGCTTTCCTTAATGCGACATGCAGTAGTGTGATACTGGAACCCTTTTGCGCTAATGGTCGATGCGTGAGTGTAGCGCCTAAAAAGATACCCGGTGCACTTTGAAGCAACAATCGATGATGAATGATATCCTGACCGGCTAGACATAAGCGTCGTTGTATCAATTGACGAAAGAAACGTCCCTGTATTTGTCTGTCCTTGAGTCGTGGAATGGGCGGTTTCGTGAAGGTGAGCGCGTTAACGAAGAAGGTACGTTTCGGTCCTTTTAACCGCCATGCAATGATGATATGGGCATGTCCCGGGATAGGGTTACCGAATTTATCGGCTATCTGTGCTAGGATGAATCCCTTCACTGAACCCTCTAGTGCATCCACCGCTTTCTTATCGTATCGCATACGTGCCATAATCGTGTCATCAGTGCCAACCGTAGTCTTTGGTCGTTCCACTACCTTTCCCGTGAATGAGTACATTTGAACATTGAGCAGGGTCAAATCTGGATGATTACTTTGGTGTGCAACGACCAACTCTTCACCTAATACAAATTGTTTATTAGATGAGGAGAATCCCATCTGTAGTCAGCATCACTACTTACCTGCTTCTTCTTCTGCCATTTGGCGTACTTGACTCAGGATATCCTCGTTCTCACTGCCCTTGAAAAACAAGAAGATACGATTAGTAGACATGTATCAGTAATTTAAATAAATCACTAAATTACTTACTGAGATATTACCCGTAAAACATACGGTAGCCTCCAATTCCTTACGACTCGTATGTCGTCGTAGTGTTGTGGTAATTGTAAATTCCATTCCATTGGCTAATTTACCTTCAGATTGTTTGGCAAACATACTCTTACGATGATCATTGACCGTAGTGAATAGATTATCCAGTGCTAGCATGTTCGATCGATCACCGAGTGTGTTCTCCTCCATAATATGCGAGTAGAAGAATAGATCGTTGCTTGTTTCCGAGTTTTGACGCCATGCCACTACGAGTAATGGTGATCGTGCTATAGGTTGTGCCGCTTGTACTCTGAACAGTAGAATGCCTATTTGACGATTAGATCGTGGTGTAAAGGTGAACGTGTGCAATCCACCACTGGCAATTACTCCAATCTCGTTATCTAGTCCATCTGTATTGTGTATATAGTCATTCTCGGTGGTGAGACATTGGAAATCGAGTAATTCCAACGATGGATGAGCATTCTCGATCGATATCTTTATACTGGGCAACACGTTTCTCTTTACTATAGTTGCAGCATTAGATACACGGTTAGAGAATAGATGCGACAAGCTTGGATGCAATCAACGTACCATTTGTAGATCTCCGAGAGAGTTGCGAGTTCTGACGTGATAGTTCAGTCTAATCATTAGAGTGAGCATGCAGGTTAATGTACATGTATAGATAATGCGGTAACTACTAAATCGCACTTACCGATTTCTCAATAGATGCCACTACTACTAGTAAGGTGGGCAACCATGCCAGACTAAGATAAGTCGCCATGGTCACGGTTGTCCTCGTGGGCAAGGCTAGGGTCATATCCCGTTGAACACAATGACCACGCTCCAATCGACTAAGGGCAGTTATCAGGGATAATGCACTGATACCTTCGTGCGTGTGTGGATCCAAGGGTAATCGTGTGTTGAGTATTTCAACCGCATAGAATTGACGACTTGTGCCCGCTGTTGTCCAAGTAATAACTAGATAGGTGTATGGGGTATCAGAATGCATATCTGAACTAATGTCGTCGTTCGTATCATTTGATATATTTCTAGTAATTGTATAAATGAGATAATAGATCGAAGTACGCAATGTCGTATCATAATAAGCAGCGAATGCCTTGGCCTGATTCAATCCTATCATTGTCGCACCTGGTTTCTCCTCGAATATCATGCTATCCGACAATAACTGAGGATGCTGTGTCATCTGATGCAGACACACTTGCGAGTGTAGATTCTCTAGAACCACCATGGTGGGTGGACGTATCTGCGCCGATAGATTGTCAAGCAGATGTTTCTCTAATACTTTAGCGGCACATTCTCCCGCTAGTAGTCCAAATCTAATCCATGGTGAATTAATCATCATCATCATCATCATTGTCTTGTTATAACAAGTAGCAACTTACGGTAGAGTGGCTGGTGTATGCCAAAGTGCTGGCTCCCAGGTCAAATTACTTCGTAGGGTCGATACCACAACGGATAATTCGGATAGTGAGATGTCAATGGTGGCGGGTAGTATATTCGAACATCGAACTCGCAGTGCACATCCAACCGAGGTGTTGTCACTTAGCGTGAGGTAGCCCTGCCAGTAAGGATGTCCAATACCGCATCGATGAATCTCTATGGCGAGAAGAGCGGCAATATCATTGGCACTAGTACTCATGGTACGCTCTATATAAACAATATCGGCGAAGAACATCTTCCGTTTGCCATCGATAAATAGCCAGGCCATGGCGAAATAAATAATAGGATCCTCCTTTGCCGGTACATGTGCTACATGCTTCACCTCATAGAATAGCATACCCTGCGTGGGTACTTCACAATAGGCAACCGAGTTTTCCTGCTGGATAGACAGCGGAAGTGCAACGCCATTGACATTCCGTAGTTGCAAATTACAAATTTTAATTGAGGAGTGAGCAATACTTAACGAAACACGACACGTCATGTTTAACTAGGAAGATGTGAGGCGTGTATATGCTAATGGCGACTAGACAATACTATACTATACTATACTATAATAAATATAACAATGAGTATGACCATAAGAGAGAGAACAGAACAGAGGAGAGGAGTAGAGGAGAGAGGACAGAAGCGAGAAGAGCAGGTAGCAATAAATACATGAGAGAAGCAACCGCTAGCAACAGTCAATGCATGCTAATACGATATTGATATGTGTGCATTTCTTTTTGGTAAATCGATATTTGCACTGTGTGCACATCACATCCTCTTGCACATGGTCGTATGGAAGCAGCGTGTAACCCGAACAACTTGTGATTTCTGAGACTGCGTCTACTTGCAATAAAAGATGGTATGCATAGAACGAACATGCTTCCCTTCATATTAACCGGTATGATAGACCAAACTACGTAATGCTCTTGTATGCATTTGGACAACTACGAATGGCATGTTTAGTGTGAATTAACTTCATGAACCCTTTCCTCACCATTATTCTGGTCATATGATATTGACTGCAGTTACTTCTTGGTTGCACGGCATCGTTTATTCGGTTTATGACGCGATAGATGATAGTCTGGACTATTATATCATATCCTTCGTGAACGAGTCATTCTCATTGAGCGTTGATAATCATAGACATGGTTGGCATCTAGCTCGGATAAATACTAGTCGCGGTCTAATACGCATCATGCCATCACTATGATGTACGTCCATGTACGAGTGCAGGTAAATGAAGGCGAGACGATGAGATGTATATGCAGCTATTCAATACAATAGAATCTATCTATAAAGAAACAGGTATCATTCGAGAAGACAATAGCTAGCATCCATCTAGAAGATATACTCGAAATAAAGAGAGTGAATGTTTATCATTTCCATATTGAGATGCCTTCTTTTTTTTATTCTTCGACCTATAATGCTAACAGGTATAATAGATCCGCAACAGTTCCTGGACATTCACCAAGGACAGTTGGAAGCTATCGCGTTTCCTAGAGAATTGTGGCGTCAGCTACACCGTAAACTCTTACTGAATCAACTTGCGCGAGATGAGCCAGAGTTTCAAGTGGAATCTGTCGTGTTACCAGTAGCTGAGAATTCGCTTCATTCCGGCATTGAGCACACTGTTCGTTATGTTGCTTCAACACCAATAGAACCAAAAAGCAATGTATTTATTGTAGGTTAATGTGATATCTAATGTGCGTATATGCATGCATTACTTATAATACGATAGGTCGAGCATATGCTCACATTTGAACGGGAACAGCTACGACAGCAATTATTGGAACAGCCAGGTAACTACAAATTAATGCAAACTAGCAATAAGTAAATTAATGATGAATGGAAGCATTGTTGAATAGTCTTAACAGTTCAGTATTGGCAGCTCGTGGATTGGCCATGGTAAGCAGTTGTAACCATCAATGCTTAATACTTACTGTTATACATACAGTCTATGATGCCTACTGAGAATGATGATGTATCAGTTATTTGTACGCCTGCCATTATTGAAGAGATGATTCGACGTCTTTGGTATTTTGCTAATGCTTATTCGCTATCGATGGCGGATGAGAATGGTAAACCCACTGTACATTGGTATTGGTGTAAGTCAAGAAGTGACAATGAGATATAATAATGAACTAATCAATGTCAATTAGATATCATGGACAAGTTGGGATCAGCCCTACAGCATAGTGATCAGCCTAATCTTCATAGCACGTCTTTTATGGAATTAACAACCGGTAAAGCTTACACTTTAATATGGCCAGTATCGCGTATTGCTCCAGATCAATTGTGCACAATTGATTTACTTGTTAGTAAGTATTCATGTAATGATATACGTATGCTACACTGTTTATTCATGCAAATGTCAAGCGGCGAAGAACGACGCTGATCGATGTATATTGTCTTGTGCTTATTTGCCTAATGCATTGTCCAAGGAATACGCCTATTTCAAAGCGTGTCTTGACAATTATCAGAATACATTCAAAGCATCGGCGGAATCCTATGCACCCGCACTTGAAACGGCATTATCGTTGGCTAAGCATGCTCAAATGAACGATACTAATGCGACATCGCCATTAAGCGGAAGAAAGAAGATTAGCTATTGGCTTGATCCGGCGTATCGACAAGTGCAAGATGCTAGTGTTCGTACTTCAGAACGATTCATTCCAGCATCTTGTCCAGAGGAAGCCGATATCGTATGGGTATTCGATATTATGAACTCATTCGAACTGGAAACACAACGTGACAATGCATCGTCCCATCCTAGTTCAAAGAAGAATCGTAAGCAAAAGTCGAAAACACGTCAATCTGGTGTACCTAATAATTCGACAGCACTGTTACCTATGTTGAATCAATTTCCTGGAGAGAGGTGGATTACGGTCAAGGATTTACTTGCCAAAACATTGAATGAAGTGTATGGATTGGGCACCACATGGATACCACGTACTTACAATCTAAATGATGAGGCTGAGGCATTCCTCGCTGATTACCACGAGAAGCAACAGCGATTAAACGAGGCATCTGCCTGGATTACTAAGCCATGGAATGGAACACGTAGCGAGGGATGCGCCGTAAGTGATAATCTACCCGAACTTCTTAAGCAATTAGCAATGGGACCACGTATTATACAGCAATGTAGGTTAACTACAATGTAAGCAAAATACTCATGACCAAGGGTTGTATTAATTTCTGTTATAATGTCAATGGTAGATTTGATACAACCCGCATTGTTGAATACTCGCAAGTTTGATCTTCGTATACTCGTGGCGGTCAAGTCGTTACATCCACTTCGTGCCTACACTCTAAAATCTGTGCCTTGCTATGCTCGTGTGGCTAATCAGTCATACACATCATCTGGCACTACTGGTTGGGACAATTTCCAACAGCATTTCACCGTAATGAATTATCGCTCAGATGTAGGCGCAGCACAACAGGCAGATTATAGTACGCTACGCACACAACTTGATGAACATTATGGTGCGGGCAAGTTTGATGAGTATGCCTGGCCGGCAATTCGTCGATGTATCCGTGATGTATTGTTAGCCACGGTGGTACGCGGTGATCGACATACGTCATCGACAACCAATACAAGTGAAAACAAAGACATTAGGGAACTTCACCCGAGCACAGTTGGTGGATTAAGGCCCTATTCACGATCGCGTGCCATCTATGGAGTTGATATCATGTTGGATGATACATTGTGTCCCCATCTAATTGAAGGCAAGCTACATCTTAGAATAGACTACTATCTAGGTCACACTAATTGTACTAACCTCTTGCTATATTGTCTAGTCTCGTTCTGTCCCGATTTAAAAACGCCTATTCGTTTACACCCGCCATTAATGGCTGAACTATTCGCTTTTCTCTACCTTGATGAAGGTAATGAACATTTCGAATCAGTGGTGTAACTGGCATTTACGACTATGATAAATAAAAAGATAAGCTTTGTGTTTATTTTATCAATATTTGGAGCATTTTGAAGTATGCTTATCATGTTATTAATGCTAGTAAATGCAATTATATAGCCATGACATATTGATGATGATGTATAAGTTCAGACAATTGACAGAGCATGCGGTTACACGACATGATAGACATTCATCATGCATCTAATTGGTACTTGCTTATCCAATATGCTGTTTACAGGCAGCAAATTGACAACTCGGTTATATCAATATCCTCTACTGACTTGCATGATTCTGTTAGAACAGTATTGCGCCATCATTCAGATAGCAAATCTACTGGTCAATATCCACATGGATGGGATGGCAAACGTGCAGTCTGATGGATGTTCCATCATTCCGAGTACAATCCATGTACAGAGGAGAGTATCGTATGAAGATAGTCTGACTGTGGCCTATGACCATCCTGCTATGCTCACTAGGAATATCCGCCATCATCATCATCATCTCGGCTATAAATCGAGCACTTTTTGACACACTCGACTTGTCATCTTCATACTCGCTCTTCTACTCTACTCTACTCTACTCTAGTTATTATTACTACTCGTATATTATTTATCTAGCTATCGATTCCGCTAGGCCAATATCAACATGAAGTTCTCTGCCATTATCGCTATTGCCGTCGCCGTTGTCGCCAGTCTGGTCGCCGTTGAAGCAGCACCTGCTCTGGATCGTCGTGCTCCTAAAGGGCATGAACCTCTAACCAGCGCCACTGGCAATGTTGCTGGCATTCCTTTTGAACAAACAGCTGCCAACAGCGTCATTGATCACACTAGTGTTGGTGATACCGATCTTACCGTTCCTTGGCCTAACTAAAACTAAGCAAGCAAGACGAGGACATCATCAAGTAGATATATAGATATTCAAGTCATTATTCCTTGGTACAAGAAATATATCTACAAGATCACTCAATCTGTTTATTGAATAAATATGTCGTATTCTAAGTATTTGCATTAACACCGTTTATTCGCTTTAAATGCCAGCTCTGATAATTGCTTTGATTACCGTATTATTCCTAGAATTGCTGCAACCATACTGCCTATTTTAATTTATGCAAAGTATTGATGATATGACGATCCCAGATGTGCTGGATGACCTTTTCTGTTCGTTATCTCATCTCAAATCTACTTAATTTATTCCCACTTCTTTCCTCTTGTAAGCAATACAAGTATTTCACAATCTCACTCTATATATACCAAGTATTTGGGCATTTAGTTACAGCATTAACACAAGAGTTTGAATGGCGTCTGACGTGTTACCGCAACAAAATGGACTCAGTGCAGCTCTCCCGGTGTTGGCCTATTGTTTTGCGTCCATTATGATGACCATGGTCAATAAGTATTGCATGTCGCAGTTCAAATTCCACGTAGCATTTCTTATGCTTTCCGTTCAGGTAAGCAGCAAAACTATATCAAGGATACAGTAAACCTGATACACCACGTATGATACTACAGTCTATTACGTGTATCCTTTTTCTTTGGCTGTTTGGTGCCTTGGGCAGTATAAGTTATCGCGGAATGAACAGGGCGGACGCTAAGAAATGTAAGTCTCCGAGGACACAACCGATGCTGATCATTAATCCGTGTCTGGCTCGTTAATATCATCTAGGGACGCGTGTCTCGTTAATGATGGCAGTGATGCTTTATACAGGTGGAAAAAGGTAGGCTCAGTATTGTCATTGAGCGGTTGAATTAACGCGTCTAACATCGTCCTCCTAGTCTACAATACTTGACTGTACCTCTGTTTACCATATTTAAAAACCTAACTATTATACTGGTTGCCTACGGGGAACGTATCATGTTTCGATCGGAAGTGACCACGCTAATGCTGGTCTCATTCCTGTTAATGGTTAGTGAGCGATACTAGGGTAAAGTTAAACGAAAGAATTGATCATGAACGATTTGTCATTTGCTAGGTCGCGAGCTCGATTATCGGCGGTTGGAACGATATCACTTTCTCATTTATTGGCTACTTCTGGATGGCGGCCAATTGTATCTCGGCTGCATTATACGCGTTATTTATGCGAGGCGTTATTAAATCCATGGGATTCAAAGACTTTGACACAGTGTACTATAACAACCTGATGACAGCTCCTATATTTCTAATATTGAGCGCATTAACGGAGGATTGGCCTGGATTTGCCGCTTACTACCTTCATAGCGATGATGGTGGATCGGAGGAATTTGGCTCGCTCGTACGCGCATTACTTCTTAGTGGTGTGGCATCGTTTGCCATAAGCTATGCTAGTTCGTGGTGTATCCGGAAAACAAACTCCACTACGTACAGGTAGGATATCAGAATAGTAGATTACCCACAATTGCTTATCATTTATTATATAGTATGGCCGGTGCATTAAACAAACTACCTATTGCCGTGCTTGCTATGCTGTATTTCGATGACGCGGTCACTATCGGTGGTATTTCAGCTGTAGTATTGGGATTTTTAGCCGGTCTAGTTTACACGAAGGCAAAGATCATTCAACAAGAAAAGAAAGATCAAGTAGCGTATATTCCAATGCATAGCAAGGATTAATCAAGAAGTGTACAATCCATGTTGGCGCGTTTCATTATCTAATAATCAAATGGAATAGTACGACTATGATTGAAGTTATAAAGATGAAAAAGCATTGGTTGAAATAAATATTAAAAAAATGGAGTCTTGCAATGATGATTTTGTGTTGTATTCTCTTATCTATTACGTGACGCAATGCTTCTTCGTTTATACTCGCGACCACGCGTATTAACTTCACGATTCGTGAAGGTTGCGTCATTTCACAGCAGTGTTCGTTTGGCGGCAGTATCACCCGATAAGCATGCCAATTCGCTGCAATCACTAGATAATGGACGTGGTGCGTGGCGTGATTCCGCCGAGATTGCCACGCGTACTGCCAGCCTACAATTGTTTATGTCAAGATGGGCCTCGGAACTGTTCTATAAGCAGAAGTACAGTGAGATCCAACAGCAGGATAAAGGTAAAGGAATAATGCAAAAAGAAAGCTTCTTGTAAGTTTACATGATTGACTATAGGTGAACACTTGATCAACGCTAGCGAAACCATTGCCAGTACCGCTGTCGTTACAGATATAGTAGATTTTATGACCGATGAAGTAAGTAGCCTGAAGTATCAACTAGCTAGATATACGACAAGATTAATCATGATATAATGATAACAATTAATTAGGAGAGAACATTGGTTATGAGCAAGTTCGGCACTTGGACTGAAGAGAACATCGAACAGCATCAGTTTGACTGGGAAGCAATGGGTAATATACGCTATTTTATTGCATATGATACTATACTTACATTTTGGCATACTATTAGGCATCTTACAATGGGCACTGGGCATACAACCAATATTCCTGGTTATGCTGAGCAATTTGAACATAAACATTTATTGTTAGCCACGGGTATACAACCAACTAAACCGGAGACATTGGCTAGCTTCATCAATTATGCTACGTCATCCGCCGTTCAACTTCCAAGCAATGAGGTAGTGGCACGTGCTGTCGCTTTGGCAGAGTATGGCATTGGCGTGCGAAAGCTCAGTCGTTACTAGAGTTGCCACAAAAAATCGATGCAGCCTCACCTGATTCATCGATAACATTATTAAAGGATTTACCAGCAGGTATTCGTGATATGATACGACGTCTTCCTCAAGCCATTACTTCCGTGACAGCTCGTGCACACGCTGACGGCATTATAACGGACGTAATCGAGGAGGACTTTGCCGTGCCGCGTTCTTCTCAGTCGAGCACCGGCTCAGAAGAGCTTGTTGCCTACCGAACTCTCGGTGAATGGGAACACTACAAACTCTACCGGATTGCTCTCGCTCGTCGACAAGCATTTACTTGGTTATCGGGTCGTATTGAGGCGTGGAATGACAAAATACCAGAAGAACTAGAGAAACTTGATCAAAGTGGCAGTATATGGGCGGTTGCACAATAAATATATAGTAAGCATTATGATGTTTACCAGGTTAATAATACGGAGGTATTACTAATGACCATGGATACTGCTATGACTAGGATGAACAATCTAGTATAAATGTATAAGGAAATGATGATTCTAATCATATGTCATTCGGGTAATTCATTAGTACAATAGAATAAAGATGGATCAATGATGGACTATTTAAATTGGTCAATGCGAGCGTGTATGACAAGAACGAGAGTGAATCTACAAATGAAGTTATTGCCAGGAATGTTACTCGACACGTTTATGGTTTGATTCACACATGTACAACGAACTAGGAACCACGTTGGCCATTTCTGGTGTTTATCCCGTTCCATCTGAATTTTCTACAATGGAGAAATCAGCATCGCACGACTAATACGGCCATTATTGCATTCGCGTCTGGGTAATGCCATGATGTTATTTTTATACTCATGTCTAATCTATGGGCCAGCATTAATGGGGCCGTGTGTCTTTTTCTCTTTTCGATAACACACATGAGCAGGTGACCATTCCCTTAGGAATGAGGAATGCCGTGGTTGCCTATGATGCGGCCTAGTGCATTCCTTCTTTAACGAGGAACAATACTTTCTATTCACGTTGTTATACTGTTTCATAGAATGGCATTATTGCTACTGCTATCAGTGGAGATATTTGAAACACGATATACTAGGGCAAATCAACAGCAACTACCACTTACAACAATAAGGGTTGGTACCTGTTGATGTATGGCTCATTCTATGTATACCAATGATCAGCATCGGTGCAACAGTGATATTCGCCGTTTTTAGAAGGTAAACTTGAGCGTTTCAGTGTCATGTATCATTTGTAGATTTATCAGGAAAGCATGAACCATACGATGGGCGGAGAAAAGAATGTTTGCATGATTTATCCGCTTATTAATAAAGAAGCTGACTTGTAACTGCAGTTGGAATAATTACTTGACCGACTTGTATTCTTTCTAGCCAAGTTGGTTTTATCATGCTAAATGTTTGAAACAAACAGTAACTAACGAGTTTATTATTCAACGCGTGCTGCTGAATAGTCGTTTTACTTCTACTCCTTATCTTTTTGATGTTCAAAGGAGATCATTTGTGTAAAATACACACATGCTCATGCACATCCATTTCATTGTTCATTTTGAAAAAGGCAACGTAAACGTGCTGCTAAAGCGGTTGCTGGCTTCGGTCCTTATTGTTGTACAAAGGACTGCTCTTGATTGCAGATTCCATTGTCAATTTCCTGTATTTTAACACCACAATCAAACCACAGTCAAGCCACGAGGGGATGCTGAGGCGTGATTTAATATAAATATTACGATCATGTTACTACGGTCCTTGTTGGCTTCAATAATATTTCTCCTTTTATTCTACACAATATACCATGTTGTTTGATACACTATTATCGACTGAGACGGTACTTGTTGCGTTGCGGCATACATAGCTTATTCTGTAAGTATCGTATCATACCGTATACATGTGTAGTTTATCTTATCGTCATACTGTTTAGTACGTGAATAGAAGATTGGTAAAACCATTAGGTCACGTTCCTGGTCCATGGCACACATCTTTGAGTAGCATGTGGTATAACATAAATCTGGCGAAAGGTGTTCAACTACGAGTAAACACGGATTTACACCAGGAACTCGGTCCTATCGTGAGAGTTGGTAAGATCCGAATAAATATAACTAGTCGTTGCTAATATCATATATTAGCACCGAATATTATTAGCGTTGCTGACTCGGATGCATTGCGCGTCATTCTGAGTACACATCGTTTCCAGAAGGGAGCGATCTATGATGGATTCCAATTTTGGGGCTGTAATAATGTGTTTTCCACAAGGTAATTCTGATATAGATTGTTCAGAGTTCATTAGCGCTGACTTGTATGTATCCGATCGTGCAGAGATCCGGAAACGTTCAAAGCTAAAGTAAGTGGTCAATGTCAGGTTTCTTGCTTCAATAATCGTTGAAACATCTATTCTAGCGTCGTCTTGTGGCTCCCGCATTCACGGCCAGTGCAGTAAACGATATGGAGACTATTATACTTGATTCCGGTGTCTATGCGCTCGCTACACGATTGGAGGGACATTCGGAGAAAGGAGACGTCATCAATATGTTCGATCTCTTCTCGTATATGACATTTGTAAGGAGTTCATGCCAATTATGAAGTAGCATCCTAGTAATAATAACTCACTGTGATAACAATAGGACGCCATGGGTGAGATTATGTTTGGCAAATCATTTGGCCTGCTTCAAAATGACAGCCATCCAGTGCTCGACTGGCTACAAGACGCACTCCTACTTGGTATCTATGTAGGAAGCCATCGAGTTGCTTTGTATGATGATGTCTAACAATTGCTTTATTTAATATAGAAAACCGCACTTGGTTCACTCACTAAGACACCGCTATTCGATGGTCACAGGAAAAGTGAAGGGAAACTACTCGATGTATGTGCCATACGCCATAGCTGCTTAGTCTAACGTGTTGCATTATAGTTTTCCATGGAGGCTATCCATAAACGAAAACAGGGCGAGTCGCGTAAGGATTCGTTACAACGACTCATGGATGCCTACGATGAAGAGACGAAATCATCACTCGAGGACCGCGAAGTAGCCGCTGAGCTTGTAGTTCAATTGTAAGCCATCATACTAATTAGCTATTGAATTGATACTGACATGTGTAATTATCAAGTGTTGCTGGTACGGATACTACATCTGCTTCATTGACATGGTAAGCTATAGATGTGCTACCCGTATACTGCATGCTAATCTGAATGGAATAGGATTCTATACAGTCTGTTGCAAAACCCAACATATATGAAGAAGCTACAAGCCGAGTTGGATGAAGCCATTCCGGATATTGACACTTATGTTACGCACAGCATGGTTAAAGATCTCCCTTATCTTAATGCTGTGTGCAATGAAGGGCTTCGTCTTTATCCAGTTGCTTCTGGTGATGCTCATCGAGTCACTCCACCTGAAGGTGCAGTCATTTGTGGAAAGTTCATTCCTGGAGGAGTAAGTATACATGATATATGATATAAGTGTATGTGTGTTAATTACTTATTATTGCGCTTCGTAGACTACCATCATTCCACAAACATACGCTATTCATCGTCTGACCACCTACTGGGATAAACCATACGAATTCATTCCAGAACGATGGATTGCCGCACCGGAACAAGTAAACAGGATGAAGCAGAATTTTATGCCTTTCTCAGTCGGTGTTCGTGCATGTCTAGGCGCAGGTAATGCTCAATCTAATAACATACACATATCTCTTATTCTAACCTTGACTACTCTAGTCTTGCCTGGGTGGAGCTTCGTGTTGCATTGGCCGTGATGGTACGTCGCTTCAACTTTACTTTTGTACCAGGTGCCAACATGACACCATCCCATCGGTTTATCGTTCGTCCTCACGACGGCAGATTAGATGTTACCGTGCAGAAACGAACATCATAATTGTGTCGCGCTCTATTCATTCTAACAAACTGCTTATCTGTTACATCTTGACAATTACCTTACAAATAACATTATTAAAGTAGTACATATAATATCTTTATAATTTGATTCAGCTGCTTAATTCGGCAATTACATATTGGGGAGATGTCTGACAGCAATTTAAGCTGCGCTACTACTATTCTGCACTCGTATAGGAGAGAATAACAGTATTTTATTGGTAAAGTGAGGATAGTACCAACAAATAGTGTAATTTATAGAGAACGCGATTGCTCGCATGGTGGAAATCATTCAATAAAATAAAATTCCCCTCTTTGGTCAAATTTTCCGGTTTGCTTGGACTGGCTTGACCGACCCGACTGCTTTGAAAGCAAAGAGCGCCACGAAGACGCTCACGCATTGTTATTTCCACATTTGTACCAGTACAAAGCAAATGCAAGTCTCTTCTCCTCTTCAAAGGATTGGCCTATCTGGATATTAGCCCGGACACTTCTTGGGCGGTGACGGTTCCTGTCAAGTCACCGAGGAGAACCCAAGCGGATGTCTCTCCCCGTTAAACCAGAAAGAAGGATAATATGAGGGGCAACAAGAATTAGGGGCCTGTTTTAAAGAAAAATGGAGGCGAAAAGAGAGAATGGCACTCGTATAAGAAGGCCGAACTACAACTCAATTAACCCTTCTGCTATCCTTCTTCTATTCTCCTTTTTCCCTACGACAACAACGACCAACCGATAGAGCCAATCTACGCACGTTTAACCTATCATGAGACTCTTTATTTCCACGACCATCCTAGGTGCTTGCTGGTTTATTATGAGTGCAGGCGCTCTACAACCATTGAATGAGGCTAAACGAACTGATTTTGCAGAGAACTTTGCCCTTGACCGGTTGCCACTAGCAGCAAAGACGCAGCTGTTCTTAAAGAATTAAATGATGTTACAGTAAAAGCAGTGGCACCTATTCCACCACCACCACCATCATCGACAATTGCCATGTCTGCAGTGGACAAGCACGACTTTAGCAATCTACCACGAGAGGAGAGCAGTCTTGATGTTGACAATCTTATCGTTCATGGTCGATGGAAGGTGCACAAAGAATGGGCGGATGTTGTTGGCAGCTACAACAAGCGTCCAGCAATTGTGTTCTGCTTTACACAATCGGACAAGAAGGCAGAATGGATGGCAAGAAATGAACGACGCGAACGACGAGTGCTCATAGATGTCAAGCATGAATTCACCTACAGGGACTACGAATGTATTGTGGGTGAGCTTGCCTCCTTCAGTTCAACGCAAAGCTAAACACTATACGATGTCGTCAATTGGAGATGTATAGGAATAAAAAAACAATGTATGTCGCGTGAATACGTACATGTCATCTGCTTCAAGCATATTAAATCCTCTCTTTCTCTTTCTTTCTTTCCCTTTCAATGTATGAAAACTACTCTAAATGAACTATACTATATACTGGCTCAACTGGAACTAGTATTTCTTTATTCACTATAATATGTTAGATATTCGCACTGCTCCATTAAATGACCATGATGCTCTGCTTGCAATACACGATACAGCTTATTTGCCAATAGCCATTCTCAGCTATGATATTCATCGATGATAATGCTGCAACCTTATGCTTAAACGTAGATTCCAACTGCCAAGAAGGCGAACACCATGCCAAAACCAAGGAATGTGGAAGCGCTAGCTGCCAGCGTCAACTGATTGGCAATACCACTTTTTGCGGAAGAACTAGAGAACAACAACAATAACAACAACAGGTCAAGTATATACGCTTACATGTATTCATATACGTTCTATGCAAAAGGATACATGCTGAATGCCGATGATAGTAGTGCACCTAGTATTAGAGTTATGGTTGCTAGAAGAGTAAACGAGTTGGGATTGAGTAGTGGCTGGAATGGCACAAGCTACTCAGCTATAGCATTAGATAGGCTGTTCATACCAGTGTTCATCTGTATAGCTTACATTCGACGACATGACGACGAGTATTGAGTGTAGCTAATAGCACGCAGACAGTAAGCGAGAATGACCAACAAAGGAAAACTATCACGGAACACAATAAGGGAACAAGTGACGAGTAGTGATGGATGAGGTATGGCATATTATCACGCGTTTATTGTTTTACCTAACCAACTGATTATGACTGATGACTAGCAATAAAATCATCTGAATCGAGTAGAAATTGACAAAACATATCGTGTCTGCGTTGTAGTAGATTGGAAACAGACTGATTCTATTGCATATGAACATGATTAGTATGTAGCACTGGATATGCTGTTAATGGATCAATTACCTTGGTAATATCTGCCAATCGAGGTCGTAGCTTGTTGATCGTTTGTCGTACTGCAATCACTCGGTTCAATTCATTCTATCGATAATAGCGTGTAAAGTGAATAGGCAATACTTGATACGATTGCCGTTGACTTACCTTGGGATACTCGGCAATGTCGTGTGTTGCTGAGAAGCGTCGTTGTATCTCCACTAGGATATTCTTTGCTTGTTGTCTACCATGAAATAATGAGCGTTTAGCATTCCACTACTCGTCTTACTTACAGATCACTCCACTGATTAGTCATTTCTGTGGCTGTTTGCGATACTTGTTGCTTCACTTGTTCCAATCTACTTAGTAGCGATGATGCTGTTGAACACATGGTGCTACGTGTAGTGTAAATGGCCTCGCTTAATATATCGTCACAGTCCATTGGATGTTCTGCCGCATCCGTCCTAGTGAGTTCATTAATGGCAACGAGCAGCTCGTTTGTAGTTGACATCCATCCATTCTCATTAGTCTGATTTCCTTGCCATGTTTTGTTGCCCGAGTAGAATGTGCCTTGCATCCTACTCTGATGATAATGATAATAATGTCAGCCACCTTCTATTGCATCGCATACGATACTCACTACACGCTGCCGGTATATAGTTGTCCATTGATTGATCTGTGTGCTCAGTGCAGCAATTGTGCTTTGACATTTTCCTACTTGCTGTTGCTCTAACTCAAATGCAGCTACTAATAGTTGATGCAGTACATGCTGCTCCAACAATAGCCCTATAATCTACTGCAGCATGAATACTAATGTTATATGCGATGCTATAGCATACATACCATTTCAAGTCGTTCAATACGATACTCTTTCCGCGTGATACTCCAAGCATTAGAGCATGCCATCAATGGCTGGTGTATTTGTTGCTGTGTCTGATGCATAAGGCATTGCTTCAATTCAGGACATGCATTCGACGTATTCTGTGCAAGTTTTCGCTTCAACTCCCCCTCTTGTTCGCTACTATGCTCCATTGGATTATTACTACATTATCATTAGCAAAAGGAGAGCAACATGTCCATGATATACTTGCCATATCCCTATATTATCTGCAATATTATCAGTATCGAGACGAGTCAATTCTATCTGCAATGCATCCCACTGCGCTTGCTGCTGCTCCTTCTTTATGTCTGCGAGTATGTGCGCATAGAGTGTATTCGGATAGCTAGCATGATTGTCAGGACCATTCCATATCGCTATCTCTATTCCACTTACGCTTCCATCAGTTCATTGACTACATCATCCATCATATTCCGTTGCTCGAGTGTAGGACCTATAATTTGTCATTATTATCAGTAAATGGCACACTGTTGTCTTGCAACACTGTCTCATACCAAGCACTTCCAATTCCGGTGTAGATATCATGTGTTGAATAGTGGCCTGGCCAGTCGATGCTGCCTACATACATGTTACTATTAGTTCGTTCAATTGTCCATTATGTGCTCATACACTTACTTTGGTGAATTGCTGTTGTAGCAACTGCTCCACTCGACCTGTGAACCGTTCATTCACCTTGGCAACTCGACCAAGTTCCTCGCGGCAATGGAATAGATACTTCTTGTCGATATCTATTGATGTGAATGGTTACAATACATTGTAATCATACCATTACACCGCTTACTCTTGATGCCCATGTCTTCTATTCGATTCTTGGCTGCTTCCACTGCTTCCTGTAACTCTCTATCCAACTAGTCATCATATTCGATTAGACACACGAATGCAAATCGAGCATAGGTCGAGTACATACCCAAAGTGACGCACTATCTATAGATGTGTCTTCGTGTCGATTCAGTTCCAGTTCCAAACATTGCATATGCTGATGTAGTTCATCTTCACGTATTGCTAGTTCATCTAGTGTACGACTAAGCATACTACAATGAGACTATACATCCCTAGTATATACACATATACCAAAACTTACACCATCCGTTTATACTGCTTGTCGAGTCGATGCTCCTGTCCCTTGTAATGATCCAGTGTCTTTTCCAATTGTTCCAGCTGTTTCCTAAGCAGCACTGTCACTTTCTTATTCACTCGTCAATCCATGCTATCATTACCTTTCCTCGCGCAATGATGTCTGGAATACTTGATCTCGCTCGATAGCAGTTAATTCATGCTATACAAGCAATATAAATAAGGATATTCAATGCACTAATATCGAGTAACTCACATTATCCACAAGTCCATTATCCAATAGCCACTTGTAACTATTGCCTATACGTTAGTCCTATATATTCATACACGCATAGAACATACTTGCCATTGCAATTCCTCACTCGTCAGCACGTTCTCCTCTGAATCCACCGTTTGTGTTAGCCAGCACAGTGCTGCACCTGCTGATTTCGCGTTTTCACTATCGGCAAACGCCCATTCGACCATATTAGCCGTTACTCTACTTGATTCCGGGTAGCTGGTGTCTTCAAGTAGACGAATAAACGTGTCTACTGCCTTTGCCGTGTTGTTCATGCTGATTCCTCGAGTAAAACTAGACTATAGAAAAGTTCGTGTTGTTTACAATGAAATACATGATATAATTATAAATCAACAATCATTTACTTATTGCTGCTAATTTGCAACAACGTTGTTTGTTTACCTCCTCCAACTACACTTTGTCCTATTCTTTAGTTCTACATAACAATAACTGCTACAGCAACACGTCTTATGCCTGTTAACTATGGCAAACTGGTAATAGCAGCGTAGCTCTGTATTCCATTTGTATTTAACCACGACTTGCTACTTCTTACTAGGAATAATGAACCAGCACGTAGGTTACTATTCGTGAACGTGGCACACTACCATAACACGCTAGTCTAGGTGGCAATAACTACGAGCAGGACACGCTCTTGGAACGACAGAACGATGCTCGTCTGGATGTGTTAGCAGAACGAGTATCCGCACTGCATCGAGTATGCCTATTATTATTATTATTATTATTGTCTTCCAACTAGACCGTAGACTTACCTAGCCACGTTTAGATTACTATCGGTATTCACAATGAAGTCAACGAACAGAATCAGACACTCGACACCAGTGTAAGTGGTATCCCTTGCATGATTACTGATAGTAATGCGTATACTCTGTAGAACTCGGTGTTTACACGATTTGGCGCATCATTGAATGGCACACGACGACGTCTAGGTCGTTTGGCAACCGCGGCTTCCGGTAGACATCGTCGCACCTGTCAATTATCACTTTTAGTCGTGGTATTGTTCTTCTTGGCCTATTGGATAGCTCGATGGCGACTAGCTTCTAACGCGCCTTCAACACCCATAGAGAATGAATAGGCACAATGAGCAATCATAGTGCTCACAGCTTACATGTATAGTATAGATAGTTAGACTGAACTTTGCAATAAGAATGCTATCATCTATTAATTGACATTTCATGAATACATCAGCTGATTTGATTGTAGGATGAAATAAGCAATCCATAATAAATAGCCACCACAAATAGAAGCAATGGATTAACAACAAGTGTTTATACATGTTAAACTAGTAGGCTGTAAACAAGAATCTACTAATCAACTATTGCCATTCTATAATAGATAGCTAGCTAGATTTGTTAATTCGATGAAGCATCAAGCGTAACTCAAGCAAGGCAGACATACAAGCAAGACAGACATTGGATCAGTAGCATGCCACCTTGATAATGCCACGTGTAATCATCGCGATTATCGACAAGCCTTCATGTGTAGTAGCATGTGTACATGTATGATTGCGAGCGTGTATACGCATGTGAGCTTAGCATGCTATTCTCTACTAGCTAGAAATGCGTAGGACAGCTTCATAAGCATTAGTTCAAATAGCCTGTCAAATTGTAACTGCCATCATTGTCGTTGTTCTCTGATTATTTTAACGCTTCTATTAGTTCTTTTTTATCCTATCGTTATTGCATCCCTATTTCCTATTACCGGCTACGATATCACTAGATTTCTCTTTATCTATTTGTTTCAACTTTAAGCAAAAACTATTTGAACGAAAAAACCTATTTTTTGTTTTTAACTTAACTTACTAGACGATCTATCTCCATTTCTACCATTACTTTGCATTATATCGATAACTTCAAGCCGTTGCATGCCTAGTATTCAACACGGTAACCGATAACTTAATATTCTGTGCCGTGCCAGCTTGGCAAGTTACTCGCTTCTACTTATTATTTGCAATCGATATACGATTAAGTCATTATTACGAGGATTATTATTATTATTAGATTATTTTACTGGTAAGTCAAATGACATATATTCCATCTAAAGCGAATAGTTGCTATTGTAGTTGAATGGCATGAATATTCAATGTTGTCAGTAAACAATCTATAATTATAAATGTCGCTAGCCATTATTGTATCCTTGCATAATATTGCATGTGTATGTACGCATGGATATATGCTATTGAGATGTCTGCCTTTGAGTATAGTTTCTATGTCATATGTACAAGTGACACGATATTTACGTCAATGTCTGTGCTTCGTACCAGACAAGTTGTACGCTTGTCCTCCTCAATGTCATTCCTTTTTTCTCATTCTCTCTCTCTCTCTCTCTCCCTATATCATTTATTGCCTTGATTGAATACTGCACGCTACCTGTTTGTGTACTCACCGCAATACATAAACACGCACGTTCATTCGCACCACGCATACCTCCGATGTGTGTCGTCTGCACGGCTTCATGTGGTGACTTGACTTTTACACCATGCCACTTGCTTTACATATGCCACCTATATCAATTCCAGTGTCATCTTTAATAGGTGGCCATCTTTTAGTTGTTCATCTTACCTTACCGCTCCATCTTCGTCGTTTCTACCATATCTATACTTGCTCGTTTACTGGTTGACAGGGTTATTGCACGGAGCTTATCGTTAGTTGGTTTATTACTCCTTTGAAGAATAAGTCCTGTTTATTTGTTGCAGGTGCAGCTGGCTGCATTATTCTTTTTTTTTCGTCATTGCCAATCCTCATTAGCAGTCCACTTTCCTATTGACGTTATTATAGCTTGTACCTCATTTTTTCACTTTCTTTTGCCAATATTTGTACACTGATACAATTCGGCTTTTTGATTCGACTTGACTTTCTCTCACTGGCATAGTCGTTGATTGATGCGTAATAACCGTTGTATTCTCTTTGTTCGTATCTTTGTTTGTTTGTTTACATTTTAGTGATCAAAAACAAGGAGTAATTTTTTATTTCATCCGAATTTGATGCTATTGAAGTAACAATCATAGAGTATTGTGCGCCAATCAACATTCATCTAATAGGTAAGTATATATGTACGTATGTATGTATGTATGTATTGGTGGGCGTATGATGACTATGACTATGTGGATGTGAGTGACAAGTAAACGAATGGATGAACTAGTAGTAGTGAGCACGCAAGAAATGGATAAAGACAGAGAGAGAGAGAAAATGACATTGTTATTTCTGCACGTAAACGAGTCCTTCCACACACACACACGCATGCGCGCGTCTCAAGTCTGGCACTTTAACCAATCATCTCCTATCTAATTACTGGTAGTGGGCGGCGGCAATGAGATAGCTCGCTGGCCTTTGCCGCTGGGCGATCTTTTTCTAGGCCACTGCAGCCGACCGACCACTACCGTAGAAGACTTGTTACTCCGCCATCACCATTTCTACCGACAACATTGGTTTTCCATTCACAATAGTTGGCTCATTCTGTGCCTTCATCTTCTAAACTGCGCCCTTGCCATACCTTCATCTTTCGACGTCTCGCCACGGATTCCCTTCTTTCCTCGTTTTTTTTAGACTTCTTTTGTGTGCGTGTGTATTCGGTTCATCTGTCTCTTTCGCAACTACCTCTTAATTACGCTTGAAAAAGCGTAAATTCGAGTGGTCACGATCGTGGTTGCAGTTTTTTGTGATACTCCTTGGTATTTTGCTAATTAGTCGGTTAGTCGCTCGGTTAGTCAGTCGGTTAGTTAGTTGGCATTTTTGCTTTATTATCGCCTTCTATCATTGAAATACGGTATTATTCGTTTTTTTGTACACGCAAGCACGCGTATCGCTTACTACTCTTGACCATATACACATATATAGCTATCCATCTATAATCATAACAATAATCGTATTCATTGTAGTTGTTGTTGTAATAGTTGTAGTTGTAATAGCATCAATAGTGACAATTGCAGTAGTAACCATTGACGGGAACAATTGCAGTTGACACAGCGATATAACACCGTAGTATAGCATTGTTTCCATTTGTACTTGCTGTATTGTGTGGTAGGGTATAATACATATATAATTGCGCTTCATTGACATTTTTATACATCATCCCTGACTATACCGCAAAAATAATGCGGGTATTTCAGTTGGCTGACTTTCATTGTTGCTTATACCATACTTTATTCTAAATAATCAGTACTAACCTTTGACATTCTTCTTCTTGTTGTTTATTTAATGATCTACTTTAGATACTGAATCAAGTTGCTGCATCTATCATTTTGCAGTATAGTGTATTATTCCAGTAAGTATAACGAGATATCGATCTATTAACCTATTTCCACTTGTAATGATTGGGTTGATTGGCTTTGCTTGGCGTACTTTTATGTCAAGTCCTCTCTTCTCCTGACAATGATATTGATTACTATTACCATTATCAATATGACAACTCGTTGAATAAGACAAGGGAATGCGGAAACCATACTCTAGCCATGTTATTTTTACTATGATAACAGGACATTCTATTGTGTGTATTCCTTAATGATGACCAGTAGTCATTGGCCTTGTCTCTCTCTCTCTCTCTCTTCTTACCACCCATTTATCTTCTTGTAATTCTTAATGCCATACCCATACCATGATAGTTGACCAAGTGTTTGGTTCCTGATGCCAACACACTTATTTCTTTCCTTTATTCCCCGATAGCACCTCTTATACAATTGACACTCTTACGAAGCATGTGTGTCTATTTACACATGTGAATGTAAGGCAGTAGTATGGTCAGTCCTCAATTGAATGGTAATGGTGATAATAGCATATGTATGTATGTGTGATGTATATATGTGCATATGTACGTGTGTGTGTACGTGTGGCTGGCTCTCCTCCATGTGGTATATGAATTGTAGTAACACACACATTGTACGATCACCTGCTTCAATTACACACGCTGAAACCACTTCCATTTCCGGTTCCTTACCATCCATACTCGCCTTGTTGATTGTTCTTAAGAACGTCGCTTACGAACCTTCATTACTGCTTGAACAAGGCCAAGAATAGCACGAGTATTGTTTCGACTCAATAGTAGATAAGCGTTCCTTTACTTGTCTCAGTCAATTGCTTGCTCGTTCGTTCACTTGCTTGTTCATTCCATTCATTGCGCTATCCTATTCATTCATTCATTCATACATCTACGCCTTTCTTATTGTTTTCTTAATTGCGTCTCTCTTTTACATTGGGAAATCTACTTTAATCTTGTGTTGCTGTGTAGTGTGTTCTTATTCTTAGATCTTGTAAGCTCTTTAATATTGTTGTTGTTGTTGTTGTTGTTGTTTTAAACCAGCCTCTTCGTATCATATTGACGTGCGTGTGTGTTGCTGTTGTTGTTTAGTGTTTTTTCTTTTAAATCATTATCCATCTCCGACACGGCATCAGTACGAATTTATACACTCCGTACGCATTCTCCACTCAACTGGCTATCTCAAAACTGTTTCTCTTCTACTCCGCGCCAGTACATTAGCATTGTTTCCAGTATTTTTCTTGCTTACTTGCTTAGTATAGTCACGATCTGGAAAATAACAACAACGACTACAACTACAGACATACTCACACTCACACTCACACACATTCCATCTTCTTGACGATCTTGCGTCCCTTTTTCCCGTTGTTTGCGCTTCTTTTTCCGTTTTATACGCTCTCCTTCACCTTTCGCTTTCTCTCTCTCTCTCGCTCTCTCGCTCTCGTTCTTGTTATCCCTTTCCTTCTCCACTCGTCATTCTTCATTTACGTCTAATTGATTCCCATTGCCCTGTCCCAGCCCCTTTTTTGCTTATAATATCGTTTGCTACTGCTTCACCTCCTAGTATACCAGCACGACAATATTGTTATTATTAGTACTATTGTTGTCGTTATCATATATCATTGTTATTGTTATTGTTATTATTGCTGTTGTTGCTGGTATATTATTACTGTAAACTACCTTGTAGTTGGAAGTGACAAAAGTGTAAAGAAAGATATTACGGCTACTACCCCTCCGTCTATTAATAACGTTATCATTATTACTATTATTATTAGCGTTGTTGTTTAACTACAATAGTTACGACAATAATAATAGTAATAGTGTTAAAGTGCGGTGATAAACGTACTACATTAGTAGAGCATACGCAATAACAGTAGCAATAGTAGTAATATAATAGTAGGAGTAACCATTATATATCTACTGGACAGAGGCCTTTTATGTTATGTTTCATGTATGATACGGAGTTGTATTGAAACCCTCTAGTATTTACGTGTACGTACTTGATTTAATACGAGAATATGCCACACCCGTATAGCCTAACAGATAATGGCTAATTTCCACTCATCGTATATATTCATTAACTAATTACATCTTTATTCATATTTAATTATAGATCGAATTTGCATCGATTTCATCATCGGCAGCTGACCTGCTCGCGCGCTCACTCACTCGTTCGTGTACGTGTATTCAATTGGTATACACTTTTTGTTGGATAGGTATTTTGATGCTAGTTAATACTTATTCGATACTTAGTAAAGTATTATATCCATTGAGGAAAAGCGTAATAGCAATGTAAGTGTACTTGTTGATTTATTTACGTATTTACGACTATTGTTATTAATGTTCCTTTTGTTTTCATAAAACTATATCAATAGCGAGGATTCATTGTGTTCAATTCACTAAAAAAAACCACTTTCACATTCGTGTTCCACTCACTCGCTCATCCATCCACTCATCCACTCATCCATTCTCCCTCTCCCTCTCTCCCTCTCTCACATCACCCTTCTACGTTCTGTCTACTTTATTCTACGCGATTATATCGCCTAATTTCTACGCCGCCCTTGTCTTCTTAGAGAAGAGCAAGGATATTTTGACTATAACGGTTTTCCTCGTCATTGTGTGGTGACTTACGTTCAATCTGCGACAACAACGTTCTACTTCCGCATATCTATCTATCTATCTATCTATATATACACATATATTATCCCTCCTCTCTAGTCTACCACATTCTATCGCACTATCATCGACACCATACCATCGCACCACGGTTCCTATACTTCATCGGTTCATTATTATATTATTAGTTATCAACCACAATTATATCCCACCTAAAAAAAGCTCAACACACATTCATATTATATATATATACTCATCTCTTATTCTGCTTTGTCTATTGTTATATCCCCTATCCCTAACCTAGCTCTCTCTCTCTCTCTCTCTTTATTTCTCTCTCTATATATATATACGCTATACTATACTACTATCATCTCCTTTTTTGAATCTAGTTCAACATTAGTATTATTACACAACAATCATGCCATCCTTCGATCTAGCCACCTTCCCTCCCGCCGACACGCTTCGTCTCGTGGCAAGGCACATCGACTCCTTGTGTGCCGCGGCCCCTATGGGAATGAACGGACTGGCCATGACGCCAAACTCGACTCCCTCGCCGATCACTACTCATGCTCAAGCGCTACAACAGCAGCAGCAAATGCAACGGGCATCAGGCGCATCCGTCCCGGATATCAATGGCAATGCAGGAGCACATCCGGCACATTGCTCGCCATTCCATGCCTCGGCCATTCCCTCTATTGATCTGGCCACCTATTTGGCACGAGTACTAAAGTATTGCCCATGCGCTAGCGAATGCTTTATCGCCTTGGTTATTTATGTCGAGCGAGCCTGCAATTCAGGTATGGTGCAACTGGATAGATTCAGCGCTCATCGTCTATGCATTACGGGCGTGGTAGTAGCTAGTAAGTTTTTCTCCGACGTGTTCTTTACCAACTCTCGTTACGCCAAGGTTGGCGGACTGCCCACAAAAGAGTTGAACCAATTAGAGCTCATTTTCCTAAAGTTGTGCAACTTCCAACTGTCCATTCCCGTGGAAGAGTTGCAATTGATGGGAGATCGTCTATTGAATTATCGTCGACCATCTGCCGCCTCGGTAGCGGCACCACCACCACCATTGGTGCTACCCATGAATGTTGCGGTGTCCGAGCCACCCACACCCACTTCACCGTATGATATCAGTGCATTTGCATGGCGACACTGCCCGGAGAGTCCGATGACATCGACACCCGGCTCGGTAATGGGACAGTCAAGTCCATTTGTACGCACGCCCACCGAGTACTTTGCACAGCATAATGCTCCATTACAAGCGCGTCCTCGTCACTTCCGTACCTATAGTTATCATCCACAAATGAGTAATCAATCATTTGTGACTAGTAACAATAATAATGGTATGGGAGGTGCTGCTGCTAGTCTACATCATTCGCATCATCATCATCATCCCGCATCATCCGCACCATTCATTCCATGGCAGTACTGGTGGACATCAACACTCGCATTCGTTGTCGCATGCGAGCTCGTTTAGTCACTCGCCTTCACAGGCTACAATGGTCGCCCATTTGCAACATTTGCAACAACCATTGTCACAGACTAACAGTCCAATCCGCCGTACCTCCGGGGATAGCGGCTACTTTGCACTTACCCCCGATCGTGCCACCACACCGGCCTCGTCGACCTCGTCGTCCACATCGTCGATCTACACCGGTCCACTTACCAAGTCACGATCAAGTGCACCAATCTCGCACCGACACTCTTATGCTCACCGGGTGCTCAGGTGTATCCCAACGTCTATCATCAGCCATTTATGGCGGAACATATGGCAGCACGTCTACAGCAACAGCAACAAAAGCAACAGCAGCAAATGTGTCTTCAGCATATTAGTATGCCAAGCAATCCTGCTGCTAATGCTAATGCTAATGTTAACGTTGCCACCATCACCACTACTACTACCAGCAATGCAGGTAATACACCAGTATCTGCAGCGGTACCACCGGCTAGTCTGCAACAGGCATTACATCGACTGAACATTGCCAATCCTAGCATGACAGCGCCCTCCATGTCATCGCTTTACCGAACGTCATCCCTATCGACACTAGCTCCCGTGTCGCGTAAATCGTTGTCGACTCAGTCACATCAGCATCAACATGTGGCTTCACCCTTGTCACCAACATCGTCGACCACTTCACCTACCTCGACTACAACGCCATCTGTTGCCTCTCCTGGCAATAATAATGGTTCAGCCGGTTTCACTAGTAGAAGTCATTCCCTCGTAGAATCACCTACGGGATGTTGTGCTCCTATGGCCGCCGAGAATCAGAGTGAACGTCCCGGTGCCTCGGGTGAACGTGCCGGCATCGCATCCCCGGCGAACACCCCTTCAGCGCATGCGAACACTCTAGATGTAAGCTCATCCATCTCTATCTCACCGCCCTCGTCTATGATCACTAATCAATCGGACAATCCTCGACGTCATAGTAGCAATAGTAACATGTCGCTACATGGACACTCTCCATTGGGACGCATGGAAATCAGTACATCCGACAATGACGACAGTGATAACGACAATAGTAAGATGCATCATGATGGTTGCGATGATAATGACAAGTCGAGTAGACCCATATCCTCATCGTCGACGTTGTCATCGGTATCAATATCATCATCATCGTCATCATCGATGCTACAGCCTCCGATGCAAATGTCTAGTTCAACATTTACTCAATCCGCTACAACTGCTTTGAATCATCATCATCATCATCATAACAATACTACTAGTAATAGCAATGTTATGATTGATGCTAATCAGTTCAACGGATGGAATTTGCTTGTACAGAATTCTACACTATCGAAAGATTCAACAACACGCGATATGGCTGGTACCATACCACATGCAACCATGGTCACCGGTACACTTTTGTCCGATCCGTCCACAAACAATCGTTTTACAGTGAATCCCGCGCCTCCCGTTGTAGCTACGTCCAACATGAATGGTTACTATCATTAGTGATAGACTACTGTTTCATTTGGAGGGTAGTGAGAAAGAGAGTATATTATTATACTATATTATTACACCATATTATTATGCTATATCATATAGGATGAGGAAGACGACGAAGAGAAAGCAGTGCACGCGTGTAATACTCTTGTACTTGTACGTATGGTTGTCGTTGTCCATTCGCTATTAGAGAACAGCAACTGTGATGTTTTTTGTATAAGCGTATTACCAACTATCATTATTTCTAGTATTATTATCATATCGTTAAGGCTATGCGCGCATGTTCTTGTCGAGCGAGCCTTGAGTAAATAGATTTACGTCAAATATGTATACCTAAATATTAACATTAGTGTCAGATATATTCATTTAATTCAATTAACCATACATGTATTCATGTCTATAATTTATAATAATAAGCATTGAGACAAATAGTCTACATACACTTACAGTTTTCAATGCAAAGTAAATTGGAATAAAGATTAGAATGGTTATTCATTCAACACTTATATAATTCTTTATTATTGTTATTATAATTGTAAATAAATTAAATGATTCAACGGTAATAATGGTGTATATTAGTGTGTGGATTCATTGGTGGATTACATGAATCAAAATGAGAGAGGAATACGTTCCACTTCTTAGAACTCGTACCATTTACGATTCTTCTCGCGTTCAGCTATTTGTTTGGCTAGCTCCGCGAAATTAGCCGCACCTGCCGCCAATTCCTCCGTGTCGCCCTCGAGACGATGCAACGCTCCCACGTTCATTCAATTGATCGGCAGCCTCATTTAGAGCATTCTTCGTACTTTGATCCATCTTGTCTAGTTTCTCCATCTTTTCTCGTCTAATTTATTCTTTGTATCCGTACTACTACCAGTAGAAGATGATGTCGATGTATCGCGTGATCTCATTTTCGTAAAGGCATTGATCGAGATACGCTTTAATTTACCGCCAAATCCACGGGTGGAGAACCCACTTGCTTTGTGTGTTGTCGACGATGCCGCTTTCATCTCAGTATTTGTATCGTCATCCTCGTTATTAGCGGTAGTAGTGTTCGCTTCCTCCTCCAACAAGCCTTGTTCATTTTCCGGATTTGCAGGCAATTCTTTCTCAATAATCGGTGGAACACTAGTCGATACGGTCGTTGTATTAGTGTCAATATTCGCATTAGCAATGGGCTTCGACGTCTCATCCACGTTTGTCGATAACGCATCGGATGGCGTGGCGATAGCACTGTTCTCCTCTGTCGTCTCGGGTGTGCCTTGCCAACTAGTTGCAAATCGCATGATAGCATTGGCAGTAGTTTCGATTAGGCTTGGTGTACGTACAACGGATGCTTGCTTGGCATTTGCATCGGTTTCTACCTCTATGTCTTCATCATGGGCATTGGCATCTTCAGTAGATTTACGCTCCATTCCATGTTCCGTTGTGGCTAATACCGCATTCGGTTCGTGTGCAATGGTATTCGATTTGTTGTTTAATAATGCTTCTCTGTCATCCTCACTTGCAACATCCAGCATATTCTTTAATGAGGATCGACGTGGTGGTAATGGTGGTAATTCTTGATCCTCTGTTACTATCTCTTCCTTTTCTATTGCTGATGACGATGATGATGACGATGATGGTGCATCATTTGGCAGCGGTGTTTCCGTCTCCTCTGACGACTGTTCCTCTTTTGCTTCCTCTTTCTTCTCTTCCTTTATCACTACCGCTCCATCCGCTGTAACCTCTTCTAGTAATTTATTATAATCGACTGTATTGTTATTTGACACTTGTTCCACTTGCTGCGCAGTATCAGTGTCATTTGCTACTTCAGCGGGTGCATTCAGTTCTACTTGGTCCATTGTTGTATCGTCTACAGTTGTTACTTCCTCTACTGGTGGCACTAAAGTAGTTGCGTTCTCATGCTCTGACATGGTTAAACTATAAAGAAGATGACGGCAAGAAAAAAGAGCTAGCGATAACAGAGGGATTAAACAGAAACTAGAAAGTGGAACAAAGGAGGTTTCTTGATTTGGCTATTGGATTGGCATTGGACATTAATGCACTTTGTGTCTATTACACTAGCTGATATAAGTAGAATGGGTGCAATTATGCTATTGTTATTGCCATCATCGTGATATGGATTGATTAACATTCAGTCTATATTCCTATACACATGATGTTCAATACAATCATTTCAATAGAATATAACCAGTTATGTTAGTTGTAATAGGTGTACGCGTCATTGTGGACGGAGCATTGTGAAATAATAATAATAATTCAGACAATTGACAGAGCATGCGGTTACACGACATGACAGACATCCATCATTCATCTAATTGGTACAAATCTACTATGTACTCCTACAAGCAATGGACTGACCATTCAGTATACCAATATCCGCCATCATCATCTCGGCTATAATGAACACTTTTGACACTCGACTTGCCATCTTCATACTCGCTCTTCTACTCTATTCTCGTTCTAGTTTGTTTATCTGTCTATCTATTTCACTAGACCAGCATCAACATGAAGTTCTCTGCATTATCGCTATTGCCGTCGCCGTTGTCGCTGTCACCAGTCTGGTCGCCGTTGATGCTAGTCCCGTCCTGGATCGTCGTGCTCCTCAATTTGGAAACATGTTTAAGGGTCTTATTGTTTCCTTTTGGTGTGCTAGCATCAAGACGTCAAAAATACGATCTCTGTAACTAACTACTCAAGCATGGTACTAACTATAGTATGGCAATAATCCATAGTTTGTATAACAGCGTAAGTCATTATCAGTAGATATATAATACAATCAATCCAAGAATGGATTCGGTAACTACAACTACAAGTATATCTACAAGATCATTCAGCCTTTTATTAATCCATGGTCCTATTACATAGATATCAATCATTTATTGAATAAATGTATAATCATGCTATATGATAGGTGTCCAATACGCTGCTGAATTCTGCCTCCAACATCATTCAATAGAGTTGACGAATAGTCTCATTTATTAATGCTCTGCTTTCCCTTATCAAATATGCGAGCAAGACGTGTAAACATTAGTAATAATGACATTATCCATTTCATTTCATCCTACGGTGTAAATTAGTGATACTTGAATATTTATAACACTAATATATTTATTCGATCCAGGAACGATAATGATAATAATTGAACTATTCAATGACGATATTGTATACCATAGAAATAGTAACCCAGTACTTCGAAATACTTTCCATCGCGCATTCGTGTAATCCTACGCGAATTAGACAGTAATTGGTCCAACGCGTGCAAGTGCTGGATTGGTAGTGGTGGCGGTGATGGCGGTGATGGCGGATGCAGCATCGGGTTCCGGCACGTCCAGTAGCGGGTTCTTACGCTCACGCCCGTAGAGACATTGACGCTTGCCCACGAACATACCACCATACCAGCTGTGATTGGTCCAGCCTAGCTTAGTGCAGGACTGATTGGCACCGCAACGATTATCGTCGGATTTCTCGCAGCGTATCATCGTACGTTGCTTCGGGTTGGGCAGATAGATCACCTTACCATTGGTGGCGTGTCCAAACTCGCCATCACTCGTACGGATCCAAGGGGCGATATCGTCGGATGACACGGTACGCACGTAGCGTTCACGACCAATACGCTGAAGTGACCACTCGGCCATGTTCTCGCTCATGGAGATTGGCTCGCCATACGTGAACACGCCGGTCAATTTGGTGGCATTTCCCATGTTGGCTTGCAAGTATAAGGCGAACAAATGAGCTGCCACACCGCCCAATGAGTGTCCCGTAAGAACAACGCCATAATCGGGATTCGCCTCGGTAGCAGCGCGTAAATCCTTGATGGCATCGCTGAATTGTGGTATAATCACGGATTGTAAACCGGAGTAAATACGACTTGCCGAGGGTGTAGCGCCTAGACTGGCGTCGGGATCAACTTTACGCGAGTCTAAATCGGCCACCATGTCGGCGAGTGACGAGGTGCCACGAAATGACACGGTAATAGTGTGTTGCTCATCGGATTTTGCCACAAAGTAATGGTTGCCATGCTTGCTGTTCCAGCTTAGAATGTGCATGTCGGCCGTTAATAGACGTGTAGCATTGGGGCCAATGACGATATTTGACAGACTGCGCGCGTCTGCCTCGTCGCAGTAGGCGATACCGGCGTACATGCCGTAGCGATACATCAACTCCTCGGTGAATAAATCGCCACTCGCCTTTAGCTTCTTCGGTTCGAGAGCGGGTGGTTCAGAGACAAACTTGACGTATTCGGCCTCTTGATTATCCGGTGTTATTTCCACGGGCGTTTTCGTAAGCTTATTTAGACCGCTCTTCAACGTTGACGTGGCAATGTTAACACCACATCTTACTTTATTGAAGATATTAAGGAAATCAAGAGAAAGAGCATCCGCGGGTGTAGGATTGATTTGTACCACCAGTAATATGGCGAGTGGTGCCAAATGAACAAGTCGCATTATGTTCAAGAGAGGTGAGCACTCGCTATACTATTACTATTACTGATAATAACAAAAATAAAGATAATACGCGGTGATAGATGTATATAATAATTCGTAAATAAAAGAGAGAAAGAGAGAAAGAAAGAGAGAAAGAGAGAGAGAGAGAAAGAAAGAGATAACGTAAGCTATAAGGATGATAACACAGTTGCTAATATCAATGTATTGTTGCCACTGTGTAAATTGTCGCGTAGATAAATGGTACGACAATTGCTGACGAGGATGGTAGCGTAAACAAGCTCGTGTTAACGGTGATATGGATGAAGTGTATGTATGTATGAGTGTGTGTGGTTCAATGCGCGGACGCACTAAAATGCTAACAAAAACACTTTTGGACAGCGCTCGCCAGCGTGCACCGCACAAGAATCCTAGGGTATATTTGAAGAAGAAGAAGAGAAAGAGGAAAAAGGAAAGGAAACGAGCCTATAGAAGAGAAACACACAAGAGTGACGGTAACAACTACTGTAAACGAGACGACAAGTAGAAAACGAAAACGAGAAAAAAAAGCGTAGCCTTACTCGAATGGAAATGGAGGAGATATGCTCAATAGAGAAGACTGCCAAACTGGAGAGAATGAGCACATTCGCCTGTTGAATAAATATGCCACTTTAATGTAACGATAGCGAACTATTTCGGCGATACAAGGGGCAGGTAGTTCAAACATGGCAAGCTGAGTTTTGTGATCATTGTGTAGTTACTATTTATGGATATAGCGTGTGTGTGCTCTATCAAATGAAAATAAAAAAGCGTATAGTACACCATGTTGTAAGTAGAGAGGCTATCCCAGGCCATTGGATAATAGTAAATAACAATGTTTATTATGTTTGTTGTAATGGTTGTATACTATAATATATATAAATAGTACAATGGTATATACGTCAATTGTTTGTCAGTGAACAAGCTCGCTAGTTGTTACACGATGACGGGGCAATGCATGATGAGTGAGCGTCCATTGTTTCGTGGCAAGTCCGATGATAGAAGCATCTTTACCGTTCACGTTTGAAGTATGCAAAGAGGGAGCATCAGATGAATTCAAGTCTCCGCTCATGATAAGACAGAGCTGTTCTAGCACTCGTCCTTTTAATCGATCTAAAGAGGCCCAGTCTTTAGCACTAACGGTGAAGGTTAATTGCTTTGCCGTAGCCGTACAATCAGTCACCTGATCATGATGCCATAGAACAATTACATATAGGTATAACAACGAATGAGTAAGTAAGGCCTTTACATACGCGTGTGCTTGTATATCTTTTTGTCTCTTTGTCTCTTTGTCTCTTTCTTTTTTTTAGTTCTATGTTACTTACGGATACTTTTGCTATTCTTCCATCCCAGTCCAGCCCATTTGTTCGTTTACAGATATTCACGAGTTGTACGCGCCATTGCTGAACATCGGACTTGTAGTCAACCCACAATTGGACATCACCAGATACGCCATTTAGTGAACGCGCACGTGTTTCATACGAATTGCTTAGTATTACTTCGATAGGAATAATACGACGACAATCGTTGTCTTGCACTAGAACCACATAATCCCAGGCAATCTCCTCTAGATTAATGATAATAGTGAATGAATGAATAAATAAATAAATAAATCTTAGTTTCATCATGTTTTATAGTGGCATGGCAGTGATACCATTCATCTACATGTCATCGCCCCTTAATGAATCTCGCTCACTTACCAACTTTGCCGCAGAAACCCGCTATTACAAGTTCATCTCCAAGTGCAAATGGCTCATACGCCGATAATAGAATAACGTTCAGTAATGATCGCATAAATGGTTGTACGGTAACACCAACAAATGCGCCTATTAAACTGACACTAGCGTAGAGCCATGCACCAATCTGATCTGCCCCGGGCAATACCATAATAATACCAATACCGCAGAATATGCCGCATAACACTTCCCATGAACGCTTTAACAGCGTCAGTGTCGTTTTAATACGTGTTAACTCCTTGGGTGACAGCGGATGACCATTGCTTAAACGTTGATGATTTCGAATATACTCGTCGACTACACCTTTACTAAGATTCGACATGAGCCAGTAGGCTGATATGATAAGGAATACTCCGATAATACGACGTAATATCGTAAGTAGTTGCTGGTCAATATTAGGGAATACCAACGGTATAGTGATATAGATTGCCGTTAAGGGCATCAATGGTAATAGTGGCCATTTACTAAATAGACGATAAGTAGACAGTTAGTATACGCAAGCAACGTCATCTCCACAAGGAAATACCTATAAGCTACAAGAACGTCGTCCCATAGTGTTGTACTTTGTTCGGCAATCAATGTCAATACTAAATAAAGTATCAAATGAAGAATAAGTGCACCAATAATAGCGGCACATAGAATCGTTAAGCCTAAATACCATTCCATATTTACAGAAAAAGAGTGAGTGAAGAAGAGTAAGGGTAAGTGTAATGAGTTCAATATCCATTCATTCATTCATTCGAATTGCAATTAGGCGATATCTTGTCATAATTCTATCATGTGACACTCAATCATAAAAAAGTGACGCATGTACAGTTTACGCTCAATCCGATTTTTTCTTTTTTGATCTCGTCATTTGTTGGTTACTACTACTATAAAAAAACTACATAGACGTCATCAAGCAACCATGTCACGCCCACAAGATGAACGGAATCAAGAGGCTACCGTGTATGTAGGTAACCTCGACGATCGTTGTACCGATGCTCTGCTCTGGGAACTAATGCTTCAAGCAGGTCCTGTAGGTAAGTTAGCGTTGAATTCTGTATAATTACACGCTAGCTCATACGATGACGATCCTTCTAGTTAATGTACATTTACCAAAGGATCGTGTAACGCAACAACATCAAAACTACGGCTTTTGTGAATTCATGACAGAGGATGATGCTGATTACGCCATCAAGATCATGAATATGGTTAAGCTATATGGTAAACCAATTCGTGTTAATAAGGTAGACATTAGTTAGCTTATGATTATCGAGTATTCCTAACTTGTTCATTCATTCATCTATTTGTTTGTTATTTACAATTAGGCAGCAGCAGATAAGCGTGAATTGGAAATTGGTGCCAACTTGTTTATTGGTAATCTCGATCCGGATGTTGACGAGAAAATGCTACATGATACATTTAGTGCATTTGGCATGATTGTACAAACACCCAAGGTAAGATTATTGTTATTGCTATTGCTATTGTTGCTATTATAAAGGTACGAATAACCGCTCACTTCAAATAGGTGGGACGTGATCCTGATACAGGTATTAGTAAAGGTTACGGGTTCGTTAGTTTCGATAGTTTCGAGGCAGCAGATGCGGCCATTGAAGCGATGGACGGTCAATACTTGGCAAATAAGCCCATTTCTATTACGTATGCATTCAAGAAAGACGGTAAAGGAGAACGACATGGATCGGCAGCGGGTAAGTTAGCTAGGAAAAGCAAAGGAAAAAGAAAATGAGTAGAAGAATGCATAACTAACCAGCTGGCTGTTAGAACGATTATTGGCGGCTCAGGGCAAGAAGCAAGGTACTTCAGCGGGTAGTGCAACGAGACCCAATCAATTATTCGCCTCTGTACCTATGCCGGATGGTAGTGGTATGATGATGATGCAGAATCAACACGGTGGACGTCAGGGTATGCCACCGCAAATGATGAGCGGTGGTGGTGGTGGTGGTGTACCTTCATCGCATCCACCTCTACAGGCAGGAATGCATCCAAGTAGATATCCACCATCCTATGGTATGGGTGGAGATATGTCAGGTAAGAGAACAAAGATACTCTTTATTGAATGTGCATATTACTAATAATAATAATAATACTAATGGTTACGCCTTCATGTAAACAAAAACAATAGGAGCATCTATGGCACCAGGGTATAATATGAATTATCAACAACCGACTGCTGGTTATACGCCACCAATACCACCACCATCGCAGCAACAGCAACAGCATTAATTCTCATTCTAGCTATATTTCCGTTAGTCTTGTTGCAATGCTTGTTACTATCATTAATTATTGCATTGCATTATAATAATAAAAACAAATAAACTAAGAATACGATTAATAATGATGATATAATCAAACCCATTAGTAATATGCGTAGTTTAAATCGCTAATTTTTCATAAACAGAAAAGTTTCACCCAATACGTCGCACGCGTGTGATAAATAATCGAGCTGTTAAATCGAAACGACGATAAGTAAATCTAGATCGTTTGTTCCTAATATTATAGCTGATAGTGTGATATATATATATATATATTGTTTCTTTTTATTACTAACATCATGAGCGTAAGTAGTGTCTATTTGCAAGTTGATATATTTATTATTAATAATAATAATAATAACTACGCTAGACCAATACTGCTAATACACCACCCGAGCATCAGGAATCACCTCGACGCCGTGGCTCGTTCTTCAAGCGAATTGGAAAGGCATGGGTGAAGACTCATCATCCTGAACGATCGGGCAGCTCTGGATACAAGGTTGTCGACAAGGATGATCGCATTATTATGGAGAATGGCAATCTTTTAGTCAATTACGAGCAAAGAACGATACTAACCGAGTCACCACGCATATCAGATGAGTGCACGTATAAAAAGGGAAGCGGCTATTCCCTGTCCACCAGCAGTAAACGAGTCTCGTCATCATCATCATCATCATCATCAAGCGTAAATATACCTGCTGGAAATAGTGAACAAGCGACAAAAGGACAACGAGTAGTGTTGACGGCATCACCCACGGCATCACCCGAACTTATACAAAGAAAGAGCACTCCATCCAAACGATCCGCTACCGGTCCTTCACGCTTGTCGAATATGTATCAACCGGGAGAAGACAATAAAGGAAAGGGAGAAAATCGACAGAATAGATGATGCTGCTGATGATGATGATAATAAATTGCTGCTACTTTATCTATCGACAATTTATAGGAATATCATTTGTATCTCGTTAGTTATTGCTCATAATAAATATATGTACATTGATCAGGATATTGCAGATGAGAAAGCATGTTAACATTATTCCTATACAAATAGTAACGAGAGATCTGTTTTGTAATAATGCATTAATTGTGAACGGTAATAGCATAATGACAACATGACATGCGTTTACACCAGACTACGGGTTATAATTTTATGATATGAAATGGATGTGATAGTACGGATAGAGGAGAAAAGAGGAGACGGTCGAAGCTGTAGATATATAGATATATGTATATAAATGATTAAGGAATAGCATAGAGTAGAAATGAAGCTTGATTTGCACATCAAACTTGACAATTTACTCTTCGGAGGTCTTCTGCTCCTCTTCCTTTGCTTCTTCCGTTTGTTCAGCGGGTGCCGGTGTCTCGTCTACAATGTCCGAGGCTGTATCCTTGACCACTTCCTCGGCTGATGATGCAGTCTCTTGAGCCTCTTCGGTTGCCTCCTCCTTGTTTTCCGTGGTTTCGGCAGCTTCCTCGGTTGCTTCGGCGGTCGCCTCTTCAGCGGTGGATTTGTTATCCTCGGCTGTTTCCTCATCGGCTGTTGGTGCAACGCCAGCCATAAGGGCAGCTCCCGTTTCCTGCTTGCGACGACCATTTTGCGAGAGTTTCTCGCTACGACAAGCCTTACCGATCATTTCCTAATGGTACATCATGGTCAATTGAATATTGGTTAGTTCATTGAATACCAATGATGAATCATCCGCATATAGATGGTAACATGCGTTGTCATGACATGTCACGATACACAAATGCGAATGTGAAAGCAAAAAAGTGCTTACCTGGATGACACCACCCATTTTAATAAAACGACCCGATAAACGTTTCTTCATCGTGACAGCGTTTTTCTTGGCGGCAGCTGCCGCTTCTTCACCACCTTCGGCTACGGCGGCAACAGCTTCCTCGGTAGTCTCTTCCACCGTGGTTATCGTGATTTCGGTAGTCTCCTCAACCACCACTGGGATGTCTGCGCCAATGGTATCGGCGATATTGACAGTGGCATCGTTGAGTTCGGTGATGAGAGCTGGGGCTTCAGCGGTCTGTTCCATGGTGCTGATTGATAACGGTAATTACTAGATGTGAAAGTGTAGAGTGTAAACAGAAAGGTGATTAGGCGTCTAACGATTAGGCCTAGGACAATAGTAATAGTAATAATAAAAAGACTACGTGAAATGTGTCGAATAAACGGTAAAAGCAAATCAATGATAATGGTGGGTGTAATTCTCGTCCATGGCGCTATAAACGCGAAGCTTTTATGAAAGCCAAGTGCGATATCGCGACCGCGTGGTTAGAACACAAAAAAGAAAACGCGGAACATTTGCGTGAATTTGCGGACAGACCGCCAAGTGGATTGCCACCATCCGAATATGGTAGTCATCATCATCTAGGAATGAATATATCGAGCAACGATGGCTGCATGCTCCACTGGATGGTCAAGGATCATCCACTCCATTCCGCCGTTCATTATGCCTCATTTCACCTCGGAATAGGCGTCCACTACTATCATACTGTACGCGACATGGATGAAGCCATGCATCGCTAGTCCATATCTGGATTACCACCATTAGCAGTTCCCTTTATTATGCAGGCCACGCGGTTCGGTAGAAAGTGAACGCGGGAAGTAAATCACATTCGAGTTACCCCAAGAAGTGTGATATACGTGCGCGCGCGTGTATATGTATGTATGTATGTATATGTGTATGTATGTATGTACGTTCAAATGACCGTTTCTTTTCTGTCACATGGTAAATGTTCATTATTTTTGGCGTGTTTAGCATGCGGTTGCCACGCGAATCTAATCGTTCCTATCTGAATCAACTATGAGGAGGAGGCGTCTCTTCCACGCACTGCTTCCCCTAATCGTTATCGTTATGTATGTTGCACCATGCGATACCGGATATATTACTCCACGCTATCCATGGCCTTCATCGAATCTTCTATACATGTTGCTATGCGTGTCCAAAGCGCTACGAATCAAGGCGTGTGCTTTTTTTTCTTTTATGCATTGGTAAAGAGATGTATCAGTGAACAGGTAAAGTCAAGGTAGTAATGGTAATTCTAGATGAATCATCATCATTCAGCAAAGCGCTATTTATTACTCATTGTTAACTAAAAATATCACACAAGTTGTTCGAGACAAGAACGATATATACATACATACAGACAGACAGCATGAGTGGATGGAATCTCAAAACATTACGCCTAGAATGAAGGATATGACGATGGCAGCATGGTTTCTCCATTTCCATCACCACCATCCCTATTCAAGTTCGCGTTTTTTTATTTACTTATTACGGCGTCGTCCCCACAACTTCGTACCTTTCATGGAGCCGGGTGGCGTGTGATAAGTTTCCTCGGCGGTGCCACTCGTTCTTCCTTGATGGATAGAATCGATTGACTCCTCTTTAAGGGGTGTCAAGTTATCCTCGTTAGAAGTGGCACGTGTGTCCGCGGTCGAATGAAGATTCATATCAGGTCCCGCCATGGATGACGCGTTCGCACCTGCGGCCATGTCCCGCTCTGTGGCCGACATCATGTCTGGATGCTCAGTCATTTGCGGGTGATTACTCATGGCGGCAGCTCCAGCAGTAGCTCCAGCGGCTCCAGCTCCAGCTCCAGTTCCGGCGGTAACGCCAGGTGCATTACTAGCATAACCGCTTGCTTGTGGCCCTGCCAACCTCACTGGATTACCCGCTTTATCCCTGAGAGTGTCAATGCTGGCACGACGAGCACGAGCTTTGTCCACGAGATGTTGCTTGCCAAACATTTGACCGTAGTCTTCCTCAAAGTCGGCAATAGCCGCCTGACAAGTGCCCGACCATCTTTTGAACGTTGGCGATGTTCCGGTATGGCTGGCACCGGTAGCACTGGCGTCGTTAGTAACATTGCCAGTACTAGTTGACGATTTCCTTCTTAACCAAGGCATATTTAACAATAACTAGACGAGTGGTATTAGCAGTAGTATTAGCAGTAGTAGCAGTAGTAGTAGTAGTAATGATAGAAGAAATGGTTCATTACTTGTCAACGAACGGTATAATGTCACTTTTAAGGTATCACCAAGAAAAAAGTAAACGACCGAGTCATTTGTTGTTTGGTATGACTTTGAAACCAACGCATTTTGTCTTACAAACGCGAGGAAGGCGTAGCGCACCAGTCTATGAAACAAATGATCAAGCTCAGACATTCATGTAACGCGTCGTCATTTCACCATCATTATCGATAGAAACATCAAAGTACAACAAATTAATTAGTTGATTAGCCGGCTAAATACTAATCAAGTAACTGCAATATCGATGATTGTGGTTGGCATATTAGTTACGCAAATACGCTACTAATACACTATCGATTGATTTACTTGTAACAGCGTAATAATTATTTATTTATCGAGCGTTGATGCATCAAAGAAAGCATACTGTTATCACCATACGTATTTTGCCTACATTCGTCAAGCTTTTCGCCATTATTTTCTCATGGTGTTCCGCGTAGAATACAATTCTCATACTCTGCGGTTAGGCATCGGCTTAATTTAGCGAGTGAAACATTTTTAAGGACTCAAAAAAGATGCAGCAGCAGCAGCAGCAACAATATGCACTGGTGTCCTTGATGAAACAACGCCGCAGTGCATCATTCATCATCCACTGAATGATTGATGCGGTAAAATACCTTTCGAGAACAAGCAACACTCGAAGCTTACTCATTCATAGACTATTTGGTGAAAAAGTGTCCTTGAGTTTATCATGTACGAAGTCTACAAGCACTTGTTTTATACGTGTAACTGCAGCAAAAAAGACAGTCGTACTATATAAGAGTCATGACACATTAATAATAAAACCGTAACTAATTTTTCCAATTACAGCATCTCATCATCATCATCGTCATTGTTCTTGCTATTGTGTCTACTGTTCATCTGTTCATCTGCTCATTTGTTGCTGTTGTTTTTGGCATATTCGTATTGTAATAGATATCACTTTTATTTCGTGTAATATTTTTATCGCTGGTCGCAAAAAAATACATACTCGCCTATTGAAATTAGCGTGTCACATTGCATGATAATAATAGTAGTGATAGTAAGCAAGTATGGTTTCCAATATATCCAATAACTTTCAATTTACACGCGATCTTTGGAATCAAACTGTACTGTCGTCAATGCTCACCACGACAATCATCCTGGTGTTCTCGTCCAATCTGGCCAGTGCAGCCATGCGAGTATGGACGCGTCGACGCTTGACAAACTCCCTTCACGCATTACAAGCAGTGGTGGGTATGCTTATATTTTGCTTGCTACTCGTTCAGATTTACATTCCGAAAGAGTGCGATCTAATTATCGGCGTCTACATGATGGGCTCGTACGTTGGTACCGCCTGCCTTGATGGCGTCCTACTGCTCAAGGCGTACTACGCCAATCGATGCTGGCATCCCATACTGATTATTGGTGCCATTCTCGAGATGTTTCGTTTGATCGCATTCGCTTTTACCACCGCCACCAATGAGGTAGCTCTCTCGCCCTGGGGAACATGCATCACGACATCCATCGGGTCGGCCGCTTTATTCGTACGCGTTTGCGCCGATGTCATGTAAGCTTCCTATAGGTTATCATGTTAAACGAGTATACTTACGAAACTTGTTACTTACTCCTTCCTTCTCTCCTTCCCTCCCTTTTATTCTAGTCAGAACATCTTTCTATCCCTCTGCTTTATATTGCCAATTCTACGGCAGAGTAAACTTTGGATAGATGCTCGACGTGCAACTAGTCTGCAGCATCCCACAGACCGATCATTGTCGCTCAGTCCGAGGGCACAGCCGATTGCAGGCATTGCCTCTGTCGGTTATACAACGGGAAAGTCAACGGCAATAACAGCATTTATAGGCAATCAGCCCGTGCATCCCCATGCTAGTCAACGTCAAAACAGCGATACCCGACATAATGATAGAATGCTCGTTACCAATCGTTCCCGTTCTGACAATGTGGATGCCATACAATTGCACAATAATAATCATAGTCATAATGGCAGTGGCAGTAACGCAGGTTTATCATTATCAGTTGCAAATAGAATTAGCAATACGTATCATGATAGATACACGCAAACTAGCAATATTCAGCGTGTATCACAATTAGCCGATCGTGCGATTCAACCAGCTGCTACCTCGGAATATTCGACAAACGCGGCATATCCTCCCATTCGACAACATATCAATTCAACTCCTCAGCCAAATAAACTGGTGGACAATCAACCACAACGTATCTACGATCAACTGGTGCAGGATGGTGCATTTTACGCATTCTTCGTCAATGTCGCCAATTTATATTGCACCGCAGTAGTATACTGGACGTTATGGGGCGATCTATCCTCATTGGCATTCATCATTACTTGTAAGTACTGATAGCATTAGCAACACAATTCTAATCATTAACAATATACACGTATATGTATGTATGTATGTATGTATGTATAGGGCCACTTGGGTCTCACCTAATTCATATGCAATTGAATCGCGTGAAGCAACGAGAAAGTCATGCCTCGCAAAGACTGGCCGTGAACGTGCCTTGGCATCCACCTCGTTCCGTGGCAATACCAAGTGCACGTATCACTCCCATGATGACGAGCACGACCATCTACGATCATGACGATTATGCAAATAGCACTATTGTGTCGCAACCATTTACCGCACGCGAATGGACCAACGCTAACGATCAGTGTCGCTTCTCTTTATCATCGTCCATGTCATCACTATCAGTAACACCAGCACCAGCATCAGCAACAATGTTCTCCGCGGTGGAGTCGCCTACTTCAATTATTGCTTATCCATTGCCATCACTTAACTTGACATCCACCGGTATCTCGGTAGATGACTATACAAATGATAACAGTAACCACATTGACACGTCAATTACGATGGATAACAATTGCAAGTATAAAGCTCCATCAAACAACCATAGCATATCAAGCAGGAGTAGTAATAGGAATAATCGTAATACTCGTCGTACATCAATGCCGGGTATTAGGCACAAGCCAAGTTATAGCTTTCAAACTGACTCGTGCGTCGAGTTAAACGATAAAAAGTACAGCATTGTATACGTTGGTAACAGCGGTGCAACATCTTTGCGATTATCGAAATCGCTCAACCCCAACGCGATGAAACAACACGAAGCTTCTTCCATTATTACTACTACTGGTAGTCATACACCTGTCAAAATGATGTTTCCTTCGCTCTTCTCGACAGCGATAGGTCTTACCGTCAACGCAAGTAGGGAAACTTGTGATACGAATAATAGCTCGGAAACAAAGTATCAATATCGTGCCTCGTCGCCATCATGTATCTCGAACGACTCGCCAATCAACAATAACAGGCATGAATATCATTATAGGTTGGCGGAATACACAACAAAACGTTGCTCTTCCTCTTCATTTTAATAAACCATATGCAATAATACCATTAGGTTATGCTTTATTTTTATTTCTATCCTACTCAACATACTGTACCACACTATCTCTACTAGCAATAAAGAATACATCATTTGATGCGATTTACAAATGAATTTACAAGATTAGCCGTGGCAAGATAGTCCTGCAACTCACATTTATTTAATCCAAGTCGGTGTCATGTTATCTCTCTCTCTCTCTCTCTTCCGTTTAACGCACCACATTCAGATCCAATATGTTTATGCGTATCCGATCTATATTGATCCAATCAAAGCATGCCAACTGGCCTTTTTAGCAACATATTATCGCAAATTAGTGATGGTAGAAATGGAGCCACACCTCACCATCACCAAAAAGCTGCGTCCTTTTTTTTGCTTCCTTACCAGCTGTAGTGGTCGAGTGACCAAGCATTCTCCAGCCGACGTATTTCATTCCTTCAACGCTACCGTTCGATTGTCTCCTCCATATTACAGTCAGTCTCAGCTTGTCTATCGTCTATCAACAACCGATAGTTTATACTCGTCGTCGTCGTCGTCGTCCGTTATCATTACTACACTTGCACTGGTGGAAGAAGAAAAACATCTTGCTGCTACTTCTTTACCATGAATATCTTTCGTCTTGCGGCAGACCTTATGCATCTAGGGTCAATCTTGATCCTATTGCTAAAGATGTTCACCTCACGATCATGCGCCGGTCTCTCGTTTAAAACGCAGGCGATATACTTGATCGTGTTCATTACGCGTTATCTAGACTTATTCGTGCATTTCGTATCGCTTTACAACACGGTTATGAAGATATTCTTCATTGCTTCCGCGGCCTATATCGTATATATGATGCGCGTCACACTCAAGGATACCTACAACAAGCATTTGGATGCATTCCGTTGGGAGTTCCTACTAGGTGGTGCCGGTGTATTGGCCCTCGTTTTCACGCACAAGTATACGGTAATCGAGGTGAGTAAACGTGGAGGGAGCAGCGGGTGGTTGTCATTTGTCGTATAATCAACCGCGAACCTAGCGAACGACACAATACTGATTGACTAAGAGGCGATCGTGTGTGTGTCGTGTGTGTGCATGATAACAACCTATCACTATCATCATTGTAATACTTGCGAGATGACGTTACTTATATCATTCTTCTTGCATATGCATTACTCCTAGATATTGTGGACCTACTCCATCTTCCTTGAAATGGTGGCGATTCTACCGCAACTCTTGCAGCTCCAGCGTACAGGTGAAGCGGAAACCATTACGACGCACTATCTATTCGCCCTTGGAGCGTATCGTGCATTATATATTGTAAATTGGATTTATCGATATGAGACCGAGCATCATCTTGATGCCATCGCAACAATGGCCGGTGTGGTACAAACTGCTTTGTATTGCGACTTTTTCTACATCTACTTTACACGGTAAGCATACATGCATATACGCTAATGATGAATTAAATGCTAACGGGATAATATTACATCGTATTAATATTTAATCAATAGTGTGCTCAAGGGTAAACGATTCAAGCTACCCGTGTAAGAAGTAATAACAATAATAATTACAGATGCTATACCAGATATATTAAATAAGCGATAATTGCCACCTACTTGAAAACTAATATAGTTTTGATTTTCGTTAAAAGTGTAGCATGTATATGACGTATTACTATTATTATTACTGCTAATCGTGTCAAGTCTCTTGCTTTACAATTACACTATAATAGCTACATCGATTGTACGTAAATGATCTGCATCAAATAGAATGACGCCTTGACGTTCGCTAATGGAAACGGTAAAGCATTGCCTCTATTATTTTGAATAGACCACTAATATATATATAAACACATACATCGACACTTGGTAAACTTGTTTGATACCCCTCATTTCAGGATTTACATATCATACACATCCATAAATGTAATGCATCCTGTTCAAAACGAGACTAATAAATGGTCCAATCTTACTAGTCTCACACACACGCGACCATTTAGTGACAAGTGCACTATTGTAAATGTAAACATATCAACTATACTACTACACATCGTAATTGCTTATAAAGTTCATTATATGCTTATTCATATGCGTTATATTTGGAGTATAACAATGCCTACTGTTGATTGTGATCTATCACGGAGACATTGGCCCCTTGGTCACATATGTAACATTTCGTTACTTTGAAAGAGAGCATGCAATGTTTCAGCACAGGTAATGCCAAATTTAGCCACGGATATCATACAGTTTTCGTACATTCAAGTCCACTACTAGGCATGACATCTGCAACCGCAGAATGAACAGCTTAAAACTGGGCCATGAATGTTTACATGGACGCCGACCATTTTTCTATTCGTTTTACTTTTTCCTTAATTGCATTATTTAATCGCTAAGCGACTCATTAATATCGTTTACCATCTAATTTCTGCATCTAACTTGTGTAGCAGCAGCATTACCAATATCATCACCAACATTATCGTAAACATCAATATTATCAACAGCATCATATCATCATTGGTACTGGTAGTATCCTCATTTTCAGTATGACTTGGATTAAAAGAATCGTGTGTATTGTCGCTATTTTTGCCACGGTCGTTCATGGTGGAAAGTATTTTCATCCACCTGAACCGGTAAATGACCTACTATCCACCGATGATAATGGTAACATTAATTCGGACTTTCTACCATGCTCCTACATCATACAATTCTCGGCTGAGCCGGGAACGAAAGAGGCGCAAGAACAACGTGATGAATTCTTACTCGAGGCGAGAAAAGTCAGCGAGTTCACCGTGCAATACACGTATGACATCGCTATGAATGGAATGTCCATTAGAGTGCGCAAGAATTGCGAGCAGATTCAAGAGCTTGCATCAATGTCGATCGTGAAGAATATCTGGCCAACAGTAAGTGCTGCTATATACATCAATCAATGAATAAACCATAAATTATAAATTAACGACAACCTACTCGACTTATAGGCATTGACGAAAGGAACCTCGATTACACTGCATAGTAACACGCACACAGAGGCAAATGACGATACGAGCCATTCGTCCATCCGCGCCTTGTACGTCGGAAGAAGAGCAAGAGCAAGAGCAAGAGCAAGCCCAAACCCAAGCCCAAGCGTATATTCGGCAATGGCGGTATGCTTAAAGGACAGAGGCCGCAAACCTATACGGTAGGCTCGAAAGGCAAGGGGGTCAGAGTTGGCATCATTGATACTGGTGTGGATTTCACGCATCCGTACTGGGCGGCTGCTTCGGTGGCGATTGCAAAATTGGTTGGGGCTACGATTTCGTCGGCGACAAGTTCGACGGATTCCGCGCCGCAGAACCGAAGGATGAGCCGATGGACGCGTGCAACGGTCATGGCACACATATCGCCGGTATTATCGCGGGAGAATCGTCCAATTTTACGGACTCGTACCTGAAGCACGACTTGGCGTATATCGTATCATGGGTTGCAAGAGTGTGGCGAACTCGGAGGTATTCCTTGCAGCCATGGAACGAGCGGCACAGCACGACATGCAAGTAATCAATCTCTCATTGGGATTCAAGAATCATTGGCCCAACTCTCCGGAGGCGAGTATTGCACAGAAATTGTTCGAGCGTGGCGTCATCGTCGTTGCATCGGCCGGCAATGACGGAAAGAGCGGACTATTTAACATTAACTCGCCGGCCATAGCACCCGGTGTTATCGCTGTGGCTGCAGTCGATTCGCAAGTGTTATGGGCGAACACGTTTAGACTTTCCAATGATAAGGACCAAATTGAGTATGGTTAGTTAGTTAGTTAGTTAATTGTGCATAACTCTAGTGGACTAACGATTTACCGTTATTTGAATTATAGCATATTCATCGGGAACTCGTGTAGCATCACGATGCCGATAAATGGACACTTATCGATCCGACGAGGAAGGATCCTAGTATTATAACTGGTTGCACGCCATTCTCGGGTAATTTCCGTAATGCGTTCATTCTTCTATTCCGCGGTGGATGTGACTTCTCAGTGAAGGTACGTGTCAACTAATATAATTGGTGTATAGAAAAAGAAGGAAGCTAATGTGTTATTCTTTTATTTAGGTTAATAACGCACAAGCTGCGGGTGCATCCGGTGTCATTATTCATGACACGTTCGGTTCATTGGATGATGCTGCGCCAAAAATATGACATTTAGCTTGCCAATGATCATGGTCGCCGTTGATACTGGTGACCAACTGCGAGAGTATTTACAAGACTCAAGTGTGCCTACCATCGTGTGGCGCAAGGAAAGGCGACGTCTTAGCAATAGCAATTCGGACTCGCCATCCGAAACATCGTCCTGGGGTCCATCAATAGATCCAACTCGGATTAAGCCGGAGATATCGGCCACCGGTGGCTTTATCTACAGCACTTACCCGACGAAGCTCGGTGGATGGACAACGTTAAGCGGCACGAGTATGGCTGCACCGCACATTAGTGGACTTGCTGCCGGAATGGTCGCGTCATCATTTGCGACAATGGAACGAAAAGACATTTCACGCGCATTTCGTGATGCAATCCTGCAGACGGGCACATTAGTGAAGACGCCCGGTTGGATGGATGACGTTATCGCGGATGGCACGGTGTACTCGGTGGCAAGCAGGGCGCCGGTCGACTACGACCCAAAGACCCGAACTACGCCAATTACAACGATGTCCGAGTTATTGAACCATTTAGGGCATTGCCACCCACCAATGACGAGAATCGAGTCTATAAGCTTAAACTCGGCATTGAATTTAACAACGCATCGGGTAAGGTAACGCTGAAGCATCTCCCCGCCATGACTGTAGACAATTGGAACAATAAGGTCATAACGAATACGGTCCGTTTCGGTGAGCAATATGCCACTGTTGAATTATCCGAGACCAAATTTCCATCGGTATGGTAAGAGGGCTCTTGAGTCGGCGGTGACGAAAGAAATCGATATTACCATTACACCACCGAAGGGATTGGATCCAAAACAATTCTACATCTACAGTGGCTATATACAAATTACCATTGATGACAATTTGCATCATCGTCACATCTCTCGTCAATTCATCTATCAGTCGTACTTTGGTACAAACGATGCGATCCCGTTATTCAGCGCGATGACACGTATCCGATGGTCATTCAGATTGACGCCAACAGGAAGACTCGCCCGCAAATCACGTCGAGCCCAGTAATTACGAGTGGACAAGGCGTGCAGTTTGGATTCCGTTTCCTTTACCCTACGCTCGACTATTAGGACAGATATTGGACGGGAAAACCGACAAAGTACTCGGTTACATACCGAATCTGAACGCCTTCCGACTGGACAAGAGTGTTCCCGGCGGTGTAGGCACCGATAGTATCGTGTGGAATGGTAATATCCAGCGGGATGCCACTTTCCTAAATATTACCGGACCAGTAACTCCATTGCCACTTGGAAGATATCGTGTTCGATTCTTCTTTTGCAAAATGTTCGGCAACCCAACCATCGAGTCGGAATACGAGACGTGGACGTCACCGGTCATCACGGTAATCAAGTCGAATCACATTGTACTCGATCGATATGGTACGGATCTGGTGGTCGGTAAGCCTGATAGCAATATAGCGACTATCATGTAGCGACATTCGAAGGCACCTTTAGTCAATAAAACTGACTGTATTTACTTCTTACGAATTGATCAAGTAAATGGTCAATTGTACGTTTTATTGACAAAAACGACAAAACAAAACAAAGCATCATTCATGGTCAGGAGGAAATAATATTATGGCGTATACTGTCTCATTAGCCATTGCCGTGGTTGTCAAGCAATGTAGACTAACTATCATCTTGAATTACATTTATTAACAAAAATCAATCGGTTGTTATTGTAAACACTAGTGCATGCAAATGATTCTCACATCATCATAATTGATTATAGAATAAGATTAGATGACGTTCCTATATCAACCACCTCGACCACTCCATCATCATCATCATCATCATCATCTTAATATACTGCTACTGGGCATGGTTTATATTCTATATGTATGCTCACAAGAAGTGATTCATACGTGAACAAACAAATCCGCGTGATCTCTTTCATCCCATTGTTATCATTACTCTAAGACCAAGCCCAGCTGATAGTTTATTTCCTCGAGTAATTATTATACATATTATTCGTTCATTCATTTTATTTTCTCAATTAAACTAGCTACTCAGTATGCTTTTTATAAAGCAAGTTGAAAAAGGCATCATTATAAAACATTTGAATTTCCCGTATTCCATTGGTTATCTTTGCACTTTATAATAAGGTAAATGATAATATTACTTTTTATGCTATGCATTTGTTGCATCGTTGTACGCGTATACACATACTAGATTGCTGTTAAATCTTTTCCTTTTCTTTTCATGCTCATAATTATTTTTATTTATTTATTGAATACACTAGTCTTCCTTATTCATTGACGATGGATAAAAGTAAACTATCCATCATTAACGAGTAGCATGTGCTTCTTTCTTTGTTAGCAAGTGTACTGCATGCCACCATGTCAGCTGAGTGACACGACACTTATCTGCTTGCTTGCTTGTTTATTTACTCGCTTTGTTGACTCCAACTCGACTATCGCGTCATAGTCATCGAGGGTCAACAAGCCTTCTCCAGCGTAATGATGCCATCCTTAATGCACTGCCCGGATTATTGTCGCCCCTTTTTTCTTACACTATCCGTAGACGATCCATGTTGATTGTTGCCCACATATATTTTGTATACTATCCGTATCAATACTTTACTTATTAGTATAGTATAGTATATATTTGTACACATTAATAATGCATCAACTATAAGCACCCTTTGCTCGCTTTCATCCATTTGCTTACTTATTTGTCCGTCTTGGCATATGACAATCACCTTTAACTGAATCTATTGTCGTTACAATATCGACTGTATTCCATTGCTTGCAGTATCATTTGGTTCCACGGCATATACATCAAAAGGTCATCAGGTGTAAGTTCAATGTCCGGCTGATCCTTTTCTATTTCCGTACTAAATCCTATAAGCATTGCTGCTATCCACGTGACATGTCGTCTACATGATGATCACCGTAGATGAACATAGCTGCAAGGATACCCGCGTATTCTATTGATAGTATACTTACTTGACATCATAAGTAGTAGAGTGACCACTGTAATAATCTGTATCATTATATTCATACTATTGCTATTGCAACTGTTGTTGATGTGATTGCATTCGGATAATGTTTAAGGATTGTTTTGATATGGATCATCCACGTACACACGCATGCACACACACATATACACATACACACACATGCACGTAGTAATTACCACCACCACTCCTATTATGATTGTGTTATTGCGAACCGCCTTTGTCCTCTTCTTTATTCAACTCTATTTTTATAGAAAGTGAGCCGCGTTCGTTTAATCTCCGTTCATTGAACTGATTCCCATTCATATACACCGTGTGTACTTGTTAGTCGTGCATATACATCGGATATTATTGGTGGTTATCGTTCTTACTACTACTACTACTACTGCTTCTATAACTACTACTACTACTACTGTCGTGTCCTATTCTTCATTCGTACGCTCTTACTGCATATTCACGCTTATATTCTTGTTTAACTGCGTTATTGTTACTCCGCCGACGTTATTCTTTCCACTTTCCTCCTTGTTTCTCCTTTTATCATCACTGCAACTACTACAGTGGTTAATTCTTGTTATTAGGGTCTTGTTTATAATTAGGTCTTGATCATCTTACAATAGGCATACATCTACTACTACTACTACTACTACTACTGTTGTAGAGGTGAGGAAGGTAAGCTGCAATATTCACTTGTAGTTAGTATCTTGGCGTACACTATTATTGCTTGCAGTGTAACGTCATACGTCTTACTGTCTGCCTGCTTCTTGTTCCGATAACTACAAGGTAGTTACGATAATAGCCTCACATATACACATACACACATACGCATATACGCATACACGCATACATACGTGCACAGATACATATACTTTCTAATGGCTTTTGATGAAATGTACTCCAATAATGAATGATTATTTATAAGCGAGCATTTGTTTATCTAATATATATATACACTTGCTTGCTAATGGTATGCCTACCTACACTTCATCGTTCACTCTATTCTCCTCTCCTTCCCCTCTCTCTCTTCCCCTCATCTATGTGGTGTTTGTCTTTTTGATAGGTTTACACTCCACGTGTTACACACACCAATAGGCACCACTCGTGCCCACATGTTCCACCGCACAACCCCTCGCGATTGTTATTGTAAATGTGGTTTGTTACAGCTGCTAATACTGTGATGTTTACAGCGTTGCCGTACATTTGCCATACTAGTTTCGTGCATTGATGCATGTACAAATGGGTATCAGACAGGCGAGCTGTACGCAATATGCGCGGGTATAAGCACCTATCAGAGGTCTACTAGCATTGTGGCTTCCTGTATATTGGCTATGCAGAGTTGACAATAAGAGAAATGCGGAAGTGCCACTCCTTGTCCTCAAATGAAGTATGATTAAAATACAAAACAGTAATGATGTTGTTATTGATGATGATGATGTTAATATATAATGCGGTTATATTTACCTTGAAATCATCATTATTACAACACCGTATTATTGTTATTACACTATAGAAGTTCGCACTGACGACGCCTCTTACCACCACCACCACCTCTTCTTACCTCTTCTTCCCGCTTACTTATTTACTCGCGCGTTGACCTTCTCCACACTTATCGGTTCCTCATTCCTAAAACTCCTCCTCTCCTCTCCCCTATTTCCTATATTCTACTATTGTTACATCAGTTTACATTCAACGCAACCTCACCTTTTCCAACTAACTTTTGTTTTTATCGCGCAGTTGCGTACATATTTGCATGTGTGTTTCGCATAATCTCGCTACAGTCTGGCTTGTATCGTATCGTATCGTATCGTACCGTATCGTTCATTTCCGTCTTGTCTTCTCGTCTTCGTGTGGATACGCTATTTTCCGATAAAACTAGTCGCTTTCACTGTTGGATATTCGGTTGCTTGCTTGCTTCCTTTCCTTAAACGGCAGTACGCTTCAACTTTACTCGTTCGCAGTAACAACAATTCATGCTTACCATACTCGTGCGTATGTGTGTATGCTGATTTGTTACTGTTTCTCGCTCTCTAACGCTTATTCTATCGCTTTCTCGTGTTCTTCTTACATTGCGACACTATTCTTTTACAAGTGCATGTCTCTACACTGTTTCACGTTCCTTTCTTTTTTTGCGTAGTAGTGTGATATTTTTACGGAATTTCTTCGAAGCGCTATTTCATTAACGTCAACTTTGCTCTTCCATTGTGAACCGCGCTTCTCTTTTCTTTGTCTTGGCACACTCACCACGCATCCACATACACATACACATACACATTCATATCCACATATATATATATATTTACCTATATCTATATTTCTTTAGGGTTATATTACAGTATAACGGCGCATGCCTGATACACCCATCACGACCACCAACTACGCCAGTCACTGCCGTCTATCTTTTATAGATTATCAAAACGAAATAGTCAGGCGTAAATCCAGTCATGGCATCTAGTGGCATTCGTCCACGTTCCATTGTACGACCTGGCACCGATTACGAGCAACCAAAGGTGTTTGGACGTCCGCGTCCTCCAACGGGTGGTAGCAAGAATGGTAGTGGTATTGCTAGTGCGGCTGCCTCTAACGCATCTAGTACTGGTAGTAGTACGGAGATTGGGTCACGGATTAAACGAACATTTGGTTTGAACAAATCAGCAACTATGCCTACAAAATCATTTCCTCTCTTCTTCCGCTTCCTCTCGTACATCCATTCCAGAAAAGACGAAAGCAAAAACTGTTATCGAACCGAAACGACTAGTTCGTCCTAGTCCCATTTCTCCACGGCAACGGTCGAACCACTGGATACGGAACAATTACAGGAGTTGACCTCGCGAGTGTCTAGGTTTGGTCGTCCACCACCAATTGGACAGAAATCGGGACTACGTACAGCAGACTCTCCAATAGCATCGCCATCACCATCATCACATCGACGAACTCAGTCCATGGCCGATAATGGTCCTACCTCGGCACCGGTCTTTCGGGTAAAGAGTTGAAAAATGGTCGATTTGGCTGGGGACCTAAACAACCATCTCCACCGACATCCGCCAACAGTAAGAAGGCGTCTGTGCCCGCGAAAAACATGGTCGATACTATTGACACGGATGACGAGTTTGATGTCGATCGCTTAGTGGATGATCTGCGCCAGAAAACAAATCCTACTAGCAAGCCTGCAACTGCTGCTACCACTCCTGCTGTTACTGCTAGTAGTAGTAGTAGTAGTCCTACAGCCGGTAGTCCTACCACTGCGAGAGAAGTATCACGTCATCGACGCCATCATTCGGTTATGGGATCAGCGTCAATTGCAGGTGATGTTCGTGCTGGATGGTCTGCTGCAGCGTCGGCTGCATTAGAACGTGCTCGTTTACGAGCGGCAGGTGCCACCCTCACGGATCAGAAATCAACTATAAAATCACCGCTACTTCAGCGTAATGGTTCTCGGTCAGCATCCGGTTCTTTTGAGGAATATCGTGCTTCACGATCAGCCACACCAGCCAGTACACCACCAAGTCGACAAAGCAACACTCCATTACAACAACAACAACGACAACAACAACAAAAAGATCAACTAGTACGTAGCTTACAACGAAGAGCCAATAGCGACGATTCTGTACCTACATTGTCTTCCGGTGCAAGTAACAACGAGCCATCGCCATCGGCTACCACAGCTGTTGAAAGTCTACCATCATCTACGGATAGTTTATCTCGTCCATCTGTTGATTCTAGTTCTGCTTCATTAACTGAAGAATCTAAAGCGACAACAGCTGGGATAGCCACTTCAGCTATGCGTTCCTCGTTGATCATTAATGGACAGGATATTTCGAGTGGTAACCCAGATCGATTGATTAATGTGGGACAACAAAACACGTATCAATCGTTAATCGGTGCCATTAAGGAGCAGCAAACGCCACCACTACAACCGGCGAAACTCGTTAGCAGCGATGTTTTATCGGATACAGTATCTGAGCGTAGTAATGATACAATACGTGCGATTGGCTTGCTAGGGCTAGAGCTCGCGGTGGAAGCACAGTTGACCCGGAACAAATGGCAGCGGCCGCGGAACAACAACATAGACGTCGTTCCTCCTTACTGGACGAGAAATACTTTTCCGCGGATGACATTCGAACGGCAAGTGCCACGGGAAGAAGAAGAAGAAGAAGAGACGAATACGGGAGGCAGCGAAACTATTAGGCAACCACTTAAAAACAAAATTATTTCCAATTTACTACCAGGCTCATCGTCGGCTTCCTCGGCGGCCTCATCATCATCATCACTGGTGGCGTCAGCAACACACGCGATAACGGCTTGTCCAATGCTCGCATGATGCGTAAAGTATCATCTAGTTCAATGACATCGAGCACACTAGCTAACGCGACCATTATCGAAGAAGAACACATTGACCACGGATCAAATGCACTATCCAATAGCGGCAATATGTAGCATTGAGTCGAAGCACTTCGCTACGTCATGAACGACCATCTCGCACTAATTCCATTCATATCTCGTCTAGTTCTGCGCGTACATCATTCGAGCAGCAACGTCCATTAAACAACTCGATTGACGATGTTGTCCAGGCAGCGTTAAATGAAACGGAATACGATACTACAGGACAGGCATCATCATCATCGTCGCCATCATCCTCGATGCCATCTACTCTTTCTTTCCTAGATGGTCATCGTCGTATTCGTCGCCTATCTTTGCATCAATCATCACACTCGGCATCGGCAATATCACGTTTCCGTCGATCTGATCCCGATCATATGACATCGTCTCTTCCAGGCCTAGCTCGTACATCGGCTAATGCAATGCAAATTCACCCATTGCACAACGATCTACACTGCCCGCTCAATGGACCGGAAACAATCGTGGCAATAATGAATTGGCATCCACTACCACGAGGACATTAATGAGCGATGATACTGATCGTAACGACGCAGTGGATCAGATCTACAAGCAATTGATGTCGACAATGATAATCACGACAACAACAGCAACAACAATGACAACGACTATGATGATGACGGCGATGAGAATGACCACTCAGACGTAAACGCGCAGTTCGTGGTGCACTCCGTACATTAAATGGCAAGATAGCCGATGACAGTAGTACGGATGCGGATAGTCCACGCTTATCGATTCGTACTTCGATTGATGAGGGATTACGTACTCCACGCGGTGTTATACCACGATCAATGATAGGCTCGACCGAGGAACGATCGGTACACGCTCGTAGTATGTCAGACTTTCCTGACTCGGTGCTTGCCGGCGACTACGCAGCAGTTCGAGAATTGATGGAGACACGCGCAGGAGCATCGACCGCCGATGGTTATGCACATAGCGTGTCAGGTAATGGTGGCGGTATGTCGGCTACAATACGTGGTCGTTCCTCGGTTTCCTCTGTTACAACACCGATTAGCGCAACATCACCCTATCGAATGCATAAGATGGAGCGAACGGGATCATTAACATCGGCCAGTTCCATTGAACGTTTCAATAATATGAATCTAGTAACTGACGAGGGCTCCACCATCGGGACACGTCTTCAACGTTCAACTAGTCGACGTTCCCGTAACAATAACGACGATGGTAGTGATCATAGCTCATCGGCGGGACGTGGATCATTACTGGCAGCATCGCGTCAAAGCAATTATGCTTCCATTGAATCCAACGATGTGGATGGTGTATGTACACGATCACAGAAACTACTAATACGTGCACAACAAGAATTCTGTATGGCACGCCAAGCATCCAATCTACTTAATAGTCAACAAGGTAATAATAGCAACAATAGCTAGTTAAGCTAATTGACTAATGCATTCTTGATGCACAACATTATTCATTAGATACGAATTTACCAGCAGGATTTGCCGTATCACCCCGTCTTGGTCCTGTTGTCCCCTCGATACATGATGCAACACAGCAATACTTGAATCCACATAGTGCTAATGGTCGATCGGCCGGCGGTCCAAGTGTCGAGTCGAGACTTGATGAAGTCGTGGAGAGCTCAGTCCGACTCGATCGTATTCTACGACAAGTTAGCGCCGATCTCCGCAAAGGTCGTACAACCGAAGCAAGTCAAGCAGTGTTGGAATTGTGGCGTGACAGTGAACAAGTGGTTCGTGGCTTAACCGACGTACTATTAGGCTTGTCGGCCGGTGTTCCAAGAAGTCGCTCCCCAGTTATTGCGCCCACTAATGATAGTCCGCGAGGAACACCCACTCGTGCCTATAGAACATCAGCATCAGCATCGACATCAGCAGGTATGACAGGACGTATATCGGCCAATGGTCGTAGTATTCCTACACCATTACAGTTGCCAACGCCGGTAGCAGATCATGAATCGCATTGATCAATGATGAAGGCTTAGCGCAATTGCAGCAATATCGAGCGGATAGTGCAGCAGCATCAGCCACGGTCGACATTAGTAATCCGCCGAAATCCGCCGCTGCTATTGCTAGTAGTGGTTCTATTCGTCGACAACGTGCACTTAGTCAGTTGATTAGTCCCGCTGCACGTACAGGCGCATTCTTTGCTGCATCCACACCTAGTACTGCCACATCTAATGGTTTACTACACCAATAACAGCAACATCATCATCAGCGGCAGCAGCAGCAGCAGCAGTTACTCATCAATCAATAGCATCCATGAAGAATCTAACACGTCATACACGCGCACGTACCATTACAAGTGCTATTACAAGTGATAATATCAATGGTAATGGTTATGGCTATGATGACAATTATCATCCTAATGGATTAGGATCTGCTCGTACACTACCAACATTGTCTAAATATGACGATACAACAGCATGGCGATCATCATCCAGCTATCACAACAACAACAGCAGCAACAGCAGCAATCAGTATACTACAACGAAATCGACAACAGGCATAGATAGTATTCAGTCACCATCACTTAATGGTCGTCGTTTCTAATTTGTTTGTTTGCTTACTTGTTTGCTTGTTTGCTTACTTGTTGTGTACTCTTTATTGTGACAGTTAGGTTTATTAGCAGTATTCTGCCATTTTCTTCCATTCCTTCTACTTCTACTTCTAGTGCTACCTTTTTTTTGTATCTACGTGTGCAATATATCTTTAGACTGCTACGCCATCTTTCTCTACCATTTGTCTTTTGTTTCTTTATTCTTGACTGCTGATGATGATATTGATGATGATTGATGATGATTCTACTTGTTTCATTACAACATTTTATTTGTGTCTTTACGTTCATACATACATATATTCATATATTATTGGTGAACGATAGTGCGATATCATTGTAATCATTCATCATATCCATCAGTTTATATGCAAATTATATTAAATTGCTTATTAAAACACATATTGCTTTATTATTGTTACTACTACTACTGTTACTATTACTGTTGTTCTGTAATAACCACGCTCATCATATAATGGTAATGACATGATATTGATCATGAATATAAAAGAAAGATTAACCGAGCATAGAAGCACCAGTGTATGATGGTGCCATATGAGCGGGTAGTTGATCGGGTAGCGTACCACCTTGTTGCGCTACCTTAACGTAATGCTTAGCCACGACGTACTGCGCCGAATCAAGACAACCATCAGCATCCCAGTCGGCGAGTCTCCAGATGTGAGCGAGTATCTCTTGCGGGAGTTGTGTTTCCTCGAGGATTGGCCTAGCATCAGCACCGCTTAGCTTACCACGAGGACAGACACGTTGGAATTCGAGTAGATACGCTTGCCGTTCACTTGGTGTAATTTGCGCTGACGGCGAGGGTGGTGTCAATGTCTAGATGCACTACCACCACTGCTAAACGGATTACTCGCCTCCATCTGACTGTGAGATGGACCTCCTCCTTGAATGTATCTGATAATAAACGAATGTAAACACGAGCAATACAAATAGATTATGAATCACTAATATACTCACCATGCGGGAAATTGCTCATAATACGCGGGAAATCCACCGATAATGCCTGATATCGTGTTGCATAAAGATCAAGTGATCAATGATAGCACACAAATAGTTAGCATTATACGACGACACTCTTCTAACCATCATCTATTATACATATTTCTTACCGTTTCAAGAGATGATATCAGTTTCGGTCTAGTGAGTTGAACTTGTTAAACTTGTAGCCTTGCAAACATTTACGGAATACATCGGGATTCGGGAAATCACCGGGGGATAGTTTGTATTTACGTTGTAGTTCCTCGAATACACCGCCGATATTCTTCTCCAACTCGGCCTGTTTCGAATTCTTACCGAACATGGCGGGCATTTCTTTCTTTAAATGACCAATAATATAGGCATGAACCTGAACAATATATATATCTAATCAGTATCATGACATCGATGGAAATATCGACATTACTGCGTACCTTTGCATTACGCGAACGTTTAACCAGTTCATTAACCCGACGTACAGCCGCATTACGTGGTAGCATTTCAAGATCTTTCATTAGATCACGCTGTTCAGCATCGATAATCTCACGACAATCCTCGTAGCGATTATGCGGTGGATCGGACCAGAATGATCCCAGGTAGACACGCATCACTTCGGGTGAATTAACGACTTTACCAAGTGACCACATAAGAGCACCGTATCTAAATAGGATTACCATTATTATTATTATTATTATTAGTACTGTATACACTGTGCAACGATTAAACTACAACACTTGCACACGTAATAATTGCTGGCCGGGTACTTGATCGGACTTGTTAAGAATAACACGAATCTTGTCCTCGTGTCCTCGTAATGCTTGGATGGCCATCTTGAACTCGTCGGATATGTCGAGTTTATTGCCATCGAATAGCATAAGAATAAGATCGGAGCGTTCGGCGAACCATGAAGTGACCTGCGAGAAATCGTAACCACGCGATGCCAATCGTTGTTTATCGCCCGATAGAATACCGGGAGTGTCGATAATGGTGAATTGACGCAGTAGCGGATGGTTCATTTGCGATACTTGGAAACGCGACAACAACGTCGTGCCAAATCGTTGTAAGCCACCGAATGGTAAATCGGCGGATACAGCTGCCGCATTACCGGGAATCACACGTTCCTCGGGTCCATCCATGATGGCGACAAATCGATCGGTGGTTGGCTCAACACCAATATGGGCACCCGGGTATTCTCGACCCAATAAATACTGGATGAATGTCGTTTTACCTACGGAGTACTGACCAAGTAGCAATACCATGGGTTTCGCCTCGACATCCTTTTGTGAGAGTGGAGCCGAATGAAATCCTTCGAAATGATAGTTCACCTCGAGTGGACGAATCTTCTTGCGATAAACGCCGTATAACTCGGATAGTAGCGTGTTATACCGTTCATCCATGCTAATATCGGCGGTACGACCATGACTCGACGACTGCGTTTGGTTTGTATTTGACCTCATACTGCCCGTAAATAGATTACGTTTTATTCTTTCTGTCATAGCACGGTAATACGATGGTAATATAATAGCAATGAATGTTGTTGTTGTTAGTAGTAATATAGAAAGCAATCAAGGCAGTACTAATTAGTATTCAGTAATGCACGAATAGAAAAAAGAAAGAGAATAGCAGGAGTAATAGTAGTAGTAGTAATAGTAGTAGTAGGTTGATTTTAGAAGACATGAGTGACTATTCTTATGGTCTAGTTGCCATTCGAATTGGATGATACTCGTGATAAAGATGCATTATGACACGTGGAGACATGCCTTGTTTTTTCCTCTGCTTCTTCTGCTGCTATTACCACCACTACTACAATGGTGCTCACTATCAATGTCGTGTTAAACTTACCACGCTTAATGTGCACGCGTTTAATGTGGACAGATATAGTTGATACAATGGAAGAGGTGTAATAGCGTGAACAATAAAGAGGAATCGAGCATTGAACATTGAAATGGAAAGAGTGAGTGTATACATCATGGATATGATGGCATCGACTTACCTAGTCAAGCCCATCTATCTATCTATAGGACAACCGCGAGAAATGCCGTTCCATTTGTTGTGTGTGTGCGTGTGTGTGTGTGTTGCTAACCACCATTGGTAGTTTAGTAGAGAGGATAAAACCAAATGGTTTCGGTATAATCATTGTTATTGTTGTTATTGAAATAATATGTATGCACTGTAAAAGAAAATTATGCATTGCTTTATTGTCATCAAAGTCACTTAGTTATGGTAATAATGTACTACTAATTCCACCATCTTTTTGGTCGGTCTATTTGAGCTTCCACAATATCGAAAATGCTAATAAAGGCATCGACTCGTATTGATGTATCAGCATCATTAGGGAATGACTTTATGTCATTTACAAATGATGAGTGTACATCTGATTTGCTATCACTGTTGTTTTCGCAATGTGTACGACTAGCGTCATTATCGCCCTCGGATGACACATCAATAACATCACCTGGAGAGTCGTAATATCGTGTTTCATCACCATTGTCATCATTGCCATCATCGTCATCATTGTCATCATCGTCATAGTTAGTATCCGAATCCGAATTGTAGGAATGCTTGTCGTAACGAGTCTGTCGATTATTTTGTAATACTTTAATTTCCTCTTCAAGTTGTTCATTCTCGTTCTTAGCATCAATCAATTCTCGTTCTCGTACACCGAGATCATGTCGTAGTTTAATCTCGTTGTTTCTTAAATGATCGATTACCCGCAACAACTGCTTCACATCGCTCGTATGCCGTAACTTATCTGTAAATAAAATAGTTAGTATCAATTATACTGCTAGCAATGTCACTTACTCCTAATACGTGTATAATCTAGCTCCAATGAGATTGGTATATCGCATACTACTTTCTTATTCTTATTAAATGCTTGATTGGCATGAAGCTGACGCAGTTCATGCATCGTAATAGCATTATCTTGCTGTTAATGGCGGCATTAGTTCGAGCATACATACATAGCTCTCTATCTATTCATCCCTTAGGATAGCTGCTACACTTACATCGTGCATCTTAATAGTATACATGTCTCAAAACTAGTGAATAATTTACAAATATCCGTGTTACAATCTCCTTCACTAATTGCTTTATATTCAATTGTTACGTTAGCGAGTCATGTTCCTCGTCCCTGACAAATACCAAGACAACCGCATGCTCATCCTGCCCCGTATTCACACTATTTAGCAATAGAAATGCAGTAATGATGCTTAGCGAATAAAGAAAATACTCTCCTGACGAACATGAATAGAACTAACATCTTCTTTTTCCTCCTCAACTTCATCCTCATCATCATCCCCCTAAATTCATATTACAAAAGCATAACAAAACAAATATAAATAAACATAGAGCAATTAACAATAACTAACTAACTAACTAACTAACTAACTAACTACTTTACTAATTGTTTAAACTATAGAAGGAGGTAATACTAAATGATCACAACAGATGATGATGTCCTCGTATCTAGAATAGATGATTTGGAATCATCTCGATGTCGTTGTGATGATAAACTAGATGATAAAGAGGAACGAGACGACAGTAGCGGCATGGATGGTTGCTTACACGTAGTCGATTTGTTTTGGCGTTTGAACTGCGTGCTAGTGTTTGGTGTCGATGTTAGATGAGGTGTAGTAAATGAACCGGATACCATGGAATATTCTTGCTCGTGCGGTGTGACATTTACAATTCTACCATGTTCCATCTCCATCGCTTCACCTTCCTCATCGTCATCATCATCATCATTATTATTATTATAATGATGACGATTACTAGTACTAGCAGAAGTACTACTACTAGTAATAGTGGTTAACATGGCCAAACTACTTGATTGTTCAACCGTAGAATGATGATACTTGTCATGCTGCTGTCGTTGCTGCTGATACTGTTGCGCAGCCTGATTCATTCGTTCATCGCGTGCACGTTTCATCTCCAACAATGTACTCGTCATCGTTGTTAGACCGTCAGCCACTGCCTCGCCCATAATTCGGTGTAATGCATCCAGTAGGCGTACACTCCATCCAACGGCATACCGACGTCGTGGCCAGCATGCTCCCACCGCGTGTTCCACTGCCGATGCAGCTTGTAATGTCGGTGTGGCGAAACAATCGACAAGCGTGTGTGGCCGGTTAACATCGTAGACGAGATCATCCGGTTGCACTAAGCTAACTGATATGTTCTCCTTGGCTAACTCTGCCCGCAATTGTCGTGCCAACACAGCGATCTGTTCAGCGCATGCTCGATCAGCGGGTGATGCTGCCAACGAGACTGGCGCGTTAAGAAACACGATACGACCACCGGTATGGATTAGATGCGGCAGTGTACGCTGTGCCCAAATGGTGGCATGTCTCCATTCAATTTCAGCACGATGCGTTGAAGTTAGTGCAGATGCAGATGATGCAGATGATGCTGATGCTGCTGATGGCAATGAGTAAGGTTTGCTTACCGCATTAATTGCCGTTGTCGCAGCATCAATTGACGATCTACGTAGATAGCCTGTTTTTCCATCACCATTATCATTATCATTGTTGTTGTTGTTATTATTATTCTTAGTGTTTCGATTTAAGGCGGATGCTTGTCCTTGTTGTTCTATGTTACTTGACAATAAATCATGGGCCAACGAGTCTAATGCACTATGATTAACCTGCGTGGCAGATGCAGATTCCGCTGCCATATGCACGACTGCAGCCAATACAATACGATGCTTGCGTAATCTCTCTAACGTTTTCTCAAGGATCACAGATGAAATACGCATAACACGACCACCGCTAGTTGAATGTCGTTTAATAAACTTTGGTCGGTGTTTCGTTTGAGAAGATGTCGATGCATCTGTAGCAGCGTGATTGTCGTTAGATGTTGTTGTAGTTGTTGTTGTAGTTGTTGTACTCGATGGGATATCCATCATCACAACCGTGTAGCCAAGGGACCATAATTGATTGATCACACGAGCACCGATGCTTTCGTTCATTTCGATAGCGTCATCCGATGGTATTGCACCCGTTACCAGTATTGCGACACCTTCATAGAACTTGCTGCCACCTATTCGATAGCGCATTGGTGGTGGTCCACCAACGTTAATTGCTGTCACAACGGAATGAAAGAAATAACACCATACATTCCCGCTAACTTCAAGGAATGCTTGTCCATTCGCCAACGACATGTGTAGTAAACTTAGTGAGCACTGGCGAGTCTGACTGGGTAACGCGCAGAACTGAGCATATGTGCTCTGAACGATACTTATCGCCATTCTAACCGGTGTCCATAGCAGCTTCAAACCCTGACTGGCATCGTGGTCGCTGCTTCGTATACTGGTCGTATGGCAACTGGAACTACTACCGTTAGCAACCAAGGAAGTTTGTTGCATTACGCAAGCGGAGTATATTTTAGAAAGTAAACGAAATAATGTGGGGTAAAAAAGAAGTCAATATAACAACGGGACGAGGCGAGGCGAGCAGTTGGTGAGATAGAAAGGAGAATGGTGGTCGATATCGTAACTATCCTAGTTATAAGTAATAATGGAACAAGGTAAGACACGCACGGTTATGGCAGTGGTAGAACCTATTTTCACAAGTGAAGAAAAATAAAGAATGAACGAACGAACGAACGAACGAACGAATGGCGTGTGCAACAAACGTGCTTATCTACAGGAAGAGCAACATAGAAAGGAACAGGTGAATGGGTGAGCATACCACTTATTTCGGCCGTCTCCTTTGGCGAGATAACGATATGTGATAAATCATGCAGATCCTAACGTAAAGCGTTGTGCATTAGTGGATATGGCACAACCAAGAAGTCAATGACCGTCATATGTTACGTTAACTATTGATGTAATGATTATCAAATAAATGGAGTATATAGCCATTATGATGAATGATCGTCTATAGGTGGTGGTGGTATATTAAAGAGGTGTGGATTCGGTTACTACAGCCCGTCTTTTTTTGAATGCGACACAAATTAATGGCAAGTTCTCTCTCTCTCTCTCTCTGTATCGATCAAATGGATAAGAAATCACATGTCAAATTGAACGATGCTCAAGCCAACACTATCTGAATGATATTAGTACACGTGGCATTTCGTTTGCGTATATCTCATTCATCAATTACATTGTATATAAAACAATACCTCGTTACATATGTGCTTCATAATGAACCGAAATGATAATATTGAACTGTCTATTTGCCAAGTGCAATTCAGCTCTTACTAGCTTATTACAACTATACTAGATTTAGTTGATGTGTTTTCTATCAAGAGCAATTGTTTTGTATGCATACGCAATCAACCTATACTATTTTTAGATATAAATACGTCAACGAGTTTAGCAACCAAGTATTGTGGCTAGAAATCAATAGTCACTTATTTTGCCTACTTACCAAGTGAATCACGTGTAAGAAGACATTTCGACGTATGCCTATTTGCTATGTATTATATATGTGTATAGCATCATAGTATTTTGATTGCTTCTATTACTGCTGCTACTGCTACTATTTGACAAGTCAAGATATACCAATGATTATATTGGCCAAGGCAAACAATATCGTAATTAGTACAAAAAGTATGAAAGTTTAAACTCCAATTAAACTGTCCTGTGTTGTATTCTCAGTCATAGAGTCAGATTGGAAAGACCGATAGCGGTCATGATGAAAGTCTCATAGCTTGAACATGTCGTAGTCTTTTTTAGTTTATGTAAAACATCAATAAAACAGCTCATAATACCATGCTGCTGCTGATGATGATGATGTATGTATGTACGTATCGTTGCAACAAATAGACAATGATTTATTAGCATTGATGCTATTGTTTCATTTAACGTAAAGATTGATTAGCACACGAGTTGTAATCGACCGAGAGATCAATCGATGTTGTGTATACTTACTCGTTTATCACAATATGCGCGTTAATTGGTGTGGTATGCTGACATGTTTGAGGATGTAGCATCATACATTTAACTACTGCCATAACACTCAAAATGGCATACGAGCAATATTCTGCTATTCTTCTTAAAATATGTAGTCTCACCATTGCAAACTTACTGAGTAACCACCGGAGTGGTGGTCCTCCTTTATTAGCAATCCGAATGGCGTAGTTTCAAGGCAGCAGTCCAAGTATAGACACGATATATGACAGTCGACAATAAACCATGGGAATCCTTAGATAGCCAAGTCGATGTCAAATACCTTCAAGTTGCTTTGTATAGTAATTGAATATAGACCGTTATAGTGGTGGTGCATAATGGAAGTTCCGCTAGATCTCTTTTGCTAAATCAGGCATTAGCCAATTAGACCGCCTCAAGTGATTCTCATATTGAAAGCCGCCGTGATCACATATCAATTACGACTAGATTCAATAAATAGACATGCTGCTATAATAGCATGCTCCTGCCTCTTCTAATTTACTAACTAGCCAACCGACCGTTCATATGTTTATACACTCTCCCTAATACTTTTGTTTAATTATCGCTAATAATTAACCATGCGTTCACTTAGTAGCAATCTGGTACTGGCACTTGCCGGTATCATTGCAGCTGGCAATACAAGCTATGCCGATGTTAATCTTCGATTTCCCTTTAATACTCTTATTACTAGTCTGAATTTCACCGACAATGGCAATTCAACTGGTGACAATTCAACTGTTACCAATCCAGCCACTAACTCTACTACATTTATACCCAAGCAGTACATTGTCGAGCTGGATGGCACGCCTGGTACTACCGATGCCGCTAATAAACAGGCCGCCTTCTTGGCAACCGCCAATCAACAGCTTAACTTTACGGTTCGTCGCTCTTACAACAGCCTGATTAATGGCGTATCCATTGAATTCCAAGGAGGTGACGAGAAGAATGCTCACAAGCTAGCCAATATCTCTGACGTTAAAACGGCCAAACCATTTGTTGACGCGGAAGGTCATGCACCCATTGTCCATGCCACTGGTGCTGACGCCGCGCGACTAAGACGTCGTCAGTCATCTGATATTGATCCGAATGCAGGCAGTGGCATCAAGGTCGGCATCGTCGATTCAGGTATCGACTATTTGCATCCGGCATTGGGTGGCTGTTTTGGTGCCGGTTGCAAGGTCGCCTATGGCCACGATTTCGTTGGTGATGATTTCACCAATGCCGTTTGGCCCGCTCCTGGTTGGAAGCCCGTCGAAGACGATGATCCACTCGATACTTGCAATGGACACGGCACTCATGTGGCCGGTCTAATTGCCGGTAATGCCGCAGACTTTAAAGGCTTTGCACCTGCAGCTACACTCGGCGCCTATCGTGTCCTATCGTGCACTGGCTCGACACCCGTCGATATCATTGTGGCTGCCTTGTTGAGAGCCGCCTCCGATGGCATGGATGTCATCAATATTTCCATTGGAAGTGGCCGATCGTTCAACTATCCCGATGCCGATGTTGCACAGTATTTGGTTCAGAAAGGCATCACGGTTATTGCATCTGCGGGTAATGACGGATATGGAGTGTTGAATAGTGTAAATAGTCCGGGTATTGCACCTGGTGTCATTTCTGTCGGATCCAGAGCCAGCACAAACTATACTACGTTTTATTTCACTGACATTGCCACTGGAGCTAATTATGGCTATGTGTCAAGCAATAACTCAGTTGTAACATTGGGCAATACTCGTATCGCCTTGGTGGAACAAACCAATAAGTATGCATGCTCCACATTAACAAAGAAGTATACAAGTCAATTTGTTCTGGTGGAACGTGGTGCATGCGATTTCACAACTAAGGCGCAAAATGTTAAGAAGGCCGGTGGCAGTGGTATGCTTATCAGGAACGAGGAACTAGACTACTTCACTGCAGTGGTGGATCCCGGTCCAAACATTCCAGTTGTTACGATGGAAGCAAATGCGGCTGACCAACTAGCTACAGCAATCAACTCTACCAGCGTGGGATATATCACCGCCAAATGGCAACCGGGCAGAATAGGTACGCCATATGTTTTTGCTGGCTTCATGGCTCGCTATACTTCAGTTGGACCGTCGTTGGATTTCAATAATATCAAACCTGACATCAGTCAGTATGGTGACTCCGTCTACAGCACCTATCCTCGCGCACTTGGCTCATATGCTTTGCTCACCGGTACTAGTATGGCAGCACCACAAGTTGCCGGTATGGCCGCTGCAGCATTGCAAAGCTTGGGCTCCACCATATCCAAGACAGAACGACCAGCAGCAGTGCGACGTGTCGTCAAACAACGTTCATATCCGCATATAATAGCTCCAGCTGATCAAAACAATGGTACTGCTGTTTTTTGGCCACCATTCATTCTTGGACAAGGTGTGGCTCAACCTATCGTGCCATCAGAACCAAACTGGGGCTTGAGCCCGGAGTCTATTAGTTATATAGGCGCATTAACTGGCGGTGCCGGATCTACTCGTTCATTCAAGATCACGCTCACCGGTAACATTCCACCTGGTACAATGAGGTTTATTGGAGCCCAATATCCCGCTTTCAGCACTTGGGCCAAGAATATCAGCTCTGGATTAACTTCCGATCTGACTCCCGGTGGTCTTACCGTAAGCCCAAGCACTATTAGCATATCGTCGCAAACTGGTGTCACCAATATCAACACACTTCGCAGCGAAACGATTACCGTTACCCTTACACTACCAGTAGTCGACACGAGCAACTCTTTCTGGGTAGCCGGCTATGCATTCGTCGCCATGCACACAGACGCAGCTACGGGCGTGTCAACGATACGTCACATTCCTATCCAAGCATCTCTAGGAACGCAAAACGCCATACCCATCCTGCACCGTGAGACCACCACTTATCCTCGACTGGATTCATCGGATGCGGGTTACAACATCCTACCAAGCAATAGTAGCAACAGAATTATTGACGACAAGGGTAACTTTGTTGCTGGTCGATTCCGCTTCGTAGAACCGACACCATGGCTTATTGTCACGGTTGAAGACACTGCTGGAAAGACACTCGGTCTATCCACCGACATCTACAGCGGTCCAAGTATCGGTGGACCCATGGAGAGAACCAAAGCGGATCCGAATGATGACGTCTGGTCAGCCTGGCATGGTCTGATTAATCCGGTCATCTCGTTCAACAACTACGATGACTCGACTATCCTTGCCGTTCCCGATGGCAAATATCGTCTACGTGTCTATGCCGCTCGCTCTTTCATGAGTGGCAACGATCTCAATGATCCGAAAAACTATGACACATGGCTCTCGCCCGATATTACTGTCAAGGGTATTGCAGCTCAATTCCAAGCCAGTGGTGGTGCCGCAGCTCAATCGAACTCGGGTGCATTGGGTGCATCAGCGAGAATAAGCGGCAAGCTTAGGGCTGTTCTTCCACGAGCCAACCAAGTCAGAGTGGATCTCAATCGTCAAGCAGCTACCGCGCTATTAATGAAGAAGTATCGGTCTTAATCTTTCACACAATACAATAAACGTCTTATCAGACCAATTGTAAATAAATATGCACATTATTTTATGTAGATTGTTTTATTGTCACTTAATTCTAGTTTGCTTAATAGTTTGTATAACCCAAGCAATAAATAATGCCCTAGTGATTCTTCTCTTTTATTGTAGTTTATCAACTGTATAATGATAAGGGGAGGAGAAAAGCTGTTTTTTGTTGTTTGGTTCTTCGTTGTCCTTGTCCTTGTCCTCCATTTCTTGAACGTTTAGAAGTCATCGTATTTCTCTACCCCATATCGCCTTTCTTATTCCATTCCACTATGTCTATTACTACTACTACTACTACTACTATTGAAATATCGAGTAATTCCAACTCGTCTTGTAGATTACTAGTTTGTCTGAATAGTCTTCCATTTCATGACCAGCGTGTCTTCCGTAGTCTACTTGGTCATATCGAATTATTACGTTTATCAGCATGTTGTCGCTCGTTAAGAAGCAGTATTCGAAATGATACAGTATTATGGCAAGCACTATACCATAGGGATTTCCTATCGGGAGATTATTATACTAAAGAAATGGAATTCGTATTATGGTGTATACGCACGGATGTCAACATTCCATGTACATCGGATAAACGAGCCGATCTACTAGAGAATGTGGACTGGTACAACACATATCGTCGACGAGTGAGCACCGAGAATAATTGGCGATATGGACGATGCAAGACCACGCATATCGATATGATACCTGACAAGGATGAAGTACGCTATATCACAGAGATGTGAGTGCTAATCGTATATATATTACGCGGCAAAGTCATTCAGACGAAACACCAACTCATATTTATACTTTAGAATGTTTGCCGCATGCAGATCTTAAATTAAGCAACAATATTGAATATAACAGTACATTATCGACATCGCCCAACGTTCTTTCACTGGATAGTAGCACTAATAATCGCTATGATTATGCCACGTGTGATCATTATATAGCCGCATCTCCTAGACCAATCGAGAGCGGTACCAACTATAATGTAAAAATACTTTCTCGCAAACATGGTGGTGTTTTCACTACATTTAGCGTTCCAGCGCAATATGAAGTGAAGGCAATTGAAGGGAAATGGGTATTATTAGTGAACAAATCACTAATGCCACCCAAGAATGTACGAATTTGTAAGTGTAGTAATTGTACAATGATGCACTATAATTAGTGCTAATAACCAATGAATTCAGCCGGTATAATGGTATTTGATATAGATAATAGTATCATGTGCCCAGGAAACATTGATGATATATGGGATGCGACATGTTTCTACAAAACAACCAACAATACGGCAATAGTATACACGGCAAGAATAGTCACAGACGATGATGTGGATCGTATTGAATGGGCATTATACCGATTCTCGACCAATAATCCTGTTGTACAATTGCGAAGTGGCTGGTTCCAACTACGTGAGACGATGTCAACTGATTGGCTAATTCCGTATAGCTCATACGATTCGCACATAATCATCAAACGGCCTGGTCATTTTCATTATATTCCATGCATAATTCATAGTGTAGCATCCAGTGGTCAAAGTCATATTCCACGTAATAGCTATACTATGACTGACCAACATATACCTATTCCATTATTAAGGCTGGATGCGATTATATAACATTTCGTTTCAGACCAGCAAAAGTATGGGCAGACTTAGCCTACAATGATGACCAAATATTGCAAATACCGGGTACAGTTTCTATCAGACATATTATTGGAAATCTCTATGTTTTTATTACAGGAGATTATAATTGTAAAAAGAATAGACTGCTTGTAGACATCAATACAAAAGAAATAATACGTGAATTGGAAGCACCTAACATAAATGGGGATTCGAAAATTGATACAATGGTTGGTACGATATATAGTTTTCGTGACAGTCATGTGGCAATAATACAAGAACATGGTGAATTATAACCAGTATCAATAAATTATACTATATTGTTATTGATCACATTAGAGAGAGCAACATGTTTCTATTAACTAATAATGTGAATTGATAATGAAGAATACCTATTATTTATTATCACTAATTGTAATATATGATATCGCGATCATTAACATCTCCCTCAACTGCTAGGGCCATGACAACTACTCAATAATAATAGCAATGCGATGATGATGTTAACAATTGTGTAAATCTGTTTATTAATAAACAGCAAAAGTTAAGGGTCAGCTGCGCTAATTGGTTGGAAAAACACTGCACTTCTTCCTTTTTCTTCTTTCTTCAATGAATGTCACGACAATCGTGCTGCTTTCATTCAATGCTACAGGCTATTAGATCCACCAATAATCTTGGTGCTCGACCTTTAAACGTCATAGCAAAGACTCTGCCTAGTCAGTGGATACAAAGAGCAGGGCTTGCATATGTTGCTAGGCCGCAAAAGCCTAGAACGTCATTTAACGATAAGCAAAGTAAGGCGGATACTTTATCGACTGAAGGGGATTTAGTAGCGGCATATGCACCATTTCGTCTTACGTCAGAGAACAAGCAGACTTTGGACGATCTTTGTCGCTTATCGAATGGTAAAGCCAACGAAAAACATGTAAAAGTGGAGAGATTCCCCAGCACAGCCATTTGCTTGAATGCTCTTCAGAAACGTGAAAAACTATTCAAACGTATAGAGGATGATTTCAGCGTGCAAGAAGCGATTGTTTCAGTATTGAAGGCGCAGAATACACGTCAAATATCATTAATGACCTTGATACAACTATTACAAAATGATCAACAATTTAAGGAGAATACAACCCTACAAAACTTGCTCGCCACTCCTGCTAGCTTCCATCAGTGGTTTCTTGGTAGCACGCAAAATGATGTTTTCTCAATATCCGAGATGGGCAATGATAGCACAACTAAAGACACGACTATCATGGATCCAGAAAAGATTAATGTATTATGGTCGGGTCAACTGTTGAGTGAACGAGAAAAGAATGGCATTCTATACCAGGTAGACAAGTATAGTAAGTATGCCGCTTATTATATGATTATAATGATTGTGATGATGCTAGATTTACTAACATTCTATCATGTAGAATGGACGGAAGATCAACTGTTGAATCAACCCGCAATATGGAGAAAGATAATAACGGGAGCAATAGTGAACATTCCAGGAAACTTGACTGGAAGGAGCTTGATAAGGAGATATACACTATGGTAAAGGTAAGCAATAAGCAGAGTATTTATTTGCATAGTTCCTAAGATATGCACGTCAATCTAGGCGAATCGCTTGACACCTGAAAGGACTAAGGATTATCGTAGTCAAGCCCTTCGACTTCAAGATTTGATACGGGGCGTGCCATCCTTCTCAGAGGCAGTAGTAGCGGCATTTGGGTTGGTAATCTCGACTAGCATTGAAAGCTATGACACACTCGTTGCTAATACATGCATATTAGCTCGGTAAAATCTGGCCTACTACTCGATAGCAGTGATATCGATTTGACGATCACATCGAGTGACATTAAAAACGCCGTCCTAGCAAAAGCGGAGGAATCCAGGGAGAGACGTACAACGGTTGAAGTAAGTCGAGTGGCCAACGCGTTAAAACTAAGTGAGTACAGAAAGAAACTAGATAGATGAGTCGACAGGATAATAACTATTTACGCTATATAGTTGGTATGAAGAAGGTTAAATACATAACACACTACGCTTGCCAGTAATTACATTCGTTGATCCGGAAGTGTAAGCAGCACTCATATGTGTATATATAAGTGTATATAACTTGCTAACTAATCACTTGTACAACTTTGCTCATCAGAAATATACGTTTCGATATGACACTTCACAACTTTTTGCCCGTGTACAATTCAAAGCTCATTCGACAATATGTTAGCAATAACCCGCAAATAACTACCTTCCTACTCGCTATCAAGTATTGGAGTCGTCAGCGTCAACTGGTCGATTCATTGCATCATAATGGCGTACTTACTAGTTACGCGCATGTTATGATGGGATTGCAATTTCTACTATCCTATGGCATTATCCGGCCATTGCAGTTGACGTGCAGTCAACACTCACCCAATAGAGCACAGCATAAGCAGCTACTACAAGGAGTGATCAGAGAAGATGTTGATCAAGAAACGGGAGACAATACGAAGAAACGCGCGCAACCTCGGCGTGGACCACGGAATTATGTGGCTAACACGCCCATTACAGAATGTATTGTGTGTAATAGAACACTCGGCACTTACAATTATGAACGACCATTTACGTATTTCACCGATAGTAAATCCCAGCATCAAACATCCAACAATCATATGATAGCTGAACTACTAATCGAGTTCTTCCGTTACTACGCCTTCGAGTTTCCCTATCTCGATGACTGCGTATCCGTAAGGTTAGGCCATCCAATTCGACGCGAGGCCAAAGACTGGGGTAGTGGTCGTTCCACGGCAACACGCGATCCTTACGGATTTGCTGCCGGTCTGTGTATCGAGGATCCATTTGAACTGGAGTACAACCTGAGCGGTAATGCCAATCGATGGGAAGTGGCGGGACTACGCTGGGAGTATGAACGCGCTTATCATGCTTTATTAAGTGGACGTGGTTTTGCCGGTGCCTGTCTTCCATGGAAATCATGTGATCCAGCTCGTTTTTATGATCTTGGCATTTACCATCATGAGATTGTTACAAGAATGGAAAAATAAAACTATGCCTTTTTTATTTCTACAGAACAAGTATATGGAGTGATAACAATAAAGAGGTTGTAAGACTAATTATCAGTGATGTGTATCTGATGAGGTGTAGTTACACGGATTAAATGGAAGTTCTATTATCTATTTATATAGGGCATGGATACTGATAAACGTTGTCATTCATGATTGTATTGCCACGCGCACACTCATTCATTCCTATTCTGATGTTTTGTGCCTAGATGTGTATGAAGCATAGGTTGCTATTCTACGATAGGCTAGATAGGAATAAAAAACTGACACGTGTCTCCTTGACTGAACAGTTTTACGCGCATATCGTGCAACAAATGACATCTATCGCGCCTACCAATAACATCGTCACTTTTGTTACACTCTCTAAAACGTATAACCGAAATCTGACCTAAATAGCTCGCTATCGATCTTGGGTAAAGCATAGTGTAAAGCGCTTCTCCTTTTTTCTTCTTCTTTCCTTCTGTTCTCTTATACTTACTTTTTGGTGCATTTGATTTCCACTCTATCTTTATTATACACTATATATCATGCTACCAATAACCAAGTCTTCGAGTGCTTCATCTATTAAGAAGGGTTGGCAAGTACCGCCATGCGTCATTTGGCCAGAAGTATCCGCCAATGGTCGTCTATGCCTGTGTCTGGAGCCTAGTTGGATGCTCTTTATTTTATGGGTTGAGCTAGGCGTATTTCGTCACACTGTAAATCGTTGTCAATGGCCGACAAATAAAACTGGGGTGCAATGGTAAGTAGTGAATACTAGGAAAAAAGAGACTGCTCTATTGCTAATGTGTAATGTGCGTATACACCCATGCACATTTACATTTTATTTCATGTCATATGATTGATTGATTGATTGGTTGACTGATTGATTGATTCAAGGCCAAGCAAGATATGTTTCGTATGGCCATTGTAGCTGATCCGCAAATTATTGATGCTACTCGTATAAACAATCACCGGGATTGGGACTGGCGTTGACCGAGTTCTACACTGATATTTATATGGTCAAGAGCTTTTATTATTTGCAAAAATACATCAACCCGATGCCATTCTCTTCCTAGGCGATCTATTCGATGGAGGCGTGAATGGCAGGATGACGCGTAAGCAGCCAAGCGTATGACTTATGTTGACCTACGATGATGCTCATCTATTGTACGCTTTGTGATTTAGATGGTATCCCGAATTAAATCGGTTTAAATGGATATTTCATCGTCAACCGAGCTATCACGGCAAGATGCTGTACATGGCGGGTAATCATGATTTTGGATTTGGCGATAAAGTGGTCAAACCGGCTCGTGCGCGATACGAGAGAGAATTCGGACCACCCAATTGGTCTACACAATTGGGTAATCATTCGATTATCTCTTTGGATACACTAAGCCTTAGTAGTCGTGTAACCGATATACGAAATACATCGCAGACATTCCTGGATGATTTGTCAACACAGAGTAAGTAACTAGTCAACTATTGTCGTGTGTATACTAGTGTGCTAATACTGATAGGACATTGCACTAGATAAAACATTGCCGCGTATGCTCTTTACTCACGTACCATTGTATCGACCAGATTTCCGGTATTGTGGTCCATTGCGTCATGCCAGTAGAGGCCTATATCAAGGTCATGGTTATCAATACCAAAATCTAGTGGTCGAAGAGTAAGTCGACGGCATGCATGGCTGTAGTGATCACTATTGGTTCATTGGCAACTAGCTAATCTTTCCATTCGTGTACAGTATATCAAAGGAGATCCTGAACAAGACCAAGCCTGATATGGTATTGCAGGTGACGATCATGATCAATGTCTATGGAAACATCACGTCAATGGAATGGACATACCCGAGTATACAGTGGGTACATTCTCCTGGTCAATGGGTAATCCATTCCCTGCATTCGGTATGCTAAGTCTATACAATCCCTCTGGCAATGCTACCAATGGCGGCAGTACATCTAGTGCCACTGCCGTGTACGATGTCTGTTTCCTTCCATTCCAAATTGGCACATATATTGGCTATGGTGTATTAGCACTAGTCACGCTTATTATTATTATTTTGCAATTGCGTTACAATCGAGTGCATCGTCCATTTAGAGGATTGACACCGGTTAGAACCAGTCTAGTGTCGGCAACCCTCGCGACAATGCTACAGATTGTATTCATTGTTGTTGTATTTTACATATTCGTTATTGTTATGCAATACACGCAGATGAACGGCACTAGTCCCAATGCCTAGCTGTGATTGCTGCAATAATGTAATATCATTGTATAACAATTATCAAGTAGTTCCAGAGGATAGACATTGCCGCCATTCATTATTATAGATTACCTATGTTATTATTATTATTATTATTATTATTTACCAGTATCAACCATTTTATTACATTGGCTTGAAAGTAATAAACTTAGTTTACCTAGTTGTTACACAATATGCAATTTCAATTTGTAAAATGCCATTGCCATTTCCAAAGCGTCTTCGATAGAATGCTGTCACTATTGTTAAAGTGTGTGTGTGTGGCGAGTCGATAGCGGATGGATGATGCTCTTTCCTAGCATGACACAAGCTTTGTAAGTGCTTATTGGTCATTCATTGATTACGATCAAATCCCCGAGTAGATTAGTCATGGAACATACTGCTGTCATGTTCTATTACTGCAATGTTCATGTATTGCCGGTGCAACCATTAGTTCTCTGTTTTGATATCGACACATTAGCTATGCATGATACGGAGATACATCCTCGTCTAATTGATAGTTGCTCTGTAGTTCATCCCATTTGAGAAGTCATACGTGTGAGCTATAGGTGTAGACATGTTGCCCTCCTTCCTAGTTTGAAGTACTTTTCGTTGCTATTCACCGAATTGCATTCTATCGGAAGTGCTGGAATAACTGGTGACGACACTTTGCTGTAATCTCGTTGGAATCCACGTTTAAGCCTGCAACATGTCTGCCCTCTTTCTGTCCAATGTTTTGACATCTTCTCATTGACATCTTCCTGAATAAGGATTCCAAGGGGAAGGCATGAGTCGGTAAGCCAGCTTTTGCATCAAAGTAATAAGGAAAATATATAATTAGCAATGCCACACGATCTGTATACTAAATATATCATTACAGTGAAGTGCTATGCAAAGGACTACACTGGTTATAGCCAACCCTGTCATAGCAAGATGTGTTTTGTAAACGTGATATGAAACTCAGCTGTAGAATGTTTGTATGATATGTGCGCCATTCTTATTACAATGCGTTATTCTTCTCGCTCCTAAATGCAATTTGTAATATTGCTCAACTATGATAATTCTTACTGTATTATCACCGATGAATACTATGCTATTTAGATGTTGCTAGCATTATACTGTCAATAGTAGCGTGTTAATATGAGTAACAAACACAATACACTGTACAGCGCTACAATGCTATAATGCTAGCATACTCGAGACAAATTAGCAATAGATGCGAAATGGCCAATTCAACACTCGTGATACATAAAGCAACAAGAACTGAGCACATTTATACCGAGTTCTTTATGCCAAATGAAGCTTGTATACATCATGCAAAATTCTAATCATGGCTATTGTATAGATTTATCGTTTATTCATCATCGAGATGTACATACAAGCAGAAAAACATCGCAAAAATATAAATAGACGGATATCTGTCAACAGTAAGCTATAGTTTATCATCATTCTTTATACGATTACACCTCATACAGCTTATCAAAGCATACACTTTACTCTTTATTACAATTTATATTATTGTTAACGAGCTTACACTACTCGAGAAGCCAAGCTACAAGTAATCGTCGTCCATATCCAACACTTGCATCATGAAGCCTTTATCATTCAGCAGCACCGTTCTTGTTTCCACTTTGGTTGCTGTGCGTATATTCAGCAGGCATTGGGAACACCGGTAAATTTCGAACCTGCAACTGATTAGTATTGATATACTAGACTATACTGTTCTAACCTCCATTGAATTAGCAAATGATGACGTGTCAAAGAGATGGGTTACATTGCCAGTGGGCATGGAGGGCAAGCTTCATCCAGGTCTTACAGTTACAAAAGTTGTCGGCTATGTATTGGTTCAGCAATGGGTGTTGCACATACAATGGTCAAGAAAGATTTATTAAATGCGGATACTATGGAATGGCCAGAGGAGAAGACAAGATATTGAAGGTAATAATACGCCACTATGGTTGTTTATTACTATGGCTAACGTACTATTACTAGGCAATTGCCAAGGCCAAACAAGCAAATCCTCAAGATGGTCCAGTTCTTGTGAATCACATAAGACATTCAAGACTGGTTTGCCATCTGCAACTGCAGAAACAGTCAAGAAGTATAGACCTGGTTTCCTGCCCAAAGAAATTCCTTATGTTAAATTTGGTCGATGCATGGTTATGGAGTATGCTGGAGATGTATCATTGGATGAATACATTAAGACGCTGAATGTCCACAATCGAGATCGTATTATCTACGATATAGCTATTCAGCTTCTCAAAGATGAGTCAATGTCAATTATTGTTATTGCATACGTGATTTCTAACATTATTTATGTAGCACATAGATTCCTCCATAAGAATCAGATTATCTATAACAACATGAATCTTCAGGTAAGTGCAGTATGATATCATGACTCTATCACTAATACCCATCATACTAGATATCATTGTAACACCGGATGCAAATAATAATACACTTATAAGCTTGTTGACTTTGACACGAGTATCATGTTCAAGGCGGTAAACCACTTGTAGGAAAAATAGACCATAGATTCTAATATTACCACCAGAGTAACAAAATCAAGTGGATAGTATACCCAAGGCTGACACTTGGTATATTGGTGCAAGACTTTACCAGCTTATAACTGGTAGCAACGTTAAGCTGGATGCTTTGAATTCATACGAACATCAATATGATAGTAATAGTAATAGTAGACTGACAGCCGTTATGGCAAGATTTACAAGAGATTATCAGAACGGTTTAGTTACTCCACCACCAGCTATGGTCTACAGATATAGAAGTGGTGCTGTTGCACTCCAACTGACTTATTTAGTGAGGGAGCTCTTGAACCCTAACAGCAAATAACAACCAACACCAGAGGAATATCTCAATAGACCTGAATTTAGCAGCGTTTTTCAGAGTTGCAATCTGCAGTGCGCCCTCGTAATTAAACGATACACTAATGCCATGGTCAATGTCTATGATAAACTATAAGCAAATGTCAGATACAATGAATCTAGCTGCTTATTATCAGTCGATAGAATGCATAGCAATAAAGCTGCTTTCAATTACTATAATTTATTGGTGTCAATGATATATTAATAATTTATATAGAGTCTTTTGTATACTGGAATGATTAAGTAGATGTAATGATAATTGCAGTATGGTCAATAAAAGAAAGATTTCGTCACTTCAATTTTCATGTCATGAGATCAAAAGAAATAGTTTTAATCCGTCCGTTCTCTCTAATGTTGTCGTTCCACTCAGATACGCACACTTGATATACTTATTAGTATTAGTATTATTACTACTTGTAACTGCTGTACGTCTCTCCTCTAGTTTACGCTCGTTCATATTCGCGCATGTCATTGATACTACAACGACGGAATCCGAGACTACCCGTAGTAAGCACCATACCTTTTTCGCTAAGAAGGTCGGATGCGACACGCGGTAGACTGATTACGAGCCAGCATATAGCCGTGCACCGGAGGAGTTCGCACGAGCTCAGTCTGCTGGCCACGGCACGACCCTCTACGGTTGCACTAGTTGGCGTGCCTCGTCACGCGCGAACGATCTCGTTCATGTCGACACCGCGCTACCTGTTCCAGATGTTCCGCTTCCCGATTACCGTCTTTGGTGTGGGTGCTGGCGCAGCGGGCTATGCTAACTACAAACTTCATGGTAAGTTGATAGTAGACGAGTGAATCTCGCGTGGATATCACGTCATAGCTAACGTGGTTCATTCGGCTGGCTATTGATAGAATTCTCGGAGAAAATCACACCAAGCTGGCTACCCGAGCTTGTATCCGATGCTAAAGGTGTATTTAGTTCGATTGCCAATGCAGACTGGCATTTGCCAAGTTTCGGTCAGAATGGCAATGATGATACATTAAATCGAGATGTTTACATATCAGAAGCAGCTCGATATAATAGGGACTTGATGGGTAGCAGCAGCAGCAGCAGTAGTAGTAGCAGTGATAGCAACAGCGGCAGTAATGATGATAGCGGCAATAGTGGCAATAGTAATCAACCTTCCGATACACCGCCAACATCAGTAATAGCTGCAGTGGCAGCATTTGGTGCTGGTCTGCGTACTCGCGATGAACAAGAGCCAGGCAACGGGGAATCCGATCAAGGAAGCACCGAGTTCATGGCACTAACCCGTACACTGATTGAAATACGTAATTTATTGAAAACGGTCAAACATGATGGCACATTACAACTACCGAGTATTGTGGTTATTGGATCGCAAAGCTCGGGTAAGAGCTCCGTATTAGAGGCAATTGTTGGCAATGAATTCTTACCAAAGTAAGTGGATACTTATTATTATTATTATTATTATTGCACTATACTAATGACTTACACGTACACGTACACGTACACACATACGCGTTATCCTCGTCTAATAGGGGATCCAACATGGTGACACGTCGTCCCATCGAGCTTACACTGATTCATACGCCGGAATCAAAGGAGGAGTATGGCGAATTTCCACAACTAGGACTTGGCAAACTAAAAGACTTTTCACGAATTCGCCAAACGTTAACCGATCTAAATCTGGCAGTATCAGATGAAGAGTGTATCTCTGCCGATCCCATTGAATTGCGTATCTACTCGCCAAATGTACCGGATCTAACATTGGTCGATCTACCGGGTTATATTCAGGTACATAATCGAAAGCAGCCAGAAATGCTTAAACAGAAAATTGCCTCATTATGCGAGGCGTACATCCGTGAACCGAACATCATTCTAGCCGTTTGTGCGGCCGATGTCGATCTCGCCAATTCCGAGGCTCTGCTGGCCAGTCGACGCGCCGACCCACTAGGTGTACGTACCATTGGTGTGCTCACTAAGATGGATCTCGTTCCTCCGACGGATGGCGTAGAAATACTACGTAATCAAGACTACCCACTTATGCTCGGCTATGTTGGTGTCGTGAGTAGACAGCGGAAATCGCGTTCCACGTCATCGAAGGAGCTTATTAAAGCGGGAAACGCCTACTTTCAAGAGCATGAAGAGTATCGTCAACCCGATTTGCAAGTTGGCACGGACTTTTTGAAGAGAAAACTGATCAAAGTACTCGAAGAGAATATGCGACGTAATCTTCATCGTATTGTCGATGCGGTACAGGCAGAACTAGACGAGACACGCTACCAGTACAAGGTCCACTATAATGATCGACCCATAAGCGCGGAATCCTACGCGGCCGACTCGCTGGACACGTTGAAGCAAGCGTTCAAGCAGTTCTCGCATCAATTTGATCGATCCACCGTGCGTACATCGGTTAGAACGATGTTGGAGCAGCGTGCCCTCGACATTTGCGCGCGTATTTACTGGTCCGATCGGAAAATATCGGAACTACCCAAATCGACACTCGACGACTTTTACTGGCAGCATAAACTGGACGTGGGCGTCTCCTCTCTCACCAAGTGTGGTATCGGTCGGTTAAGCACACAGCTTGTCATGGATGTGCTGAAGCATAATCTGACCCGACTAGTCGAGGTTGAACCGTTCCCGTATCATCCGGACACGCAACGAAACGTAATGGGATTCGGTAATGATATTCTTCGACGTAAATTCCATTTCGCCATGGATCAAGTGGAGAATACCATTAAGCCGTTCAAATTCGAGGTAGATTGTACTCAATCGGAATGGGAGAGTAGTGTGGAACGTGCCACCAAACTATTAGAACGAGAGATGGATATGTGCGCACGAGCATTGAAAGATATCAATACACGTGTGGGTAAACGAACGCTCAACTCAGCCATTAACTACATTCAAGAGACGAGCAATAATGCCGCGGCATTAGGTTGGCATGCACCACAACCTGCACCAGTATCCACTAGGTCAACATCTACTATGAATAGTGCAGCAACAACAACAACGACAACGACGACAAAAAATAAAATAACGAACGCAACAGGTACAGAAACGACAAAAGAGAACAACGAAACAAAGGGCGAGTCGGAATCAAGTCAAGCGTCATTGAGTCCGGCTATCTTAGAGGAGGCAAAACTAGCACTATCCCTACGAGATCGTGCAACCGTGCTTAAACTACGACATGCCGCACTTCGTGGCAAACAATGCCGTGATCGAAAGAATCGTTCTCAATGTCCAGAAGCTTTCCTTAATCTCGTTGCCGATAAACTGACGAATGCTGCGGTCATGTTCTTGCAAGTCGAACTGTTGAACGAGTTCTTTTTCCAATTCCCCCGCGAACTCGATAGTAAACTCTACTTTGGACTTGACAAGGATCACGTACTAGCATTTGCCAAGGAGAATCCCCGCGTTCTACAACAATTAGAATTGATGGATAGAAAGAAAAAACTCGAGGAAGTTATGGATAAACTGGGCTACGTCACAAGACAACAGGAGCGTATGGCTGTTTAGAAAGAAAAGCACAAGAAGCATACACTATCAATGAGTCCTATCTATTTGTAGTCGATTAAAGTCTTTGTACTGAAGAAGAATGAAAATACAGTGTTTTTCCATCCAATTTGCGCATTTATCCTTTAACTTTTGCGGTTTATTGATAGATAGATTTACACAATTGTTAACACCATTATCACCGTAGAAATGCCAATTGATATAGCATGATAATAATAACAATTCAGTATTAGTAATGGATCATTTATTGATAGCGATAACTATCATCATCAATTCTATACGATAGATGATACAAGTGTACTAGTATAGTTGGATATTACCATGTCATGTACTTACAAGTAGCAATAAACTAGTATGATAGATAAATCATGATGATAATGCATACGGTTAATGGCATATGAGTAGCAACGAGTGAACAAAGAGAATACACGATAAACAATGTAATAAACAAGCAGTAAATAGTAGAATGACTGATTTGTCACGAATGAGCAAGGAATGAGCAAGGAAGAGTACATGAACACGTATGCCAGTTTATTTGAAGAAGCAGTGTATGCTTGTAAGTAAATAGAGTATGGAGATGGCAGTAAACAAATGAAAATACAAATAAAAGCATGACGTATTGGTGGCATACAAACAGATGACGGAAAAGAGTGGTAAAAGTAAATGGTACATATTACAACGAGAGCAGTAAACGCTTGAACATTGATAAATAAGCAGGACAGTGATAGAGAACAAAGGACTAGAACGAACAATAAACAAGACTTATTGGTATAGTAATAATAACGACAAGTGAGCATGTAGATAGCTTAGAGCAAGAGGAAGAACAAAGAGATAAATAAAAGGCATAGAGATAGTATGGCAGAATAGTTGCTATTGGGAATGTGTATGCTAAAGTGAAAGAGGAAGTAAGTGGAATGTGAATGACACGAAGAAGACGCGTATTACTGAGAAAGTAAATAGGTAAATAAAAGTAAAAGAACTAGCTAGCATATAGTCAAGAGGAAGTAGATGCGTGTTATTTACTGACAAGTGGAATGTAGTTGACACAAATAAGTGTGTTACTGAATGACAAGGAAAAAGAGGTTAGTACGAAAAAGACAGCATAGTGATAAAGAGAGAAAGAGAAAGAATGCTTTTATTGACTAATAAAGAAAATTAACAATTTATACATCAGTCGATAATGAGGAATGGAAATATATTATCATTGGTAACGAAGTAAAGGAGGAGGAAAGAATGTAGGTAATGAAGTAAAGGGGAAAGGGGAAAGAGAAGCAGCAATGAAATGAATACTTGGAGTGGATTGATAGACCATTAATCAAGTGTTAACAAATAGATAAGGAGAAGTTGTTAATGGAAGCATTAATAAGTGCTAATTCATCTATTAACATCCATTACAAAATTCTGTTCATTTATTAATAACGAATATATTTAATAAAGTGTTAACAAGTTCATTAGTACTTATTAATGCTTACCGATTGCTGTGTTCTAAGCGGCGTTATACCATTGCTACAATGACACTAGATGATACGAGTCTTACTGTGCTGCGCTGTAAATGATACTACTTACCATAATAGATTCACCCTTCCTGTATGTGTCTGCACGAGCGTTTCACCCCTACGTCATCAGATCCACGCAGTTAGTACTACCAACGTGCCATGTATATAAAGAAGCGTCTATACTACAATAAAATAAAAGATTAATTAACTCTTCATATTGTAACTGTGCTCGTTTAACATACTGCTTCTATATTGAATAATATCCCTTTTATTCATGGCGTCACAGCCAGGCACTCATGGCTCGTCTACTTCTGCCGATATTGAACGAGTTCTGGCTGTGAAGTCCTCGCTTTCCGGCATTGGTTGGAAGAAGCATCACGATGTTTTGCGCGATTTTGTAAACATCGTACATACTACGACCTTCCATGCCTATTCGCTCCTAAAGTACATTTTTCTTGAACAGCAGCATAATCGGCACTTTGACATGGAGAAGTATATCCGTGTAGACTTTTTCAAAGAAGTATGGCTCTCCTTAATCAAGCCCAAAAAAGCACACGGGCCTCAAGAGAAAACAGGTCGATATCGCGCGTTCCTCGACGACCATGTTAGAGCTTACCTTGTCCATACTGGCTATAAAAAGCCAGAGTTGGCCTATGCTCAGCAATCAGCAACCTATGAGGCAAGGAAGATGTACGTCGCTTACACCAACAACGTCCGATTGCGTTTTGGTGATCATCTTCGACGCGCTATTAACGAGCATTTCAAGGTTAAGAAGAAGTTAAAGGATATGAGGGATGGATTGCCCAAGGATGTAACCGCTGATGTGATTCGCAAGAAAACCAATAAAATCACTGAGCCAGCAAGAACATTCAAGCTAGCAATGGTACAGCGAGACGGGCCTAAAAGGTTGGCTGGTGAGGGTCGCATGTTTGCTGGAGCATACAACAAATTCAAAGGTGTTTTAAATGCTTACGGTAAAGATTACAAATTTGGTACAAACGGCATTTACTACGACTGTAAACAACACCCGGTGAAGCACTTTAAGGCGTTCCTTGAACTTGCGCGTCTGTTTAAGAAGCTCGACTTGAAGCCTTTCAACTGCTTTCCCTTGCGCCGATCCTTCTCGCCGTGCTACGTTCATATCGACACAGTTATTCTTTGCCACAACATATTAGGACGCAGTTATGAGGATAAGAAGACTGATCAGCAGAAGGAATTGGAGAAGGAATGGACCGATGAAGAGAGGAAGGAAGCCCTTAAGAAGAAAAAGAAGAAACATTGGGGAGAAATCGTGGAGCTCAATCGAAGGGTATTCAGAGATCAAAAGGATGGTGAGCTCGAGTTTTCTGGCTCGATTGAGACCGATGGCGTTGGTGTCACGGTCCTCAAAAAGGGCATCGAGAAGGTCACCGAGGAAGGGGGAGCGAAATCAGCAAAGGATCCCTTCCCGTATATCAGTAAATTAAAAGCTGATGATCACAAGGCAATCGACGGCAAATGCGTGGCGGTGGACCCGGGAAGAAGGAACTTACTGTTTTGTGTACACGAAAACTCGACAGTGGAAAATAAGCGCAAATATCGGTACACGAAACTACATCAAGACAAGATGCGGAGGACGAAGAAATACCGCAAGATTCGCGATGACTGCAAGGAGGGGAATTTGGCGGTGCAGCAGGCCGAGGTGGCTCTCTCAGGAACCAAGGGCAACACTTTATCTCTACAGGAATATAAAAAATATCTGGAACGCCGATCACAGCACTCGGAGGTCCTTACTAGCTTCTACAGAGATACTCTCACCCTCCCCTCCGACCATTCTGCCCAACATCCTCTCTTCAGGAAGTTGAAATTGTCAGCCTACATCAGCAAGCAGCAAAGTGATCAAAAGCTGATTGATGACTTAAGGAAGAAGTTCGATAGGGATGCAGCATTTGTGATGGGGAACTGGTCTGCTCCTCACACCAAATATCACGAGCCCATACGTGGTATTGGCTTTAGAAGGCTTTTGAAACGACACGGGTTTAAAGTCTTTCTAATCGACGAGCATAAGACCAGCAAGTGCTGCCCAGCCTGCAACAATCCCACCCTCGAGAAATTCAAGAAGGTCGCGAATCCTCGGTCGAAGCAACATGGAGACAGCCATAGAATTATCTGTCATGGTCTTTTAAGGTAAGTACAATTTATTACACTTTGCTATTTATTAAATATATTAATTAATTATTTTATTAGATGCACACATCAAACTTGTAATAAAGCCATGAAAGATATAAAGGCTAAGAAGGAGCAAGAGGATCTGATGGACGTGGATGACGAGGAGGAGCAAGAGGATAGGATGGACGTAGATGACGAGGAGGAGCAAGAGGATCTGATGGAAGTGGATGACGAGGAGGAGCAAGAGGGCAAGCTGGAGGTGGATTATAAAGAGGATCCGGAATTTAAAAGATACGATCATCGTTTGTGGAATCGGGATATGGCAGCATGTCTGAATTTTATTCAGATTATTCGCAGTGTTCGTAAGGACAAGGGTGTTCCAACACAATTCCATCGAGGTGCCGTTCCTCCTCCTGAGCCTAGTACGTCCGCAAAAAATTCACTAAATGAAGATCAAGATCAAGAGGGATCCAAACAACAAATTACAAATTAACCAGGTTGTATCGTCAACCGCCACACTGTCGCCCAAACGACAATGGCACCCAAAATACGGAGTAGTAATACTTGTAAGTGTTAACTATTATTTATTCGTAAAAACAGAAGGCTAACTGCGCAAATTGGATGGAAAAAGCCTGTACATCATTAAAGTAGTAAATATTTTTATTAATAATACCGCGTTAATACGAGTGATAACGTGTATTTTTTACAGACTTTTTCTTTTCTACGACTTTTTCCTCGTTGCAGTATGTTATCTATCCTCCGAAGCTCGACCGCTTTATCGGTCAGGAGGAGCACTGCTTGTACTTGTATGTATACACACGTAAATAGTATAATCAACAGACGTGACTAACAGCCAATACTATTGAATCATATTATCATTACTAGACCAATTTCAACTACACCGCCATTATTCCTCATTATCTACGCGATGGACAGCAGAGAAAGACAAATTGCTTTATAGTCAGCGTGCAACGACAACCGCTACCACTCAAACTATTACACTACCAGATGGACAAACATATGAATATCAGCCTGGTATAACCACGCCAAATACTCTACTTGAAAGTAAGCAGTGTTGCATTGAATACTTATTACCATTCTATCTATACTAATAGTATGATATTCGTAGACTGGAATCCGGAACTATTACCACGCACAGTAGGTGCCTTGTTCCGTGGTCAGCTATGGGAGTTGTATCAACCATTAAATACTAGCGGGTTACCGTTGCTTAATCGTGCTACAACATCAACTACTCAATCGAATGATACGCTCACCTTTCTATCGGCGAATGACACGCTAGTGACACCATTCTACGCTAGTTCAGCAGCCATGGTACTTGGTAAAGCATTGTCACTCGAGTATCCTAATGATATCATTGCAGGGTCTATAGATGTTAGTAGCGACGGTAGGGCACCTAATTTTGCCTATGATTCCATGTTGTTATCATCATCGACGACATCGAGTGATAATGTTAAATCGCAACTACGCGAGATACTAGCATCCGCGAAAGAGATGAACGATTGTTATGAGCGTGTAGCACAACTATTAAATGACACTAGTGTACGACATATTAGCGAGCATGATTTGAAGACGTTAACAAAGCGTGTTAATAGTATTATTAATGCGGCATTGCCCATTGAACGTCTTGATGTACCATTAGCGACTGCCATTGATTTATTAAGCTATGATCCACTCAAAGTGTACCGCATTCGACATAATTACACGGCACAAAAGACCGTCATACCACTCTACCGTATTGGTGATTATATCGACGTGGCATCCGGCCCTTTACTACCTCGTACCGATCTATTGCAGCATACGACGCTGACCGCTGTATCCGCTAGACATTGGTGGGCGGAACGTGATAAAGCACGAGCGAAACAGCAGATAACTCGCGTAGCCGGTGTTACTTTCCCAACTGCACTAAAGTATCAGCAATGGCGACAAAGTCAGGAGCAGGCACATCAACGTGATCATCGAGTAATTGGCACGAATCAGCAACTATTCCACTTTGACGTCAATAGTCCCGGTGGTCCTTTCTTTCTACCGCATGGCACGCGTATTGTCGAGCGATTATTCTCGTTTCTTCGTTCGGAATACCGTCGATTCGGCTATGATGAAGTGATGACACCGATGATCTATAAGAAAGCACTATGGGAACAATCGGGTCATTGGCAGAATTACGCGGAGGATATGTTTGCAGTACGTGGTGGACTACCAGACACGACAACGGAAGTAATGGCAATCGCTGATGGTAACAAGACATCATCCGTCGATTGGTATGGATTGAAACCGATGAATTGTCCTGCACATTGTTTGATTTATGCCTCGCAACCACGTACTGCACACGAATTACCATTGCGTTTCGCGGATTTCGGTTCACTTCATCGGTAAGAAGTAGAAGAACAGAATTATAACTAATAGTTGTCATAATCAAGTAACTAACTAATGCATCAATCAATTAGATGGGAAGCAGCCGGTGCTTTATCTGGATTAACGCGTGTACGTAATTTCCATCAAGATGACGCGCACATATTCTGTCGACACGATCAAATCGGTCAAGAGATACGCTCGACACTCGATATGGTGGAGCGTATTTATTCCACGTTGAAATTCGATCAATATGAGCTGTACCTGTCCACTCGTCCTGAACAGCATTATATTGGTAGTATAGAAGATTGGCAGGAGGCAGAGCGTGCCTTATCCGATGCATTAAACGCCACCGGTCGAGTATGGCAGGTGAATCCAGGTGATGGTGCATTCTACGGACCCAAGATCGATATTTATATCAGTGATGCACTGGGTCGTAGACATCAAACGGCCACGATTCAATTGGATTTCCAATTGCCACAACGTTTCGATCTAAAATACACGGATACGAAAAGTAATCAACAACAACACGTACGACCTGTTATCATTCATCGTGCTATTATGGGTTCACTAGAACGAATGATGGCCATTCTCACGGAACACTACGCGGGTGACTGGCCATTATGGCAGAGTCCACGTCAAGTGATGATATGTCCGGTGGCGAGTACATTTGTAGATTACGCGCACAAGGTACGTCATCAATTGACCACGCTACATGATCAGTATGGATTGCCACTCTATGTGGATGTAAACACCACGGGACATAGTCTTGGTAAGATGATACGACAAGCGGAAAAGTTACGCTACAATTATCTACTCGTGTTGGGCGAGCAAGAGGCCACTAAGCAGCTGGTCACCATACGAAAAAGAGGAGAGCGAGCATCGACTAGCATGCCCATTAGTGAATTCGGTGCATCACTTTTGAAATCGATACAAGCACGCGATTAGATTAATGAATAAACCATTGTTATACTAATAATCAATAAACATGAAATAAGGATTTATATTTATATTCCACTGCTATTACAGTTCTTTTCCATCCAATTTGTGCAGTTAGCTTTCTGTTTTACGAATAAATGATAGCACTTACAAGTATATTTAGAGTATAGAAGCGATAATCCTCAACTGCTAGGGCAATGACAACTACTCAATGATAATAGTAATGCGATGATGATGTTAACAATTGTGTTAATCTATTTATTAATAAAGAGTAACAGCACTAATTGGTTGGAAAACCCCTGTAGTTATGACAATAGACGATATGTATATACTAGTAAAGATAGGCACCGAACACGGTAACCGCACAGAATAAAGAATCCTACCATAATATCATTAGATCATTAATCACTGTCGTGTATAATCCATCAATCTACTATTGCTACTTACATTGGTGAACATTTCTTTAACTATTTTATCAGTATCTGCATCCCAGAAACAACGACAATCCATGCTAGTAGTATACACAAGTATGAATATTAACATATATATACATATATATAGCAAGTAAATCTGATAATAACACGCTACTTACCGTGCACCTGTACCCGAATTTTCACCAAGAATGACATTGCCAATATATTTATATCGAGGGAGATCAAGTTCTATTGAGTCAATGGTTAGTTAATAAGTGATGACGCCATTACTACTACTACGTGTCATCACTTGCGTGGCCTATTTACCTTTCAGTTTATCCTTTATCGTTTCAGATATATTTTTAGATATTTCTGGCGCGGTCTCTGCATCATACGAATAGTTTTCTAATTTCTCCTTTAGTGTCTGTTGCAGTAATGTAGTGACTACAGCTGGACGGAATCTATTATAATAATAATGATAGAATAAATATCGATATTGCAAGATGTACGCTACTATTGCTGACTTGTTCGTCATCCAACTTACTTTTGTGCAAATGTCGGTCGAATAGACACAAATGTATTGTCTGTTTCGACAGCCGAGGTTTCTGTAGTAGTCATGGTGTTAAAGATAAAGCAAGTGAGTAAGCGAGTAAGGAGTGAGAGGAGATAAACAATGATATCAATAGAGTAATTAAATAAATGAGATGAGATGATTAACAAGCCATCATCTACTAAGGCCATTTTTATTTATTTCTTTTTTATTGTTATTCCATTCGTTCTCTCGTACTCTTGCAGCCATCCTAATAGCAACCTATATTACTACTAATACTAATACTAGGAGTCAACGAGTGATTAATAGTACAAGTGGTCAACTGTTACAATGTTGCTGAATCCTGTGCTAGAGAGTGCGCATTTTATTGCAGAAGTATGTGGTTTAGTAATGATACTCGCTCATTCCTATTAACGCGATATCTTCTTCATTTTATCTATAAAGCATAGTAAAGATGTTTCAATAGATATGAATTCTGTGGAAAGAGCAGCAACAACAGTAAGTATTCTTGTAGAGTGATAATTGTTAGCATGGCATAATTAAACGAGTTACACTAGTTGCTATTGCAAATGGAGAAAACATCCTATACCACTGAGAATTGGCGTCAACATCCATTGAATCCGAGTTATCCTACCGAGATAACCATCGACTGGTAATCTAGACTGTTCTTTATATTATATGATGAATAGATAGATTGATGATAATCCACACACATTGTATAGGATATTCGTGATTGATTTACTCAATTTCTCATTCTGGAGTAATGCAGGCGAGTTTTCTCCCGATCGATACACAGTCATATACAATGGTGAAGCATACACCGGTTATTGGGCACTCTGTGCTGCTATCAATCGTGGTAAGTAGAAGCTATATATATATATATATGTGTGTGTGTAATGAGTATCTCACTATAACATTCTATAGCCATAGATGAAGGTATACCCATTACACAACCTTCATTTTATGCAAATGCAACCGATGCACAATTATTGAGTATATTTCGATCGGATACACCAGAACAGATATCATTGCCTCACGAGAGAGTTCGTGTATTACGCGAGGCAGGCCAAGTACTAATGAAGGTAGGATAGTTCAATATCGAAACCAATCAATCAATTGTGTACACTAATAATATACATGATTAGCAATATAATGGATCATTCGTCAATTGCGTTAAAGCAGCGAATAAACATGCATCCAAACTATTAGACATAATCGTTCAAGATTTTACCGTATTCCGTGATGAATGTCAATTTCGTGGAAGATCAGGTAATATGAGCAATTATCTTATATTTGTATTATCATTCATTTCTAATACTTGTATCTATTTAGTGCAATTCTACAAGCGAGCACAGATTCTTATTGCTGATATATGGTAAGACTATTGCTATTAATGCAGCAAGTTATACTATTTAGTATAGACTGCTGATCGAATTTGACATATAGGGCTTGTTTCGATGGGAATGGTATTGGTGAATTTGTGGATATCGACTATATTACAATGTTTGCAGACTATCGGTAAGTGTTTGCTATAGTGTATGAAGCATTCCAATCGATATCATCACAGCTTAACATCGTGTATCTAGTGTGCCACAGTCACTCGCTTATCTGGGATTGTTACGGTATTCGACCGAGTTACAGGATCATTTAGAGGCAAATCGACCCCTCGACTATGGCAGTCGAATGGAAGTTGAGATTCGTGGCAATAGTATCTGGGCCGTGGAACAATTGCGTCAGTGTATGCTTGCTAAACGGGATCTTGCTAGTGCATCGTCATCTTCCTCTTCTTTATCATCATCTACTAGATCTGATGATCAGCATGCACATTCTTCATCTCCTATCATCAATGCTATTCTACTTGACTTCTATCTATGGGATTTTGCAAAAGATAATGCAAGAGCACTCGAGGATATTCCTGTACATCGTACACGCTCTATATTTTATTAGAATCATGCGCATATATAATAATAAACAATCCAATAATGCTCGATGATATTCGTCAATTGTGGACAACTGGTTATTCATCTCTTTCCTTCTTTCTTTCTTTCTCTTTCTAGTCTTGATTATCTATTTGCGGAGAATTGTACCACCCTATGTTAATCCAATTAGATTGATCCACCTGTAAACAGACATATTCTATTATGACGGTAAACACCGCTTGTTCATGATGATACTCGTATCTATTGCAGCATATAGTAGATGATGTATACGATGTATATATGTGATAAACTAATGATTCAGACTATAAAGCTGCTAGCATGTACGTACACATACACGCACCATTAATGGCGTATGATCATTTCTGTCTCACTAGTACAGCATCTGGCTAGGAACAATATTGTTGTGTAATCTTGAAGGATACAGACTCATAAATGCACGTCATTGTTTTAGAGGATGAAATTGTAGTCGTCATACAGTATACAATATACAATATACACTGCTATACTATCGTTTACTTGATCAATTTTATTAAATGTAATTAAACATAGACACTCTCATTGCTCGTATGTATTCGTGTATTCGTGTATGTACATGTGTATATGTATATATATCTATCATACGATAACGGAGTTACGAATAGACTTGCTTTCTAGTCCAGATTATGCGTGCTTTCGTTACACTTTCCGTGCTGGGGTACTACCCTTTATATAACTGTGGTACTAGCAGGTCATAAGACGCACACCACCTCTATTCCCTTATTGTCGTGTGCCTTTGGTATTTCTTGCTCGTATTTCTACTCACTCATACCTAACTACACACCCGTCTAGTTTATTGTGTCTGTTCTTTCTCACTCCTCCAAAATACGTGTGCTTGTATGCGTATATGCGTGTGTGTATGCGTTTATGTATGTGTATGTATGCTATCTTTTCATAACGGCGTAATACGTAGCGTATATTCCGAGTGCTCTATCCAATCATACTAACTATTTATCTACTCCTTTTTTTCTTGCGGTTGTATGCTTGTTGTCGTTACTCCTTTTTTTACTGCTTTGCCTTCTCTCCTATCCTATCCTAGCTCACTCCCTCACTTCTAACTTTTTTCTCTCATTACACGACTTACATTTGTTCTGTCGACTATTATACTATTAGCACTGCTATCTTTCTTTCTTTCACAGTGTACTGTTACACTATTTGAATCCTTGTTACCGCACTAAAAAGCGGTTATTCCTGTTTATATTCTTTTGCTACGGTTTTATTTTATATGCTATTACGGTTTATGCGTTAATTCGCGTATTTTTACAATGGAGCAAGTACCTGCCCCCATTCATAATTCCACTACCACCGCTACAACTACAACTACTACTACTACTACTCACAATGGATATAGTCGGGCACATATTGCAGCACTGGCTAAACGACTAAAAGTCAATATGCAAAAGTAAGTACACCATTATTGTATCGCCTGTATTTTGTTTTCTTATGGCACGTGTATAGCATACTACAGAAAGCCAATGCTAGTCAGCGGGCTCCTCTAGGCAATAGCAATAAAGAAAACATTATCTCTACTGCTTTGTTGCCTGCTAGCACAAGTAGTGCCTATCGACAACCATTGATGCAAACGCCACCCAAGGACAACAATAGTAATGCTCGGATTGCCTCGCCAATGTCATCGCCGATATCCTCGACAAAGAGGCGGACCACTAAAAAGAAACCGCCCCTTCTAACTCCGTCATCATCATTGGATCCGCCTTCTTCATCGCCATCGTCTGATCGTCGATCTACTAACACGCCATCCCGCATCGATAATCAGCGACAATGCACGCCATTCACCAGTCAACCTGCCAATCATATCTACTTGGGTATCAACGCGAGTACAGAGCATTTTCCCGTGATTGGTGGGCCACTTGTTGGTGAGTTCATCGCTAATGGTCCCATCCTAATATCAACGGCAATTAAAGAGTTGCAACATACAACACCAACCAAATTGTCGGGAGTATTAGTTGTTAGTAAGAAGCGACCATTGGAACAATCGAGTCAGTTTAGCGGTAATAGCAATAGTAATAGTAGTAGTAAAAGAAAGCGCGCCAACATTCCCCGATCTTCAGCCATTGATCCGTCCACGTTATGGGATAGTGATGCCACAGATACTGATACGGAAACGAGCAATATCACAAATAGACGTATGGCATCATCGATACATACACCTCATACACCCCATACACCATCCCCGGCACGTACTAAACTACCATTAAAGCGTCAAAACACATTGCTGGTAAGTTATAGTTACAATATATTATAACATTACAGTATTAACTTGTCTCTATTATAGAACATGAACATATCAAAAGTAGGATCATCAGTGTCGAGTAGCAATGTCAAGAAACCTAATAGGCACGACCTAGACAATTTACGCTCACCGTCAAAGTCATCCACAATGAATACTACCGAAAGGTATGACCATGCTAATATGTCATATACACCGGTGGTATCCATTCCTCAACGAGATCATTCGATCAAATCGCGTAATACGACCGCTAAGCCTTATGTAGCCATCCGTTCTACACCGAGTAGGAAGATGTGCCAAGCAACGCGTGTACGTGCCGTATTAGTAACCGGTGCTTCCGAATTCGATCTGGCCAACCGATCTAATGGCAAGAATAAATCGCGTTCATTACCTGCACTACCACCGCCATTACTGCCAAAGTTACACGATGCACGAACAATGGTAGCACCGAGCATGACTGCTGACATCAATGGACAGTACACCAACAGAAAGCCTTTACCTCGACTGATCCCGTCCATTTCACATACACCTAGTAAGTAGTAATTATTAATTATACATGTAATGATTGTGTATTCAATTAACACTCTTGCCATCAATTAGATATTATACTGTGTCGGTATTGTCGTAAGAGTTGTAAGGGGACTCAGGGCTGTACAATACACTGGAGGCATTGTGAGGTTAAAGCATTGGTAAGTATCATAATAACAATAAGTAGTAAATGAATAGATGTATAATACATGTACGTATAGGCGGTAGATATCAAAATGGCCAATCTAAGGAACGATCAATTCCGTTGTCCTTGTATGATTCGTGGGACGGATACAACCGCCTGTCATTTGAAGCAACCCATGCTACAGCACAAGACCGAGGCTATACGATGTCCGAAATGTCAAATGTACGCGCATATCGACTGTATATGGGGACTAGGCCGATCATACCCCACACAATACACTTGTCCTTTATGTGAGATCTCTTTGACAGAAAAGCAAATAACCGCATTACACGACGCATCTCGCCCGACAAAGAAGCGAGTCAGGGAATACGAGAAGCATTTGAAAGAGTTACATCGCGTCGTAAAAAACCATGGTTTATCATCGACTCATCATGTTCCTTTACCTCCTCCTCCTCCTCAGTCATTATCATTTACCTCTTCTGACATGGCACACTCCATATACAATGATAGATTATCAAAGATCAACTATCACACGTCCACCGGCAATAGATGCCATTCTCAGCTTAGCCAGATGATGGCTCATTCAAAGAAAGTGTCCTGGCTATCTACCATAGAGGAGACACGTCTTATATACAATGAAGAAGATACACCGGTAAACGACTATGATGACGATGAGATAGCAAGTGATACAAATACATCATTTACCGATAGTATCTCCGATGATGAAGCAGCCATCTTCTATGAAGGTGACGACAGTGAAGATGATCATGAACACGACAACTTGTATTCATTGCATCAACATCACGGTCATGTACCATATATCGATTCAAGTAACATTAGTCCCACTATTGATGCACATACACTGTCACCACTGGCACTTCACTTGAAGCATGATCCTTTATTGTCATCATCGTCAGATCAATTCCATAATGTAAAGAGTCCAGGCAGTGATGATACATGGCCCACAACGACCGATACATCTGATGAATGGTCTGATCCATCAAGTCAAGTGGAATTACTAAATTGGCTAGACAATGAGAAAGATCCATTAGCCATATTAGCAAGCACACAATGTCTAGTACCACTTGCCATGACCAGTACGGATACGAGTATAACAGCCACATCACCAACCTCCATGATGACATGTTCCGATCCATGGATATCAAGTGTGTCTGCAACGAGTGCAACTACGACAACAATTGCATCAAGCAATGTGTCATCAAATACAAGTATAGATACATCGTTTATAAACAAGAAAGAACCATTTGAATCAATGAAGACAATTGATAACAAGACAGCTAATCATGATGATATTTGGACACTTGATATGGGTGAGCAGATTGCCGAGATGTTCAATAGTAAGTACTGAGATGACTGTAATTGATACTAAATTAACTAATTCATCTATTATTTCCAATATAGCCTTTATCAATCCAGATATGGTACATTAACTACTACTACTACTAGTAGTAGTTAACCTTTGCTATAATACTTTCCCTATACATTAGTGTATATCTGTTGTTATTTTTCTCAAGTATTTTTATTGTTATTAGCATTTGTGGCTATATACTCCTCTAGCGTTCTCTTTTTCTTTTCTTTTCTCTTTTTTGTTGTTGCCTATAATATAAACAGACATCCTTTGCAAAATGGACTATAATTGAATAATCGAGTAACTATGAGATAGACAATGTAATCTATGATGTTGAATGAATGAATGAATGAATGGTATGTGATTTGTACTACTACTACTAGTAATAGATTCATTATAAATAATAAATCTACCTTATCCATTTTATTATCGATAATAATTATTTCTATCATTTTGATATGATCGTTGGTATTGTTGATACTGTTGATATTGTTGTTGCTGCTGCTGCTGTTGTTGTTGATGTAATGCCCACTATCATATAAATACATTATGAGTGAGTTATATGATATAGTCAGTATCCCTTATAACTTACATTAGGATTAGCGGCGTAACTATGTGGATTCAATCGAGAAGCAGGATGCCATGGCGGGGGTACAGGATTATTAAATGCCATAGCACGTCGATTAGCACTACCACCGATATAGCCACCCATTCGATCATTATTACTTGATGGTATATGATGATGATGATGATGATGTTGATGTTGTTGTTGATGATGTGTAGTAGTAGATGATACACCATATCGACGAGATGATCTAGATGCAGCTGGTGTATTCGATGATGATGATTTAGACGAGTAAGCTCGTCGATGTGTATCTGTACGAGCTCGCTTATGATCAGGTGATGGCAAATGATAGTTGAACGCGGATGATTCCACGCGTGTTCGACGAGGACGTGGTAGATCACAATTCTATTCATTTGATTAATGAGTGAGTAATACTAGCTAATCATTGATTGTAATAATGACTTACATCACCGAAATGACCTTGATCACCACAATTATAGCAATAGATTATTTTAGGCATCTATATATATGTTAATATATAAGTTATTATTATTATTACAATGATATTAATAACTTACCTTAGTAGATGATGAATTTACTTTTACATATTTATAAGAACGCCAAAATGTTGGACACGTCTATTAGAATAAGCAAAAACATTATTAATAAATGAATGAATGAATGAATAAACAAATGTAGGTTCACTTACCGTTGTCTTATGATTACTTGAACCACATCGTTCACAACGACGTCTTATCTGTTCCATTGATGCTCGACAATCCTAATAAACATACATATATATATATATATACTAATATTAATACATATACAATAATAATAAATAAATAAACATTACCCTGGACACATGTCCTGGTTCATTACATCGAAAGCATACAACACCATTGAATTTACATTCACGCGCTAAATGATCATATTCACCACATATTGAACATTGTGGCTACAATCAATAGAACAGAATACATGAGTAATTATTAATATGATGAATACGTATGCTATCATATTTACCTTATTTTGAGGACAATCACGTCGTAAATGTCCCACTTTATTACATACTTGACAGGTACGCGTCTCTTGTCCTTTTTCTTGAAAGTAGCGCGGTATTACCTAATCACCTATATTATTAATAATAGTACCTTCATTATTTACGAATACTAACCGAGAATGCTTTATCGTTTAAATGATCGAAATTGCTATTTTGTTCCATATCCTCACTTTCATTAGAATCAACTTGAGTTTGAACAAGATGTGTTACTTGTAATAATGAAGTTGCCTCATTCATCGGTGGCAATGCAACAGTCATACTTGCATAGTCTGATGATTCAGTAATGTTGTCTTCATTCGTTGTAGGTGTAGATATATTCGTAGTTAATGTCGTTTCATGATTATCCTCATTATCACTATCACTATCACTGTCACTCTTATTATCCATGATGTCGCTCTCTTTCTTTTCAACTTTTATCTTGTCTAGATAATTTGTTGCATTGATCTTTCGTGTAGTCGAGGATGTTGTCATACTATATCGTGAATCATCATCATCATCACTTTCTTCTTTCTTAATCGTTGTTGGTGTAGCTATCGTGTATTTCGTATCCTCATCACTATCTTCTGATTTCTCACTAACAATATCTTCATCTGATTTCACTTTTGTGTCATCATTCATATCTAGTGATGTTGCTACATCATTATGTAATAGTGGTTGCTCTTCTCTCTTTACGCCAGTAGATACACTTGTACTAGTTACTTCACTTGTATTCACCGATGCTTCAATGGCAGCAGCAATAATTTTAAGGGGAGCATAATGTACATGACTTAATAGTGCTGTTTCTGCCTCACTATCATTGTCATCGTCGTTCTCCTCCTTTATCGCTAGTCCATTACTATAATTATTAGGTGTATAAGTATTCAATAACACTATTGTATTAGTATGATAATACTCACTCATCTAACGAGTCATCGTAGTCATCCTCTTCTTTGAGATAGTAATCCTCTGCATATTCGTCGTCGTCATCGTCTCTTGAATTCCACATAGTGTAAAATATGAGTGTATATTGGAAAAAAAGAAATAGAAATTTTTGTTATGTTCACTTTTTACCTCCATTAACTAGAATGATTAACACACACATTTATTATACAACAGAATGGTCGCACATTCCCCTATTCCTTTCTCTTTCTCTTTCTCTTTCTCTCTAGTATTCACCCGATGTCTTCCATAATAGTGTAAGTATATTAAGTAATGTATCACGGGGACGTTTAGCATTCAAATGTTGCGATGTCATAAGCTATACATGATTACTTGTTAGTATATGTATCATATACACTTGGCAATAATTAATTACCTGTTGAATATTCATGTTAAGTAGAAATACACCATACTTTAGTCGGGCTGCATCTTGTCCTTTACCATAAAGTGGATATCTACACATAGGATCATATCGTTGTGTTAATTCATATAATAAATGTGCATATCCACGCATATGTGACTTCTTACATGGCTTGATCAACATCAGGTGCCAATGGATTAATGATATAAGCGCGTGATGACATGGCTATCATTGGATAAATAAGCGGTACTCGTAAGTAGTAGGATATCATTTCAACTAGATGACACGTATATCCTAATGCAGTGGCTACATCCTCGGAATGGAAGCCTACATGTGTGTGTATACAAGTTAGTATTCAATAATACATTATACATCATCATTACTATTGTCATGTACCTTTATGATCTGCACTAGGCAAGTGAATATCACGTATGGTGTATGCATTGTTAATGGTATTCGCCTAACAAGTATATCATACAATGAATAGAATATTCTATTGATGGCATGCTATATCACCACTTACATGGCTTATGGGATAAAGATCGGCCAGTGAAGTAATTCGCTCCTGTTGTACCTTGTCCACTTGTTCATTCATCGAGTATAGTAATTCACTAAGTATGATATCAGTAATAATAGTAGGGTTACAATAATAGCTATCTATCCAAGATAAATCATCACTTACCGTGTTGTATTCAGTTCTTGCTCTAATGTCTCAGTGGCTAGAACTGCATCATGCAATCGTTTACAATGCTCCTTAACTATACCGCGTTTTATATTAATACGCTCTTGAAAGTTATCTAGTCGCATTCTCTCTATAAGAAAACAACTGTTAATAATCACCTCTTGAATCATATGCATTATAGAATACATACCTGATATTATTTGCATGTTACACGCTAGTAATTGTTCTTTCAACTTGTTAATATTATTCCTCCTTTCTCCTATTGTTCGTTTCTAATGAATTGATTACAAGTATCAGTTGAATGACAATATCAATTACTTGTATAGTTCATTTGTGTATCACAACTTACCATACGCATTAATGCTTCATTACGCTTAATATGATCGGCTATTTGTTGAGTCAATAATTGAGTTCCCTTGTATAGTTCAATCACTTTACGATGCATTTCTACTAGTCTACAAGTAAATAGTAATTAGTAATTGTGTATACATAGAATGAATCAATAATGTAACTAACTTTATCACTTGACGAAAGTCGTAAGTATTATAGAGCTATTGATATTAGACAATCATTACAAATGTTAATTACAATATTACTAGTAAGAGTAGTAGTAGTAGTAGTAATTACCGTAATAGGTTCATTCAATTTAGGTGGCATTGTCTATAATATAAGATTTACTATAGATTAGTCACTCCATTCATAATGACATCCTCTTATACTAACAATGGCATCTAGAATATCCGGTGATGTATAGTAGCCATCTTTGAATTCAAATAATATGGTTTCCTTGTCTAGATCTTTATCTAGATAGCTCAACTAGTATAATTAGTCGTATCATATCGTATTCATTCATTGTATTATTCACTTACTTGACTACCCATGGATTGCATTCCTCGTAGATCAACATCCCATTCAAGTAGTAGATTTACAGATTTATCAAGTGAATCTACCTGCCAAATACGCACTATCATTTGTGTTCCTCTGTTAAGGAATAATCAATATTACTAATGAGTATACTCATACACGATCAAGGATATGATAATGATGACAAACACTAATACGCTCCTGCGGTGATACTGCAGAATCCACTTTTTCACAATTGATTTGTACAGGAAACATCGGATTCTATTAATGTTGGTTAATAATAGTGGTTGTCAAGGATATACTAGTGAACTATTGATTAGTACTACTACAACAACAACTTACTAGAGATGCTGAAATAACATCACTAACAAAGAATGGCGATGCTATATGAGCGATGATTAGTAACCTAGTATTGATTATTGGGATAATAGATAATAGATAGATAGATAGATATACAAACCATTAGATGTAGCATGTAATGAGCATACTGTATCTGGAATACTATTTGCATTCAACTGTTGTGTTGTATGACTAGAACGGTCAAAAAGTTTGTCTATATACATACGGATATACATATATACATATCAGTCATTATGAAGTTGTGTCCGTTCAGTTAATAGATAGGCCCCGCTTTACTAATCGTTGTCTAGTTTAATATTAACTGACTTGCCTGAAGAGTTTTCCTTCAACGGTAGATGACCACCAATAGACCGTTCCAGTCCACGAACAGATATTGATAGTAGATTATTGGTACAGAGCTATTAGCGCAGTCAATATACATACACATACACTCCTATTCATTAGTATTCGCTTCTTGTTATTGTTAACTACTGGATGAGTTTACCTTCATGGAATTGTAAGAAAGATATATGGAATAATATATAACAGAAACGACAAAAGCACTAGTTGTAGTAGATAGGATGATTGCACTCACAATTTAATAAAGTCTATTAATATTTTATTATTACAGTGTTTTTCCATCCAATTAGCGCATTTATCCTTTAACATTTGCAGTTTAATAATAAAAAGAGTTGGACAATTGTTAGCACCATCATCGCATTGCTATTATTATTGAGTAGTTGTCATGGCCCTAGCAGTTGAGGGAGATGTTAATGATCGCGATATCATATACTACAATAGTGTTAACTATCATTTATTCGTAAAGACAGAAGGCTAACTGCGCAAATTGGATGGAAATAGCCTGTACGTCACATGATTGTTCTATCCTTTTGCACTTTCTATTCAACTCGTTACTCTCCTCTTGCTTCCAATCATATTCATAGCAGAAGTGCATCTGTTAGTGGCATATCTCTTACTATTCCTTTGTGTCTGTGTGTGCGTGTGTTTATGTACGAGTGTGTGTGTATAGGTACGCGTATACATACGTGTTCTACTCGTTTATTACTATTACTACTATTTACTTATCGCGTCTACTTGTTTCTTTATCGTTTATTACAGTGACACTATTATCATCAATACCTATTCCACTAAGATGGTATGACTTGAATAAAGCGTTATCGTAATCTATCTGATCATTTTGATTTAGTTTGGAAAGAACAAGATACAAAAGGAGAAGATACGGCAATTGATGTCGTTTACATCGTGCAGGTGAGTAGACAAACACGCTTGTGTACGTGTATACAGATATACATCATATATTCACTAGTATAGGCTATTGTAAACAATATACTCATACCTCCTGGACTGATCATACTTGATAATATAGTGAATCCGTAGCTACTAATTTACTAAAAGCAAGTAATTGGAATCTGGATGCAGCTGCCGAGAACTACTTTTCTCAGCATAGTCAACAGGGAGTAACAGCCAGTGCTAGAACGTCTTCTGGTAACTTTGTTGAATCTCGATTACAACAAGTATTTGACCAGTATAAAGGTAGATAGCTAACTAGCTAACTAGATAGATAAACGAGTGAATAATAATATATTGATCATGTCTCATCATTATTGTTCATAGATGCTGATGAACCAAATAAGATCCTCGTAGAAGGCACAGAACGATACTGTGCCGATCTGAACGTGAAACCCGATGATGTTCTCATGTTAGTGATTGCTACTCACTTGAAGGCAAAGATGTGCGAATTCCCTCGTCAGGAGTTCATTAATGGTTGGCGTGAACTAGGGTAAGTAACTCTATGCATACGTATACTAGCGATTGATCTATCTACTTCAATGATCCTATTAGATGTGATTCAATAGACAAGATGAAAGATGCCTTACCGCAACTCAGAAGAGAACTCGAGAATTCTACTAGTTTTAAGAAGATCTACGAGTACACATTCGTATTTGCTTTGGCACCATCTCAACGCGTGTTACGTAAGTACACTCGACTACAATGAATCCTATCGCAAATGAGATGATTAACCAACTAGCATTGATTAAGCATTGGAGATGGCACTACCACTATGGGAACTATTACTGACGGGTAGATTTGATAAACTCAATCTATGGTTTAAGTTCTTGCAAGAGGAACACGGTAGAGCTATTCCAAAGGATACATGGAATATGGTAAGATAAACGGTGTCTATAGAACTATAGTTGTAGCAGTGTTAGTAATAATAGTAAATGTTATAATAGTTGCTTGAATTTATCAATGGTATCAATGAGGATCTATCCAACTACGATATGAATGGTAAGTAACTACTATGATTAATATAGATTGTTTGTTTCTTTACTTATCTCAATGTATAGATGCATGGCCACCACTTATTGATGAGGTAAATTGTTGTTTTGAATGGATATCATGAATCTAATGTATATTAATGTTAACATACTTGATCATAGTTCGTCGAGTATTATCGTCGAGGATCAACTGCTTAATAAACGGAAACTATTTGTTTTTCATATAATTATTCATTCGGATACTGTTTTATACTTCATTAGTAGTAAACACTATCACATGTATATGTATATGTATGTAATCATTGACATGCTATTTTATTATAATGAAATGCGCATCATTGTGCTACGACGACATCGACATCAATTCTAATGCGGGATTCGTTGTCCGTTCATTTGAGCTTTCGTGTCGGGTGGACCGGTAGCGAATGGAATGGCACCAACACCTGATGGCATGTAGGGCATACTACCTGGTGGTGCTCCATAACCGCCATAATAGGAAGCGGCAGCAGCAGCAGCAGCAGCATAAGCATCATAACCTGCAAAGCCACCGGGTGCTAGACCGGCTGCTGCCGCTGCTGCAGCAATGACCGGATCCATAGGTTGCATTGTCACGGGTGGACCAGCTAGTCCGGGAGTGGCACCAGGATTCGATAGATCCGGTGTCATGGGCGTAGAGAATCCCGGCGACTGGAACATAGGATGTGGATAGCCACCATTCGGTGGTGGGGGCCATACGCGAATGGACTCGGACCGCCGTGTGGACCAAGAGCGGCCGCAGCCACAGGTGGTGGTGGTGGCGGTGCCATATTAGGACCGGGTCCGTATATGTTCACCATGTCAACGGCTCGATCCTTACCCCATGCACACTAATGCGATGAATGGATACTACGCGTTAACTTCGTTTCTTTACTGTCATCTTGTTCTATTTATTTATACGTACTCTGGCTGGACGACCGTTAATATTGGCACCTTGTAATTGAGTAATGGCCATGGCGGCACCCTCGTGTGTCTCCATTCGAACAAAGGCAAAACCACGTTCCGCTTGCATTCTAATCTCTTGAATATTACCGAATTGTTGGAAATGACCAATTAGATGTTCGCCTAAAAAGTGTAGCATTGTTGATCGTGTATTATTAGGCGAGAAGCGCGTTAATAGATGCTAATCGACTGTTAAATCATTCAACTTACGAGTTGTAAAGAATGGCAAGTTGCCCACATAAACGGTGGAGTTATGAGTGGGCGCCTGCATTACCACTTCATCGTATGCCTGTTGCGGATGATGAACTAGAGACAAGTAAGGTGAGCGAGATGCATCTATATTACTAGGAGATATATATAATTGTAATGCTACGCTGTTAATAATAGCTTACCTTGATTAACAACATTTGGTTTTTGATTCGCCCAGTTACAACGGATGGTACGACTTCCTAGCCATTGTCCTATAAATGAATGGTAATAATAAGCATCGATTTACTACAATGTTATATTATATCGCTACTAATACTACTTACCATTCATCGCGTTAATGGCCTTCTCGGCATCCTATATATTGTATAATAATATCATACATTAATACAAAAAGAAGGAATATGCTAATACGCGTAATCGTCAACTTACCGGTTTCAATCGGAATGAGACAAATCCATAACCACGCGATTTTCCAGTAGTTGGATCCCACATAACACGAGCCTCTCTAATAATATATGTATTAGTATACGCTAACTACTAGTATATTATTACTGAATGACTTACGAAAGACTACCAAAACCGCCGAATGATTTTGCCAATAGTTGATCCGTTACTTCGGCACTTAGATCACCAATAAATATTTGATAATGATCTAGTTATGATTAGCACTATTAGTATTGTCAACTAATTGATGTTCATGATATACTCACTAGTTGTATCTTCCTTTTGCAAGTTAGACGGCGTTAATGCCCAACTAATACGAATTTCCTATAAATAATAGTTCATCAATACTAAGGTGTTAGATAGCAGCAGCATCATCCTCGCTAACTAGCTATACTAACCGAATCAAATAATTTACGATTATTAAGCATTTGCATGGCTTGTTCGGCTGCTTGATGCGAATTAAACTCGACGAAACCATAATTACCACGACCATATGGATGCTAATAGAGAATAATGATTAGTATTAGAGTGCGAACATGAATATTCGCGGAGTACTAAACGATTGCTTACATTTTTGTCGGGGATAATTTTTATCATAATGACTTGGCCAATACCGGCGAACAACTCTTGCAAGGTGTATTCCGTCACACGTGGATCCAGGTTGCCAACATATAAATTACGGCAACTTTCGTGAAACTTGGCAGGCTGTGGTGCAGCACCTGAACCAGCGGCAGTAACCACAGCCATATTAACCGTAGTGCCATTGACCGGCATAGCATCCGAAGATGTCACAGCTGATATGCCATTAGCTAGGCTAACTTGTGTTGATGCTGCAGCATTCATATTGTGCCTATATAATTGCTGACGGCGATAATAAAGAAATAATAATAATAATAATAATAGAGGTAGAAGTAGTAGAAGTAGTGGAAGAAGTAAACGACGCGCAGTGAAATAAACAAGTGCAAACGAAAAGAGAAAGTCCGCTTCAATGTCTATAGACACACATACACGACTGTTGTAGTATAAGAAGGCGCGTCACAGCCTTGTATGTATCCACGAGTACACAGATAGAAACAAATAGTGCGCGTGTATAAATATACACACGAACACACGGAGGAAGAATTACGTACGTAAGCACACCTATCGACACAATAATGCTGCAGTTATTAGCGAAACAAAGTACAACTAAAAGAAAAGACAGAGATAGAGGAGAGAAGAGAGAAGAGAAGAAGAGAGAAGGGAAGAAGAGAAGAGAAGAAGAAAAGAAGGAGATAAATGTAGCAATATCCACGTCGACTGGTGGCTACAGAAAAAAAGCACAAATACTTGCTATGAGGTAGGCAAACGAGAGAAAGAGAGGAGAGCAACAGTGGAGAAGACAGGGAAAATCGCGCACGATAGACAAAATGGCGGCGCAACACAGCAATAACGCTACAGGATATGTGCCACGCAAAGTACGTATATTTATAAAGATAAACGTAGTAAGTAAGTATTATTTCCCTAATAGAAATGACAACGATATTTCAATGCACCAATGCACACCTGGTAAGAGAAGCACAAATAAAAAGTGGAAAGGATGCAAATGTAAACGAGAGAGAGAGAGACAACGAGAGAGACAGAGACAGGAGATAAGATAGAAGAGGAAAGTAGCAATGGAAATATGGAAATACGACGAGCTATAAATGCTCTTCAAGTAAGTTAAAGGAGTAGAAGAAGAGTAGGAGAATAACAACAACAACAGCAACGACAACAACAACAATAACGATAATGGCAATACGAGGAGGAAACCACAAAAGTAAGTAAAGAATGAAGCAACGACAAGGAGAGAAAGGAATGAGAGAAAGGAATGAAAAGTATGAAGGCGCGTGCTATTCGGACTGCTGCAACAACAACCTGTAAATAAGCAAAGGGGTGAATTTATAACTTTGTAGAGATTTACTCCAACCAATACCGCATTATTGAACGATGAAGGAAGTAGACTATACTCTATGATAGGATACTATGTCATTCTACGTAGAATGTTATAGGATCAAGCATTATCATTACTATTACTATTACTATTAATATATATATATATATATAGATGATTAATTGAACTGTATCGAATTCACAGGCATATTTCGGTGCACTTGTCAGCATTACCATCAGTACTCATCATAGGAACAGTAGTTGAGGCAGTATGCATTCATAGAGATGGTTAACACGCACAATAAGTAACAGAAGGTGCGTGCTACTGGCGTGAGCGTGTGATGCGTGAGTGAATGAATGAATGGATGAATGAATGGCTGATTGATTGATTAATTGAGCAAGTGCAATGGATGTGCGTGTGATAATTATTACAGCAACATTGATAATGTTGATGATGCGCAACCACATTCAATGGCGCAGAGATACGATAGCGTACAATAACGCATTGCATTATGGTCGCTTGTAAGGAAGTACATTGTAATAGGACATGTTTCTCTAACGCGATTAGTCTTCATGACGTATACACGCTTCTTACGAGTGAGGTAGTAATCAACGAACACTTCATATTATTCAATAGTTATACAAATGATATGTATATGGTGTAGGATAACTAAAGGATAGTCATTAGCAATAAAAAAGTGGGGAAACAGTTGCTGCAACAAAGTGACGACAGCTCATTCAGAGAGAGAGAGAGAGATGAACATTCTGTGGTGTTACAAGTGTACTACCAGCTGACTTGTTACAAGCCACGGCGGATAACAACGACTCAGCGCAGTAGAACCGGCTGCTGATGCACCTTTGGCGGTGTTCTCGTCTATCAAGGATGTGATTGGATAGGAAGATCGGCGTGCTGATACAGAGAGAAACAGACCATCTGCAGTGCAAAAGCTGTCGCATGAACTCGACCGGCAGAGATACCAATCATAGCATATGCAAGAATGTAAATGATAGAACAAAAGAAGAAGATACTACAATGATATGTAGATTGAATTTGTATAGAACAATAACCATGTTATAATAATGATACTAGTAATAATGAAGGTGAGGTACTCGTTTTACTACAATCAAGTTGGACTGCATTTCCTTCTTTTCCTTCCTTTATTTCTATCATACTGTGTGTGTGTGTGGAGTGTGCCTGTATATGCGTGTATGTGTGTGCGTATGTACGTGTACGTATGTGTGTGTGTGTGCGCGCCTCACCCATCTCTCACTTACCTCTATCGAGACGCGTGTGTCGTCTATTCACTTGCTCGTGCTTTATTGGCTCAACTCACGTTGGGCTAGCTTGTAATTATTACTAGTATTATTACTAGTATAGAAGACGACGAGTCAATCATCTAAGAACACTAGTATGAGTGGACCAGACACGATGGTTAAAGCGAGCGATAACCAGAGCGATACTAGTCAGCGTGGTCGTCGTGATTCCACCTTGAGCGATAGTAATCATAACAGTGCTATTGAGCCTAACGACAATCCTATACACGTAGCAAGACGAGAGATTCAATGGTTTCTAAAACGACACTCGGGCTATGATGTATTACCACTTAGTTTTCGACTCATGATACTTGACACGGAACTGCTAGTAAAGAAAGCGTTAGCAGCACTTGTACAGAATGGTAGATACAGAAGGAGGAGGAGAAAAGCAATATAGTGGTAACTATGGTAAATTACTGACAAGTAGTACGTGTTGTTGTTGTTGTTGTTATCATTGTCACTAGGTGTAGCATCCGCTCCGTTGTATGATTCTACGCAGCAGCGTCTAGTAGGTGTACTTACCATGACGCATCTGATTCGATTAATGCATCGTTATTACGTGGAGGAATGGTCCTATGATGCTATCCTCGATGAATTGGAACAGCTAACCATTAAGCAATTACGAGGTAGGCTACTCTATTGAATAATAGTAGTAGTAATAATGATGATGATAATGATGATATGTAGATAAATTATCGGCTGGTCAGCCTGCATCATCTGTAGTCGTATTGCATCCACTTTCATCGCTTTATGATGCTGCTCGTAGAATGTTAGAGTTACGATTGAGACGGATTCCCCTTGTTGATACGGATCCGCAAACACAACAAGAGATTGTCGTATCTGTATTGACGCAGTATCGTGTTCTACGCTTTCTAGCCATTAATGTAAGATGCTAATTGCCGAGAGCATGAATAATTTGGGATAACAACCTAACTTATCTCTATTATAGTATATGGGACTGGAGGCACTTCGAATTCCCGTTACCGAACTAGGTCTTGTAACCTATGACAAACTAGCCACAGTTAAGATGAGTATGCCAGTGATTGATGCGATTAACATGTTCGTCGAGCGACATGTCACGGCATTACCTGTAGTTGACGATGAAGGCAAGTCTGATCAATTAGTTATTACTCCTTTCATCCATTGCAAGTAATTAATGACAACTTGCATTCATTAGGTCGTGTGCTTAATGTTTACGAGAAGGCTGATTTACTGGCAAGTAAAAAGAATGATTTTGAATCATTATATCGCGTAATAACTGTCCAATAGACTCTAGCTCAATCGGATACATGTCTCGATCTACGTATGTCCATTGAGGAGGCATTGCAACGACGCTCAAAGGTAAAGTAGCAGCAGTAGTAGTAGCAATTTCCATTTCCTTTTACTTACTCTATCCTATTCTTGTTGATCGACTAGGATTTCGAGGGTGTACATACTTGTCGGGAGACCGACACGCTTTACTCGATTCTCGATGTACTGAAAACGACGCGTGTTCATCGATTTATCGTGGTAGACGATCAGAATCGATTACGCGGTATTGTGTCACTCAGCGATATTCTTCGTTTCCTATTGCAAGATGAATCCAGTCCCATTACTTATGACGAGACTATTCGTCAATATGAAGAGCAGCAATAGGCATTCAAGCATTCTTAGCAACTTGGTAATAAATTATGTTCATTAGATATCTCAGTATACATTATATGTGCACATAGTGAAGTGTATGTCCTTTTTTTTCGTGAATGAATTCCAAAAAAGTGTTTGCCCATATAATCATCATTTCAATCATGGAATGAATCGGAATGATGCCATATCACGACCACCCAATTGATCAAGTGGTGTCGTTTTCTCTCCTCTCTTCCTGTTTCTCTTTACCACCTCTCATTGTTGCTACCTTTTCTTATTTGCGTAGCTATTCTTTCGTTCGAGTAACAACAACAACAACAACAGCATCACCTATTGGATTGCTTATTTATTCATCTGATTCAACGGTGATCAGGGTCATTTAGCAGAATCGAGATATATATATTACCATGACACTATTTGATCTAAGCAGCTGGTTACCTACAGTGTACGCAGAAGCTGTAGTAGAGGAGGAGGTCGTAGAAGTTGTTGAAGAAGCCGAGGAAGAAGAAGACCCAGAAGATCATATGCCAGCGGTAGTAGAAGGTAAGTGTTGCTTCTTAGCTAGTTTGTTATACCTTTTGTTTAGTATTTGAAATTCACTAATAATAACGCGTCCCTATACCATCATACATACATATATATATGCTTATCATTTCCAATTGTTATTGCTTAAGCCTGCGAGCAATCAGCCGAGTGCGTAGGATACAAGCATCACTTGGATGAATGCACAGCACGTGTCGAGGCCGGTTCCAATGAAAATTGCGTTGAGGAGTTCTTCCATTTGATGCACTGCGTTGATGCTTGTGTAAGTAGACGACGACGACGACGACACTGATGATAGACGCGTCTTTTATTAATGGACAATTCAATGTAAATACACCAACTAATATTTATATATCTATTTATTTCTAGGCTGTGCCCAAGATTTTCGCTCCACTCAAGTAGATAACGCGCATCTATGTCATTGCTTGCCCATTTCTTGTCGTGAATCTGCATGAAAATAACAAAGCTTTACTTATTTTCAGCAATTAGATTGGATCTGAACAGTTTTATTTACGCGATTATCATTACATAATAGTCTCTCACTCTCGCTATTAGATGATGTAATGATTCGAAATTACTAATTACTATTGATATACTGAACATTGTTGCATTTGTTGTGTTGAACAAGTAATCCGTACACATTCACAAATTACTACATTATCATGTTATGACGATCAATGTGTAAAATATTCCCAAACCATTATGTTTTAAACACACATGCATGTCAAAGAAAAAAGCATTACTTTTACTTTGCAACTAACAGTGCAACTCGATCCTTCTGCTCATACAAAAAGAAAGAAAAGAAAAGCTAGACACCACTTGTTCTCTATTGTAATAATTGGTACTTTTCTTGCTGAACTACACTTGTAATGTCGAATCCATCTAGTAGCGTATCATCCACCTTAGGATTTACCGACAATGGGCAAACGAGCTCATTATTACCACAATTATCATCAAATTATACACGACAGCATAGTCGTTCGCCATCGTCATCGTCAGCGCTTAGGCGACGTGCTTCATGGCATGACACTGCTCCCGAACGACATACGCATCATGCATCGATAATGCACCATCTTAACTCGAATGAATGGCGTCAACAATTCTTGCAACAATGCTTGCAACGACTACACCATAAGCGGGACGACATCATCAATGACTATCGTGGCTTACACGAATCGATGGAGATTGACGATGATAGTTATGAATCAATGCCGCCACCAAGTGCATCGCAATCCTTAGTAAGTAATGATAGGCAGTCAGCGATACGCTAGGCTAAGTACTATTAATAATAATAGGTTGTGCGAAGTACTATCGACTCACAATTACAGGATTGGTTAAATAGTCAGAGTACTACTGCCAGCAACGATCAAAGCTCTATGATGGATACTACTAACTCTTTCGATAAAGATGACTTTTCCAAAAATATGGAACGTGATATTTATCGGCAAATGTGGACCGAGTACAGAAATACAAGGCTCATATGACAAGTTAGTTGATTGTTAATATTAGTTCGCTTTCTCGAGTATACAGGATTTTTTCCTGACGATTGATATTGTTAGTCTTTATCTTTTGCTTTTAGTAATAAATAGTTCTGCATAATTAAAATGTACCTGCCAAATAATAATAGTATAGTAATTTACAAGTATTTAATCTTACGAGTTCATGCTCTACATGTACGTAATATGCGACATTTCAAATTGCAAGTGAACACGATTTATTGTTTGTAATAAATATGACAATAGTAAAGTTTACTAAAATTGCAGTTTATATACTAGCACCAAGTAAAACCGACACACAACAAAAGAGACGGTTCGCTAATGTGAATGCGCATATCGTCTCAGTAGATGAAGGGTACAATTCGTGCACGAGTGGCGGCGAACTTGTCCCAGTTTTCGCCGAACGTCTTTTTCAGCATCGTCTCCTCCTGAGGAATACGTAAAATGCAAAGATTATATGTGTGGAAGGCGAGTATTGAGCTACTAATAAGTAATCCAATAAAGTTGGAAACGAGTGAATCCTCGAGTACACCGACAAGTCCTAGTATAGCTTGAGACACATAGCTTCCTGTTCCGAAATTGAGCGCTACTATTCCTAGAACCTTAGTAATGAATGGTAGTATCGCCTCGTGAAGGGTTGGCGCTACAGTCAAATGAACAAGGGGAAATGTCGCGAGAAGAATGCCAGTGTAACTCGGATGGCGTAAAAACCGGTATGGTCCAGTATCCACGATGTAATGTCCTTCACTGATACCAAGCTTCAATGTGAAGAATCGTCCTAGTACGCGCATACTCCATTCGCGGAACTCAAAACCGATGACGCAAAGCAGGACATTGATGACGTCAGCTAGCCCATTCCATTTAAAGAAGGATGACGCGTATGGAATAGAAATTAGGGCCACGTAAGAGAATGGATCATTACGTGGCACATCCGTATCGACATTGACTTGCTCATTGGAATGGAAAAGCTCAGGATTAAGCTGAGAGATGGCAAGACCGATGAAATTCAGCATTATACACGAGTTGCATAGATGTCTCAAGAAGAACGGAAATATCTCGACAATAAACGTCGAAGCACGCTCCCTAAACTGGCGTTTATCCTTCTCTCGTCGCTCACGTTCGCTTATCTCCGATTTCGATGGCCTGATGGTATAGTAGCTACGGTAGGCAATGTATATCATTGCCAATAGCTTTGTACTTGAAACTATTGGAGACTCCATCGTGTTTACTAGTCACTAGCACTTTGTTGATATACCCTTGTAATTAAAGACTAAAGAAAGCGTATACACTTTGATAGACAATAAATGAATATGAATAGATAATATGTGCTAGATACGGAGAAATAGGACAGAATGGGGGAGTGAGCGCAAAAAATGTTAGCATTAAATAGTGCTAATATACGCCTAAGCTCTACGTAATGCAGCACGAATGTAGAAAGAGGCCGCGTAATCACATTGCGAATAAGGAAATTATTCGCATTTATGAGTGCGATGCCTATGCTAAGCTCAGGTGTTACAATTAGCATTGAATTTGATATGGTAGATAAACAATTCCAACATAAAATGATATCGTGCATGGCACGTTATAACGTACATAAGTTTACATTTATGATAACGTGGTAATCTGGGTCGACTTTTCTGATTGTCGTGGCAAATGGTATTTTATTGATTCGCAGCATATATAAATATGGAATGCTTATGCAATGAAGGATATCATTCGAGTGGGGTAACATTGTCATCAGCCAGATTAGTACATGAATATCTGAGCGATACATGTGGTCAGTTTACTAATGGTCAATATTACATCAGGGAAATAAGAAAATAAATTTGGCACGATTTATTATATATATATAGAGAGGGCATAGCAATAGTGTGAACTGTCAACATTGCATTTGCGTGGATTACTAACGAGTTAAACTGGAATATTATGTAACAATTTCCAAGTGGAATCTACCTATACACTTAGTAGATGTATGGTATAATTCTTGCACGATTAGCAGCGAATTTATCCCATTCCTTGCCAAAATTCTTCTTAAGCATCTCCTCTTCTTGGGGAACGCGCATACCAAGAAGAAGATATATGTAAACCGCATAAGTAGAGATAGTAATAGCTGGTCCAATGAGATTAAATACGAATGGATCGTTAAGTATAGCAACGAGTTCTAGCATGGATTGAGCGAGATAGCTCTCTGGATTAAAGTTTTGTACTGCTATTTCAAGGAGTCTAATGAGTAACGGCCCTACTACTTCATTAAACGTTGGTACTACAGTCAAGTAGACCATGTGAAACGCCGCGAGAAGAATGCCAGTGTAACTGGGGTGGCGTAAAAGCCGGTATGGTCCAGTATCCACAAGGTAATGTCCTTCGCTGATACCAAGCTTCAATGTGAAGAATCGTCCTAGCACCCGCATACTCCATTCTCGGAACTCGAAACCGATGACGCAAAGCAGGACACCAATGACATCGTATAGGCCATTCCAGTTAAAGAAAGATGGTGCATAAAGAGCTGGCGTCGATGGTGGCACATCAGTGTCGACATTGACTTGCTGATTGGAAAGAAAAAGCTGAGGATTAAGCTGAGAGATGGCAAGACCGATGAAATTCAGCATTATACAGGAGTTGCATAAATGCCTCATGAAGAACGGGAATATATCGACGATAAATGCTGAGGAACGTTCTTTATATTGATCTTTGTCTTTCTCTCGCCTTTTGCGCTCATCCAATTCCGATTTCGATGGTCTGATAGTGAAATAGTTATGGTAGGCAATGTATATCATTGCCAATAGCTTTGTGCTTGAAACTATTGGAGACTCCATCGTGTTTACTGGTCACTAGCACTTTGTTGATATATCTCTGCGATTAAAGACTAAAGAAAGTGTATACACTTTGATAGACAATAAATGAATATGAATAGATAATATGTGCTAGATACGGAGAAATAGGACAGAATGGGGGAGTGAGCGCAAAAAATGTTAGCATTAAATAGTGCTAATATACGCCTAAGCTCTACGTAATGCAGCACGAATGTAGAAAGAGGCCGCGTAATCACATTGCGAATAAGGAAATTATTCGCATTTATGAGTGCGATGCCTATGCTAAGCTCAGGTGTTACAATTAGCATTGAATTTGATATGGTAGATAAACAATTCCAACATAAAATGATATCGTGCATGGCACGTTATAACGTACATAAGTTTACATTTATGATAACGTGGTAATCTGGGTCGACTTTTCTGATTGTCGTGGCAAATGGTATTTTATTGATTCGCAGCATATATAAATATGGAATGCTTATGCAATGAAGGATATCATTCGAGTGGGGTAACATTGTCATCAGCCAGATTAGTACATGAATATCTGAGCGATACATGTGGTCAGTTTACTAATGGTCAATATTACATCAGGGAAATAAGAAAATAAATTTGGCACGATTTATTATATATATATAGAGAGGGCATAGCAATAGTGTGAACTGTCAACATTGCATTTGCGTGGATTACTAACGAGTTAAACTGGAATATTATGTAACAATTTCCAAGTGGAATCTACCTATACACTTAGTAGATGTATGGTATAATTCTTGCACGATTAGCAGCGAATTTATCCCATTCCTTGCCAAAATTCTTCTTAAGCATCTCCTCTTCTTGGGGAACGCGCATACCAAGAAGAAGATATATGTAAACCGCATAAGTAGAGATAGTAATAGCTGGTCCAATGAGATTAAATACGAATGGATCGTTAAGTATAGCAACGAGTTCTAGCATGGATTGAGCGAGATAGCTCTCTGGATTAAAGTTTTGTACTGCTATTTCAAGGAGTCTAATGAGTAACGGCCCTACTACTTCATTAAACGTTGGTACTACAGTCAAGTAGACCATGTGAAACGCCGCGAGAAGAATGCCAGTGTAACTGGGGTGGCGTAAAAGCCGGTATGGTCCAGTATCCACAAGGTAATGTCCTTCGCTGATACCAAGCTTCAATGTGAAGAATCGTCCTAGCACCCGCATACTCCATTCTCGGAACTCGAAACCGATGACGCAAAGCAGGACACCAATGACATCGTATAGGCCATTCCAGTTAAAGAAAGATGGTGCATAAAGAGCTGGCGTCGATGGTGGCACATCAGTGTCGACATTGACTTGCTGATTGGAAAGAAAAAGCTGAGGATTAAGCTGAGAGATGGCAAGACCGATGAAATTCAGCATTATACAGGAGTTGCATAAATGCCTCATGAAGAACGGGAATATATCGACGATAAATGCTGAGGAACGTTCTTTATATTGATCTTTGTCTTTCTCTCGCCTTTTGCGCTCATCCAATTCCGATTTCGATGGTCTGATAGTGAAATAGTTATGGTAGGCAATGTATATCATTGCCAATAGCTTTGTGCTTGAAACTATTGGAGACTCCATCGTGTTTACTGGTCACTAGCACTTTGTTGATATACCCTTGTAATTAAAGACTAAAGAAAGTGTATACACTTTGACAGACAATAAAAGAGTATGAATAGATAATATGTGCTAGATACAGAGAAATAGGATAGAATGGGGGAGTGAGCGCAAAAAATGTCGGTATTAAATAGTGCAGAAATAGACCTAAGCTCTACGTAACACGGCACGAAGGCAGCGAGAAAGAGAGAGAGGCATGTGTAACCTTACTGCAGATATCCTGTTTGTCTGCATCTATGGATGACTGCATCATGATAGCTTAGCTATTGTAATTGATTAGATGAATTCAATACACAATTGCGAAGAATTGACATACAAATGCTTTTATATATAATATGAAAATAAAGTAGCTAATAACTTTGTTGTGGTTAATACATTTATTAAATTATACGAGATAATTAGGATTATGGTTAATAATATTCTCCATACTAGTATGATGCAATGCCATGCTAGCATTCCTTCTTCGTTCCCTATGCTGCTTGTGTTCTATCTCTCGGAATATAGTTACATCGTCGGGTCGCCAGCTTAGCTTTAGTGTACGTACAACGATCACGGGCATGAGTACGATAAAGCAATTGAGAACCACTAGGGACCAGAATTGATAATGCGAGGCAGCCAGCATAAATTGACCGCGTATCTCGTAGCCCATCGTAGGATCCACCACCGGAGAGATGAAGCCGTAAACGAGCTGAAACAAGAACCATGCGGCAATCTCCAGGAAAACACCCACACCGCTAGCCACGACCAGTAGTTGGCGTCGAACAGTGCTATTTTAATATTGACCACGATTACCATTGACGTGTACACGACGATGCCCATCTGGAATAGTTGCGGTGATGAATAGGCCGACAAGTCACTGGGTAAGGCGCCGTACACGGCAAAAGGAATCAGCATTAAGCTAATGGCTGGGTCATACCGAAGAACATGGTGGACCAAAAGCGTCGTAGGTTAAACATGGCATTTGCATGTCCCATACGGTACAATTCGGGAACACGCATTAATGTTGACGCTGATAGATCCTGCTCCGTGGTGCCTAGGATAATGACCGGCAACGCGCAAAATATGGTATTATACAAACTGAGCGCCCATTGCTCGTATAAACTGGTACCGCTGAATCCGGCGAATGCTTGGAAATAGGCTTGTGTCACGTAGAATGCTACTGTTTTATAGAAAGTGCCTAAAGTGAATTTGGATACACGTACATAGGACCATCTGCCGTGCACTAGTAATAAACGTTGTAGGAACCTAAACCGTGCGATACTATAATCACTAGCGCGTGCTGCTTGTAATCCTTCACGTCCCGTAATGCCAATGCCTACATGTGCCTCTTGTATCATGGCAATGTCATTACCACCATCACCGATGGCTAATGTGACAGCGTGTGGATGCTGTTTGCGCATTAACTGAACGATACTCGCTTTCTGGCACGGTGATACACGACAACAGATCACCGAGTCGCACACGGAGCTAGTTCGACGATACGCATTGGCCTGCTGATCATCACGACATAGTTGTATGGCAGTACCATCAATAGCTAATACACCCGTGCCATCTCTTATTAGTGTATTCTTAGCATTCTTCTTTTTTCGTTTAAATAGTGTCGATCGAGTAACTAGCGGCAGACTATCACGAGCATTGATGAGTTGTTCTCTTACGGCTAATGCGGCATCGCTTTGTTCATCAGGTTTCGATGTGTCATTGCTGCCATGATGATCGGATTCACCACTAATGGTGATCACCTTTGCCAATGGCGAGATAAGTGAACATGATCTACCGATGTTAATGGCCGTTTCCATTTGTCGCCCGTTAGCATGAATACACCAATGCCTGCTCGACGTAGTGCAGCAATGGTTTCTGGTACACCGGCTGAAGACGATCTTCCACGGCAGTAATGCCACACATACGTAGTCCTTCTCCTGTAGCGGGATTGGGTCGTTCAATCAGCGACATTACCGACTCCATCCGTTGTACACGATCGGTGATGGCGGACTGAGCATCTACATACTGTTTATGCCATGCTGTATACTCGTCGGGATCCAGGAATCGATAGGCGTACACTAGGGTACGTAGACCCACCTGAGCAAACTGATCCAGATGGTAGAGCGTTTGTTTTGCCACGGCAGTATCTTGATGCGACGCGTCATGCTCCTCTTCCTTATCATTGCATTGGCATTGGCATTGGACTTGCTTTGACTTTGTCGTATTAGACCGATACTAGGATAGCTCAATAGTCCTAGCATGACATTGTCGGCACCCTTTGTCAATAGGACTAGACGACCATCACTAAGACGTACCACCACCGACATGCGTTTACGTCGACTGGAGAATGCTAGCTCATCCAGTACTTCATACTCCTCGGGAATATGTCGACCATCCTTGCCATTATTATGCTGTAGACTCAACATATCAGGCGGTAGACTGATTGCAGGCGAGGGTAATGCATTTGTGCCGACATCTAACACGGGTGAACCAATAGCACTGGTGGCCAATGCTGTATCGTGTGTTGCCGATGTCGATGCTAATGTAGTGGCATCCGCTTTAATGTGAATTCTAACATGTTGCCCTTGTCGTTCACGTAGTTCAAAGCCAAAATCACGCGCACCACTCACCAGCGCGTGCTCATCGGGCGAGGGACTTTGATAATTGATGGCCATCTCTGCTCCAGTGGTGGGATCCGATTGAATACTAGGCACCACCGAATGGCATAGACTAAGTGCGCGTAGAAACCACCATTCATCACTCTCGATATGGGTGATGGCACGCGAGGTGAGTATACTAGACACCGCGGTAGACATGGGCAATGGACAGCTGCCATCTTCCTCGGTCGACGTGTTACGATAGGCGACACCGGCCACGGAACAAGCACGGAACTCCATCACATTCTCGGTAAGCGTGCCTGTCTTGTCCGAGAACACGAAGCGTACCTGACCCAGATCTTCATTGATGGCACTGGTACGTGCTTCGGCCGGTGTATCCGATACCGGATCGTACATCTCCATGTCTTGTCCAATGAGGTAGGCTTGCACCACCTTGACCATTTCAAGCACGACATAAAGTGATATTGGAATGACCGTGTTAAGTAGCACGGTAAAACCAAAGAACACGACGGCGATCGATCCGGTGGAATAATCATGCGGTAAATACTCAGTATTATTGCTCTTTAGCCATACTGATTGCATGGCCGTCATTAACGATGCCAGCACCAGTAGTAGAATGAATACTGAGATCACCGCACGATTCACATGTCGTTGTAGCATTGGTGCCTTGGTACGCGCATTCTTTAAGGCATTCTGACGTATTTTCGTGTTCTCACCCGAGTAAATGACCATACCATAGACATCGGTAGTATTTCGTAGAATAGTGCCACGAAGCAATAGATTACGAGTATCGAGCGAGGAACGTGATAATAACGATAAATGAACCTTGGATTCCGATGCAAATTTACGTGTTGCTGCAACATTTGATGTTTGCGACAACAAATTAATGGTACTACTGCTACTGCTAACAGCGAGTTGTTCCTTTTGTTTGTTCTCCATCGATGTTTTACGTGAATAAAAGTGAATACAACCATTAAAATCGTACAAATCATCATTTGGATCCTCAGCTTGCACATAGCCTAAATGTTAACGCAATTGATTAATAAACCATGAACTTGATCATGCCATACATGAAATATCTACGTACCACTAAGTTCGGCTATTTGTTCTGGTGTGCTGGTTTGATCGCAGAGTGCTTCCGGTACTCGCATCTCCTTCAAGTTCGTTTCACCATCCAGTGCCGCTGTCTCCACATAACAGATATTATCATCGAGCGACGAATGTAACAATAATAGATCGGCCGGTATCCAATCATCCTGTTTGATGCGAACAATATCGCCCACGGCAAGCTGACGCCATCGAATCTCTTGCCATACACATGTCATTCTAGAGTCGATAATAATATCATCGATGGGAGGTGCATCCTCTTGTTTCCGCTCTTCTACATTTGCGCTACTCGTTGATTTAACCTCCGAGGGAGAACTTGATGCACATACGGTAGACCTGTTGCGATAAATACGTAACACTTGGCATTTACGTTCATTCTCGACTTTATCCATTCGATAACGGCAAAAGTCATCGTAAGCCTCGTGAATCATGGCAATAGCGATGAAGATCGATAATGGCAAGATGGTGACATACCGACCGGTGGTCGCCAAGTCCGGTATTTGTTCAAGTACCGAAATAAATAAAAAGTACAAATTGGCCACTTTCGAGAATTGCGCAACTAGTTGACGTGGAACAAAGTTGAAAATAGTGTAACGTGATGTGCGTATCGCGTTGGATGGCGGTACTGGATCGATAGAAGTATGTGGAAGTGGAATCTTCACGCCTGTCTCCTCTTGACTACCATCGTCGTTGTCATCGATATCGATATCGATATAGGTGCCGTTGACGAGTAATCGATTGTCATTACGATCATTTGCGTTGATGGTAGGCTTCCTACTTTTCGTAGAATATGCTTGTATATTGCATAAACCTAGTTTGTGTTTCAATCTGGAAAATAGAGATGTCGTGCGACGCTTGCATCGTTTTCTGATGATAGCCTCGGCCACATTAATGTCAGCGTAAGTTTCTTCGTTATTTCCCTCGACCATTGTATAGTTGTTGTTACTTGCGGGATTGAATATGGTTGCAGAATCAGGCGGAGAACGTGTGCATACTGAAGTGGGTGTTTCAATGTTGGAATCGATATTGCTGCTGTTCGTAGCACCAATGTTAATAGTAAACTTGGGCTTACTACTGGTATTTGTTGATTGACGCTTGTCTGCTAATGGTGTCGTTAACGATCTCGATGATGTAGAAATGGGGTTATCGTCAAGCGGTGAAGTTGAAGTGACTAATACAATAGATGATTCCTGATTAATATCATCACTACCGTTGCTTTTCAAGTGAGTTGCCATTACCCTTACTGTTACTGCTACTACTACTATACTACTACACTTACTACTATTGATTGATGATCAGCTAATTAGCAATAATCGTGGCAGTAGCAATTCTTTATGATGATATTGTCGATAATTGAGGAGATGATGTTTGCTAAATTGTACGCTAAAACATTTGACAAACTATTAGAAATCATGAAGCTTAACATAAATGGCAAGAACAGCTAGGAATTGGCTTATGGACTGCGTATAAAAGCCAATGCATTCCTTGGACTCACGTGCCCACAGCGTGAGCATTATCACTTGAGTCCGCACTAAACCTGCTGACATCATGTTACAAAGGCAGCTGATATCGCGAAGTAAAAGAACAATACTAAATGGACAATATAGCACTTGCGGTCTAACAACAATGTTCCCCTTTTCTTTCTTACTCGCTAGCTTGGTTGTCCTGCTAAATGCTGAATCTCTTTCTTTCACTCACCAAAAATAGCTTTATTTGTTTAGTTGAACAAATAAAAATGATACTGATAAATGAGATAGTTGAAGGCAAAGTAAGTGCAACTATGAATTGAATTGCAGGCAGTAGCAGTAGCTGTAGTGTCCTAATTCCAAGTGTACTGGCAATAAGTGTAAGATGAAATGTGTCGTTCGCAAGTTGAAAACAAAAATGTATATTGAAAAGAAAGGGAAAAAAATAGGGTGCTAATCCCATCTTGGCAACTAATGCAAGTATATATAGAGAAAGGATGGAACGTGCAGTAACCAACATATAATATTACTGCATATATTAAGTGGACAAGGGTGATAAAACACTTACAGTTAGGGCGATCTATACATATCAGTGACACTATTAATATGAGTTGAAATCAATCTATACAATTAGTATACGCTTTATATCAATATAATATATAGTTCATTATTATTATTATTACGAATATCATTCAAATCTACTCAACAATCCAGTATATATTAATATAGCAAGTATAACCTATACTAAGATATAGCTTATGTTACTGTTGTAGTTACTAGTAAGGACGATGGATACAAGACAAAAGAAGAAGACAAACGGTTGGGGTAATCGGCGAATAACCAACGACAAGTATAGCTATCACGTGCATCATCGTTACGAGATTCATTGAAAGGCTTACCATTCACATGTTGGTGACATGTTGTCGCTGTGTAGTATAAAAGCAAAGTTGTTTGCTCGTAAAACCATTGTTCGATATTTCCCACCATCTTGTTTTCCATTAACATTACATTCAACATTCATATCCAACTGTCATCCAATGGTGTATGATATGATGACACTCGATGACTTCTCGTACACCAAGCTGTTTGCTGTGGTGTATGTTGCCCTTCGCAGCTATGAGATGATCGTACCCCCACGATCCGAGGTAGAGGAACGCGAGAAGCGTAGCAAGGAGATACCACAAGTAAACGAGAACTATTCGTTTTTCACGATTGGTCCATTCTCCAAGCTAGGACGTCGGCTATTCGTGTTGTTCGTTTCGATGAACTTTATCGGATTCCTATGGTCGCAATCCCACATTATCGTACGCTTTGTAGCACGTTCAATTGGCATGGATGATATCGACAAGCTACAACGGTGGTCCCACATAATTCCTGATATCCACATTCCCTATGCGCCATCCATGTTTCAATGGAATGGTATTGGGATATAATAGCGGTAATCGTATGTGTGTTAGCCGTGGAAATTCGTGCATGGAGTATGCGTGAACTGGGACGATTCTTTACATTCCAACTGGGGGTAAGCAAGGATCAGCGTATTGTACAGACTGGCCCCTATCATTATGTGCGCCATCCTAGTTATACAGGCTTGATTTTGATGGTTCCTGCTGTGTCTACCTGATTGTTGTGCCAACCTTGTATGATATTATACGTCCAGTTGTTATCGCACTTTTGGAAATTGTTGCGAAACAGAATGAGTTCAATGGCTATTTGACAGAAACGGCCTCGTCATTGCTATGGCTGCTAAACGATCAATTTGCATGCATATGATAGGCATATTGATTAGCTTAATCATTGCAATGATTTCTGTGCTCATCATTGCGTTTGTACGTTTGCCGCAAGAAGAGAAATTGCTACATGAATCATTTGGCGAGCAATGGACTCAGTTTGCAAATACACGAGCTAGAATAATGCCATACGTTTACTAGGGAAATAAATCTATAAAGATAGGCTATTTTTCATTCAATTGAAATATACTACAAGATTTCTCTAACCAGTTAACATTGTTAGCCTTTAACTTTTGTTCTTGTTAATAAATAATATATTTAGTTAATGCTTCATTTAATGATATCACAATAAGAAGGGAAGCAAGTAATACTAGTTTAACATTGCTTATTCAACTAATGGAATTAGTCAACTACCATGAGTGCCGTTTTGACATTGCAAAACTCATCGAGGGCCTCTTGACCTAGATCCTTTCCGAATCCACTTTGTCCGATACCGCCAAATGGTAGATATGGATACAAGGAATTGCAGTGATTTACCCATATGGTACCTGCTCGCAGCAATCGAACAGCTTTATCGGCATGAGAGAGCGATTCAGTCCAGATAGCCGCTGCCAATCCGTATGGTGTTTGATTGGCACGATCTATCGCTTCATCCAGTGTGTGAAATGGCGTTAGCACGGCCAGCACCGGTCCGAATACCTCCTCGCAGGCCAGTGTCGCATTGTCTGGCACCTTATGGAATATAGTAGGTGGAATGCCTAGATATCCACTTGGCAACCCGTTGGATTGTCGGCAGACATGGCGGGACCACCGCAAATGAGCTCGCCCTGTTTTCCATTATCAGCTATGGCGCGTTCTATATAGGCGGCAACACGATCTCGTTGTTGTTGATCGATCATCGGTCCCACAACACATCCTTTTGCCACGCCAAGAGATGCTGCCTCCGTATATCGTGTTAGTTGCTTCATAAAGTGTCATATATGTCGGCATGCACTAAAGTCGTGTTCCCGCACAACAATTCTGACCGGTATTGGTAAATGCCATATTGAATACATCACGCACGGCACGCTCCATATTGGCATCGGGCATGACGATCATTGCTGCTTTACCGCCTAATTCTAAGGTGCATCGTTTTAAATTGCTATTTGCCGAGGCACGTAGGATCTCACGTCCAACCATGGTGGATCCGGTGAAACTGCATCGATCCACGTCGTCATGTGTCGATAATGCTCGTCCGATGTCGGCACCACCTGGCACTACATTGAGTACACCCGGCGGCAGTAGTTTCTCGGTAAGTTCCGCGAAACGCAAACTACTTAATGGTGTTTGGATGGCCGGCTTTAGAATGACTGCATTGCCGCATGCTAATGCTGGTGCAATCTTCCAAGCTGCCAGCATCAATGGATAATTGAAGCTAACCACCATGGCACAGATGCCGGCTGGTTCTCGTACCGTGTATTGACGCATCGTCGGATTATTACCGCCCGGCAACGCCACCGTACCATGAAGACGATCGGCACAGCCGGCATACCAGCGGAAACACTCGATAACATCGTCCATTTCAAAATAAGCGTCGTCAATGGGCTTCCCGCTGTTGGCCGACTCTAAAGCGGCAAACTCATCGCGATGCGTGCGTACCACCTCGGACAGCGAAAGAAGTACATCACGTCGATGTGCACCGGTCAAGTTGGTCCATGGTGCATCGCGATGAAGGGCAGCGCGCGCTTGTTTTACCGCTTCATCAATATCAGTCACGGTAGCATGGGCAATACTGGCAAGCTCCTGTCCATTAACAGGACTGACAATAGACTGTACCGGTCTACTAGCAATAGGTAGAAATCGTCCACCGATAAATGGCGTTAAACAGCCGCGTAATTGCTGTTTAATAGTAGCACTTGCTATTGACATTATACGATAAAAAAGAGGGAAATAAAATGTAATGGGAAGAGTTGAGCTATTCTTTATTTGATGTGACGTACACATCTATATTCAGGCTATTTCCAACCGATTAATACAGTTAATCATTCTTTTATGTTTATTAATACCATTATCGCATTGCTATTATTATTGAATAGTTGTCATGGCCCTAGCAGTTGAGGGACATGTTAATGATCGCAATATCATCTATTACGATTAGTGATAATAAATAATAGCTATTCTTCAGTATTACTTCACATTATTAGTTAATAGAAACATGTTGCTCTCATCTAATGTAATCAACAACAATACAGTATGGTTTATTGATACTGGCTATAATTCACCATATTCTTGTATTATTTCAACATGGCTGTCACAAGGACTATATAGCATACCAACCATTGCATAATGAGACAATTTCCATATCTTGGTTGGTGCTTCCAATTTGCGTATTATTTCTTTTGTATTGGTGTCTACAAGCAATCGTCTTCCTCTACAATTACGCTCACTTACGATAAAAACATAGAGATCTCCAATAATATGTTTGATAGAAGATGTACCCGGTATCTGTATTACTTGATCATCATCGTAGGATATATCTGCCCATACTTTTGTTGGTTTGGAATCATACATTGAATATCTGCATCCAGCCCTTAATAATGGGATAGGTATATACTGGTCAGTTATAGTGTAGCAATTACGTGGAAGATGACTTTGACCACCGGATGCTACACTATGAATTATATATGGGTGATGATAATAATTACTACATAATTCAATGATTATATGCAAATCGTATGAATTATGAGCAAGAAATATAGGCACACCCGTTATCTCTTTAGGTAGTTGGAACCAGCCACTTCGCAATTGTACAGCAGGATTATTACTTGAGAACTGGTATAATGCCCATTCAATACGCTTATATCTTAGTAGTCTTGCCGTGTATACTATTGCTGTATCATTGGTTGTTTTGTAGAAACGAATGGCATTCCACATATCATCAATGATTCCTGGACACATGATACTGTTATCTATATCGAATACCATTACATTGACTAAATCCATTGATTATTAGTACTGGTTATATTGCATCATTGTGCAATTATCACTCTTACAAATTTGCCAACCATTGAATAACTCGTGTGAGTCATGCACTAATAGCACCCATTTCGCCTCAACTGCCTTCACTTTATATCGTGCTGGAACATCGAATGTAGTGAAAATACCGCCATGTTTGTGAGATAGTATTTTTACATTAATGTCGGTATTGCTCTCAGATGCATAAGGAGATACGGCTATGTAATGGTCACCCAGGACATATTTATGCAGAGCTGCATTACCGCTACCCAGCGAAAGAACGTTTGGCGATGTGGAGAATGTACTGTTATACACAGTATTATTGCTTGCTCTAAGATTCGAATGTGGCAAATATTCTAAAGCATGATAGCGACACGATCTTGATGTCCCGTTTAAGCGAGTTAGAAGTATAATAGCTGAGTTATTATGCCCAGCCTCTATGCAATTATCTATTTCATCCTTGTCAAATTGCATATCGATATATGTGGTATTGCATCGTCCATATCGCCAATTATTCTCGGTGCTCACTCGTCGACGATATGTGTTGTACCAGTCCACATTCTCTAGTAGATCGGCTCGTTTATCCGATGTACATGGATTGTTGACATCCGTGCGTATACACCATAATACGAATTCCATTTCTTTAGCATAATATGCTCCCGATAGGAAATCCCTATGGTATAGTTCTTGCCATAATGCTCTATCATTTCGAATATTACTTTTTAACGAGTGACAGCATGCTGATAAGCGCACTAATTCGATATGACCAAGTAGACTACGAAAGACACACTGGTCATGAAATGGAAGGCTATTCAGACAGTCCAGTAATCTACAAGACGAGTTGGAATTACTCGATATTTCAGTAGTAGTAGTAGTAGTAGACATGATGAAAAAGAATAAAGGACAATATTGGTGCTCGCTTTGTCCAGCGCATCTTTATAATGGAGTGCGAGAGGATGCATATAGCAAGCTTCAATCAAGCAGAATGTAAAAATGACGCGATATATGTCTTACATAATAACATCATTCATGTATGGAAGATCACACATCTGTTAGGTGTCTCAATCGCTACTATAGTTGATTTACTCAATTACTCATCATTGACACAATCATGCCTAGCTGTTTGTCAGCATTAGAATTAAAGATATATTCCATTGCACAGCATAGTAAAATAGTAATGACATGTCATCAGAAATAGTTTAATGGTTTAACTGATCGAAACTGCTGTCTCATCATTGACATGAGATCATCATTCCTGTGGTGCCACATACTGCACACATGGATAAATGGTCCATACTATACTAATTCATTATTCTATTAGATGCACACATCAGAATTGTATAGATGACATGAAAGGTAAAGGATTCGAGTATCGTGTATGGAATCGGGATATGGCAGCATATCTGAATGTTATTCAGATTATTCTCAGTCTTCACAATGGAAACGATGTTCCAACACAATTTGATCAAAGTGCCATTACTTCTAAACGTTCAATGAATGAAGGACAACAGAAAACAACTCATTCGTGATGGTTATGGCTACTCACATCTAAATACGTATCATCATAGCTACTATTTATTCATAAAAATAAAATGCTAACTGCGTTAATTGGCTGGAAAAAAGCGTACGTCATATTCTGCCCTGTGCCCCATTACAGGCTTTTTCCGCTCTCTTGTCATATATCAGCTACTACATCATTGTCCGCAGGTGGGAAAAAATACGCCACCGCACCTGAGTTTCTCTCCTCTTCTTCTTCCTCTTTACCTTCTCTTCTCTTCTCTTCTCTTTACTGCTCTATTGTCAAGACGCTTGCACGTCTCGCTTGTTTATTCTATTCGCGACTATACTTTTATATATATTGGTCATGAGTTCACTAAAGTCATTTATTGAGGTGTCGTCCGACTCGGACTTTTCCATTCAAAATCTACCATGGGGTATTTTCTCCACGGTACATAACGTAAGTTTCATTGCTCGTCAAGCTATTATGTATATCAAATTGTATGTATTTACCAGTGTATTATATTTTATATTAATAGCCAATGCCACGTCCCGGTGTTGCTATTGGAGACTACGTTGTGGATATGAACGCGTTGGCTGCTTCCGGTCTAGTGGAGAAGCACGTATCTGAGTTAGGCGAGAAAGCGCTACATATTTTCTCACAGGTAGCTACTATTTATATTCTTTCATTTATTGTTTCGTAATATGGCTGATAAAAATAATCATTTGACAAATGTTATTCCATTAAGCCACCCTTAATGCATTCATGTCTTTGGGCAAGCCGATATGGCAGGCTACTCGTCGCTTCCTTCAACAGATTCTATCGGCCGATGAACCAATGCTACGTGATAATACGGCACTGCGTCAGAAAGTGCTCGTCTCATTATCGAGTGTCCAGATGCATCTGCCCGTTGAAATCGGCGACTACACCGACTTTTACGCATCCAAAGAACATGCCACCAATGTCGGTATCATGTTCCGTGGTAAGGAGAACGCCTTATGCCAAACTGGTAAGTGATAATGCGTATAGTCAATTATTATGATCATTAATCGTTGCCATGAATAAATAAATAAATAACGCGCACTCATTTGGTATATCAATAGGACGCATCTTCCTGTAGGATATCATGGACGCGCCTCGTCTGTAGTGGTTAGCGGCACCGACATACGTCGTCCTTGTGGTCAACGCTGTCCAGTGAAGGGTCAGCCACCGGTGTTTGGCGCATCTACTCGTCTTGACTTTGAACTCGAAATGGTAACTACAAATACTCGCTAGCAAACGATAATGATTGACGTCATTCTAATGATAATGTTCCTACTTACAATAGGGATTCATAGTGGGTAAAGGCAATTCATTGGGTAAACCCATTACTATGCCACAGGCAGAGGAGTACATATTCGGTGTCGTGTTGCTAAACGACTGGAGCGGTAAGCGTTGACTGTTCTAATAAATGAATTCCACACTAACATTACACGCTGTCATATATATATATATATATATATATAGCACGCGACATTCAAGCATGGGAGTATGTTCCATTGGGTCCATTCTTAGGCAAGAACTTTGGTACTACCATTTCTCCATGGATTGTTACTATGGATGCACTCGAACCATTCCGTTGTGCACCACCCGAGCAAGTATGTCGTTTATGACTGACATTAACAAATAATAGCAGTACTAACACATCATCATCATAAAGGATCCCAGACCATTAAGCTATTTGTGTGATGACAAGAACAGCGGCTATGACATTAATCTGGAGGTTAAGATTACACGTACGTGCACAGTTTCCATGATAGCAATCATCTATTATTGATTACAATGTCTAATCATTGAACTAACAATAATGTGACGCACACACACATGTACAGCGGCAGGCCATAATACAGCTGGAACCGTGTGTCGATCCAACCTTAAATACATGTACTGGACCTTCAAGCAGCAACTTGTTCACCACACGGTTGGCGGTTGCAACATGCGTACCGGTGATTTATGCGGCACTGGTACAATTAGTGGACCTGTAAGTGCATTCACTGTTGTACTCCTCGTTAAGCATTGCATCTAATTACTTGTCATTCATTACAGGTGGAGGACTCATTCGGATCTATGCTTGAATTGTCCTGGAGTGGCCAAAAGGAAGTGAACGTCGGCGACGGTGTCACTCGTAAATTCATCGAAGATGGCGATCAAGTTGACATTGTCGGCTATTGCCAAGGCCCAGACTATCGTGTTGGATTCGGCCCTTGCAATGGAAAAGTTCTACCAGCTCTTCTTTGAATTAAATAAAGTAAATTGCTATTTTCCCTAAACAAAGTATACTATTACGAATGCTTTCGTATGTCATTAATTTGCTTTAATCGAAATGGAGCAGTTTAATGCAATCATTGGTGTAATGATCAGAATATATACATATTTATTCAATAAATGACTGAATGGACTTGTAAATATACTTGTTGTTGTATCAAGGAATAATGGCTTGAACACCTATATACAAATATCTACTTGATGATGTTCTTGTCCTGTTCTATGATTAGATCGTGCTGATTCAAGTGTAATTCTCTCTTTAGCTTACATTTACCACTGTAATGATTGTATTCACGTTACACATTGCATTGCAATTAGTACATTTAGATATCGTAATGAAATGATAACTTACATGCTACGATATACAAGCATACGTGGATAGTATGTCATAGCGCATTAGTACATCCCTTCATTGCAGGCAGAATGGTAACTTACGTGCTAGTATACAGAAATGCACATGAATCATATGCCATACTGTAATTAGTACCTCACTCGTTACAGTCAAATAATAACTTACATTCTATCACACAAGGACATATGTGGATCATGTGATATACTGTAGTTAGTACCGCCACTTGTTTCAGTTAGAACGGTAACTTACAAACTGGTATACAAGAACGTACGTAAATCGTATGTTATATCGTAGTTAGTACATTTATAGATTACGATCATAATAATGACTTACAGTCTGTTGTACACATCCGTATAGATCATGTGTCGTATTATAGTTAGTACAAAATAATGGCATTAATAACGATAACTTACGCGCTATCGTACAGGAACATATGTGGATAACGTGTCATAGTGAAATTAGTGCCTCATTAATTACGGGCAGTATGATAGCTTACCATCTATCGTACAACCATAAATGGGTGACGTATTGCATTGTCGTTAGTACATGATGCATTGCGGTTGAAGTGTTAACTTACAGGTTCTTAGAAATCAGTCATACATGTATTGATTTATTTACGATTAGTATAGTACTTGTTATGGTCAATGGTACAGCTTACCAGCTATTATTAACCAATCAATAGGTACAATAAACAGTATAATGCGATTAACATGTCAAAACAACCATTTAATATACATGAACTTACGAGCTATCGGTAATCATCGGTGGACAATGAAACAATAGGCTACGATTAGTACATCAATTGACACACCCATGAGAAGCCATACCACGACGATCCAGGACGGGACTAGCTTCAACGGCGACCAGACTGGTGAGAGCGACAACGGCGACGGCAATAGCAATAACGGCAGAGAACTTCATGTTGATGTTGGCCTAGTGGAATGGATAGACAGATAAGCTAAGTAGAACGAGAGTAGAAAGTAGTGAGAGTAGAAGAGCGAGTATGAAGATGATAAGTCGAGTGTAGCAATGGTGTTTTGATTTATAGGCGAGTTAATGTGATATTCCATTCTATAAAGCTGAATAATACCATGACATGAATTGATCAAGTGCCTTTTACATGATGCTCCTTTGTATGATGCGTTGCCTTTGTTCTGATAAACACCCATCAGACTTTGCTTGTGCCATAAGCATCTGGTTGCGTTGACAGTTCATTCATAGTCTCACACTGTATTCCCTTTGCACATAACCGTAACATATGGATGATGTTATAGTCGATTTGCGCATACACTAGTAAGCATCGACATTATTGATGTGTCTACTAATATAGAACTATGGATTACAAAGAATATGATCGATTGTCCATCCATTCAATCGTAGCATCAATTGGCAATACTAATCTGGCGAATACTTGTCACTAGCATGTATCTTGTTGTCAGAATATCGACATCCACTGTCATTCAAACTGATACCAATTCAGTATTGGAATAATTTATTTGAAGCAATAGAGTTGATATTAACATGTAATGAGAGAAATGAGTAAAAGCAAATCAAATATTACAATGAGAGTTACAGTGGTCATCATCATTTATTTCATTTGATAGGAATTATAAAGGCATATTCAACATTTACACAGCATTATGACCTTTCCATAACATCTCTCGTCAAATGGTACCATCCATCAATGACTATACCAGTCCTAAAAGTTTTGGTAGATTGCTTCTATGCAATACAATACACGATAACGCTTAAAGTATGATACTACCTGTTATTGGTTGTATCAGTATGAGTCATTATTAGTTCAATAAATGTTACATATACCATCATGAGCAATTGAATACTGCCATTATTCCATTTCATCTTTGCTACTTTCCAATATAGCCTCTATCACAAATAATACTCCTTTCAATATGTCGTCCACTGAGTTAGACTTATTGACTCTGCTTCCAACTGAGGACCGCAATTACATTCTCAGTTTACTCAGTCATACCGACATACTACGAGTGAGTGCTTGCAATCACTCACTAAGGTGTACAATACGGAATGACAAACTACTGTGGCAAGCGCTGTATAAACATGAATTCCTATCTGGCGCGTATTGCAAAGAGGAGTGGGATTTTGTATTCTGGTGTATCCGTACCAATCCAAATACTACATCCATACCAGCAAAAAGATCAGATATACGAAAGAATGTTGACTGTGGTACGATGTGTATCGCCGACGCGTAATAACCGAGTATAATTGGCGACACGGCTATTCAAATACGACAGAGATCGACTTAAAACTAGATAATGAAGAGGAGGATGAAAGCAAAGTTATCAGTATTTGCGATGCGGCAACAAGTGTTCGATTAGAATACGATTATGAGGATAGTAATGGACAAAGGGTGGCTTGGTATAATATCGAATACTCGGCATATTCAGATCTTAAACATTCTGGCAATAGGACACAAAGACGCTTATTTTCCACATTATCAAATAAGGATTTCCTACACGGCACCATGGTCGATGGTGTCAATTTTGATTACTCCTTCCTGAGTGATCATTACATCATTAAGGGTAGAGAACACGACCAGGAAGGTAAGACTATTCAAACTATAAATGTATCAGTTCGCGGAGGAGATACGAGTACGCGTTCCGACATTAGCGTTCCCTTTAACAACAGGGTAATTATGATTGAGGGGAAATGGGCACTTTTATACGATAGGTATTATGAATGTGATGGTGATGACAATCGCGGTATGTATATGATAATTGGAATAATTCATTAAAAACAAATAATACTCATATTTAATATTATTAGCAAATATAATAATCATCGACATGGAGGATGGTGTTCGCCATTTGATTACATTAAAGGTGACTGGCACATTGTATGTTTTTATACGACAGACGACGAATCAGCCACTATATACACGGCAAGGGTAAAGGAAGACGACAAAACTTGCATTGAATGGACGTTACATCGATTCTCGGGCACATCTACGTTCGAGCAACTTCATAGTGGCTGGTTCCATCTACCGGAAATAGGTGATGGCACCCTCACTTATATGCATACTATGCATCCATCTCGAATGACATTAGAGTTTTTCGACAATCTCGTTTACGGTCATTATCACTACGTAGTGCATAGCGTAGCATATCAGGACAAGGCGAGACACCAAAGCATAGCATTAACATTACTGCCGGACAACTACCGATTCCGCTATTGAAAGCAGGCCTCAAGTGTTTCTTTGACGTTGGTGTTATCGTGCATTGCAATGAAGCATTCGATGATGCTCAAATCATTCAATTCCCTAATATTATTCGATACGATCATATTATTGGTAGTTTATATGGCGTTGAAGCAAAAGAAGACGAAGGAAATCAATTTATTTACTAGATATTGACAGCAAAGCAACACTACGCGTATTCGAACAAACCGACAAACTATTTCCATTGTATAAATACTCGCTTACAGGAAGAGCCATTGAAAAGGTGATAGACGGACAAGATATGATTCTCATGGAGGAATACGGTGCATTATAATGTGTTTTTCTTTTCTTTATTAATAATAAACCATTTTATAACATTACTTTATATCACTTACTAATGGTAGCTACTTAATTCATGAACATGGAATACAGTTTATTTGCAATGATGAAAGCTAACACGATGGCATAACGGTGGGTGGGTAATGCTTGATTTTTGACAAAAATGAATCGAGTCAAAGTGGGTTGACATGGGAATAATGGCAAAAATCTATACTAGCAAAATGCCGACTTTACTGTGGCTCGCCATTTGGCGCGGTCTCTTCCAAACACAACATCCGCACGGTAGCATCCGTTCGTCGGCAAGTGTCATCGTAAGTAGACTGGTGTATATAGGTCGCGACAATATCCATCCATCCATCTACACGCGTATAACTATGTTTATGGTAGTATTACAAGGATGGATGGATGGATAGATAGATAGATAGATGATTGAATGAATATGGATAACAAGTAGGCATATACGATATGTACAAGCATATCTCTATCTATCTATCTATCTATTTGAAGAGAGTTGGTAGAATAGTCAAATAGTAATATCAACAACCTAGTAGCACAAGTAATACGCTTGGTCTAATCAGTAAAGAGTGAGCTTATGGATTGGTATGCTTGCACTATACTACTAGTCTATGCATATACTCTCGACTATAAACAAATGCTATGAATCTAAGAGAATGGAATAGCGGTAGCTATTAAAAGTCAAAGAACATAGCTCATGCAATAGATTGACGGGAGAGAGAGAGGAGAGGGAAACTATACATAACCTATTGCTAGTCATATACTAACAACGAGTACGTATCTATCTATCTATATCTATATAGAGAGTTACCTAATTACATCATGCCCGTCCTTCCGCGTGAGGTGTCCAAGGACAACCAAGGTATCCGCTTGTTCAACAAGTGGACATACGAAGATGTCGAAATCAAGGATTTGTCCTTGACTGACTACCTTCAAATCCGCCACCCGGTATATCTTCCACACACTGCCGGCCGTTTTGCCGTCAAGCGTTTCCGTAAGGCTCAGGTAAGCGATCATTACGAATGAACGAGTTGATGAATAAGCACGCACATATATACACGTATATACGTATATATATATTATACGTTTATTTATTCATACAATATATTATACTAATTGCTTTATTTATTTACTTCTAGTGCCCAATCGTTGAGCGTTTGACCAACTCGCTTATGATGCACGGTCGTAACAACGGCAAGAAGCTCATGGCTGTTCGCATTGTCAAGCACGCCTTCGAGATCATCAACTTGCTCACCGATCAAAACCCAATCCAAGTCTTGATCGATGCCATCATCAACACTGGTCCACGTGAAGACTCCACTCGTATCGGTTCCGCCGGTACCGTGCGTCGTCAAGCCGTCGATGTGTCGCCTCTCCGTCGTGTCAACCAGTCCATCCACTTGTTGACCACTGGTGCTCGCGAATCTGCTTTCCGTAACATCAAGACCATTGCTGAATGCTTGGCTGATGAACTCATCAATGCCGCCAAGGGTTCCTCCAACTCTTATGCCATCAAGAAGAAGGATGAGTTGGAGCGTGTCGCTAAGAGTAAGTACTATAGCGCCGTGTTATTGATTTATATCATTTTATGTATACTAATGATATTATTTAGGCAACCGATAAATTCTGTTTGCGCTGTTTGTCCCTTTCCTCTTTACGGGTTTCTTTGTTGGCTGGTCTGGCTGCGAGTTTTCTTTCATGTTTTTTCGTACTAGTCCAACGCACACACTGGAGAATAAAGAAAAAGATGCACAATCATTATGTCATCTTGAATCCATATCATTTTAATAGGCATATTTTTTATTAATTATATGATGAATGTTATGCAACAAGAAAAACAATTTATGATGGATACATAATATAGTAATAATAAGTAATGAGTATAGCAATGAGAATGAAATGAGAATTACAAGTATATATACAAGTGTTGTATAATCAAATGCACAATACAACGCAATGATCGATACATAACAGCAAATTACGCGATTAATTGCTTAGTAGCTATTTCCTGATGTTGATGACATGCGGACAATATAGGGCAGTAGTAGAAGATGCTGTTACATTGTTGCTATTGCTATTATTGAGGTCCATATTGTAGACACTACGTAGGAATTCCGAAAGACAGTCTCGATGAAATCCACAACCACACTCGGGCAGTACAATCATTTCAGGAGTTGATGTTACACCGTCCTTATGTCGTTAGATTCCTTAGGGACAGCCACTGGTTCCTCTAATGTCTTTGAAGTATTTTCACTATTATTATTAATAGTAGTAGTATCACAATGATTGCAATACTGATATTCGACAAGTTTACATGGCAATTTACCCATTTGTGCCAATCGTTCTGATCGTCGTCGATGAATGACACGATTATAGTCGACATTATCAGTGTCTAGCTCCCATCGACAACAAGGACAAGTGTTGGAACGACGTAACCAAGGAAATAGACACGCTTCATGGAATGCATGTCCACATGGCATTTCACGTACTGTTGTTGCTTCTTTAGCGTCTCCTTCCTTTGTATCTTCTGTTGATACAGTATTTGATGCAAATAATGGATCCTGACACACGGCACAGTCTTCAATGGATTCTTCATTGTTGGTGATGGTAGGATCATCATTATGAGGAGATGCTTTGTTGTTGGCGTAATTTGGTGGTAATCTTACGGGTAATGCTTGCATCGCTTTAGTAGCAGCCGGTGGATGTCCCGTCATTGACCATCCATCTTGATTGATGTTTTGCCATTCACCGCTCATAAATGGTGAAAAGTAATGACGACCATCATTGCCTATACCACTACTGAACCATGGTATGATAAATAGTGGCATTTGATGATTATGAGGTGGTGATTGTGGTGATTGTGGTGATGATTGTGGCGATGTTGTATCTGTATCCGTCGCTGTATTACTTGTAGAATGATTCTGATGATTGAATTGAACACTGGGATGAGCATGGATTGTATTATAGAGGCATCAATGAATGAACGAGGATCAACGGTGGATGTTTGCGAAGTAGACGTTTCATTAGATTCAGTAGTTGCAGCCTGTTCATTCATGGTTGCAGTTTGTTGTTGTTGTTGCTGGTTAGAATCATTCGAATAGATATGAATACGAAGAAATACAGGTTGTGGCACAAAAGGCCGATTCATGGCATTGGCCATGGGATGATCGCGTGTATCTGACATGGTAGATATGACACTCTGGTTAATTTGATTGATGCCGGTGTAGATATAAGGAGAATAGTAGTAATGTTGGTTACAAGTGAATCAATGAACCGATGAAATGAAGCGTGCATATATGTGTGCGTGAAGCAAACACAAGCTTGTACAGAACATGAATGGTCATTATAAATGGTATTGTAGCTTACGCCACATGACATCACACTAGAATGTTCTCGATAATTCGATGGGTGATGACAAATCAAATCACACACTGTGTGTGTGTTGGAAACATACAGTATACTGTCACTTGGATTCATCTATTGAAACACACATGTGAATTAGATTATCACGCCATTTCACTGTAGAGTGATTGTATGATATAGGTTTATTTATATGTTTTCAGTACTACTACTAATAGTAATTAGTAAAATTGAAGATATTCGATTACAAATCCCATCTAAAGCCTCCTTGATTGCCACCTCCGCCACCGCCACCAAAGAAGAACTCGAATGGATTACCACCTCCGAAACCATGACCTTGATGGAATTGATAATGGTGACCTCCACCGCCACCACCACCTCCAGCATGTCCATGAGGATCTTCCGGATCAACACCTTGATCGAATTGTGCGCGTTTCTCTATTGACAACATCATTATTATTATTATATATTTAGCTATATCTAGGTATTAGTAGTACATACCATCATCACTTAATATCTCATAGGCAACATTGAGTTCACCCATCTTCGCTTCTACTTTTTCAGGTGGTAAATCACCGCGATAAGTATCTGGATGCCATTCTTGAGCAAGTTTACGATATGCCTTTTTAATCTCTCGTTTGCTAGCATCGCGTGGCACACCAAGGATCTTGTAATAGTCGCGTTGTGATGCCTTCGCTTGTAAACGAGATGTACGACTGATACGCTCGCGTATTCTATGGTCTCCGCCATCGGTCTTGTCCTTTGCCGTGTTAAAATCGGACATTGCCTCATCGAGTTGTTCCTTCGCTAGGTACATGTCACCGCGTGAGATGTAAGCATCGACATTATCGGGATTATGCTTGATGGCATCACTACACCAGCGAATAGCTTTATCAGATAGTTTAAGCTAACCAATCAGTGAGTTATATTGTAGTATTATTATTAGTTATCTATTATAGTGGCAATCATCTAGCTCTAACGAGACTACTCACCTCGGCGTAACCCTGACAGGTAATACCCGCCATTCGTGCGTATAATTTACGTGGTAATTTATCCTTGATATCAAATTCCTTCTCTAGATTGTCCATCTCTTCCTCGATGATATGGCCTAGACCCGTCTCCGGTTTACCCACTGGTCCGGCTACCTTACGCATAGCGGCTGACCATTTCTTGTTGTCGGCATCGCTCGTCACCTTCTTGATATCCTTGTCTAGCTTCTTCAATTGACGGAATAGCGTCTTACACTGTTTATGCTCGGGATCATAGTGCAAGCATTGTTTCACATGAGCCATGGCCACCATTTGCGAGTCTAACGAAAAGTATTTTAATCGTGCTGTAAGCAAATGTGTGTCTGCATCCTCTGGTTCCAATGCTACTGCACGTCTATATGTATTATAATATTAGTACGCGTGTCATTCATCATTGCTTTGCTTCTTCTAGTTGAGAGGAACACTTACGAAAGATCATTAATCGCATGTTCAATGTCACCGAGTGCTAGATAGCATTTGGCACGCGTACGCCGAACACTGGCTAGATTGGAGGCGACCTTTTGTATTTTGGTAGCTTGCTTAACGCACTGCTTGCTATCCTTATCCTCGACCGCTTTGTCCAATTTCTCTTGTGCTTCAATGGCCGATTGAATGTTGCTCGCCTATCCAATCGTTTATTTAGTAAATATGACATACGATTAAATGCAAAAGCTTTACATTAATACTTACCAGTTGACTTGCATCGCTTTGTCGTTCACCATCATCCTCACCTTCGATAACTTCTATATCGGCTTTGGCACGCGTGAATTCACCGCTTTTCGCGTGTAATCGCGCTCGCTCCAGGCGAGCCTACATTTCCATGTAAGCCATTGTTGCATCGATTATTCTACTGTGGTGATCATCTTGATAACTAGTAACTATGCTTACCTCACTAAATGTCGGATTCAGTTCTAGCACCTTGCTTAAATCCTTTAGTAAATGAGCAGAATTGCCTAGAGCAATGCGTGTCACGGCGCATTTCCAATAGCCCACATAGTTGTCCGGTTCTTTCAACGCTGCTCGTTCGTAATGTCGAGAGCCGCGCGTAAACGACCCGAATCAGCGTATGCGTCGGCCGATTCGATAAGCTTGTCGAACGACTGCTCAGCAGTGTTGTCATCCGTGGTTGCCTGTACCACAGACACCAATACATGGCTGCTTGCAGCGAGCAACAGCACTAGCGCGGGTGCCGTACTAAGCCAAAGTTGCATCGTGAGGTCTCAACTAAACAGCAGTAACGACCGCACTTTGTAAAGAGTGAGACGAGACGAGACGAGACAAGGCAACAGTGACATTCGTAGAATATATAGATATGATAGATATATGTATATATTTATAGCTCGATTCGCAATTGTAGCAAAGTGAATAGACGATAGTTAATGGTGAAAGAGATTGTATTAAGGAATCCGCCACAACAATCTCGCTGACTTTGTTACAACGAACGAGTGAGTGATAACAAATTTAATATCCCGTTCTTTTGCCGTGGCTATTGTTGATTGGCTCCACATCCATAAATAGCAGGGATTACTTGACGATAAAGAAGGACATATCTACATTATTATTACTGCTACTATGTAACATATATGTTGCATACCACTTCGTAGACAATATCTAGTATATTGAACAAGTGTCAAAGTAAGAATACAATTAGTTTCAATAAACCGATATTGCCTATATTAAAATAATAATCAATAAGATTCAGATGGAGTGATGATAGTGAACACAACAGCAATTAATCATATATGAACATGCGTATCTCTTTCACTTCTATTCGTTATCGTGTAGTGTGTAGTCATTATGAGTGGAACTACCGTTTCTTTTGAATCTTTATTACCGTATGTTGGCGCCAACTAATTACGGATTGGCTCAAGGAGGACGTGCCCAGTTTCGACTATGGCGGTTTCGTCGTGGGTGACTTTCCTCAAGTGGCCGTGCTTTATGGCAAGTCAAAAGTAAGCGATAAACAGGTCGTATTGCCAAGACCATTACTGATATCATTGCACTATTCGTACTACTCGACTATATAACGCAGGGTGTTCTTGCTGGGCGTCCATTCTTTGACGAGTATTCCGTCAGTTGGAGTGTAAAGTAGAATGGCTAATGGAGGAGGGTGCCGCCGTCGAACCTATTTGCGAGGTGGCTCGTGTTTACGGACCTGCTTGTAAATTATTACTCGGTGAACGCACTGCACTCAATATACTGGCACGCTGTAGTGGTATAGCATCAAGGTAGGTAGACTGGCTACTCCTATATGCGTATGCATAATAAGCAAATACAATTGATCGTATCGATGATATATGTATATATACAGGGCAATGCGACTTGTTCAGCTTAAAGAACAGCATGGCTATCATGGCATTATTGCAGGTACGCGCAAGTGTACACCAGGTTTCCGTCTAGTTGAAAAGTACGCCATGTTGGTGGGTGGTGTCGATACACATCGGATGGATTTGTCATCGATGATCATGCTCAAGGATAATCATATCTGGAGTCAAGGTAATGTAGATCAAGTAATAATAGCACCAATAGTAATCGTGTTATAGGTTCAATTACTCGTGCTGTTAAGAAAGCGCGTGATGTTGGTGGATTCTCACTAAAGATTGAAGTGGAATGTCGTAGTGAAGAGGAAGCGGAAGAGGCCATTCAAGCCGGTGCTGATATTATCATGCTTGATAATTTCACGCCGGTGCAATTCAAGGAAACCGCTAAGCGTCTACATGAACGACATCATGGTGTAGAAAGTACAGCACGTCAGCGTCATTTCCTTATTGAAGCCAGCGGTGGTATTACTGAAGATAATATCACCACGTATTTTAGTCCAGGTTAGCTAGACGATAATGTCATTAGATGAATGCAATAGAGCAGGAAGTATAACTAATGAGACGATACATCAATTATGTTATTCTATTTCTTTTTGTTCTAGATGTGGATATTATTAGCTTAGGTGCAATGACGCAAGGTGTTCCACATGTGGACTTTTCGCTTAAAATTCAGCGTAAGATTTAACAGTCAATCAATAAAAAAGGAAGAAGACATGCTATAGTAATCTAGTATGTTCCCTCTCTCTACACATTAATGAACGATATTTAACCTAATCTACATGAATGGAATGTGATAGATTTAATAAGTTAGTATGTAATATCATAATGTAACTAATAAACTGATCGCGAATTAGTTATAAGGGGTTAAAGTATCATATAGAATAACAATAGACGTGTCGACATTCCCTAATCCAATCTGATTGCTCGCTTCTCCTTATCATCGTCATTATTGCCCATCACTCGTACTACAATGGTAGACTCGGTCATAACAGGTGCGACAGGTAATTCTTTGCAGTTGTTCTTGTCATAAATCGTCATTTCCCTGCGTAATTTGGCACGATCACGTAGTACAAGTATGATTTTGACTATCAATAGTGCTAGATCCAATACAAGTACGGATATGTACGTTGCTGCAGCAATAGGATCGAAATGGTCATGAAAGAATAGACTAAGTATAGCGAATGTCGATCCAAATGTATCCATTACTAGAAAGCCATAACTAATGCCATGAGCACTCTTCGTGACTAGTGACGATGAACATTATTAATAATGTAGAATAAATTCATTATTATGACAAGTGTACTTACTCCATACTTCCCAGTATTGCGGTAAGAATCCAATATCAATCAATACTGCTGGTATTATACCCATCATTGTTACTACACCGGTTAATCCTTTACGATTGGCCTCCTGATCAATTGCAATCGATTAGTCAGTTAGTCATTGTGTTGGCGTGTTCTAGCATCATCAATTGATACGAAATAGTTTACCTCAATACCGTAAATACTGCCCATTTGAAGACCGGCACAGACAATACAAGTGATTAGCATTATGCCGAGTGTTGTTAGCATGGATAGTTTCCTATTGTTACGAGTTAGCTAAAAGTAGCACATAATGATACGGAATGCTAATCACTTACCGTCCATAATAGAGACATTGACCATGACATATGAGGGCAAAAAGAATGAACACCTCCGGTTGAATGACAAGTGTAACGGCAAGATCAAGTGCTACCGCATAGGCTGCGTAGAAAGCACAACCAGCGATCCAAATAAGCATCATCGCCTCGGATACACCTTCAGACGATTTTCTTTGTACATTTTCCATACTATAGTATGTTAGTTCCGTATCAATGTTGCTAAGCAAAACGATCTAGATCACCTACTTTGCGGTACAAGTTGAAACGACCAAAAGAGCAATGCTAAAGAGCCAAAAATTTCTTTCGTTATCGCTTGAGCGTGTGGTTCCATTTTAGCAGAAATAAAGTCAAGTAAAATGGTAATAATATCTTATTCGTTATGTAGAAATAATAGGTCATAAACTTGTCGGAAATGTTATTATCAATAATACGCGTTAAATCGATGACAGACTATCAATCGTTTTTTCATTAATCGTAAAGAGAGTAGCGTCAACGAACAAGAAGAAGAGCAAGAAGTAGGAGAACAAGAAGAAAAATGAAGAAAGAAGGAAGGAAGGAAGGAAAGATATTGTCTTCCGATCAAGGCCAACAACAGTCTAGACAAGTGGCATCAGTTAATGTCAACGTTCGTGCTGCTTATGGATGTGGGGATTCTGATCAACAAAGAAGAGCACATGTACTCGAGTATCATTAGATAAACGAGTTGTTCCGGTCTACACCCTATTTACCCGGTAGTACAGAAATAAGTTTGATGGACTATATCGAGAATGACAGCTAAAGGCAAATGATATGCATTGGTACTACGATACTGTACGTAAAAGTGTACATTCTATGACATGCATCATTGTACATGTCAAATGAACGAGCAAAGAAGTGATGGAAAATCGATTGACATACTTTTGGTTGCTGTTTTTTTTTATTAATTTCTTTTTGCTAACAAGCACATCATCAATGCAACATTTGGCATCCTGTACACGTGTGGTTGTAAAGAAAAAGTCAGTAAATGACAGTCACAACATGAGTATTGCACAGATTTGTCTAGCAACATCATAATAGTCCTAAAATGAAGAACACGCACAAAGAGAAAGGGAATACTTGGTTAATTTTATTTTATATCTATAATGTAAATGTATGTGTATGTATGTATGTATGTATAGGTATCGAGGACTTGCCTGCGAGTGATAAACATCTTACACTATACACACGTGGGGTAAAGAGAGAGAGAGAGAGAGAATCCTACGTTGATTATTTTATTCGAGCAGCTCAGGAACACCTAGTGGTGTTGGAGGCCTTGGTGGAAATGTCGACGGAAGGCGCGGTTGCGGTACAGTACAATCCATGTCCATCGTGTGTGCCCGTGCCAGCGGTATTGTTACCATGGTAATTGTCTGCTGTGTCGGTGTAGGCGCAGGGGGTGTATGCGTTGATGACGTGGAGCATTTACGTTTACCGGGCATATTGTTACGTAATCCGCCTAGCTCTGGTACAAGCCCCTCATTTCGCCTGTCCAGTTCGTCATCATCGAGATCGTGTGCCGTGGGCCACCATTCCACCGTGGCTACCGACAATTTATTCGAATCCATCTCGTCCTCACGATCGATCGAGTGCGTGGCATTCGCGATCTTCTTATGATCGTAATTGCTTGGGGCACGGTGATAGAATATGATGCAAATGATGATCAGCCCGATATCGAGTACAAGTATCACGGCAGCATTTGCAGCGGCAAGTACATCGAACGTTTTATGGAACATTAGACAGGCTAATGCGAATACAGCGCCTTGCATATCTAGGAATAGGAAACATTTACTAAGACCGTAACTGCCTTGCAATCCTATATGGTTATGATGAATTAGTTAGCAATTCATAATGCATACGTAAGACTTACTGAATACCTCAATGTACTGAGGCACGAATCCAATTATGCTAAGCATCACGGGTGTTGTACCGAGTACCTGTAGCAACCATCGATGTGGGCCTTTGGACAATCTCGGGTTCTCCCCTAATACTTGCTAAATGTGAACGCGTTTAATATTAAACAAATCAAGGAGCATCACTACAACAACAATGATTACCTTAATGCCAAAGATGATTCCAGTTTGAACGGCTACAGCTAGTATGACTAGTATTATAAATATCGCCATAGTTTTAATGAACGACCGTTTTCTAGATAGGAATAATGGTAAGAATGTTAATAATATGTATATACATTGAGAAATGTGCCATTGCAAACTAAGCTACCTTGAGTAATAATAGCATTGCGCGGAACATAACAATGAAAATAGTAGGAATAGCTCGAATTGAATGACTAAACTCATGGCAAGTTTCTGAATTATTAGGTATGCTCCCGATAGACATGCCTCTATACTCCATAGGAGTAGCATCCATGATGATAATCCGGAAGTTGATCCATTTCGATAATTCTTTATTACTATAGGATGGATCAAATGATTAGCAAGCATTATTATTATCATTATCATTATTATTAAAGTAATAATGCTCAAGGCATTCCTTACCTTGTGGAAGTAGTTGAATAGACCAGAATATTAGCGAGGCACTACCCAATAGCTCACGGATAATTATAGAATCATTGGTGGTTGGTATGTTTTTCGTTTGATCTAGATACTCGGCCGGCGGATATGAAGTGATCAGATTAGTATCTGTCACATTATCATTCATGATAGTAGGATCCATGAGCGAACAAGAAACTGAGAAGAAAAGAGAGAGAGAGAGAAAGAAAAAAGAGGAAACTGGATATGTATAGTAGCAGTAGTAGTAGTAGTGTAATGCAACAGCGAGAATAATGATGCTAGTAGAAAGTGTATTCAAGGCCGAGAGTCAATAACGACGTAATCGATACGAATGGCCGCGTGTACCAGACGGAGGTGAGCACTATCAATGTGTCTATCCCCGTGATAATATCCAGGAGTGTCTACGACAGCGACGACGACGACGACGACAGCGGTAAAAGTGGTCAAATGAAAAAGAACGACAATAGATAGAATGAAAAGACGGATAATATGTAGTAAATATTAAGGAGGATATTTAATATTTGCTATTTAACATCATCATCATCATCATCATCATCAGTGTATTAGTGTTTATCCTTAAGGTGCCCTCTTACACTCCTCCGTAGTAACAATGGTGGATGGCGCTGATAGCAATTTGTTAGCTAGTCGTTTCACATTTTTTCTGATAGAACGTACCAAGGAGATGTACATATTCAGTCTGATCATTCATCATCATCATCCATACTGCACTTTTTTCAAAGTACACGCACATCCAAGGTGGATCTGCATGTCTCGCTAATGTCATAGATTAGAAACGCGTATATCGTTTTATTTGCTGTATTGAATATTAAAACATGTCGAGCACAACCAACCAGGATATGTATGGGAAGGATCGGCGCCAAACTCTTAGGCACCTGTAACACGAGGATGCTTTGTAATGTAGCAACCCATTGACATCTTTTTACAATGCTCGAATGATCGTATTTGTCAATGTCAACAATACACCAATTAATTACATGATCGTTGCATTGACTCAATAGTATTGTTTACCAGACATGATATCATTGTCGTTATTGCTATTGATATGCTATTGAATGGAATGTAGATGATTTCTGTAAGTATGCTATCTGTTCGTGATTTAAATCAACAGAATTCGACAAATGAAATGCAGTCACATGAATGATGATGACCGCAAAGGAAAGTGCGGAAGCATCAATAATCATCAGCTTCAGCGTCATCATCAAGCTATTGCCGTATGAAACCACATATCAAGTAATATATTTTCCTTTATCGTTGTCATTCCTTTCATACAACTGAATTACGTTTTCATCACGCTTGACCCTTCACTACTCATTGTTACTATTATTACTACTACTATTACTACTTTCTCTTTTATCACGTACGTTTAACCGTTAAACGACCACTTTCTCAATATAATCGCTAGTGATAGCGTTATGATTCTAGTGTTCACGTCATTCGATAGAGTGACAACGACACTTGGTATATTCAAACTTACTTGTAGATAGATAGCCACATCGCTCAATAAAACATCCTCTCTCTCGCTCTGCATATTCATTCATGTATTCGCGAACGTCCTCTCCCCCCGAATCGGTGTCTAGTACACCATGGAGTCGACGTAGCTCGGTGCAAGGCCATGGTATGGGTCAACTTTCGCGTCGAAGTGAATGGACACTCATTCTGTAAGCTATCTCATACGCCATAAGCGATGCTGGTTCTGGTATGGATTACTTGATTAACAATAATATGCGAGCATAGACGTAATGAGGACCAGGGACAGGCTGTCATGTACAATCCATTATCGAATCGTGTGGCAGTACGGCGTCTTTTACCCAATGAACCAACACCAGTGGTATGGCTGCTTATCATTTAGAACTTACTTGTCGCAACTGATTCATTAACACAATTGTTGCGATACATTGTAGACGAGTGTATCTAATCAGGGTTACTGCGCCATGTGTCATCGTCCGTTTGAACCGTCACCTCCGTCATGAATAGCTCGTCCTCTATCCAGATGGATCGTAATTATTTCCGATTACTTGGCAAAGCAATCAGGTATAGGAGTAATGGCTAACTAATAGATCATGATGGTGATTGATTGCTAAATTAGTGTGTATTATTAGTTCAACTACTGGTGGAAATGACTACTCGCGACGAGGCATGCCTGAATTCAATCCTTTCGCGGATCAGGAGTCATTGCACGAACGAGCCTTTAATCAAGGCTATTATGAGCGATTCTTCGTTGAAGAGAAACAACTAGGACGCGGTCTACGAGGACAAGTATTTCTATGTCAGGTAAATGTTCCCGAGTAAATAGGATGGATAATCGACTAATATTGACCGTTGTACTAGCATGTACTCGATCAAGTTAAGCTGGGAGAGTACGCGATTAAGAAGGTACCAGTTGGTAAGTGAGGCATCCTAGCCATCTTCTATTGTTTCATTAACAAGTGTGATCAGGAGATAATAAGGCATGGTTGATGCGTATGCTACGTGAGGTCCACCTGTTGGAACGACTTCATCATCCGAATATTGTCGATTACAAACATTCATGGCTTGAACATTATCAAATGACCTCGTTTGGTAGGTATGCCAATACAAAAAGAACATAGATATATATATCTGACAAATGAATCAATCAATTAGGTCCTGCTGTGCCGTGTCTATTTATTTTAATGGTAGGTAATATCGATTCGTATATATATCGCATGACTATATCTCGAATCTGCATAGGAATGCGCCAATGGTGGTAATCTGGAACAGTATATGGTGGTTAACGAGGCCAACTTGTCGGCATCGCAACGGGCACGTCGACGTCGTAGTCAACCATATCCGCTGATGGAGACACCGCTGGAATTACGACAGTTGACGCTAGAGGAGATTGAGCATTTCATGCTAGGTACATGCGAGGGATTGGCACACCTCCATCATAATGGTATTATTCATCGAGACTTGAAGCCGTCCAATCTACTATTAAGCTATGACGACGTTACAACACAAGACACCGAGGATAATGCGCAACATTCTCATGCTAGCAAATATAGAGGATTGTAAGTAATGACACTTGTAGATGCTGTCTCGTTCCCTTCGACTAATTATCCCAATTAGACCACGGGTATTATTGTCTGATTTTGGTGAATGTGAGGATTTGTCACAATTGAACCAGAAAGACAAGTCGCGAACATCTCGAGCACGATCCGGTGCTACGGGAACACTCGAGTTTATGGCACCCGAACTAATTGCCACCGATGAACATGGTCGATATCTACCTAATTTCTCGTTAAAGGCCGATATGTGGTCACTCGGTCTACTATTCTATTACTTGTGCTATTCTCGACTACCCTATCGTAATATCGATGATGTAGACGAACTAAAGGCGGAAATACTAATGTTTGATGGGTAATACAATGCACTACAATACAATACATTGAACTAATAAGCTATTATTATTGCATAGTATTCCTTCATTTCCTGATTATCTACGTCAAGAGGCTGACGTTGAGCCCATTCCATCGACGTATAAAGAGCTCATTATTGCATTACTATCAAGAAATCCATTTAGTCGACCGTCAGTTGATAACATTTTAGATGTATGGAATTCCGGTCAAATATCAAGCACTAATGTGTTTAATTCGGTAAATAACACAATGATGTATTGTAGTAATAAGTTAACTTTTTATATACATATTATTGACTAATTAGAATACGAGTTTAACGGGACTAATACCACGAACTGCACAACATGTAACAACGTTAGAGCCCACTATTATGGAGCAACCATCATCATCATCGGCAGCACCGAGTGAATTTGGATTCAATGAAGATGAACAATCAACGAGCGACCTTCGACATCGACGTTCCGTCAATATTGATAGTGATTATAACAGTAGTGATTATGATGATAGCAATAAAGAAGAGGAGGAAGACAATAGTAATGGTATGTTTATACAAGATGATTAATATGATACTATTACTACTACTACTACTACTACTAACAATAATACAGATGGAACATTAATTCCTCGTATGAATCGTGCTTCCACTCTAGAAGTTTCCATCCCAACAACGATGGTTCGTAGAAGAACCCATTTCCGGCGAATGTCTGTTCCCACATTGCCAGGGGCATATCAAACGTTACGTCAACGAAAAGGGGCACCGACACTACTCGACAAAAGTAGCGGCATTGTATATCTAGATAATGAGGATGCTGATGCTGATGCTGATGCTGATCCTAAACACAATCAATAACTGCAATGGTAAGTGTGCATATCTCATTGATTAGTTATGGAATAGTATATTGATTCATAGAAAACAGCGATCACGCTCACTGTTTCATCATCAATTGTACCGATGGCTACAATGGATTTATCACGTGAATTGGATGGCTAAGTTAACGGAGAAATATCCATGGTTCACACCGATACGAATTCGTTTTATTCTCGGCAGTCTACTTGGTCTAGTTAAGGTGAGTATCCTATCAGTCTATGTACAACAATGATATAGCAGTGTTTGCTCATTTATTTATTCATATACTAATGATGGTTAAACATACACCTATACACCTATACATGTGCACTGTAAAGGTTTCTCTATGCGTAATGCCTTGTCGGCCATATTTACCAGCCAATCATCTGTTCTACCCCGCCTTACTCTTTGCCTTGCTTGATAGTTCAAAGTAAGTGTACTGCTGTAATATCGCTTGTATATTGTCATCTACAAGTTACTAATCTACATCATCCACGTAATGTTGTAGTTTTTATCTATACGCCAAGTAGGCTACCTTACATTTATATATTTAATATGGTTTATTATTGCATGGCGTGGATTTACCGCTACTAATCAATGTGCCATTTGAGCACAATACGTATGCATGATGAGTAAAATAAATTAATACACCGATATGTGTGAACTAAGTATGCAATACTTGCATTGACATGATCTTTATTTGGTAGCAATTACTCTCACTACTCGTATCCCATCATGTCATGGATTAGCAATGGAATATGTCCATATCCATCATCAATAGAAACAAGAAGAAAGTAATGCCATCATTGACCAATACAGAATGAGATACGCAAACAGGCAAGAGAGACAAGTAGACAAATAGACAAATAGCGAATGTGTGGATGTGTGTATATGAAATGGATATGAGGTGGAGGCAGAGGCCGGAGTCCAATAGAAATGTTATTGTTACAAGTTGCTCCTTTTCTGGAGACAATTTTTTTAGCGGTAGTTGTTACTCTCTCGTACTTTTTTGAACTCAATACGCACGTACGCCCCTTTGTCTAGTCTCTAATTACTACTACTACTTATTGAATTCCACCATAGTTATTATTATTATTATTACTGCTGCTGCTGCTGCTATTGCTGTTGCTGTCAATCTATTATTTTCTACTTTAATTACTCATCTTCCTTTTTGTTGGTATCACTTTCTACCTAGCTATACGACCATTTAACACGGTGTTCGTGGTACCATTACATCCGATATAGTCGTCTAGTTCTTTTCTCTTAGGTAAATAGTAAACAAAAGAAATGAAGCATGATGGATATGCGTTGTTATAAATGATAAGGATGGGATAGTTAGAGGTATTACTATTGTGGTTAGGGTTATACAGCTAGTGAGATGGATACGCATATTAATATATGACAAATACATACATCTCTATGTTTCCATTATTATTACTACGAGTACAACTAGTAGTAGTACAATGCCTACACCTTGACTCACCTTTTTTCTCTTTTTTAAATACTTTTATTTCGGATATGAATAATTATATATAATGCTACGAGTATTAATACTAGTAGCTGCTGCGCTGCTGCTGTGATCAAGAACTATAGCATGCTTGTTGATTGGTGTAGTGAATACTTGCCTATATCATTTTCCTTTTTGTTACAATAGCTAATCATTCATTGGTTGGCTCATTTACACTCATTTACTTGCTTTCATTCTCATTCTCATTCATTCATTCGCCCATGTTTACGATGATTTGTGGTGAGAGTGAATCTCTATGTCAGTCTGGCTGTCTTTTCCACCATTAGGAAGGAAGGAAAGGGGACGGACACTATCACACACACACACACACACACACATACAGTACAGTCTCAGTGTGAAAGAAAATCACGCTCATACACCATTCATCGGTTATTACACCCATTCTCCCGTCTGCACCTGCCTCGTTCGCCTCTATTGATTCCCTTCATCTTTTACATATTATAATCTCAGTTAGCCAAGTAACTAAAAACAACAACAACAACAACAACGGCAACTATAACCCTATCCTCGTATTGTTGCTGTTTCAAGAGTGAGTAACAAGTGTGGTTGTACTACTACTACTATTACTATTAGTAGTAGATGTGAGGGATGTTATTCCAATACTATTATTGTTTGTTCTTTACACTTGGGTTTGCGTATAAGAGTGTATTCCATCGTGGATGGAGATGTGGTGGTAATCTCCTTTCCGTGTACTAGTTCGTTTCATCGAGCTGTGGTATAATTTGACGTGCACATCTCATAACTGAACGTAGACTTTTCACTTTGCCATAAGTTAGTTCGTCATGGTGAGCCACGTGGTATGCTGAGCGAGTAGTGGTGATAGTGGTGGTGACTCCTTGAATGCTTGTTTGCTATTCTTACCACATAGTATTGTCGTTTCATGTATATAAATGGATATATACAAGGACATGAAAACGGGTCATTATCATTTAATGATACAGTCTCTAGTTCAAGCATAACTGAAACGAGTAATACTGGTTGTGTGTTTGATGCTAAGAAAGAGGATACTATAACGAGCAACCTAGAATAGAATTCATTATAATGGCTTGCCTATCCTACCTGCCTATGCTTGAACCATGATGTGATAATGATGATAATAGCGTTGATGGAGTGGTGGTGGTGGTGGCTAGGAGGTGGTACATCCACTACATACATGTGATGCATCTCTTCATTTCGAATATAAATGGATACGAGTATCGCACTAATGACAAAGTATCCGAATTGCTTTCTTTTTCCTTCTTCTTCCTACCGATTTTGATTGTGATTGTCACTGCGTTTTTGAATTAATAATTTAGCGATTATTATCAGTTGGTGTTTTTGATTTGTTACCATCACAGTGTATGTATACTATGTCACGCTATGTTATGTTATGGAATGGAATAACACGATGATGCATTTTGTTATCTTTTGCTTAGTATATAATGATCATTAAGAGTTGACTATAGTAACTAACCTTTATTTCTATACTATTTTCTTTCTCTAGCTGTACAGCGGATATTTCTCGACTAGTCTTAGTGGTTTAGTGTCTCTATTCTTGCGCCTATCTTCTTGTTATCCCTTATCCATTCATTTATACACTAGTAGTTAGTTGACGGCCCAACTTCGCTTTATTCCTTATTCTCGCCAATATCCGTCAAGATGAACATGGTCAAATATAACATCGTGGTGCTAGGTGGTGGTGGTGTTGGTAAATCTGCCATTACACTTAGTTTCACGCGTAATCAGTAAGTAATATCGTATGTTATCATCGATGAATTACCCGCTAACTAGCATGTCTTTATCTGTTTCCTTATAGATTCGTTGAAGAGTAAGTATACAGTTATGGCTCTTTTCTTTTTTCCACATTTCATATCCATTCTATTACGATGAGCATCTCTCTCTTTCCCTCTTCCTCTACTATCTATAACTGCGTATCAATTATCTAACTAATTCCCTTATTGTACTATCATGATATTTACTTCATTCACGATAGATATGATCCTACTATCGGTAAGTAGTTGAACGATTCATCATTCATTCCGTAGAATATCGGCTAATCAACAATGTAATTTAGAGGATTGCTATTGCAAAACTTGTAAGATAGACGATATTGAATGTAATTTAGATATTACCGACACAGCTGGCCAAGAAGAATACCGGTAAGAGTTTATGACAAACAGTAGACGAATAATAGGTCATGTATTTATATCATTTGTCATTTCTACAACAATAACGACGATTAGTGGTCTATTTGGTGATAAATTCATGCGACAAGGCGATGGATTTATTTGTGTGTATTCTATTACGGCCCGTGAATCACTCGAGGAACTAGGGCCTATTCGTGATCAAATTCATCGAGCCAAAGAGTATGGTCCGGTAAGTGTTGCTGTTGCAGTTCATCATCATGTACTAATGAGTACTAATACAATGATGATGATGATGATGCCATAATTACTCTATAGTGCCCAATCATTATTTTAGGCAACAAGAGTGATTTACACCAATTCCGACAAGTGACAACAGGAGAAGGCCAAGCATTTGCTCGACAATCCAATGCACTATTTTTGGAAACAAGTGCCAAGGAACGCGTCAACATCGATGAAGCATTCCACAGTCTAGTCCAAGAGATTCGACGCCAGTCTAGCATCTCAGCCGCGAACGGACAAAGCGGTGCAGGTCACAATGCCACTCAGCAACAGTCGCCCTCAGAGCCAAAGGCTCCATCCTCCGGTTGTTGCATCATTCTTTAAGTTGCAAAATGTGCAGACTAGAAAAGATCGCTTGTTATTATTATTATGATTTGGCACACGTACACGTACCATTTACCGCATAATATAGGATACGGACATGTCATAAATAGTGATCTATTTTTATATTACTTATTACTAAACCATACCATATCATCTTTTTACTACGACTACTACGACTACGATTACCATCAATCTCAATCTCTATCTCATCTCAATTACCCTCCACCATTCGTCATCGCTTTCTTTCTTTATTCTTCATTTCTTTCTTCGTTTCTTTATTTCTCTTCATCGCTATTGATTTCTTTGCCGCGTTTCTTTTGTCATTTTTATGTGCCACACTAGTTAAACGGAGTCGTGGTAACGAACGATACTGACCATGCGTAATAGTAGCAGCGATCGTCCATAAGGATGCGCGATGTCATAGTGTATTAGGACGCATATATCTATATATATCTATATATCTATATGATTTCCAGATCAACTATATTGATAATAACAATCATATATAGACTACAAATATGCCTGTTATTGCTAGCTTCCAATCACTACGACGTGATATTTGTCTCTATAATGATTGTTATTCTCATTGAAATATAATTTATGTAAAAAAGCGAACAAGCAGAATATCGACGTATTTGGCGAGTAAACAATTCCTAGTATCACGATTTATTCTCCTATCAATTGTTTAAACAAGCAAACTGCTACTATAACCTCTTCAGTCTATTATTATCAGGTAAAAAGGGGGATGATAATCATGCTATAAACACACTACTAGTATTTATATTTATATCTTTACATCATTACTTGCACGCTTCCATTACACGGATCTCGTTGTAGTAGATGCTTGTGGCAAGTAGGACAAGTCAGACTTGTTCATTGCTATAAGTTGCCTTCCGTTCGCTATGTGACGGCATTCTCTAGTCCTTAGTTACCATTATTGTTATTATTATTATTATATGCGTCCCTTAACTAATTATCTACATGATTTATGCACATGGATTAAATAAAGCTTTATAGTGTAGACGATATTAAACAGTACTGTCATTGTGTGTGTGTTCATATTCCTAGCATCTCTGTCCTATTGCAGATAAACGTGTATGCCATTATTGTTTCTATCAATGGTCATATGCATGTCTTCCATGGAATTAAGAAAAGAAAACTCATCATAATATAAATGACAATGAAACTCGTGAATGCACACTACCAACAAAGGCCTGGATAAAGCATTCTTGCTCTCTATTTTTGTTCAAGCAGTAAATTGGCAACTCATGTCACAAATCAACCCAATAAGGTCGTTGCTTATTTATTTACGTCTGAAGCAACGTTTTCCCGTATTCGTGCCACTTCTTTTCTCCTTGCATTTTCAGCATTAGTAGCATTTCATATATATCTATCATCAAACATTGTTCATACTAGTAGGGGAATATCAAGGCTTGGACAACAACAGCCAAAACAATTATTGCAGCATCAATATAACGATCTCTATCATCATCATCATCATCATCAACTCAATTCAATTCAATCTTGCAAAAGAGCATAGCTTTCTAGGCATTTTCGATTAGTTGTCTACTTGATATCATTGCATACTCGGCTTAACAAGTCGTTTCGATCACTCAGCTATTGTTGCTGTGTATGTGTCTTTAGCACAAGTGCTTTCATTGTAAGTACACTACAAAGTGAGATAATGTGTATACTGTATTATATAACTTGTCAGTATAGTTACCAATACGATTGCTAAGTTCTTCTTTTCTTCTCTCTCTACTATTACTACTTGCTAGATTGGTTCCTATATAAATTACTGTTTTATCCTCAAAGATGGCAACCACCAATTCATTTCTGTCTCAGGGTGTTGACATATTAAACAGCATAAAGGAATTCACGCCTGCACCTGTGCCTACACCTGCACCTACACAACCCGCACCTGCATTGCCATCATCTACTTTGGCATTTGGAAGTCAAGGACCATCATCGCCATCGCCAGCACCAACACTAGCACCAGCACCAGCATCAGTGCCAGCACCAACACCAGCACCTTCATCTACCATTACACCTACAGCGGCGCCTACAAACTCAGCATCACCAACAGTAGTACCCGATGCTAGAAATGTAACATTTCCATCGGATGGCTCTTGCAATCTTAACCTTTTCGAGCCTTACTGTCCAACTGGAAGTCTATGTCATGTTTACAAAAATAGTACGCGGTGTGAACCGAAAAGCGATAGATTACCAAGTGTCATGACGACAGCAACAGCAACAGCAAATGGTACTAGCCCTTCCAGTGCCGATACACTCGAGTTTTGCTTTATTGGTCAATCGACTTCATGGCCTATCGCCCTAATACTAGATTCGGGTAACACGACCAAAGGTGTACCGGTTAACCAGCCATGTCAACGGTGTCCTCAACCGGATAATGGCACGCTAACACGACAGCTCATTCGCAAGTTCGGCAATAATGACTTCGAGACTAGTGCATGGTCGACCTTTGGTAATTGCGACCTCAATGGATTCTGTGCCCGTGACAATCTATGTCATGCTCGTAAAGAGAACTATCACGTTTGCACCGGTAATAATCAGGTATTTCCCTTTAGGTTGATACGCATGCTATACAGTCGTCTAACATTGTCATGATTATGCTACTAGTGTGCCAGTGGTCTATGTGAATTTGACAAGAATCTAAATTATCGCCTATGTCATTCCACGATTAATAGCATGGATATTTCAATGACCAGATTTCTCGACGCTTACATTTGGGTCACCCTAGCCGGTGCTATCATAGCAGCTATTGGTGCATTTATAGCGGTCGTATATCGACGAAACGTAAGCTACAGCGTAAGAAGCAGCATGATCTAGAGACTGTACGGAGTAGCAACGGCAACAATGATGGTAATACGAAAAAGTCATCCACTTATGTATCGGTTAGATCGGGCACACCTACTCTTCGTAATCGAGTAGAAAGAGGCTGGTTGTGGCTCAATAAGGATGCACGCGCATTAGGTCTAGCCGCTTGTATCACTATCACCTAGGAATCGGCGCGATCCTATTCTCCGTACTCTACCCGGCATTTGTCTCGTACGCCTATGACGATAAAGATATCTAATTTATTACGCATTCATGACACACGAATCTTTCTATTATCATTACTGTACTTGCTTATGATAAGTATTCACGCATCACACATAGTTTACACACACATACATATTATAAATTTGAATATTTGTCTGTATTGCCATATAACTGTTATAAATCCGAGCTAGCTTAGATAATCAACGAAAAAACAAATCGCATTTCATTTATTCTATCATCAGTTTGTTACATCGTAAAACAAAGTAATATAGGTAGACAAGTATTACATTATAGATCTATTTCTTTCTCGTCTCATTTTGATTCTGAACCAAATCGTTTCTTAATGTTATCTTTTAGCTCGATTAGTTTCTTTCGATTCTTCTCCACGCGCTTTCTAAGTGACTCGGAAGAACTCTTCTTCTTTAGACTCGATGATGTGCCAGCGGCTTCTTCCGTCAAGTATCCCATGGATGATGTTGAACTATCACCAATTGCTATTGATCTACTAGTGTTCTTGCCATGCTGATTAGTGCTTGTAGTCGCGGTCCCAAGCATTCCTTGTATCTCGATGGGCCAACTAGGCATGGAGATCGATCTGATGGTGTAGCTGAGCTCAACAAGATTCTGACCAGGATCACGTTGCAATGCATGCTGGCAAGTGTATGGCACGTCTTTTCTTTCGTAAATTTGACTCAAAATCGACTGACGATCCGTGTCTCCATTTGCATTGAACTGCTTGGCAAGTGGTAGTACGCGAGTTACACGAGCTACGGCAGTGTATGGAATAATCTCGCTGATAATATCGTCCTCTAATGAATGAATACCATCGGGGAATGTTGTTATCAGCAAATACTTATTGGCCTGTCCGAACAATGTGACAATCCGTCGTAGTTCATCTTTAGCTGTGGAAAACGAACAAGTAATGGCGGTATCATCTTGAATAATCGGTGCAGTCTCCTTCTTCTCCATTATTTCATTGTCCTTGTTGTATAAAATCACCGTGACATCACTCCAACTTGAATTGATATATTTGATGAGTAGTTTACCACGCCATACTAATCATTAAAACACGATTAGTCACTTGTGCATACGTATATATTTCATCTTACTCACTGATGTCTACTAGTACCAGCTTCTGCCGCCATCTGCTCCTATATTCATTGTATTATGAAAATTAGATAAGTGAAAATAATACCATTCATCTTATATATATATATACATATTGCATACCTCTTCTGCAGCAGACATTGATGCTTTGCCTTTACCTAGCCTGGTCCTTGAACTAAATAATGTCTAGATGTAATTCAGTTAGAATGAATAAACATAATAAAGTCGCGTCTAATTCAAGATCTTGTATCTTATCATGCTACTAATATCTATTATTGCATCCAATGCTGTACTTGCCTCTGTCATCTCTTCATCTGCTAGAGTAGACCAATTTGATGCTTGTTCCGATGAGAGTGGCGTATTATGTGGTTCTAATTGTGAACCGATAGATCCTAATACCGGAGGTTGATGGCTACTTTCTTGCATTGATGGTGGTGGTGGTGCGCCCATTGCTGGCACCATTGGATGTTGCATAGGTGGAACATGTGGATAATCAAATGGTGATGATGATGAGTGTGCCATTGGTGGCGCTCCTGGTGATATTCCTAGTCGCAGTGGTGGCTCTGCTGGTGCATTCTGATGGTCGTCTGTAGCTTTTCTGGCATTGCTGCTCCCGCCGTTACCATTGCTGGGGTTGCGGGGTTGAGAATACGAGCCCTTGTATTCGTAGATGATGCCATGTGATGCATGATTTCCCCCTGTAATGATGGTTAAACAATGAAATCACACGAATGCAAGCATACTTACATATTACGTTTTGTATCACGCTTCGTCGCATCATCAGATGATTGATTCCTGATTTGCATGCTAGCGGCATAACTCGTTACTATCTTTGAGCCAATATCTAAGAGTGTGTATAAGTTTGCCAAATGGGATTGTAACATTGTTTGATGCAGGAGATACTCCTTCCTGCAGTCTCATTTTGTTTTGCTATTATACGCAATTAGTGCAATTAGTGGACAGCTCAATTACGTGAGCTTACCTTCTTCAGCCGTAGCTTCACAAATTACAAAGCAATCAGTATCGAATAGGTGCAATCATGCATTCTCTTAATTGCTAATGATCACCATGTATTAGTACACATAGCCATTGTTTCATCGCAACTTACCTGTAATATTCTTTGCAGAGGCAAACCATTCTTATGCACCCTGACATTCCAGTAGTGTGTAGAACTGCTCTTCAATGGCGGTTGACATCCTTGGTCTTTGTACTTATGGATTGCAGCATTTATAACTAGCTGTAGATCAAATTTCTTACTTGCATTAACGATTATAGGCTGATCAGGATGCCAGGACGCTTGATGTATACTCGAATCGGAATACAATCATCTAAGCCCTACGTTATAGCCATGTTAGAGCAGAATAATGCGCGACTTGGTTATACTTACCATAAGTTAGCATTATCATTTAGTATATAAGCAAACGTTCAATATCAATACTATAATAAAAACAAACCACAATTACCATCATTCGATGTTACGCACCTTCGAATCCATAGTTATACCTAGCCATCACTTTAGGATACCTCAATAAGCTTAATTCTTGCCTGCACTTGTCAAATCATTCTCAACCTATGAAGTAGTTAGAACTATCAACTGGCCAGCTTAATACGCCAAAACTAAATACCTTGTTCAACATCGAACTAAGAACAAGTATGCAGCTTATGCCAGTACCTGGCACATAAGTAGCGTATACAGTAGCAAATAATCGATTGCTTTCTGTGGTGTAAATCTCAGTGGTGCTGTAATTGTCAGAATTGATCGATAGGCTCTGATTACAACGCAACTGAATTGTCGCGCTGCCTAAACGACGAATATAATTTGGAATGCTACGTGCCAATGACGAATCTTCCACTTGCTTAATTTTTCGGGATAGCGTGCATGATATGTCGAGCAATCCGGCATCATCCTTATCATGAATACGCCTTTGGATGCAAAGTTCTATAAATTGGCTCTTATGTTTAGCTGATTCATTTGTAATGCTAAATCGCATGCAGATCGAAGATTTGTGCGCGTTTCCGACTAGCTGTGCAATCTTGTAGTAAGCATATTATCGTATGCTTTCTTTGATTTTATCACAGTACTGGAATTGATAGACGTGGAACAGTTCAGCTGAGTAGAGAACTCGTGCAGCGAACTGTACAATAGCACATTTATATCTGTATAGCAAATGCGAATATTTAGTAAATTGGTATTGCTAATGATGATCATATACCTTGATTAGATAGCTGTTGCGTCGGAGGTTGACGAACCGGCTTAGTACAGGTCTAAGGGATGTTGATATATACACGATCGGTGGATTTCCTGGTGTTGTCACTCCAGTTACATGCAGCCTTCGGTCTGTATTCAATCCAAACTCTTTATCAATCTCGGTAAATGGCGTAAGCATATATAGATCATTATCCTCGGATAGTAAGCTTGCAATTTTGTTGATAAAGGGAACTCTTATCCTTGTAGGCGTATCTTCATTATGCACTACGGCCATTCCAAGTTGACCGTCTATTAGCACCAAAACAAGGAAAACGTCACATGTTGGTGTTGGGCGACGAATATAGTGAATTTGATATACGACACAAATATGACTCCATGTAATAGCTTGGATTTGCAGGAATACTAAATACTACATTGACATCGTTCTTCATTACTGTACTTTGTACTTGAGTCGATTGATTCCAAACATCCGGATTTACCCAGTATTCCGTCAATTGTACAACTTATGTGGATCGTTCTTCTCCAATATGACGGAAAACTGTAGGCCAACGGCGTATGTTTGTTTTTTATCTTCAAAACCATGATTTGGTGGTAATACTAGGTAAACAAAGTTAGTCATTAAGCTTAGCATATCAACTACCGCTTACTTGTATATACAACGTGGTAAATGTAGCACAACGCCATCAAGCGACTGAAACTATACGCATTGTCGTTGCGTATCAAATCATTCTTCTGGTAGAGTTTACATTGAGTGTTGCCTCAGATCATCCGATATCTCAATGGTAATGCCAAAGCGTTCCCCAGTTGGCAATGTATAAGTGTACTTGTTGTCATTAGCATGCGACAATACTGCATCCATATATCCCATTATACGGGAGAATTGCGCCTTATTGCTGTATTGTCTTTCCTGATGTAAATACGTAAGCTATAGTGGATTTAACCAATTGATTATTCGATGCCTTAATATATTTCCAAAATAAACCCAAGTAATAAGGGAATGTTTTGTCTTCTTTTCCAATGACAAGTCATTTGACGCGATCCCCATACGACGCAGCCTTGCTTGCTGTTATAATTGGAATGTCGGCTAAATATTTAGATGACACGTCAATGTCATCTGCATATGATATCGTTTCCTCTAGGAATATTATGCCTCGATTAGATCTATCGTGTATTATTGGATACCACATCATCATCATCATCATCAGTAGTATGTTCTACATTGTGTTATCCTCCTCATCGATCTATCAAGTTACTCATTAGCATATCTACATATGTGTATTGGCAATGAAAGCACAACATCACTTACAGACATATAGAGTGGCTCATCGAATAGATGGTCGACCATGTCAATCTTGGATAATGCAGCACGCATGATCTCTCGATCTATGTGTTGTAAGATGACGATCATTGTATGATTACTACCACTCACCTCTACCAGACTGGTTGTTGCTAGGAATAGAATGTCATATGATTTAGTACTCGGTATCTCGACCAAATACATTGATAGTAAACACATCATTGCTAGCGTATATCCTTGAACAAGCATATGTCGATCGCATTATTATCCAGCGTGTAGCTCGTGCTTATACTTGCACGTCATTCATTACTAGATGCTTGCCTTGCTGCCATTGCATGTTGACATCGATGATGGTCCAGATGATCTTGTGAATAACACGCGTGAATAACGATATCTTATTATCCGCATTTGATGTGCCGTCATCATGAAGTAACAGATATTCCATAGCAATTATCCCTTCCTCCATACTGTCACTGGTATTTCTGACATGCTGAATGATATCCGCGTCTTCCAACAGTATACTAGTATTGTTCGACTCTTCATTGCTCTTTTCTCGAGTGTATCCGATACACCATTCTGATGGAAGTTCCAGCGAGAATCCTTCGTGTTTGTTGCCATGATGAATACGAAATAGTGGCTGGATCGAATTGTTTACGACACTCTAGTTACAAGTAAGCATCGCATGTTACTTGATGGCTATCCTAGTTTACGCTTACCGTGTTAACTTCCGCTTTGCTGTATTCCTCGTGCAGCTGGTCAATCACTGACACGGTAATGACTGCCGGCTTAGTAATGTGTTCTTTGTCGTTGGATTCGGGATGTGCACGGAATGCCTTGATACACATTCGAGTTGATTCATCAAGGGAGATGTACCGATATGCCGGGATCATACTACCAAAGTAATTGACGATTCCTTTGTTCTCCAGAGATGGCACTACATGATTAATGAGTTGATCAAGCTGGATGTTATTCACCGATATCACCGTTAATGCCGTAAGATAGTTGTGATGGTGTACAATCATAATAGTTCCATCGAGTGGATCGTCCATTAGGCTTGCTGTTGTCGATACATTACTCAGATGATAAATTGCCAGACACTTATTACCAGGTGAGTTAGTTGTATCTACTCGACGTATTTCGTACTTGTTTGAGGTAATGGTTTACTGGAATTGGTGTCATTCGATAAAAGTTCAAAATGGTCACTTGACCATATTGGCACAATAGTCAGGTCTAGTCGATCAGTAGCATTCTCAATCAACTGGATGGCTTGACTTGGCTTCCACGACATAGTTGCTTCGATTTCTTTGGCAATTTCAATAAAAGCATTAGAACAATGCCAACTAGCATGGTATTAGCATCATCATCATTATCATTACTATCCATTCATTGTTATACCTGAATCCACTTAATGGTATGTCCAATACAGGACCAAGCATCAGTATTTGACTGGGAAATGAAGATACGCTCCTATTGTTGTTGTCCGTATATTCCTTGGATGTCTCTTCAATGGATACTCTCGTTGTTGCACTATTCCCATTTTGTATTTGACTAAACTGAACAACGAATGATGTGTCATTATCAAGCAAATACATCCAGCTAGTGGTGTCGTCATCGCTTATAGGTGCTAATAAATGGACGGCATAATGCTCGTAGAATCGCTTCAATAGCAAGTCGTATTCCGGGAAGTTTGGACTATCAGAACGAAACATGAATACACACATCTCATGAATGTTGGCCATGTCTGCCCTCTCCTCAATACTCTCGGCTGTATATTTTGTTGAGGCTGATCTTTGCTTTTCTATCTTATTACGACATGCCACTGCTAGGAACAATCGATGATATGGCCGTGATGGCACTGAAGCCAAATGATGCGTTGATTTCACTTCATACACGACAACAGCTGCCGTGTCTTTTGCACCACGATTTATTGCTCGATATTCTTGTGTCTTCCCATGGCCAATCGAGTCGGTAGGCTCCATTTCAATTGTCCCCTCATGCGTGTACTGATGTCGTCCAGTAAGGTGACTAGTGGATGATTATTAGCAATTGTCATTGATACACATGTGCCAGTCGATCCACTAGTACTGGATTCATTTTGATGTTCTCTAATGAGTTCAGCATGTTGACTATCGAGACCTGTTGCAAGATGCATCGATTCCATGTGTTGCGAGAAACGATCAATCATGCGATTATCGTATGCGAAATCATCGTCGTATTCGTCTTCATCTGCAAAAGCATCTACTCAACTATAATTAGTCATGGATATTAGCTTTAGTTTACTGGCATGATATCCTACCAACATCTATCGTTGATGATCTAACTGACATTGGCTGTCCTTCTCCTCCTCCTCCAGGACTAAATGTGTCATGATTAATGAGTAGACTATAGCAACATTGGCACAACTTACTATGGTAACTCCAAATACTCCATATCAAGTATGTTACCGCTACTCCTCTCAGTTGATGGTAGCAACGAGACACGCAACTCAAACGGTCTAGTCGAACTTGATCGGTCCATCCAACATTCAAGAGCAAATGTCGCATCAAATGACTTTCCCTGTATAAGCTGAGGACTTTGCATAGGTCGAAGTGCATGTGAAATGGATCGTTCGTAATAGCGTCTCAACCGCCCTGGGCTACAGCTGAAATCAACACCACGCTCTGTGACGATGAAGCGAGCACATAGTTGCGGCGGTTCATTATGTTCAGCACCGGTATCGAAAGCAACAGCCGCGTAAATTTCATGTAAACACTTTCCATTTATCGGCTCAAGCTTAAACACCGCTATACCGGCAAGTAGAAGACTATTCTCGTTGTTGGCACATAGCGTATACGTGTTGCAGTCCTCCCTAGTTGCCGGCAGTACCTCGCCACTATTAGGCGGGAAGTAAAAGTAGGCACGGCCCAGTTGTAAGGTGGAATGAGCGGAATTGACTGTGCATTCTAGTTGTCGAGACAGTAGCCTCTCACCTTGCTGCAGTTTATCCGCAAGATGTGCAGACTGTGTGCTCATTACGTACAAGGTTACTACAATATGAAAGCGTCCTTAATAGACTAGGCGGAGTTTACGTAAAAGCTTTAGTGACAAAGTTGAGCAACGCAATATAAAGGCAGCGTAAAGCCCAGCTAATGTCGTGTTTTTCAACACAATGATTCCAAGTAATCATCATTGGTAGTACAATGATTATTTCGGTAAGTAGATTGAATTAATTTGTAGTTACTCAAGTATTACCGCATTATATACGATAGATTTAACGATCTTACAACATGTATATTCAATTACAGACGATGCTACAACGGTTATTTTCACTATTTCAAAATGTATACAATTGATTATAAATACGGTTCATGAATAATATATTTTCATTGCGTATGAAATGACAAGTACAAACTGACGAGTAGTAGGATGGGAGGACAACAATGCAAATCCCTGGCATCAAAGAAAGAAAAACACGTACACAAACAGAATAATTACAAATAGTCTGTGTATACCAGCATTGGTACAACTATTTCGTAAATCTGTTCAATTATACGACTACACAAACATAAAGTAGATGCCAGGATTAGAGACGATGATCATCGCCATTATCGTAGAATAATAATAATAGCAGTTATCGTCGACAAAGCACAGCGCAACAATAGTGGATCAAATGTATGAAAATAAACACGCTAATAAATCAAAACATTTGTCATGATTGTGCGCGCAACAAGGATATGCATAACGTTAACACGAATAGGAAGAAAACAAGAGGAAAAGCGCGGATACTGCATCACAAATATACACAATAGTATAGATGATCGTAGTATTTGTAGCGTAATATATGTGCACGGCAACCATAGGGGCGAGATAGTAGAAACGCAGCACGACGATAACTAGGGCTTCGTGGCGAATGATGCCAATACTTTACGAGCCAGTGCGGTTATCTCGTTTTCATCGCCGCTTTCATCGTCTCGATTACCTTTTTGTGTCTCGATCGTACCAGTGGTTGAACTGACCGATGCTGTAGGTGTTACATTCTCGGTACTAGCTGCCAGTTGCTTAATAGCCGGAATGATGGTTGGCGAATCCTGAATGTGACGTAGTAAACGCTCCTCGTTGCCCTCGATAAATTGTACAACTGTCCATACGGCGATATGCTGGAATGTAGAGTCGGAACTTTGTAGGAATCGTGTGAGGTAGCCGTGTAGACCACCGGATGGTTCGTCCCATACCGAAAGGAATGCCGAGTAATCCTCGACTTTTGAGGAGAGATTACCGAGTGCAGCCGCACTATTACCCTGCACCTCGAAACTATCCGAGTTGGTCAACGGGATCAACACACTGCAAATGCCCAGCTCAAGTAAGCGTGGTTTCAGTTCATCGCACAGGGCGAGCACGGCGACAGCTGCGGTCATTTCACTTTGCACGCTAGTTGGCAACACTAGGACGAGGTCACGAATTCGATCAACTGCACCGGCATCCACGATAGCTCGTTTGTTATGCTCGGAACTAGCGGCCAGATTACGTAGTGTACTAATGGCATGACATTGGATCTCCTCGTTCTCGTCGAATGCCAATAGATCAATTAGCGGACGAAGGAAACCGGCGTCGATAATGGGAGACTCGTTAGCAGGATGAATGGAAATGTTGCGGATGCATGCAACGGATGACAAGATCAATGGTAGATAGCTGGATTGAAGCAGGCGTAGCAAGGGTTGGAGACCACCGGCACGTACAATATCCAATTGATACTTGCTATCAGAGGCAAGATTACGGAGTGCAAGTGCCGCTTGACATTGCACCTTCATGACCGGTGAATCCATCAAATGGATAAGCGATTGCACCAAGCGTGACTCGGTCTGCGATAGTTTACGTCGATTCACGGCATCGACTGCAATATTACTAATGGCGGTCGTGCAGTAATATTGCACGTCTTGATCAGGCGAGTTCAACAAGCCGATTAGTACGGGAATTGCACCGGCATGAACTAGTTGCATACGATTCTCATCTGCATTTGTCATCGCAATCAGTCTGGTTAGCGTATACACGATAGAGTATATCAATTAAAAAGAAAAGTAATTGATGCCTACCTGAATGCGTCATATTTAGTAGTGCACCAGTTGCATTACGCTGTACGCGCAAGTCTTTAGAACGAGCCAATCGAGTTAATGGCACCAGAGCACCACTACGAGCAATACGGAGTTTGTTTTCATCTAATAATAATAATAATAATAATAATAATAATAATAATAATAGTATAGAGTGCATGAGTAAATAAATGATATACTAAATAATATAATTACCATGAGTGGCCAAATTCGTAATGCATCCAACGGCGTTACATTGTACCTCAACATTCGTTGATGTCATTTGACGAATCAATGGATCTAGACCACCTAGTCGCACGACCAATACTTTGTTTTCCGCTATAGTCTATGGGTTAGCTATCATATGCATATTATAACATGGAGCTAGATAACTTACGATTTACGGCCAGATTGCCTAGAGCAGCCGATGCTGCCCGTTGCACTTCGACATCGGATGATTGCAATAGGAACATAATAGGCTCCAACGTGTCACGATCCACTTCACGAACATCTATAACATACGCCATTTAGGAGGGATGCATTTAGCGATGATATCGACAAAGGAACCTACCCTTTTCTGTGATCTCGGCAAAGGCTAAAGCGGCCGATCTTTGCAAGTCAAGATTCTCCGAGAATGCAAGTGTTGACAATGCTCGTAATGGATCTCCTTGGAAGAAATCGGTATCGCTACGGTCTAGATAGATGGCGATTTAGTAATGAGACGAGCATTATTTGCACGTTGAACAGACTTACTTTCAAGGAACTGCAACAGATCCGCCACTGCTTCCCTCTCGTTGTCTTGAAGCAATGGTTCGTAAAGGCCTTGATTACCACGATTGATCAATGCTAATCAATGATAATAAAAATAAGAGTATGTTATTAAACGTGTCTATTGCTTGCTGGATCATCATTGCCCTTGAATATATCTATTCGTCTATCTATCTGTCTATCTATCTATCTCCATCTACCTAAGAAGGAGAGTATTCACTAGGCCTTATATTATCGAATTTGCATAGACTTACCATAACCGCCACCTTGACAGCAAGTACTTCCGCAATTGCCCATAGTGATGACGATGATATTTACGACGGGTTCGAACGGGATTCACCAATAGGAACCTTTATTTGATGCAAAATAGATGTTAATACCGGTTATATCAATGAAACAACATATCGACATGATTGTTAGGATAGTGTTGTCGAGTTAGACAAACAGGAACTGCTGGAATTCCTTGCATCAATGTCACCTACTTACCCAGCAACGAGGAAAGATGAACGACAAAAGGAGAAGAGTGGAGGGCAGTGCACGAAAGACGGAATGAAGCAGCTTTATGGATCGTCGTTGTCACTCACTACCTGCTGAGCTTTTTGGAGAAAAGGAGAGTCAGTAAACGAGGAGAAAGCGTAGGTATGAAAGGATAGAGGTGAGATATAGAAGAAGGAGGCGGTGGTGGTGGTGGTGGTGAAGAGGAGAAGGAATAAGAGAGCGAACGAACGAGCAAGAGTGAGAGAAGGAAAGAAGCCAGGAAATACTAAGTCGAGTTTCGGTGACACACAAACGCACGCTACATACACATATACGCACATCCGCGTTATTGTTCTATGATTCATTCCACGTATATCGCACCATCCACCACAACATATCACATATTGATATTGCTTTCTTACCGTTAATACTGCCTATCGTATGCCTTATTCTATGGTATACGGATAATGCAGGTACGCAATAAAATGAAACAATTTGATGGAAATAGGCAGACAACGCGGAATGTTGCGTCAGTGACGAAATGGCTGCGTTGTAATTTATTACCATGTCACTTTTTACTGTTCTTACCTTCAAAGTCACGTAGTATCTTGCTCACTCGAACGGGAGTATACTGGCAATAAGTGTAATAAGTAATGGAGGGGAAAAAACGATGAATAACGGGTGATAGGGTGGTCGTCTTATTAAATAAATATGTTTTTGCTTAAAGCAGTACAGCTACTATGTTGTAGCTATGTCTCGTATTAAAATGACGACGGTTGGTTACGGCTGTCTGACTTGAACAAGCAATGCGAGTATCTCCTGTGTAGAAATAGAATGCCACCACTACAGGAAGAGAATTCGCAACTGTCAACACTTAAGAACAACTAGTTCAAGGTGTATTAGCCGCTAAAGCAAGGAATATTCTGCGAAGAAATAGCAAGTGATATATAAAAAAATAACACGAGCTAGTCGAAGAGTATATGGAAGAGCAGTAGTCGGTTTGGCCAAAGAATAAGAAGAATAAGGAATTGACGAGTAGCGGAATAAGGGGACAAGGTAGTCAGCTGAACATGATTGCCTTGATGGAGATGCTGCGTCAATCCTCAATTGCACACAACACACAGTCCATCTTTTTTCCTTAATGGCCAATCATGTCTCTTTCTCTTTTCCCTTTTTTCGCTTACGATTTTTTTTCTCTAGCGCCGCCACCTAACTCCATGTCGCCTTCCCATTTTTCCTTACTATCCGCCACCTAATTCATGTCGCCACCTCCTAATTTCCTTTCTTCCTGCTTTAGCAGGGAGAGGCATCCGCTTGGGATCTCCTCGGTGACGTGACAGGAGCCGCCACCGCCCCAAGAAGTGTCCGGGCTAACATCCAGATAGGCCAATCTTTGAAAGAAGAAAACTGGAGGGCCTCATGGCCATGGGCTTTGTCCGCACGACGCCAACCTCATAAAGAGGGAAGTGGACGGTCATCACTGACCAGGGTTTGATCAACCAACTTCGGGTCGAAGAAAACTGATCGGTTTAGTAGAGTGGGTTTTGGGAGGTGGCTCATTATCTACACGGAAGCCCGGGTTATGTCCTCAGAACAGCCAATCCTTTAAAGAGGAGAAGAGACCCGCATTTGCGTTGCACTGGCGCAAATGTGGATACCACAGTGCACGAGCGCCGTGAAGACGCTCTCTACTTTCAAAGTAGTCGGGTCGGTCAAGCCAATCCAAGCAAGTCGGAAAATTTGACCAAAGAGGATGAATTTTATTTTATTAGTAGAGTATACACCACACGAGCAATCGCGTTCTCTATGAATACACTTGTCTGCCGACATATTTACAACACACAATACACCTACTCAATTACACGAGTTAAACTAACACACTCATAATGCATTCGTCCTCTGTGGCTTTCGTCGTAAAGGACAATGTTGCATGATCTACAAACACAATATCTTCAGCATTGCGAATGCAACGTACAAGATATCACATCATAACACTACTAAGGAATCTCCTTAGACATGGCAGTTGCTGGTAACGGCTATAAACTGCAATTTTTAAATACACCTATTTGTTGATATTATCCTTTAAACTATCAATAAAATACTGTTATTCTCCTTAATGGCCAATCATACCTTGATCACATGTCCACATCTCATAGATTGGTGAGACGTGTGTAATAGTAAAAAATCCTTTTTTCCTTCTTGCTATTCGTGTAGTTTGTCAGTGTTATGACTAGCTAATAATACAGGCTTTTTCCATCCAATTTGCGCAGTTAGCCTTCTGTTTTACAAATAAATAATAATTAACACTTACAAGTACAAGTACCCCCGTATTCTGTTTCCCAGCCCCTCTCCCTTTGGGGAAAGACTAGGACGGTTGACGATACAACCTGGTTAATTTGTAATTTGTTGTTTGGATCCCTCTTGATCTTGATCTTCATTTAGTGAATTTTTTGCGGACGTACTAGGCTCAGGAGGAGGAACGGCACCTCGATGGAATTGTGTTGGAACACCCTTGTCCTTACGAACACTGCGAATAATCTGAATAAAATTCAGACATGCAGCCATATCCCGATTCCACAGACGATGATCGTATCTGTTAAATTCCGGATCCTCCTTATACTTCTTGCGCTTCTTGTCATCCACGTCCATCCTATCCTCTTGTCCTCCTCGTCATCCACTTCCATCAGATCCTCTTGCTCCTCCTCGTCATCTACGTCCATCCTATCCTCTTGCTCCTCCTCGTCATCCACGTCCATCAGATCCTCTTGCTCCTTCTTAGCCTTTATATCTTTCATGGCTTTATTACAAGTTTGATGTGTGCATCTAATAAAATAATTAATTAATATATTTAATAAATAGCAAAGTGTAATAAATTGTACTTACCTTAAAAGACCATGACAGATAATTCTATGGCTGTCTCCATGTTGCTTCGACCGAGGATTCGCGACTTCTTGAATTTCTCGAGGGTGGGATTGTTGCAGGCTGGGCAGCACTTGCTGGTCTTATGCTCGTCAATTAGAAAGACTTTAAACCCGTGTCGTTTCAAAAGCCTTCTAAAGCCAATACCACGTATGGGCTCGTGATATTTGGTGTGAGGAGCAGACCAGTTCCCCATCACAAATGCTGCATCCCTATCGAACTTCTTCCTTAAGTCATCAATCAGCTTTTGATCACTTTGCTGCTTGCTGATGTAGGCTGACAATTTCAACTTCCTGAAGAGAGGATGTTGGGCAGAATGGTCGGAGGGGAGGGTGAGAGTATCTCTGTAGAAGCTAGTAAGGACCTCCGAGTGCTGTGATCGGCGTTCCAGATATTTTTATATTCCTGTAGAGATAAAGTGTTGCCCTTGGTTCCGAGAGAGCCACCTCGGCCTGCTGCACCGCCAAATTCCCCTCCTTGCAGTCATCGCGAATCTTGCGGTATTTCTTCGTCCTCCGCATCTTGTCTTGATGTAGTTTCGTGTACCGATATTTGCGCTTATTTTCCACTGTCGAGTTTTCGTGTACACAAAACAGTAAGTTCCTTCTTCCCGGGTCCACCGCCACGCATTTGCCGTCGATTGCCTTGTGATCATCAGCTTTTAATTTACTGATATACGGGAAGGGATCCTTTGCTGATTTCGCTCCCCCTTCCTCGGTGACCTTCTCGATGCCCTTTTTGAGGACCGTGACACCAACGCCATCGGTCTCAATCGAGCCAGAAAAACACCTTGATCTCTGAATACCCTTCGATTGGCTCCACGTTTCTCCCAAGTCTTCTTTTTTCTTAAGGCTTCCTTCTTCTTCACGGTCCATCTTCTCCAATTCCTTCTGCTATCAGTCCTTATCCTCAAACTGCGTCCTAATATGTTGTGGCAAAGAATAACGTGTCGATATGAACGTAGCACGGCGAGAAGGATCGGCGCAAGGGAAAGCAGTTGAAAGGCTTCAAGTCGAGCTTCTTAAACAGACGCGCAAGTTCAAGGAACGCCTTAAAGTGCTTCACCGGGTGTTGTTTACAGTCGTAGTAAATGCCGTTTGTACCAAATTTGTAATCTTTACCGTAAGCATTTAAAACACCTTTGAATTTGTTGTATGCTCCAGCAAACGTGCGACCCTCACCAGCCAACCTTTAGGCCCGTCTCGCTGTACCATTGCTAGCTTGAACTTTTTTGCTGGCTCAGTGATTTTATTGGTTCTCGCGCGAATCACATCAGCAGCTACGTCCTTGGGCAATCCATCCCTCATATCCTTTAACTTCTTCTTAACCTTGAAATGCTCGTTAATAGCGCGTCGAAGATGATCACCAAAACGCAATCGGACGTTGTTGGTGTAAGCGACGTACATCTTCCTTGCCTCGTAGGTGCTGATTGATGAGCATAGGCCAACTCTGGCTTTTTATAGCCAGTATGGACAAGGTAAGCTCTAACATGGTCGTCGAGGAACGCGCGATATCGACCTGTTTTCTCTTGAGGCCGTGTGCTTTTTTGGGCTTGATTAAGGAGAGCCATACTTCTTTGAAAAAGTCTACACGGATATACTTCTCCATGTCAAAGTGCCGATTATGCTGCTGTTCAAGAAAAATGTACTTTAGGAGCGAATAGGCATGGAAGGTCGTAGTATGTACGATGTTTACAAAATCGCGCAAAACATCGTGATGCTTCTTCCAACCAATGCCGGAAAGCGAGGACTTCACAGCCAGAACTCGTTCACTATCGGCAGAAGTAGACGAGCCATTAGTGCCTGGCTGTGACGCCATGGATAAAATGGGTAGTATTCAATGCAATAGCAGTATGTTAAAACGAGCACAGTTACAATATGAAGGGTTAATTAATCTTTTATTTTATTGTAGTATAGACGCTTCTTTATATACGTGGCACGTTGGTAGTACTAACTGCGCGGATCTGATGACGTAGGGGTGAAACGCTCGTGCAGACACATACAGGAAGGGTGAATCTATTATGGTAAGTAGTATCATTTACAGCGCAACATAGTAAGACTCGTATCATCTAGTGTCATTGTATCAATGGTATAACGCCGCTTAGAAACAGCAATCGTAAGCATTAATAAGTACTAATGAACTTGTTAACACTTTATTAATGAAAGATTCTTATTAATAAATGAATAGAGTCTTGTAAGGATGTTAATATATTCATCTGCATTCTACTAATGCTTCCATTAACAACTTCTCCTTATCTATTTGTTCACTTATTAACTGTTGTTAATGGTCTATCAATCCATTCCAAGTATCCATTCATCGTTACTTTCTTTCCCTTTCCCTTTACTTCGTTACCTACATTATTTCTCCTCCTTTACTTCGTTACCAATGATAATATATTTCCATTCCTCATTATCGACTGATGTATAAATTGTTAATTTTCTTTATTAGTCAATAAAACATCTTCTTTCTCTCTTTACTAATGCTGTCTTCTTCGTACTAACCTCACTTCCCTTGTCATTCAGTAACACACTTATTTGTGTCAACTACATTCTAGTTGTTTCTTTTCTTTTCTTTCCCTTTTCTCTCTCTTTAACAACACACACGTCTACTTCCTCTTAACTATATGCTAGTTATTCCCTTTTACTTTCTCCAGTAATACGCGTCTTCTTCGTGTCATTCACATTCCACTTCCTCTTTCACTTTAGCATACACCTTCCCTATAGCAGCTATTCTGCCATACTATCTCTATAACTTTATTTATCTCTTTGTTTTCCTCTTCCTCTAACTATCTACATGCTCACTTGTCGTTATTATTACTATACCGATAAGCCTTGTTTATTGTTCGTTCTAGTCTTTGTTTCTACACTGTTCTGCTTATTTATCAATGTTTAAGCGTTACTACTCTCGTTGTAATATGTACCTTTTACTTTTACTACTCTTTTCCGTCATCTGTTTGTATGCCACCAATACGTCATGTTTTTATTTGTATTTTATTTGTTTACTGCCATCTACATACTCTATTACTACAAGCATACACTGCTTCTTCAAATAAACTGGCATACGTGTTCATGCACCCTTCCTTGCTCGTTACTTACTCGTTCGTGACAAATCAGTCATTCTACTATTTACTGCTTGTTTATTACATTGTTTATCGTGTATTCTCTTTGTTCACTCGTTGCTACTCATATGCCATTAACCGTATGCATTATCATCATGATTTATCTATCATACTAGTTTATTCTTACTTGTAAGTACATAACATGGCAATATCCAACTATACTAGTACACTTGTATCGTTACCTTATAGAATTGATGATGATAGTCATCGCTATCAATATAGATCCATTACTAATACTAATTATTATTATTATGCTGTATCAATTGGCATTTCTATGGTGCTAATGGTGTTAACAATTGTGTAAATTATTTATTGATAAACTGCAAATGTTAAAGGATAAATGCGCAAATTGGATGGAAAAACACTGTACGTTACGTATTCGTAGTTTATGAGGCATTCCACTTGCATAATATAGCTTAAGTCATGTACTAATACTAGTAAACTGATATACATCCAAACATACAAGCAAGTGAGCGCTAAACATGCCAGAGCTACCAGAAGTTGAACGAGCACGTCGTTTACTAGAGGAACGCTGTCTAGGACGCCAAGTAACATCCATCAAAGTGGTATGTATACGATGCTATCAGTCTATACACGGGATAGTTACGTCATCGATACAAATGAGGAGTGGCATTCAATTAAAAAACTATATCAATATAGGCCGATGACACTATTGTATTTTGCAATACGGCGTCAGTATTGTTTGACGCGTTGGTAGGTCGACGTGTCAAGCAAGTGAGCCGACGCGGTAAACTGTTCTTCTTGGAGTTCGATCAACCACCCGCACTTGTATGTCATTTTGGCATGACAGGTAATATCCAGGTATTTAGCATGTACATGTACATATATTTATTTGTAACCAACAATAATGGTATCTTGTCAAGTTTGCCAATGAAAACCCATTGGAATATCGTCGATCTGGCAAGAATGTCATGGCTCAAACTGACTGGCCTCCGAAATACTGGAAGTTGATTATGGAACTATCCTCGGATCAAAAGATTGCTCGAAAGAAGACGGGCACCTCATCGACTGGTTCGTCGTCAAGCATTTGCTGGGCTTTCACCGATCCACGTCGACTTGGTCGTATTCGACTGGTAAATCGACCGTTGGAAGAGCCCCGATCTCGGAATTAGGATTCGATCCTATACTTTCAATGCCCAACCAACAAGAGTTCATGGAAGCGGTACGAAAGCGTCGTACGCCTATCAAGGCACTTTTGCTGGATCAACACTTTTCTGCCGGGGTTGGCAATTGGGTCGCTGATGGTAAGGAAAGAGGGAATGCTGCAAGTACATTAGATGTAATGCGTTCGCATCATACTAATTCATGAGGGTAGAGGTGCTTTATCAAAGTAGAATATATCCAGGAAGAGCTGCCAATACTTTGACGGACAGTGAACTGCATCGACTGCATAAGCAACTACATGAAGTATGCAGAGAGGCATGTGCAGTTAACGCTGACTCTAAACAATTCCCAGAAACTTGGCTTTTCCATAGACGCTGGGGAAAAGGCAAAGGTATAGTTTGCATTCTTTCTTTATTGTTACATACACGTTACTAATCGTTGGCAGGCGCGTCTATTACGAGTAATGGCCCTGTAACTACTGAGGGACATTCGATTACATTTGAAACGGTATGTGGCTATTTGCCTTGCATTTTGCAAATCAGAAACATATGGTTAATATAATTTATCAGCATGGTGGTCGTACTAGTGCAGTGGTACTTGCACTGCAACTGCCCTTAGTAGAGCATACTTAAAAAGTGAAAGTACAGACATGAAGATAGAGGAGGAACAACAGGTAAAAGGAACTACTAAGAGATTATCGAAACGCGTGAGGATAGTAAAATCCGAAGAAACCATTACTCAAACTACATTAACCGCCGAACAAGTAAAAACTGAACCAAAGAGACGACGCAAATACGTACAGACTTTTCATCCAATTGCCATTAGCATTGTACGAATAAATAAATTATGTAACACACGATTAAGCGAATATTGGCGATAACCACCGCGGTTAATTTGATTTTCGTTGTTTGACCCCCGTTGTCCTTGTCCTCCTTGTCTTGAACGCTTAGAAGGAACGGCACCTCGTTGGAATTGTGTTGGAATACGACTTCCATTGCGAGCACTGTGAATAATCTGAATGAAGTTCAGACATGCAGCCATATCCCGATTCCATAAACGATAATCAATAGCTACTTGTAAGTACATGACATGACAATATCTAACTGTACCAGTACACTTGTATCATCTACTTATAGAATTGATTATGATAGTTATTGCTATCAATAAATGATCCATTACTAATACTGAATTGCTATTATTATCATGCTGTATCAATTGGCATTTCTATGGTGCTAATGGTGTTAACAATTGTGTTAATCTATTTATTAATAAACTGCAAACGTTAAAGGATAAATGCCAAAATGGATGAAAAACATGTAGTAGCATATATGGCTATTACAAAAGCAAAAATCATAAAGAATGGCATTAATAAAAAGTTAATAAACTTATTAACATTCCATTACAAATACTACACATTTGTTAATAAAAATAAAAGTTAAAGATTAACAGCGCTTATTGGTTGTAGAAACCTGCCTTAGCTGCAATCGTCAGTCATCTTCTTATCACAACATTATCTATTCATTAATTATTCCCTTCTTCATTATGCCACGCCCTAAGCAATTACAAGAAGCGACCGGTTCGAATGTAAAAAGTAAATCAAGTCGAAAGGCAGCAAAGAATGCAGGCGAACAAACGGGTAAACGTGCAGAAACTACTGCAGTAGCTAATTCAATTACTTGGCCTGCTATTAGTCGAAAGACGCTAGAAAGCAACGTGCTACTTGCTGACCAAATTATTGTATTTGCCAACTTTCTATCGCCAACGGAATGTCACGCTTTATTAAACATGGCACATCAATTGCCAATGACGATAACGCCGCCGCCTAAACGCGATGAAGCCTATCGAGATAACTGGCGTTTCTCGGTGGACGACCCCACGTTTGCCGATCGATTATGGCGAGCGGGTCTAGATGTGGCGTGTACTCAGCTGGAGGGTGGTCTACACCGACAAGCAGTCGGTCTCAATAGTAATATTCGCTTGTATCGTTACGATTCAACGCAACGTTTTGGTCAACACTACGATGATTCGATACGTGATAAACAGGGAAATCAAAGCGAGTGGACATTGCTTATCTACTTGAATGGTGACGGTGACGGTGAAGTCACGAGTGATACGGTAAGCGATGCATTTGATTCATACAAGGAACTCGCCATCTGGTCGGCATTACCATCATTACGCGGTGGTCAAACGGTGTTCTACGGTCCAGGAAGAAGGCAGGTAACATCGATTGCACCGGTGGCAGGTATGGCTTTACTACATCGCCATGGTGCACGCTGTCTATTACACGAGGCATTAGAAGTGAAGGAAGGTTGTAAATGGGTATTACGTTCAGATATTATGTTTGCATCTCAATAAACATTTACTCATTTATTCGAATGTTCTACTAAATAATTAATGTTATAGTAATAATACTTTGAGGAATAATCTATTGAAATAGCATATGTGCAAATATTACTCAAGGAATTGTATATACTTGATGACATCTTCATCCGCGATAAATCGATCATAATAATCGGCATCAATGCCAAAACAAATGTCCACGCCATCGATCTTCCCGTTGGCATCGGGTTGTCCCTCGAATATAGTCCATAGGAAACTAGCGGTGGAGTGAATCTACGCGATGCCACCGGATTACCATCGCCGAAATCCATCTTTGTATAATATTCGAATTTGGACCAGTCAGTGGTGGAAATATCGATACCATGCTCCCAGACAACATCGCGATTAATGACGGACTCGACATCCTCGGTATTCGCTTGTATGATCCATGCGTCTTTATCATCTGATTTTATGTAGTCGCATCGACGACGACGTCGCAATGCTATAGCGCCGATGGAACTGTTTTGATGTCACCGGCCGTCATACCAAATGCTGGTGCTTCAACTGCATTGCCAAAATAGTTTCTAGGAAAGTTGGGAATGCGTATTCGCATATCGATTGCCGATAATTCCTTTAGTACCTTGTCATCGGGCACATTACGCGCTCTAGTGGCAGCTCTCCATAGCATGGCGACAATAGCGTCTATCGTGGAGAACCAGCCGCTGTTCCGTTCCTCTTCGCTAAGCGAGTCGATTGCGTCTTTCTTTAATTGCGCCATCTTTTCTGAACTAATACGAATCATCACTTCTTTCTTCTTGGTGAACGCATTAAAGAAACCAGCCAATTTCTCACGTGTTTCCGGTCGTTGTCGTTTTATTAGATGCCTGTGCTCGTCTGACACGCGTAACAGCTGTCGATTAAGCTCGGGTGGCGGTGGTGTTTCCCCTCGAACGAATGCCGCCCACGTATGAAGGAACATCGTCCAGCCACAGCCATCGGCCATAGTGTGCAAGCCTGATAGACCTAGAACTAGGCCGGAATTATTGGCGAATCGTGTTACTTGAATGGCAACTATAGTTTTCGGTCCTTCATCCCATGCCACGGGCAACCAGTCTAGTCGAAGGCTGCCTTGAGGCCAATTCGGATCAAACTCTGAAATGTCCTTCTCGCAATGGGTCTCCTTGAAGAGTATACCCTCGTCCGATGGATGAATCTCGATGTCATCATTCTCGAGTGTCACTAATTTGCCGGCAACAATCGGATATTGATTCAATGTACTGCGCAATCCATCGATTAGTTTTTCGGTAGGCATAAAATCTGGTTTATGGCTATGATTTTTATAGATAAACAGCTGTGGCGTATGTAGATGAGCAGAGGAATTATCCGTGTCACTAAGCTGATATTTAGTAGTAGCAAATCCATCGACAGTTGGCAATAGCCGATATTCTACAGTGTTATTCGCGTCCATGGTTGTAAAAATGATTAGGGAAAAGAAGGTAAATTCACAGGGTTGTCGATTATTATGGGCAGAATTCGAGTTTTTAAACCTTGCAACTCCATCTAGGACTCGGTCAATATGAGTCATTGTAGATCATACCACGTTGACTGTTTTAGCTTGATGGATGATATGAGTCAACACGCTATACATGGTAGTTTAATTTCATCACTTTTTATTAGATCTACAATGTTTCTCTAACCGATTAACATTGTTAGGCTAGCTTTTGTTTTTATTAACAAATAAAGAGCAAGCATTCTTACAAGCGAATCTGACTTATCTAATGGCTTACTGTATTATCGTGCCTCTCTCTTACTTTTTACATTCCAGCTAGTCGCCTCTTGTAATTGTTTAGGGCGTGGCATAATGAAGAAGGGGAATAATTAATGAATAGATAATGGTTGTGATAAGGAGATGACTGACGATTGCAGCTAAGGCAGATGACGAATTGACGTAATAAAGTGCAGATTTACATGAGATTATTGCGGTTATTAAAGCGGGTCACTTCCCTATTCGACCGCTTAGCTCTCGATACTCTTTCAACTTACTACTGACTCTCGTTATTCTATCCCGTTTTACAATCTAAATAACACAATGACTTCCGTCTATCGAATCAACTATCAATTACGTGCTCATAAGCGTGATGCACTGATTGAATTTATTAAAAGTATGCTACTCTCGCCTTTCGTCCTTCATGTAAAGCCACACTCCATACCTGGTTTTATGGGAGATCCTGATGGCCAACTAGCAGCTGCAAGTGGTGTTGACGGCAACGAGGTGGCGGGACTTGTATCAGCAGATGTACTGGAACTAGAGAGCGCTTCTAGTATTCAAGCGACTACCGCACACCGACGTCGTCCTAGTGACGCACGTGAGACAAACGTATTACGATACGCGGAAATTATGAGTAATGTAGAGGCACTCGTAGAGGTAAGAAACGACTATACTTTGCTACAGATATGATATAAGCTATAGCATAATGCAACGCATATAGGAACATCGTAGAATGGAGGCAGCAGGCCTGAGGGAGCACTCGAGACTGTATCGAATCGTACCAACCATTGGCACCTTCTTTACAAGTCTACCATTACGCCGAGCCTTTCTTGCACAAGATGCGAAGCATTCCATTGCTGCACGTCGTTTTGTACCGCCTAGCTTCAATGATATTAGACGGTAGGTCAACGTACGTATAGTAACAATAGCTTGCAATTCTAATGAAATTTATCTAGTATCCTAAACACTGCACAATTATACGCTATTGCACCAGAATTACAACTGATCACCTTGTAAGTGGAATAGATGACTCGATATCAATAATGCTCTTTGTTTTACTAATAGCTTAATCAGTGATGGTGATATGACATTATGTAAGGGAGATTCAACCGATACATACTTTTTGTATAAGCATTAACAGAAAACAAACAAACAAACAAACATCGACTTTTATCGATGCTAGATGCGGATGGACAGGATTTTGCCAAGGATAGTGAATTAGTGCATCAACTGGTTAACTTGCTACAACATGATCTACGTGTTGCCATTGTTACGGCCGCTAGTTATGGCGGAGATGCCACTGGATATGAACGTCGATTATCAGGATTACTTGCTGGATTTCAGGATGCGGGACTAAGTGCCGAACGACTTGCTCGTTTCTTCGTTCTTGGTAAGTGATTATCTAACTAATGAATGAATGAACGAGGAGAAGAAGCAGTAGCGTAATGCATATATATATATATATATATAACCATCTGTCATTATTCAATCTAGGTGGTGAATGTAACTACATGTTCCAGTGTCAGGCAGATTGTCGTTTGAAATACATTGCCGAGGATATTTATCGACCAGCCACCGGTATTCGATTATGGTCTGACAATGACATTAATCGATTACTCGACGTGGCCGAACGGAATCTCCGTCGATGTGTTTCCGATATGCGACTACCAGCTCGCGTGTTGCGTAAACCTCGCGCTGTAGGCGTGATCTCGAATGGAAATGCTGTTATACGACGCGAACAATTGGTAAGTTCTCGATAGCAATGTCGGTATAACATACTAAATAACGCATGAATGTCATACAGGATGAATGTACATTGAGTACGCAACATGCTCTCCTTAAGTATCAGCATTCTCCTTCGCAAGACCAGGCTCCCCTACCCTTCTGTGCATTCAACGGAGGTAGCGGTAAGTAATCGCCAATATATACATCTAGATCACTATGCTTATCTATTCGAATGCGACAGATGTTTGGGTCGACATTGGTAATAAGTTCATTGGTGTCCAATTATTACAAGCGTATCTGGGCACAACACCATCTACTACGCTACATGTAGGCGATCAGGTATGTTTACTATTACTTACTATCTCACGCAACAGCGTAACTGATCTGTTATCGTTGCATATAGTTCCTATCAACTGGTAACGATTTCTCCACTCGTACTGCTTGTTGTACCACTTGGATAGTTAGTCCTAAAGAGACTAGCGAGGTATTACTAGACTTGAACGAACTACTAGATCAAGCCAAAGCCAATAAATCATAAATCAATTATTGCTATTCCACATATACATATTACAACAATAACGTAGTAGTTAGTGTAGTAACTGCTTATCTTATTTATTCAAGATATTAGCATAGTAAATAATTCATGGTCATTATTATTACTGGTGCTATTATTTCTCTACTGCTTTTTTCTTCTTCAAGTACGAATTGACGCACTTGTTGATAAGCAGTTTCTAAATCGTCATTCACAACAATACGATCATGAGTATTGGGAAACTCCTCGGCATAGGCCAGTTCTCGCTTTGCCGTGGCCAGTCGCTTGGCTAGACTCTCCTCCGTTTCCGTACCACGATTGCGTAAGCGACGCTCTAGCTCCTCAATTGATGGCGGTGCTAGAAAGATGTAACGCGCGTTCAGGTGAGTCTTCTTCACGGCCAACACACCCTGCAAATCAATATCTAGTATGCATTGACGTCCACTCGATGCCACCGCCTCCACTGCAGCAATCGAAGTGCCATACATGTTGCCGCTGAATTCGGCACTTTCAATAAATTTACCGGCTGCCACTTCAGCTAGCATCATATCCCGTGTAACAAAATGATAATCCTGCCGTTCACTTCTCCTGGACGCATACCACGCGTCGTATCTAGTAATAACATCGCGCATGATTAGTCGTCTATTAACTGTTGCTACTACTGCTACTACTACTGCTATCGCTACTTACGCGATACACTAAAGCCGAACCGGTCAGGGAATTCAGCAAATAGCCGCTTTAAAATGGTGCTTTTACCCGCTCCTGACGGACCTGAAAACACAATAGGACCTAGTAGAAAATAATGATGACAACAACAACGATAAGTCTAAGAAGCAGGAATATACAAGATACTATCGTTGTACTATTAACAACTTGCTTACGCATTATAGTAGCAGCCGAGATTTGAGAAACCTTGCTGGAAAGCCAACGATGAAACCGCATGAAAAAGTTTAAATAATTTTTTAATCCGATTCACTTTGAGACTAGTTGTAATATAGTCAGCTGATTATCATTTCAACTTATTAATAGATTAATCTTCATTATCATTCATCTCAGAAATGAAGAAATGAAGAAGAAATAAAGCACAAACAATTTGTTACATGGCGCGCTTCTCGCTAATGACATGATATTCTTTCTTCTTCCTCTTCCTTTAGTTGCTGTTGTTGTTGTTGTCGCTTGAATGTCAGCGACAAATGAAGTGTCACTCATGAGAACACACAGGTTCTATTTTCGGGTTTCTTGGCATATATCCGACTGTCAGCGACATACTTTCCGTGCTTCCGAGACTGAAGCCGTTAATCCGCCGCATACACACTTGTACGCACACTATTGAAATGTAAAACTGTGTTTGACTAGAATAAACCATCATTATACAATGTATCTTTATGCATGGAGAGACCGGTATATACACACATATACTTGTTTCTTTCTTTCTGTTCTTACCTCATTCTATTGTCATTAGTGAGTGCTTCTTTATTCTATTATTGGAACACTACAACTGTTGCAGTTATTAATATTGTGTGTGCTTTGTCCCCCTATTACTATTACCTCACCTTAGGTGCGACAATAAAAAGTTGTGCATTTTCAAGGGGAGAGTGAGTACGCGTCGTTACTTCTTTCTCTTTTTTTTGTTTCATTATTATTATAGTGACCACTGTTATCTCGTATTGATCTTCTTTTATTACTACTACTACTACTATTACTACTACGACTATCATCTTTGAAGGTTCTCTCAATTAACCTATCTACTAAAGGCTTGCTTACTAGGCTACCGTCTTGCCTTGCTGCAACAAGCCGCACACACACACACACACATATTAAGCATCTAGTGTTCCGTTGGTGATAGCTAGAGTGTATGCAGTGCAACACTATTCGTTATAATATATAATTGTTATACTCACACCTTATCTGTACCTCGTCAGTATGTCACCACCGCTCAATCGTACCGATGAGCAGCACTCTCAGACTAGTGGTGGTGGTGGTGGTGCGTCTTCTTGCACCGTTGCCACGTCCATTCCTTGCTCGCCCGAACTCGTCGCTTCTCCCGTGCTGTCACTCGATGATAAGCAGCGTGCCGGCATAACTATCGCTTTTGATCGTCGCTACCCGCTCTATCTAGGTGATTGGGAGCGTTCCATCCCCTATACCGACGACCATTTCGCCGAGGACGACTTGGATGAGCCGCACTTTAAGCGAAAGCGTCAAATCCTACAGGATCATCCGGAATTAATCAATCTGTATGGTTACGATGTGAGCACGCTTTACGTTACATTTTTCGCTGCTTTCATTCAAACATTCTTCGCCTTTGTTTTCGGCCGCATTCTCGTCGACTATCATTGGTCGATGCTCGTATTCAGCTATATTATTGGTGGAACAGCCACGGCACTATATGGCGTGATCCTCCACGAATGCACTCACAATCTAGCCTCGGCTAGTCCGGGGATGAATCGATTCTGCGCCCTAGTGGCCAATATCGGCATCCCCGTACCAATCGCCATGTCATTCCGTCGCTATCATCTTGAGCATCACACCTATCAAGGCGTGTTCGGTCGTGATCCCGACTTGCCTATGGACTGGGAGGTGCGTCTCATCCGCGGCAACATGCTTACAAAGTTCATCTGGGTGCTCATCTACCCAGTAATGTACGTGGTGCGCGGTGCTGCTCAAGGTAAAGCGCTATCTGAATGGGAAAAGTACAACTGGGCCTGGACCATTTGCACCGATGCGCTTATCGTTTACTTTTGCGGTTGGCGCGGCTTATTCTATTTGTTCCTCAGTCTGTGGATGGGCTACTCACTACACCCGGGTGCTGCCCACTTTATCCAGGAGCATTATACGTTTAACGATGGCCAGGAGACCTACTCGTACTACGGTAGTGGTAATCGAGTATTTATGAATATCGGCTACCATAACGAACATCACGACTTTGCTCACGTTCCTTGGTCACGTTTACCGGCAGTACGTCGTATTGCTCCCGAATATTATGACACGCTAGCGTATCACACATCGTGGTGGATGGTATTATGGCGATTCATTATGGATCCGGCATTCGGACCACAAAGTCGAGTGGGTCGTACGGAACTAGCGCACAAGACAGCAAGACGAATGGCCCGAGAGCAGCAACAGCAAGCACAGCAACAGCAGGCGATATAACGGGCAAGACGATGATGATATTCCTATGCATTTTATAAATCATTGATAAATAGTTCATTTTAGTGTTTATGTTTATTGATTTTGTTACATTAACTAATGACAATTACACTCTCGTGGCAATATAACAATACGAGTCATATAAACATGCAGTGATTGAAGTAAAAAAACTATGCAATTGACGTTTCTCGATGGAGCAATTCAGAAAATATGTCTTCAAATGATCTGTCTCGTAGTAATTATACGGTACTTGCTTGTCTTGGATTATTTAGATTCAAGAAAGAAAAGCGCAATACGTCTAATCTACTTGATTTTTAAAGTCAATGGCATCATCCATAATTTTTAATGCTTAGAATACGACATATTTATTCAATAAATGATTGAATGATCTTGTAGATATATTTCTTGATCCAAGGAATAATGACTTGAATAGTATGGATACTAAATGGGGTCTTGCATCAATACATTCTTGACTTGAATACCTATAATATCTACTTGATATGTCCTTGTCTTGCTCTAATATAATGGATTAGTATGGTATGATTATGATGGATTATGCCTTACCATTCCTCAAGATGTCTTAACAATTGACGTGTATTCCATTACAATTAATGCGGTATTTGTTATCGTCATACTGTCCACTTACAAGCTATCATATAATCATACGCATATCGTATTTATATTGATTGTAATCAGTGTATAGTCTATGGCAATCGAAAAGATAGCTTACAATCTGATGTATGTCAGCATACGTGGAGAAAATGTCACATTACAATGAGTAATGCATATACATTGATTGACATGCCCACTTACTTCCTATTATTATTATTATTTACAATCCACATGGATCGAGTAGCACATTATGGTTGAGTGATCATACACGATCATCGGAAATACCAGCTTACTTGCTATTCGATATGATTGTACGGATTGCATATCACACATCGATTAGTCGTACATCATGCATCGTGACTATGCATCTTTTGACTTACATCCTGTATTGTGCCATTGTGAATGAGCCATGTTACATGTTGCTATCAATGAATCATCCATTGTAGTCGAGATGATAGCTTACTTTCTATTGCCCATTATCGTATATTAGTCAACTCGTATTGCATTTAGCATAGCATAGCTTGTCATCAATCCATTGACTTGCCTCCTGTTGTATGTGATTATGCATGGATTGCATGTCGTATTGCCATTAGCACACGGCATATCACGATCAAATCACTGGCTTGCCTTCTGTTAATCCGGTAATACGTGAATTGTATGCCACATATCGTCATTAGCATGCTACATATTGCAAGTAAAAGTGCTCGCTTACATGCTGTTATACGCGAGTATACACGATTCATATGGCGTACATTGCAATTAGCACGTCATAGATTGTCATTAGAAATGCCAACTTGCCTCCTGTCATTCACAATCATATGGGAATTGAATGCCGCAATGTAATTAGCGTATTGCAAATTGCCATTGAAATGTCCACTTGCCCTTTATTCTACGTAATCAAATGTGATCGTATGTTGTCTTGTGATTAGTGCATCATAGAATGCAACAGCATATCGACTTACATCCTATCGTATAGAAGTGCACAGAATGTGTTTGCATTACAATGAGCACATCGTCTATTCTGATCGAATGCTAGTTTACCTTCTGTTCAATAGTTATATGCCAATCATATGACATGACGATGTTGTTGTTAGCACGACATACACGGCAACAATACGTCAACTTACTTGCTATCATACGCAATCACATAGACATGGATCGTATCCCGTATTGCAATTAGTGGGAATACGTGCAATAGAATGCTACCTACCTTCTTCTATCATACATGACCATGCATGGATCGTATGCCATACATTGCCATTAGCATGTCGTATACCGGGATAGAATGCCTGCTTACCTCTATCACACATAATCATAGGTGAGTTGTATGTTACATTACAATCAAAATGCCCACTTACAAACTATAGAATGTGGCCATACATGAAACGTATACCATCATACTGCAATCAATCTACCATACGAAGCATTCGAATGTCACTTACTGCCTATGACACGTAAACATATACGAATGAGATATCATACTGCTGTTAGCGACTAGACTTTCCAATGAATAGGTTGACTTTCTTACCATCTATATCATGATTATTTGTGGGTGTACACCACGTCATTAGATTATTAGTCCATCGTCAAATTGCCATTAGAATGCTAGCTTACGGCCTATTATCACACACATGCACATATATGAATGGTATACCAAATTACTATCAGCTATCAATATCATATTACAACATGAATGCTGACTTACTCCCTGATGCGCATAATCATACGTGGATTGAGTGTCCCATTCCAGTTAATGTCTCGTATGTCGTAACAAGAATAATAAACTTACAAACTACCACATACAACCATACGTGAATCATGTGTCATAATGCAATCAGTACACCGCATGCTGTGATTACAATGCCCACTTACAAGCTGTTATATGTAATCACACGCAAGTTGTTTACCACATTGCAATTAGATCGATGTATTAATGTTAACAATGCTAGCTTACATCCTAGTATCCATGATCATATGGGATTGTATGTCACACTATGGTTAATGCTTCATGTCTACTAGCTGACACGTTCAGCTTACAAGCTATCATGCGGCCATACGGTAATCATTTGTGATATTCCGATTAGTATACCGTAGATTGTAATCGTGACATCAACTTACATGTTGATTCGCTTCTTCAACTAGGAAATACAGCAATCATTTGTCATACTCAATTAGTATACCGTAGATTGTAATCGTGACATCAACTTACATGTTGATTCGCTTCTTTCAACTAGACCATACATCAGTGGATTAGCTTTACACGATGCTTGACCAAATCAAACGATGAAACTTACTGCTTCCGGTGCATGATTATACGAGGGCTATATATTCCATTGTAATGAGTGCATGATACATTATCATTCGGATATCAACTTACTTGCTATGATAATGGTACAAGCACATATCGTATTATGATTAGTATACCGCAATACGATTAATATGTTATGTAAATTAACTGGGATGCTAGTTTACCTCCTGTCATTCATAATCATACAAAAGCCGTAGCATTTTAATTACTTCGCTGTATGCTGCAATCGACTAGATAATTTACCTCCTATCACGTGTAAGCATACGTGTATTAAATGTCATATTAGTTCACCGTATGTTGTAACCTATGCTAACTCACATCCTCCGATTCATAAATCTATGGGAATCATATGTCATCCTACCATTAGTTCAAGTTTATAGCACGCTATAATCGCACATTGACTTACTTCCTGTCATGTATAATCGCATAAAATCGAGTGTCACAATATGATTAGTGCATTGCGCGCCATGATCAATATGCTAACTTACTATCTGTAATGTGTAATCGTAAGCGGGCCGTATGTTAATTATAATTAGACCACCGTATGCTGTAACTACCATTCAACTTACCCACTACCATGCATAGTCATATGGGGTTGTATTCAATTCACTATTAGTCCATTGCATAGTAAAATCAGTGTACCAATTTACCTCCTGTAACGTGTAAGTACATGAGAATTGTACGGTGCACCATTATCAGTCCACTGCATGCTGCTATTACTATTTCAACTTACAGCCTATAAGTCATAAACATATAGAAATCGTATGTTATAATCAGCCTGTCATACGCTACAACCCCTCTATTAACTTACATACTACAATGCATAAACATATAGAAATCGTATGTTATAATCAGCCTGTCATACACTGCAACCCCACTGTTGACTTACAGCCTATAATTCACAATAATAATAATACATGAATCACATATATCACATTACGATTAGTCCATCGTGTGCGGTAACCGATACGCCAACCTACCGGCTATCATGAATAATCATATGCGTATTAAGTATCTTGTTAATTTGTGGTATATCGCCACTGGTGTATTAGCTTACGACCTGTCGCATACAATCATATGGAGATCGAATATCGCAATGTGATTAGCTCATTAAATTCATAATCAATACGCTAGCCTACTTTCTATAATATGTAATCATAAACAAGTCACATGTTAATTATAATTTGGCTGTCGTGTGCTGCAATTGAGCTACTAACTTACAGCCTGCCATGCATAAGCATACGTGCATTACGAATCATATTAGTCTATCGTATGCTGCAATCGGCATATTGGCTTACCGTCTATTCCATACAATCGTATAAAAATTAAGTATCGCAGTACGATTAGTTCATTGCATGACGTCTTTAGTATGTAAGCTTACCTCCTGTCGTATACAAACATAAATAGGTTATATATTAATTACAATTGAACCATCATACCCTCCACTAATCGACATGCTAACTTACAAACTGTCATGCATAATCAAAAGTCATATGTTAAATTTTAACGACTTCACGTGCTACAATTGGCGTGCTAGCTGACCTTCTGTCATGCATAATCGTACGTGGATTCCATGCTATATTAGTCCATCATAAGTTGCAATCCATATTTCGACTTACCGTCTATCGTACGTAACCATACGTGTATTAAGTGTCCTATTAATTTACCGTATGCTCCAATAATCCGTTGGCTTACCGTCTGTCCCATACAATTGTATGGGAATTGAGTATCACAATATGGTTAATTTATTAAATCCATAATCATCATGTTAGCTTACCGTCTATCATGCATAATTATAAGCAGTCATATGTTAATTACAGTTGGACGATTGAATGCTGTAATCATCGTGCTAACTTACTCGCTACCATTCATAATCATAGGCAAATCATACGTCAATTTACAATTAGTTCATCGCATGGTAAAACCAGAATGCTAACTTACTGTCTGTTTCGTGTGATTATACGATAATTGTACGGTGCATTATGATAAGTCCATCGTATACTGTTGCCAACGTGCTAACTCACTTTCTATCGTCCATAATCATACATAAATCGTATGCCACATCACTATTAATTTATTGTTTGCTACAATCTATATGACAACCTACAGTCTGTCATGTGTAAGCATACGGAAATTATATGTCAAGTTAATTCGTTGCCTGCTACAATTGACATCCTAACTCACTTTCTGCCATTTATAAGCATACAAGATACGTATACCACGCAACAATTAACACATCACTTATTGTCATCATAGTAATAGCTTACTATTTGCTATACGTATTCATATACAAATCATGTGCGACACTCCGATTAGTATATTATCTATTGTCATTATAGTACTAGCTTACTATTCGCTGTGCATAATCGTATACAAATCATGTGCCACATTACAATTAGTGCACTGTCTATTGTCATTAAATGCTAGTTTACCTTCTGTTGTACGTGATAGTACGTGGATTGTATTCCACACTCCAATTAATGTCTCATATGCTTCAATCGAAATAATAACTTACGGCCTATTGTATTCCATAGTTATAGGTGAGCTACAATTTGGGATTGTAGTCCACGTGTTAACTTACCGTCTATGTCGTGTAATCATCATACACACACACACGTATATGAATTGTATGTTGCATTTCACTTAGTATGTCATCCATTATGATTATTGTGATTGTTATTGGATGTTAGCTTACTTGTTTCTACATGTGTTGTTACAAGTCAATCATGCATCATGCTATAATTAGTATACCGTATTCTATAGTCATCATAATGGCTTGCCTCCTATTATTCGTAATAATAATAAATACTATGATTAGTATGCTGTATACTGACACTGGAATGTCAACCTACAGTCTATGCCGTGTAATCATCCATCATGAACCATGTTCCTCATTTCAATTAACACATCACATATCACGATAGGAATGTCTAGTTACCCTCTGTTACATGAAGCATACGTGAATCATCAATCACTTGTAATTAACCGATCGCACACTGCACTGATGATCACTTACATACTATTACTCGTAATCATATGTGAATTGTATGCCATAGGGTAATGAGTACATCAACTAGTAAGACTGGAATGCTAACTTCTTACAATCTATCACGTATATATGTATATGTGTGTGATGCATTGCTATTAACACGTCATGCATTAGTATGGAAATGTCCACTTACATACTAGTGCAATCATATGCGAAGAGAATGATGATTGTTGTTGTTGTTAGTAGTACATTATACGATGATGCTAGACTAGCAACTTACATCCTGTTACAGGTCATCGTACACGTATCATGACATGTCAACTTGTAATGAGCACATTGTATGCTATGATCGAAATGATCACCTACATACTGTCATGTATGTGTGTGTGTGGTGTGTGTGTGTGTGGAATGACAAGTGAAGTAATTGTGCCATTGCAATTAGTATGACGTATACTGCAATCAGAATACCGCCCACTTACAATCTATTACGCGTCATCATCGGTGAATCGAATGCCACATTCAACGAGTGCTCGCTTACCCACTAATACATGCAATCATACGTGAATCAAATGGCACATTACAATGATACTAGTAGCTTACGGTTCCTATGCATATAATCATACGGGAATCGATTGCCACATTTCAATGAGCGTATGACACAGTATCATCGTGATTCACAACTCACCTCCTATCATACGAGTATTGCAATTAGTACGTTGTATGTTTATTTAGACAGAATATCAACTTACGTCTGCTTCTATAATAGCGACATATGATTTGATTTACATTCCAGTCAACACGATAGATGTCATCCTTACTCGTTGTTTAACTCACCAGCTATGATTGACAGCATCATATGTGACATCATCATCAGTATCGCAATCAATGTCATACGATATAGGCTTACCATCTATTGATTGTCATTAGAAAGACCATTAGATAGTAGTATTACGATTAGTATGTTGACTAGTATCGATGATATGATGATGATAGAAATACCAGGGAATTTGATGATACGGATGTTGTAGCATTGACTATAAGCTGGCTATTATTATTATTGTTATCAGCAGATGATTCCATGTTGATATTGTCCTAATGGAAGAGAAAAAACAAACAAACAAACAAACGAAATGGAGTAATGAGTATGGAATAGAATAAAAAGAGTAGACACACCTGATGATGATGATAAGATGAATCGATTAGCATTGTTTATTTATAGGTGGAATAGGCGTAATACAACAATGCCCTGCAGAATAGACAAATCGATATCATCACATATCCAATAATTGCTTCTGAATGATGCTATCATGCATGAATGTCGTCTTTGTCCTAATGAACATCAAACAGGTTGCAATTGTTCATGTCAATCATATGAATATTGAACAGTAGATACGCAATCGAATTGATCATATCTAGACACTTTAACCTAATCTACAATGACTACTACTAGTATCTATCAGTATGATAGCACGATTCATTGATTGATTACAGATATACATTTACTCGATACTAATTAAACAATGAGATATGCGCTGACTTGTCATTGTTAATGTCTGCCATAGCGCGTAAACGTGTGTCCTATTAATTGTCTGAATCTACACATCATCATCATCTTTTCAGTATACCACATCAATCAATGATTAACAAATTTGTTTGTGTTATTTTTCTTTTTCTTTTACCTATTGATTTGAACCACTCTATGTTTTCAAATCAATAGATTACTTTTCTTTCTCCTTCTTCCCCTAAGCTCCATTCTACATTGTTGATTTATTTATAATGAGTGGCAAGGAAAACATTCTCTTCTTTGATGTCTTTGACGTCAAAGATATGGATCGTGATGGCAAGCAATTCGAGCGTGGCAAGTATACTGAATAAAATGACTGCAATGCCAACAATGAATAACCGTTTGTCGTGTTTTATTGCTTCTCTTTACGCACTACAGTATCGCGTATTCATGCACGAAGTGAGAACTACGATATGGAAATGACACTCGATGTCAATAGCGAGCTTTATCCTATGGAGATTGGTGACAAGTTTGCATTTGCTCTTGCCTCCTCACTATCGTTAGAGAAGCAAACATCGGCTGTCGATGAAGTTGAGCAAAAGGAAGAATCATGGCGTGATTTCAGTCGACTCAAGGAGGCTACATTGGCCGATAGTTACGATTATGTCATGCATGGTCGTGTATTCAAATACGATGAAGGCACTGGAACACGCGTGTAAGTAATGAATTTGAACAAGTACATGACATGATGTATACTAACAGATACGATACTATCGCATATTACATCGGTCATTATTAGTGCGGTATACGTTTCATTCGGCGGTCTTCTCTTGTGTCTTGAGGGTGATTATCGACACTTGCAGAAATTGATGATTGGTGAAACAGTGTATTTGTTGATGCGTAAATAAACCAATTCAGGTTATCGTAAGCTATCGTTAATCATCGCACTAGAGTTACAATTATTAGTCACATAGTTATTTATTCAATAGAAATAGATGAGGAGATACGTATTTATAAAAAGGATAGCAATCATGAGTGCAATTAGAGTGACCAGGATTCTTCGAATTCCGTTCGCTTTCATCAATGAATGGCATGTCAATACTACGAATCATCATATCATTGCATAGGAAGCATTCCTTGGCTATGATTTCATCAAGTTGAGCCTAATCATTGATTTAGATATTAATGTCATTATTTGTAACTATTGTTAATGTTACTCTACCTTATTATGCGCCATTCTTTGTATGTCGTGTGGTTGTTGAGCAGTTTTCGCACGTGACACGGATCCCGATGAATAGAGCGCCGAGTATTCCTGTGTAACTTCTCGGTAGAGTTTTTGTATTCTCTTACGACGCTTAGTGTGAACATATTTCGTAATCTAGCAAGTGCATCATTGATATGAATGATTAGATGAGTGTATTTGATGATGATCCACACCACCATTCATCGTTTACTCACTCCTTCTACTAAACAATGAATATGGAATATGTGTTGACATGGAAATACGTAAAACTGCTGAGTCAACGCCAATTTATGACAGATTGCACATCGATCCTCGGTAGTAATGAGAGCGAATCTAGTGTATAACTTGTTAACTACTGTAATTGACATGTCTAGTTTATCTACTATGTATATATATGTACCTATTCTTTAGATCATTGATATCATTTCGAATAGTCTCTGCCGTTTGTGTTGCCTCATCCATGTCGGCCTTTAACTCATTAATATGCGTATTATACTCTTTGAGTGCATTACATATTTCCTCCTATATTGTAACTCGTTAGATATTTATCGCGTGTTTACATGCATAGTATTACCTTGAAATCATCGATTAATGCAAAGTCCGGGAAGAATGGTAATACATCTTCAATCTTGATTAATGGACATCGTTGTAGATATTGCATAGCCCTAATCATAATATGGATTCATTCATGAGTCTACTACCATTACTACTATCCCTTACTACTACTTACATTTTAACATCATTTCGTTCCTGTACTACATAGCATACAATCTTGAGCCATAATCGTTTGCGTAAATAGTCACCCTCGACTTCTTCCGGTTTATTAGAATTAATCTGGGCCAGTTCTAAATCATCCGACTATAACAATAGTAATAACAGTAATAGATGAGTAAGTATTACTTAAATAATCTATACTGCCTACCTTTAATGCCAAATCAACTGCTTCTTCAAACTGTCCCAATAAGCCATATATCATTATACAACTTCGTCTACGATTATGACGAAGACAAATGCGTAATGCGTAATCGAGATTATAGTGTCGTTCCTCATCCTAAGCAATGTTCTATTTCATGAGTATAATACAATCAAGTATCATTCAATAGATCATCTATACCTCAGTACCAATAAATGCTAGCAATTCCGACTCATCTTCATCTGGCGTGATGCATACAGTGTTAATAAGTAGTTGTGCACTACAGGATCGACATTATTGAGTTTCTGTACTACAAACTGTAGATAGCGAATTGCTTGATTCTATTCATGAGCAATATTCTCCCATTCATTAATTACATTCCTCGCATAATATACGCGCATACACGCCATCCACTTACAGAACCTTGTATCGACTTGTCACCATTCTGATGCTGTTGATACTTGAGTAGAGCAGGCATAAGACGACGTGGATTAAGCGTGGGTTCTTGTATTAGCACGCTAACAAGCTCCTGTGGTAAATGTTCTATAATTGCCGGTGCATATTTATAGTACATATCCACCGTGCCCTATAATAATAATAATAATAATGACTAATAAGCATGATGTCATTATTGATAACAAGCGATTCACTTACATGCTTCGACAATACTTGTAATGCCGATGTCCAATTGTTCTCCTCAATCCAGAATGAAATGAGTCGATCATAGTCACCGATACAGTTGCTAAAGAATACCAACTCCTCTTTACGTGCATGACTTTCAATCAACTGATAAGTAGTACGTCGATCGAGTTTTGCCTATATATACATATACATATAATATATACATATATAAGTGATCACTCTTCATCAAGATCATTCTATAACATACCTTATGTTGTTCAACAAATTGTTGGAATTCCTCCTCATCAATTGCAATTCCTCTAGATAGTTACGTGTATCAGCACCGGCATAATCAGCCGATGCACGATCCTCGAGTAAGTTCAACTTGTGAATGTAGATTTCAACTAGCCAAGTACAAATCAAAGTGGCCTGAACTGCATCCTATACACGACATTATTTGTTCATCATCCATGTCATTCAATAGAACACGTATACACTTACAGTTTTCTTTAATCCGGATAACTTGCACAAAAGATACTGGCGTAGAGCATCTCGTTCATTCTTGTCAACAAATTGAAGTACCACTTGTTCGAATGGTACATTAGTCTGAGCGTAGTAGTCGGCCGACAACATATAGCGCCCGCTTCAAAGTAATGATTAGCCTGTACAGTGCGTACATGATCCTTTTGCCATGCATGCTACATCATCATCATCATCATCATCATCATCATCATCATCACTAGACGATTAGTCATTCTCATTATAAAGATTAGTTATTCCACTTACCTTGCAAAACTTTAATGCCGTATCGTAGGATCGTGCCTTCAAGTAAAGACGCCACACGTCACGATCTTCATCTTCGACAATTAACTCGTAGATAGATTGCCCGGTAAATGCCCAGAAGGTACGCTTAACCGGGTCCACCACAAGTCGACGATATTCCAAATCGATGGCCAATGGTTCCTCATAGGCTACTTCATCATTAAGCTGACACACAGCAAGTAAACGATCATTGAACAGCATAACAAAGTGGAATTCCGTCAAAGCAAATGACAATGGTGCATCATGACCTGCTGCTGTTGCCTGTAATGATCGAGATGGATAACTAGACTACTGGTTATTACAATTACACAACAGTAAATCATCTTACTAACTTACGGTAATAGTTGTGCCTGATCAATAACACTATCACCGGGATTTTGTGAACCAAATACTAATTGACCATGATAAATACCCGGTCCTAATAAGCGTATCGCATCATTTAGTATTAGCATCTATATAGAAATAGACTAGTATATACTTGCCTACAGACCAAGCAAATTTCTCAGGTGTACTTTGTATATCTCTATTAGGACTGAATAGCTGCAATTCACTATAACCAAGATCATTGGGCATCTCCTGATAGGCTATTTATTCATAAGCATTTACATTGTATATAGTATATAGTATATATATAATGTATCAATAGTGCACTTACGCGTTACAACATCATAAGCAGAAAATAATGAGGCGTACACCGGTTCTTGTAGTCCATCCGTGTTGGATATATTCCCAACAAACTGATAGATACGCGTTGTTGTAGTAAGTATTATCAAACGCTTTCTTGCATCTGTAGGAAATGGCTCGCTAAACATGCCTGTAATGGGTTCTGCCACAGGTAGTGCAAATACCTATACGATGTTATAATGAATGAAATGAACTCTATTAGAATATAAATAGAGTATAATGACACACATGCAATTATTACTTGCCAATTTCACATAGCGTTCCTCTCGTTTGAAATACTCATCAGTTGGTTCTATTTCTGCTTCGAATATCCGTCCTTGTTGCGTGCCTAATAGAATGGCTTTCGTTGAATTCTCCTGTAATCGATTGGATACTGTCTTATTCCATGCTACTGACTCGATTACCATTCCCTATTCCATAGTCAGTATCAATCATTATCTAGTTATCTATTAGCTGATTATTTACCTTCAATTTACTTAGTGCTTTGGCCTTTTTCATTTTTATAAATACATAGTAGTTGTCACCATTACGCGTAGTCAACAAAACATGACGTCCAGTGGGATCTAGAAAGATTTTATACAATTTATCGTCGTTGCGTTTAGGAATCTCGATATCTATCCAATAGTCGTTAGTTATTGATTCACTAATAGCAAGTAGTAGTTATAGACATTCTTCATTACCATCAATATCTTGTGGTTTCATCAAATCAATACGCAATAGACGATTGGTTTCAAGTGCGAGAAGCATGATGTTGTTGGCAACCGCCATCGTTACTAAAGATGCAGGCGGTTGAAATTGCACTCTGTCCAATGCAAACATAGACGGACGATCATCGACTTCAGTGGCAAAGTCCAGTGGATTGCCTCCTCCTCCCCCGCCATCAAGAGTAAATGCACCAAATGCAGCCATCTTAATACGTGTAATATAATAGACAGTAGAGTATTGTTGAATACAATAGTGAGAGAGTGAGTGAGTGAATGAGATAGGGAAAGAATGAGAGATGAAATTGGGATGTTATCATATTATTAGATTGATTCATAGGGTGATGATGTGTGTGACGTACACTATGACTGTGATGTAGTTAGTAAACTTATGTTCATTCTAATATACGAACTCTAGACTACTACATCTACATATATACAATAATAGAGAAGGAAGTAGACTAGTGTAGTCAAACGCACGCTAAACTTTATTCATTTACTTGTATATTTTAATAAAAGTCAACTAAAATCCCATTGTATCATTGCCACCAAGGAAGCATAAATCTTGTAAACGACTGGCCAAGAAGACAATAAACGCTTGTCTATCCTCTGCTGTCGTGCCTATCGTTTCCTTAGGCTATATTATATATTTATATATACATGTCATTATCATTAATTCATAGTCTAGTATCAATCACTTACCAATACGAGTTGTTTCAATCGTAGAAATAGGACGATAGAATAACATTGGCATCAGTGCGTAATTTATCTAATTCTACCGAGTTGGGTAGATTTGTCGTATTCGTGGCATGTCCACTGATGTCTGCATCGTCACTCCTTCCATTGCTCCGTAATTGCTTAGTGACTGTGTAAGAATCGATTGTGTACCTGTAAGTGAGGTGTTCTTCAAAGAAGATGCATATCCTCCCAAATAATAACTAATATGGCGATAGAGTAAGGCCAATACATTCTCAACCACATCTATCAATGAAGATTAGTATGTGCTATATAGATATAATACTCTTCTCGTTCTTACATAGTATGGATGTGGCCAATCGTTGTTTGGAGGCTAGTACCGTTCCAATTCCTGCTCTACTAGTCGATGTTTCTGTTCACTAGTAATCTCTTCAATAAGTCGAACTGCTTCTGGACGTAATATCTAGTAGATGTAATAATATTAATAAATGAAATATGTCTATTATTCTAACTGATATGCTTATTCATACCGATGACAATTCATCCGATCGTAATGAACCGATAGCCGATTTCTTCTTGAGTAACTCTTGATGATCAGCCATCACTCGAGTAAGTGCATTGGTAGAGGCACGTAGGAATATCGCTAATACACCAAGTGAAGGTGTTGTCATTTCTATAACAATATTTAATTATTTACAATCAAATATAATACAGCATTGTCATCTCACCTTGCATACCAAATGTATCACCTTCCATGACACCGGTTAATGTCCAATGGAATAATGGCACGAATTCTATTACATTATCAATCATTAATGCTTGCTATATACATATTGTAATTCCTCATTAACATACCTCCATGTTTAAGTGAAGAAATGAATCGACAGAATAGAACCAAATGTTCACATAGAACAACGACTTGAGCTTCTACACGTTTTTGGAATACACTTACATCTAATGATGCTGGTGTATCTAGTTAATACAATCAGTTAGTTGATCTATTTACGTAAATCATCATTGCATTATATGACTTACTCTTATGTTCAAGTCGTTCAGTATCTTGTAGCGGTGTCAATTGTGAAGCCCATCGATCGGGTGCACAATACTTGGACAAAAGAGCTAGCATCCATACTTTAAATGAAGTGTAGCCTTCAAGTGCAAACTAATAACAACAGTAATAAATATACATATATACGTAGATATAGGTTATAGTAACCTACCATGGATTCTGGTTTCTGTGCCAATTGTGCCAATACAGCTGCTACCCAGCTTGCCGCTTTTATTGTCGGCATTGTTACATGCTGAACACCTTCCTTTAGTATTGCCACAAGTGTATCTTATGATTCGTTACAAAGCCCATCATCTATTCATTCAATTAACTAATTAGTTAGATTCATACGTAATATTATAATATGCTTACCTTTTGTAGTGTATAATGACTATCTCTTAAACGAATCATTAATGAATTCATCAACTGTAATGCAGGTAATAGCAATGCATAGTATCGTTCATTAGTGTGGCAATGCCTATCTCTTCTCCACCTAATATTAATAATATTAGATCTTATACTATACTATAAATGTATTGTTGTCATCAATGATGATGATAACATACCTAATGTTGGCAGAACGAATTCAGGTCTACGATCGAGGAAACGACACTCGGCTAGTGTCTCAACAATACCAGCCTCTAATAATTTAAGTGCTCCTTCTCTACGCTGTGATAAACGAAGGAAGAATGCCATACGTGCCTCGTAAACATACAATAAATTGGTGGATACTATGTGATGATTAGAGGATATAAGTTGTGTTTCTCTTCTACAATAGTATGCAGCTTACCTGTTTCTGAGGCAACCATCGATTGCAACATTGAATCATCTTGACGTAAACAGTCAACACAATGTTGTAGTACATTCCAACGTGATAAATACGCCAATACTCGATCCGTCTTTTGTTTCCGCCATAAACCACTTTGCACTTCGAGTAACGTGTAGGCCACGGTTCGCCAGACGTCATCTGCTTCCACGGCATCACGACAGATTGTCTCCAAGTATCGGTCACCGGCACTTTGTAGTACGTGTAGTACAACAGTCTCGACAGATGATCGGAATACCGATTTGCCTTGTACACTTTGATCGAAATCTATCAACGACGATGTATCCGAGCCATGAGGTGCACCTGCTATACTCTTTTCTGCACCGCAATAATCGAGGAAGATAAGAATGGCCGCGTATAAATTACCACGAGTCACTAGGGTGTTGCCGTTCATCTGGACTGCCTCAACGAGACCTTTTAGTATGGCGGCTAGACGTTCTATCGCTACCGGTCTGTCGGATTGCACAAGTTGTTGTAATTGCTGATCACGCTTCAATGTGGATAGAACGGCCACCAACACGCTGCTTAGTCCTTCAATGTGTCCGGACAATCGTTCTGATGTGTTAACTTGGGCAGAATTGCCAAAGCTAGACTTGACCATAGTGAAGCACGCGTGGTTACTGTCATGAATTCACTAGCATCTCGTAGTGCTACTTCGACCAATTGTTGCCAGGCTAGAATACAGGCGAATTTCGCTTGTTCCAACTGACGATAATGATTCTCGGCTAGTAGTCGGCGTAATAATTGTCGTTTCTCCTCTTGAGCATTCATCCATGCTCCCTCGCCCACTAGATGACCTTGTTGCTCTAAATGACGCTGTGCCATAGTAATAGTTCGAATACACGGGAAGATCGTATACTTGTGCGCCTTGTGTGTCGACACTAACACATTGATCAAAGTTGAGACCGGCAAATAGAGATGGCTGGAAACTACCGGTAGATCCTTCCATTAGCGAGTCACGCCAAGTAAATCGATACCATCGAGTAGGGCGAGTACACGCATTTTGGGTATTTCGAATTTCGATTGACTTAGCCAGGTAAGAGATGAATCCTCCTGAATAATAGTTGCATTAATCGTTTCGCTTGTGATCCAATACCCTGGCTACTAATCGTGTGCAATTGAATGGCGAGTGTCTTCATTAGCCAGGCACGCTGGTAGAGTTGCGCATACAATTGTGTAAAATTAACCGATTGCACCGTGCCATGTACGACTATCGAGTCACGATCATGACTATCGCCGGGGAGATCGGCCGTGATGTGTAGGCATTGTCGATTAAAGAAGTCCTCGTCATTATGCAAGTAGCGTAGTGTGGGACCTGATGTCAATGGTGAACGACACAGTCGATAAACGAGTTGATAACAATCCACGGCTAATCGTGGATCGGTATGGATTAGTAGTGGCAAGGTTGACGATCCTCTGTACCGTGTCGTAGTAGATCGACAATAGAATGGAATAGCGATATCTCGCCATCTTCCTCGTTGGGATGCTTGAGACGAGATTCCGATATCTTACCACGTACCTGGAATCCAAGTAATAAATGCGCAATTGTAGGCGTAGTGGCATTCGTATTCTCTAGATTCTTTAGTAGTAACTCGAGGATAGCTAATCGTACGGCATTAATGCACCTGGTTCATCAGATTTGCATCCATCTCCGTGTCAATCACTTCCCAGGCATTTTGTTCTCTGCAAAGAATACCGCCGGTGTATGTGTAGCGGTGGGCATTTGAATAACTGACGAGCTAGTCATTGGGATAAATTCCAGCTTTTCAATAAAGCCGTGAAGAATTCGCTTCAACTCTACACTTGACTCGAGTAGTCCAACTAAACGATTCATACTTATCGATCGCCCGATTGACCACTACCACTCGAGAAGGCCGATGACTGCGATAGCACGAGGAGTAAGCGAACAGCCAGCCAGCATATCTCGGTGTCCTCATGGCATGTGATGTAGAGTGCAATCTGCACGACGACATCTTGTCGATATAATAGCCATTGATCCAACTTGCTAATCGATGGCGGTAATATTTGTTGATATTGCTCACTGCCTAGTTCAGCATTGTGGCTCAAGTGCTCGACAATGGCCGGTACCAGTTTATCGATAAATACATCTTGCACGCCGGCTACACGCCATAATATACGTAAGGCGGTCTGAACACTACGACGCATGGCGGGTTGACGATTGGCATTCGGACGATTAAGCGCATCCACGCTAATGTTGATTACACGAACGATTTCCTCGAGTAGTTGCGATCCGCATAGAATACGCGTTAGAATGGAGAAACCCGGCTGTGACATTAGAGCAATGGCGTGCGACATATTAACTTGAGCACCGATAACACTAGGGGGTACTGGTTCGCCGGCAGCATTAGTGCACAGATTGGCGAGGTCGAACGAGATGAGACAGCGCTCCAATAGTGATAAGGCCGCCTCGATGATGGTCCATTTCTCGGCTGGATCCGCATAGGCACGACTGGCCGCCTTTAGGAAGACGTGCTCGACGACAAAGTTGATATACGGCGAGATACCCGTACGTTGACGCATACCGGCACCTAGATCATCGGGAACAGATGGCGATGGCGTACCATAGGAGAGACGATAGGCCGCTCGTTTCGATGGCGTGTGCACCAATGTATTGAGTAGATTAAGGAAGGCGCGTGTTTCCGGATAAGTTTCCCGTGCCGTTTCCAGTTCCTCTATTCATATTGAATACCACCACGTCCCTCGTATTGCAATGTTTACCGATGGTGCCAATCCATAGACCGATGTAATACCAAAGCCGACACTCTGTGCCAACTGTCCAGTTTGTAGCATTTGATCGGAAAGACGTAGATCGCGATCAGACACGGTGCGCAACACTTGGCTGCCTCCATTACAGCCCAGACGCGTCGGGAGATATCGGCACCGGCCGGGGTATCGGGTAGGCAAAATGCTGCGATGGCATTGAATAGCGCGGCTTCACTTCGATAGGCACGTAGCACGTGGCCAGGTTAAATAGACGTTCTACCGCTTGATACTCGGGATGCTCGTAAATGGTCATACGTGCAATGGCGAATAGAAGATGACACGACGCAAAAGATGCAGGAATGGTACCATGATGGTCACTTCGCTTGGTTTCATGCCAAAACGCATATCGAACTTTGTACCGGCAGCCGCGGCAGCTTGCGCCTGCTGCTTCATACGTTCGATGTAGATGCCGATAACATCGAATAGATGTGTCCATGTGTAGATCGGATTGCTGCGTTGCGTTGACGTAGTAATGAATTCCATCACGTACTGGCTCGATACCTTCCGGTGAGTGAACTTAGCATGCGTAGATAGGCACGAATCGACTCGAAACTATTCGACTCTCGACCCCAGCTAAGGAATCCACGCAATCGATCCGTCTGCCAGTATTTAAGACCGGCATCGGGACGGTCGGCGTATAACGTGGCGATTAGGTCGAAGAATGCGCCCACGTCATTGCGCGGTGGTGCGCCAGCAGCTCGGCCATGCTTCATACGCTGAGTATAAGCATCAAGTTGATGTTCCTCGCGCGATCGGATCTTCTTTAATAAGCTGTGCATTTTGATCAGAAAACTGGTAACAAGGGTATCTACTTGCGTTTGAATGCAAACTTGGAATTCCTCATCCAAATGCGCGATAGCACTGGCACCCGCAACAATCGGTAATTTACGTGTGGGATCGGCACTGTGTCGTGCGGCAAGTAAATATGATTCGATAAATGAAAATGCACCCTCGCCCACTGCCGCGTCCATCATTTGCTCGACTCGATCCTCGCGATAGGCTAGTTCACGCTCTAGTGCCGGCGAATGCTGCACGGCCGTCATAAGGAACATACCCCATTGTAGTGTGACGACAGCGCCTATCTCCGCCACTTGCCAGCCGGGTGCTGCTACCGCATCGTTGAAACGCATTAGGAAGGCGCGATCCGTTTGTAGGCCATGATTATTGGTAGAGGTGGCACTACGACCTGACGTGGTAAATGACGGTGAAACAGTGGCCGACGCAGCGATATACTCATGTTCCGGTAGCGAGTCGATCGATGCCAGGAGAACAACCAGGAGAACACCGGTCATTTCATCGGCTGTATCCGATTTACGTAGTGTATCAAGTAGATTGTTCATATCATTCGCGTTAAGCTGATACGTATGGGAAATGGTGAATAGAATTGGTCCAAGAGCGTGTCGCTGATCGGTCAAGCTGGCGATACTATGTGCTCGAACATCGGTGCCGATCTCTTTACTCGCCACATCGGTAGATGTGCTCTTGTTTAGCTTATCGATCTGTTGCTTCAATTGCTCGACCGTCTTGAGTGCTTTACCAGCAAATAAATTGCCAGTTACGACCGATTTGTTATTATCATCGCCCAGTAAAGAAAGAACGCAGTTGCCTAGGATAACTCGGATCTTTGGCGTGATATTGATATCGCTAGCATACTTGAACAACAGTGTAAGACATGATAATTTCCAGTTACGCTCGGCATGATAAAGGAAGATGGCAGTTTCCACGGGGGATCGATCAAAACGGGCACTTTGCTGCTTTCCATAGTGTAAAAGTGAACTAGCCAAATACTCGTCGATGCTGAGCTCGTCCGACAGAAGAAGCGCCTCCCTAATGAAGGTGGCATTGACCGTGAGCTTACTATGGTCCGCCACCGTTATCGTGCCCTTCTCCACTTGAGCACGATGCTGTGGATCACGTTGCGGATCGTCGAGCAGCCTTTTAAGATCAGGAAGCGCCGCTTCTAACTGAGCCGCTAGATCGCGTGCCACCTCATTAATGCCGTCTTCACCTGTAGCTGCTATCTGATCGAGTGAATAGCTGGTTACCGCTGCCAGTATGGCCTCTTGAAGTAAGCGGTACGAATCAGGCCGCCATTGCTGTGGATCGGTAAATCTCGCCGCCATAATCACTGTAAATATCGTAAAAAGATAATGAGAATAAATAATTACACGCAACTTCCATGATTAACACTTACAATAGGGCTGGCAATATTTGACTTGTCCTTGTTCGTCGCGTTACAAATATCGGAAAACTCGCTGTACTTGGAGTAAAACGTATAAATAATTAGAACGACAACAACACGATGAAAGAGGTAAAGAAACAAATTCAAATGGTATCGACGCGCTTCGATGCTATCCTATTGTGTAAACAAATATTTTTATAATTTGAGCTGAATCAGAAATACCACTGGATTCAAATCATATCAACAATTAATCGCCTAAATTCCTAATATACAAGAATTACGCGTAATACCAAAGACGAAATAGAATAATGGCAGTATTCAATTGCTTACTATGGTATATGTAACATTTATTGAACTAATAATGACTCATACTGATACAACCAACAACAGGTAGCATCATACTTTAATCGTTATCATGCAATGTATTGCGTAAAAGCAATCTAGCAAGACTTTTAGGATTAGTATAGTCATTGATGGATGGCATCATTTGACGAGAGATGTTATGGAAAGGTCATAATGCTGTGTAAATGTTGAATATGCCTTTACAATTCCTATCGAATGAAATAAATGTTAATGACCACTGTAACTCTCGTTGTAATATTTGATTTGCTTTATTCATTTTCTCTCATTGCATGTAAATATCCTCTATTGCTTCAAATAAATTATTCCAATACTGAATTGATATTTAGTTTGAATGACAGTGGATGTGACTATTCTGACACAGATAACGTGAATGTCACCGCATTCAGTGACAAGTATTTGTCAATTAGTATGTCAATTGATGTTACGATTGAATGGATGGACAATCATTATATTCTTTGTAATCCATAGCGCTATACTAGTAGACACATCAATAATGTCGGTGCTTATAGTGTATGCGCAATTCGACTATAACATCATCCATATGTTACGGCTATGTGCAAAGGGAATACAGTGTGAGACTATGAATGAGCTGTCAACGCAACCAATGCTTATGCACAAGCAAAGTCTGATGGATGTTTATCAGAACAAAGGCAAACGTCATACAAAGGAGTATCATGTAAAAACACTTGATTAATTCATGTCATGGTATTATTAGCTTTATAGAATGGAATATCACATTAACTCGCCTATAAATCAGCACCATTGCTACACTCGACTTGCCATCTTCATACTCGCTCTTCTACTCTCACTGCTTTCTACTCTCTTCTATCAACTATCTGTCTATCGATTCCACTAGGCCAACATCAACATGAAGTTCTCTGCCGTTATCGCTATTGCCGTCGCCGTTGTCCTCTCACCAGTCTGGTGCCGTGAAGCTAGTCCCGCCTGGATCGTCGTGGTATGTCTGGGTCTATCAATTGATGTACTAATGTAGCCTATTGTTTCATTGTCCACCGATGATTACCGATAGCTCGTAAGTTCATGTATATTAAATGGTTGTTTGCATGCTAATCACATCATAATGTTTATTCCTCTTTAATTTGTTAATAATAGCTGGTAAGCTGTACCATTGACCATGACAAGTACTATGCTAATCGTAACATAAATCAATACATGTGTGACTACCATTTCCAAGACCTTGTAAGCCACCATTCTGATTGTGATCTATGAATGTACTAATCACGCTATTGCACACGACATATATATATTTGCTTATAACAGTTTGTAAGCTATTATTCTGATTATAATATATGAATGTACTAACGACGATACGACATACGATCCACATACGCTCCTGTATGATAGGACGTAAGTCAACAACTCTGGTTGTAATGAACTGGGTACTGATTGCCATATGACATACGATTCACGTATGTTCCTATACGATAGAATGTAATCATTATTCTGATTGTAATGCATAATGCACTAACTACGTTATGGCACACCATTTACATATTATAGACCGTAAGTCACTAGCATGGATTGCAATGCTCAACGTACTAATTATAGTATGACATGCGATTCTCATATGTTTGTGTATAACAGGGCGTAAGTGTTATTCTGGTTATAGTTTATAGGATACTAATTACGATACGATCCACGTACGCTTACGTATAATAGGTTGTAAGTTGCTACTCGGATTATAATGAATGGGTGTACTAATTATATTATATCACGTAATTTCAATACGTTCCATTGTGATAGCGAGTAGGTTATCATTCTGACCACAATGGATGAATGTACTAATCACTGCATACTGCATGGTTTATATATGTTCTTGAATGATAGAATGTAAGTTAACATTTCATTGTAATGCCTGGCGCACTAACACAATACGGTACACAATATGTGCGTTTATTTATAACAGCCTGTAAGTTAATATCACAATTATAACGCATGCTATACTAATTACAACACGGCATGCATCACTCATACAGGGGCTTTAAGCAGTAAGTAATAATCCACAATAATATACCTATACTAATCCATTATGATTACAGAACAAGACAAGGACATCATCAAGTAGATATTATAGGTATTCAAGTCAAGAATGATTGGTGCAAGACCCTTCAGTGTCCATGCATTCAAGTCATTATTCCTTAGGCCAAGAAATATATCTACAAGATCATTCAATCATTTATTGAATAAATATGTCAATCGATAACATACACATGATGTTCATACAATCATTTCAATAGAATATAACCAGTCATGATGGTTGTAACAGGTATACACATCATTATTGATGGATATTCTGAAATAATAACAACATGTAGACTCAAACAATGGACAAATCATGCGGTTACACGACATGCAGACATTCATCGTACATCTAACAGGTATTAGCCTGCTATGTACACTACTACAAACAATGGATTGACCATTCAGCATACCAATATCCGCCATCATCATCATCTCGGCTATAAATCAAGCATTTTTTTGACACAGTCGACTTGTCATTTTCATACTCGCTCTTCTGCTCTATCCTACTCTAGCTAATATTACTACTCGTATATATTATTTATCTGTCTATCCATTCCACTAGGCCAACATCAACATGAAGTTCTCTGCCATTCTCGCTATTGCCGTCGCCGTTGTCGCTGTCGCCAGTCTGGTCGCCGTTGAAGCTAAGCCCGCATTGGATCGTCGCGCTCCAAATACTCAATTCCCTGGAATGCCCGCTGGTATGCCTATGCCACCTGGTTTGATTCCTATGCCTGGTATGCCTGGCCAATAAGCAAACAAGACAAGGACATCATCAAGTAGATCTAGGTATTCAAGTCATTATTCCTTCATGATATAACAAGTATATCTACAAATTCACCTAATCATTTACTGAATAAACATTACAGTACCATATAATCAATGATATATCTAGTGATTATCCGAGCATTCGGCATTTTATTGAATGAAATATATAATGGTAGCACCATCTCAAATACTAAATCAATTTAATAATAAAAATGAATAGAAACGGAACGGAATCAAGAAGGAAAAGCTCATTCTTTTCACTATTCGGGCATGTATACGACCATTATTAATGCCATAGTAGCAAGACTAGAGAATTTATAGTACTAGTAATAATAATAATAATAAAATATTAGCGACAACTGCTTATGTAATTAGGGGGAGATGACACGTTAAAGTTGATCGTCGTAATAAGCAGAGGCGGTTTTAGGATAGCCATAAGGATCTACGGGAGATCCGCCATAGTTTGGCGGTGCACCATAGGCAAACTCGTCGTCGCCATAGTTATCCTTCACTTCCCAGGTGTTCTGTTTACCGCCAACCGAGAATTCCAAATCTTCCTTCGTAATAGAATCCCAATACTTGTACACCATCATTACGGCCAGTAAGGTACAGATGGCTCCAAAGAACACACCATCAATGTAATGCTTGGTGGCTTTGCATAAATTATTAGAAAAGCCAAGCGATAGAACTTGTCCCAAAGCAAAGAAGAATAGACCGAATAGGATGTCACCTGTTGATCATTCGTAAAACAATGAGTATACACGATCAATGGCAATATCCTAATAAATGGCATCACTTACCCAAAGGCCAACGGTCATCCAGCGTGTTAATAACGAGAACCACCTGTAGAATCACGTAGACGGCAAAAGCAGCACCATTAAAGATAAAGTAGATGATCCAAAGTGCTATAGGATTTTGTGGATCTAATCCAGCGATGCCTTGGAATGTACCCATGGCGATGAAAGCGGTAATAACAGCGATAACCAATGATGATATTCTAATCGACTATATATACATTTATATCAGTAAGCATGTAGTGTATCATTAACACTAATCAGAGATACATTACCCATAACGACAATGGTGTTCCATCTTCGGCAAACTGGAACCCAACAAATCCATTCAATAGTAGACACCAGAATGTGGCACACATTAAACCAACGTGAATGGCCGTAAAATACTGTATAAATAAACGTCGTTATTGCATTAGTAATCGTCTAGTTGTAAATAGTCATGGCATAACTGCTCTCATACCGGATAGACACCATAGGACATTTGAATAATATTGGAATTGAGCAACAATTCAAGAATAGTGACCACCATGTATAAATAAAAGAAGATAAGGATTTCCTTACGACCTAGTATATTATTATTGTTATCAGTTATCCTTGAGTACACATCTATCTAAACTACTTACCAACTGCAGTGTATTTAGAACGGATATGATAGATCATAATTGATGTCATCACGAGTGCTACAATATGAATGATAAGGGTGGCTATGATAGTAGTAGTAGTAATAACGAAACATAAGTATATATATATGTATACAGCAACACTACTATTGTTAGTGTAAACTTACCTGATTGAAATATTAACACGCCATTAATGTCAACATTACGCGGATAACAGTCGGTCTCTAGACCGGTGCCACCTTTCCGTCCCAACACGGGACATACCATCAACGATGCCGTATGGCAAATATCAGCAAATGAACCAAATCGCATGGTGAGTGAATACTCGTATAAAGGCTAGCAACAATAAACGACAATGTCTATGTAATCGCGAGACTCTTCTTGGATTCACTCTTTATGATATATATGCCAATCCAGTCGTATCTTTCTTCTATCTGCTTCACTAATAACTGATAAGTCGTCTTTTAGCAATTACGATGAAATACGCCCAGATGAGATAAGCGTCAGTTGGTTAATTGGGGTAAGCGTCTACCGTCCTATATTCGTAGTATAAAAGGAGGCATACAACAGCTAATACTTGGCAACAGTAGTAGTAGTAGTAGTAGTAACGAGGGGAGGGAGGAGAAGAAGAGAGAAAGAAGAGAGTCGAAAGGGAGTTGCAAGATTATGCGCACAACTAACGAGTAAACGACAAGACAAATACTTTGTGACAGCAGTAGCAGTAGTAGTAGCAAATTGCTGAGATGAAAAGAAAAGAAGGTTAGGGAAAAATCAAAGAACACGACAAGTTACCAAGTAAGTAGTAGTAGTAGTAGTGGCAATAGTAACCCATAATGTGAGGATCATTATTTATTTGACAGCATTGATCTATATACATTTATATATGTGGTGCGCATGTTGCACTATGACTACTTTAAATGATAGCCATATACATTTATAGCCAATCAAGCATCGTATATATCCTGTAATGGTGACTAGATAATAACAAGCTACGATTAATTGATGTGTAGTATTGCTATTTTATTATATACAAACGATTATAGTATAGAAACTCTACAATTTGATATCAATAATGTATAGAACTATTAGTAGATTATTTTTAGATGGAATAATATAGGTGCAACTTAATCAATGGCAAGGTAGAGTCACGTGGATATCATTAGACTTGATGTATCCTATAGATAGATGGCAGGCTAATTAGAGCAGTTCATCTTTTCTTCTTCTTCTTCTTCTTCTTCTTCTTCTTCTTCATTCTACTGCATATGTTGTATACATAATAGTTGCTGAACAATACGAGAGATACATCATTATCATTATTGATTTCCTTTCTTTTCTAGTTCGAGTAGCCTTACTTTATAGTATAGGCCCATTGATAACAATATTGGAAAAAAAGGAAAAGGAGCAGGGTCATCATTTACATCGACTTATCCTCTAACGGCACGTTAAATACATTAATCGTTATTTAGTGACACGTCTTCAACTGCGTAAACTACTCTGATACTAACCATAGTATCAGGAGCGTGTTTCTCTCTCTCTTTCTCTCTCTTTCTGTATATGTATATTGCACTCGATTCTCTTTCTATGCTAGTGTTCCTTTTGCTACCAAACTAGTGTCGTTTATTTATATTTATATTCGTTGTTATTGTTATTGTTATTGTTATTAGTACGGTCACTTTGGTAACTTTACTACTACCATCATCGTCATTACTATTACGTGGATAAACACATCATTGGTTAATGTGTATGAGTGAGTACTACTACTACCACAAGTGTAAGCATTCCATTCCATTTACTGATTCATACATAGTCAATTAACATTGTAGATACTTGTCTCTTATTTAATTGATTAATGTATAGATCGATATCTCATTACTTTGTATTAATTACCAGAATTGGTATTATTGTCGCCGATATTCTTTGCTATTCATCCAGCTCTGTGTGGGGTGAACTCCGCATATTATCTTTTGTGATTGACATTCATTGTTGCCATTGCTACTACTAGTGTTAACAGTAATAGTAATAGTAGTGGTAGTTGCTTCTTGCATTTATCCACCCTTCTTCCTCTTCCTCTTCTACCGCCTTTCTTTCCTTATTCATTTATCTGTACCAGTGCTTATTCTCTCTCTATCTCTATCTCTTATATTCGCTTTCTATCTGGTGTTGTAGCATCTATCGATTGGTATTTGATACTCTTTTATTCGACATATCATTTGCAACGCATTCAGGCCTTTCTTTGTTTATTGCAACGTCTTCAATTACAAATCTACTAGTGGAATTCGTTACGCTATCGTGTAATCTCCGTTGATTCCTCTGGTTTCTTATCATCAGTCATATTGCGTGCGTGTATGCATCTGTTCCTTTCTGTCTTTATCGACTAAACTTGTGTATTTCAGTTGGTAACTCCAGCTAATCTTTTATTTATTACGAACCTTAATATCACTCCTGTAGTCGATAATTTATTATTATTATTTACAATATCCTATTAGGTAAATAATAGTAGCATTATACGTGATACAATAATATTGACAGCACTACTTCTAGTTATCCTAATACATATTTATATATATATATTTATAGTGTGGCTTATCAGGCCACATTATTAATATGAGCAATCCAGTAGCGACCATATTCGATGCCATTCTAGCCGACGATGTTGACACCATAAGAAATGTTCTTGAGACAAAGCCGTACGATCTTAATATCATTCGTAATCGTGATGGGCGTACACCATTGATGATAGCATGCCAAACACCGGGTGCCAATCGAGTAGTTCAGTATTTTTGTAATCTACGCAGTGTTGATATCGATCTTAAGGGTAAGTGAATGATCATTAATGTGACAGGAGGATGTAAACTAGAGTCACGTTAATCATGTATCCCATACGTATCACTAGATAATGATGGGGAATCTGCACTCTACCAGGCAAGTGCAGCCGGTAATCATGCATCGGTGGAGGCACTTATTCGAGCGGGTGCCAAAGTCGATCTTTGTAACAACGAGCAAATTACACCATTAATGATTGCCGCCTATAATGGACATCGTGCCGTTTGTGAAGTACTTGTCGAGCTAGGACAGGCCAACATACATCATCGAGATAGTTCGGCTAAGACGGCCATGATACTCGCGAGTTATGAGGGACACGCCGCAGTAGTGCAATATCTTATTGAACGTGGTGCCGAATTAAATATCACCGATCAGGTAAAGAAGTGTGAATGACTATCAAGTAGTAGCGATATACGTACTAATTTATTTGTTTGTTTGTTTGTTTGTTTGTAATAATAACTAATAGTTTGGATGGACAGCACTTATGCTTGCAGCCTATGCTGGTCGATATGACGTTTGCAAAGTGTTGCTGGACAATCGAGCCGATGCCACAGTAGCCACGAGTAATGGTAAAACGGCTTATATACTTGCTAGAGAAGCAGGCTACGATGAAGTTATCACGCTGCTAACCGAGCATCACTACACAAGCACGAGTGGTGTAGGGTTAACCTACGATATAATGTGGCAGGCTCGGCCATATCAGGTAGTGGACACGATAGTAATGGCACTTATCCCGAGATGGGCGAGTTAAACAACAACAACAATAATAATAATAATGCTACATTGAATCCACAACAATCTGCATTCAATACATCAGCTGCACCACCATTACTTACGAAACCACCTGTTACAGCAGCTGTCAAATCGGTCATTAGCGGAGACAGTGGATCACAAGCAACAGAAATGCGTAGTGCCGTAAGCAGTAAAACACGCGCTAGTGGACCAGTAAGTTTATTGATTATAATTATGCTAATATGCATAATAACAATATTCATCGTGTAGGGAAGAGCCACCATGGGACGAGCTCCGCGTAAAACAATTGCCAAGCGAACCGGCCTTCGATCAAGACGACAACGAAATAATCTGCCTAATTTCGGTGCATCTCCAGGAGGATTAGCAGGTGCCCTGGAAGCTCAAGCGAACTATCCACAAATGGCCTACACGAATCTACGTCAGCATCCACGTGGTTTAGCCGCTGCTGCCACCGCACGTCTCATGCCCGATGGCACGGAGAAACGCGGTATATGGGAATGGTTCTCGCAAGCGGTTACCGTTTGTTGTTTCGACGTCGTACTCGATCATTTCGGTAGATTACACGCGCCTAACGTACGACAAGCTTGGCGTGAGAAGGTGGCACTCTGCTTTATTATCCTTTGTATCTCGACCATCTTCGGTTTCCTCACTTTCGGCTTCTCCGGACTCGCTTGCCAAAAGATTGTACCCATCTATCCGGGTGAGGTGGCCGCCAATCATAATGTCGAGGCAGCCATCGGTCAACGACTTATGACCGTACGCGGACGTCTCTACCATCTCGGTGATTATTTCGAGTATGGCTTCCATCGGCCAATCGCTTCATTCAGCGATAAAGACCTGGCCACCGTGATTGATCCGCTCTACGGTCAGGATATTAGCGATTTCTTCCCGCCTAAACGTGAGAGATCCGGCTGTTCACGCTGGCCCAACAATAGTACCGCGACTGATTGTCAACTTGCGACAACACGACCACAAATAGGTAAAAAGGAGTATCTACACTGTCATACGAGTGCACTATCACAGAAACACTTGATGCAATACGCCACCGATCAATATGTGGCATTCTCGTGGGAGAATATCACGGAGAGTAGCAATATTGTCGTTTATAATCAACGGGTCTACGATATGCGCACCTATTTCAGCAATAATCAAACGTATCTTGGCGTGGAGGAAACCGAGGAATTACGACGTATGGCAGGACGAGATGCTTCCCGACAATTCGCTCGTAGTCAAGCATTGAAGGATATCGTACCGTGTTTGGACGCGCAATTTATGGTGGGACGCGTTGATGGCACTACCATCGGTTGTTTCGCCAGTAATCTACTATTGATCGTACTTACCACGGTACTTATTGTGATGACACTTATTAAATTCGTGGCAGCCATCGCTTTCGACTGGTTCCTAGGTCGTAAACTAGGCAAGGTGTCGACAAAGGCACGCGCACCAGACACGCTGTCCACGTCATGGTGTTGGTAACGTGCTACTCCGAGAATGAGGAAGGACTACGTACGACGTTCGACTCTATCGCACGATCTACCTATTCGAATAAGCATCGACTGCTATTCGTCATTGCTGATGGCGATGTAACCGGTGCCGGTAATGGGGCCAGCACACCCGATCTATGCGTTAAAGTGATGGATCGTGATCCTGACTCGCCCGCTCCTACACCATGCTCGTACGTGGCAATTGGCGATGGTGCGAAACAGCACAATATGGCGCAGGTGTATATCGGACACTACGCGTGTGATGACATACGTCTACCCTACTTGCTCATCGTCAAATGTGGTACACCCGAGGAGCGAGCAGCCGGTGCCAAGGCCGGTAATCGTGGTAAACGCGACTCGCAACTTATTCTCATGCAATGGATGCGTAAAGTCATATTCAACGAACGTATGTCACCGCTCGAGTTCGACTTGTTCGAAAAGACGCGTGCCCTCACCGGTGTCACTCCGATAAATACGACATGGTATTGATGGTGGATGCGGACACCCTAGTCATGCCAGACGCGCTCAGCTATATGGTGGCAGCCATGGAGCGTGATCCTAGCGTGATGGGACTATGCGGCGAGACGCGTGTCGCCAATAAACGTCAATCATGGGTGACGATGATACAGGTGTACGAGTATTACATCTCGCATCATCTAGGCAAGGCATTCGAGTCGATATTCGGCGGTGTCACCTGTCTACCCGGTTGTTTCTGCATGTATCGTATAAAAGCACCGAAATGCGATGGCTACTCGGTACCCGTACTCGCCAATCCCGATATCGTCGAGATGTACAGCTCGAATGACACGAGTACACTACACAAGAAGAACCTGTTGCTACTAGGCGAGGATCGATACTTGACCACGCTAATGCTACGCGCCTTCCCTAAGCGAAAGATGATCTACGTGCCCAAAGCAGTGTGTCGCACCATTGTACCCGATGAATTCCGCGTGTTATTGTCGCAACGTAGACGATGGATCAATTCGACCATTCATAATCTATTCGAACTAATTCTAGTACCCGAATTATGCGGTATCTTTTGCTGTTCCATGCATTTCATTATATTCATGGAATTGATCGGTACCGTGGTATTGCCGGCAGCGTTCATCTTTCTACTCGCGTTGATCGTGGCGGGTATTGCGGCACAGACATCGGACTACCCTTGCTATTTATGTGTGCCACACTAATGCTACAAGCATTCCTTGTATTGGCGACGACACGTAAAGCGGTCTACGTCATGTGGATGGGTGTATTCCTACTGGCCATGCCTATATGGAATCTTACCTTACCACTCTACGCTTTCTGGCATTTCGACGATTTCTCATGGGGTGCCACACGTAAGGTGGATGGTCCAGATGGACACGGACACGGTAGTGGCGGTGGTAGTAAAACAGACGATTCAAACCGGATATGATCCAATGCGACGTTGGCACGAATGGGTGGCAGAAGATCAGAGTAACAAAAACCCTAATACGACATCGCATGTCATTCATGAATCGAATGATGAACCAACTATTTATTCTGTGCCATCAAAATCATCCAATCTATACAATAATAACAATGCTACTCCTTCATCTGGTAGTGGTAGTAGTAGTTATGGTAAACCATTATTACTAGCACAACCATCGTCATCGGCATCATTGTCAGCAACGACACCGCCTATCGGCATGTCTATGCCTGAACCGATGATTCCTATATCACAAGCACCATTACAGGTGGATACGCTCAGATATCGGCACCGTATACACCCACACCTGCAGCAGGCAGTGTAGTATCAGAGGCAACGCCAGCTGGTTAGCCTATGCATCAGAAGCATTAAAAATGCCAACACCCATGGTATCAGGACATAATCACGATGATGCCGTAGTTGTTGGCAATACCGTAACTAGTACAGATACCAATCGGATAACCACATCTAATAACGTATCAGCACCACTAACAAGTAATCAATACGAGGCAACGACCACATCACGTCCTGCATACGCACCACCTGTTATGCCAATAACACGTACAGATATTTATGGTGCCAATGGTAATAATGGATCATCTAGTGCCATTAGTCTTCCTAACAACAACAACTACAGTAGTAGTAATGTTAGTGGACCGAGAGGACCAAGAGAACGTCCTGAAACACCTAGACGTCGTTAGATATATACATAGCTATTATGTGCATATACGACGATAAAAAGTATTATATATTACTACTATTACTATATTACTATTCATTAATACATTTATTACTATTACTGTTGTTGTTGTTGTTGTCTCTACAAATAAATAGGTTTATTTTAGATAATAGTTAGCATTTCAATATTGAAATGAGATAATGAGTGTGATGGTAATTAATAAGATAGCGAAGTATCAGTAATACAGTGTTGATATGAGATGGAATCACTCACCCACTCCACTCATACGAAGTGGTGGTCATCGCCACCCAAAATTAAAGATCCCCCTCTCCTTCCTCTTCCCCGTTCTATCCAACGTGTTCGGAAGATACAGCCAGATTAACAGTCGAAGCCATGGTAAATATCAATACATATACATAGAATGCATACATGTATCCATCCATCCATCCATCCATCTATCTATCTATTCATAGTATAGTTGGATGGATGTGAGGATATATCTATGGGATACTAGAAGAAGAGCAATAGATACAAGTAGTAGTAGTATATATAGTAAGCATAGTGGTTATATAGGGATAATAGTATAGGTGCGCGTGTAATCTATTAGATAGAATTATGGAATATATCAACAACTAGTCTAGGCTATTAGTTAGAATAGACATGTAAGGTAGTGAGAAGGAATGTTTATTGCTAGATAGATATAGATATAGGTATTCTATGGAATAGATTATACAATAAGCACTATTACTACTATTACTATTACGCGTACTATTACTATTTATTACTATTGTTATTATTGCTCTATTATATACAAAATCATATATGTACTAATTATTACTATTATTTTTGCTATTGTAGGCCAAACGCACTCGTAAGGTCGGAATCACCGGTAAATACGGCACCCGTTACGGTTCGTCGTTGCGTAAGCAGATCAAGAAGATGGAAATCACGCAACACGCCCGTTACACCTGCACTTTCTGCGGTAAGGACGCCGTCAAGCGTCAAGCCGTCGGTATCTGGCAATGCCGCTCATGCCGTAAGACCATGGCCGGTGGTGCCTGGACCGTCTCCACCACGGCCGCGGCTACCGTGCGCAGTACCGTGCGCCGTCTTCGCGATATCCTCGAATCCTAAATACACACACACAATCATTCATATATGGAACATTCATTATTACTACGACAACGAGGATGATGCTGTTGTTGTTGATTATTCATAACGTACTTTTATTATATGTGATTGTATGTATAATAAAGGTATAGTTGTTGAATGTCATGGCTCTTCGATATGTTTTCCCTTTATATTAACACGAATGATGGATGTTCTTGACGATGATAATGATGTTGATGTTGATAGGTTGTTGTAGGATTTGGAAAAGTAATATGTGGTGTCGTTGTGATTTGCGTGTCCCTTCCTTTCGCAATACACCAATAATGCTTTTGATTGAAATTCCGTAAATAAAACCACGGATATTATTTTACTTTTATATACATATACATATACATATATTAGACAATGTAAATACGATAATGTTGCTTTTATTTAGTAATAGACAGATGGATAGATATTAAATAATTGGATAAACCTATACGTGCTTATTATATTATTATAATGCACCATAATCCTCTATTTCTAATAAGCGAGGTCTTTCAGATAATGAATTAGTTACTTTGCCAGTAATTAAATAATAAATTTGTTGAAAAGGTGAGGCTAGTTTGCCTAGCGTGCGGACTACCGTTTTCTTATCGATATCCACTAAATACATTATTTGTTTGCCGGATTTATCCACACTAATGCTGTACAAGTTACGAATAACATGCTTGTAATTGGTCATGCCTGGAAAATGCATCATTTGATCATCGTTAAACGATTCATCGCAATAAATCATAGAATCAGATCCTAAATGAGATTTGAGTCCTGCTTTAAGTAATGGAACAGGTAAGCATCCGTCAGCCATAGCAATCCTATGTCCGGTGTAGCTGTCTGTCCCGATGTTGCTACACTATGAATTACGCAATCGTAAGTTTCCTCTACGTATTCATAAAATGCGATCATCACTCGGGATGGATGTAAAACGCAGACTTCTATAGGATCATCACTGCGTATCTCTGGCAAGTAGAACCAGCCATTGCGTAGTTGTTTATACGGAGATGCACTTGAGAATTGATGTAGTGCCCATTCGATACAACTTGCATCGTCTTTCTTTACTCTTGCCGTGTATACAACGCTGATTTGTCGGTTGTCTCGTAAAAACAAGCTACTTCCCATACATCATTAATAAAGCCGGAATGTTTAATAACATTTTCCAAATCAACTATTTCTATATTGGCTATGGTTATATGATGCACATATAGAGAGAGATTAGTGCCACTTGATCTGTTTATCTATCTGAGCGATGCTTACCAAATGAATCGCCAACACGTTTAGGATATCCATCGGATAACAATGCCCATTTCCCATCGAGCAGCCTTATCTCGGTATGCTGAGGAATGTCGACGGTGACATACGCATTCTTTTCATCACTACCGCGATACGATATTGTCATCGCTTGTGATTCATTGCTTTGAATATATTGCAGAGTTCCAACAATATAGTGATCGCCCATATGATGAATGACAGGAAGATGGTACTGCTGTTGTTGCTCAGTAGTATCATTGTTCTCTAATAGAGCTCTCTTGCGTAATGCAGAAAAGGTAGGTTTTTCAGTCTTATTGCCAAGTTGCTTAAGATCCGGATAGGCCGTACATTCTACACTATACCAATATTTCCTAGATCTATTATTCATGTAAATATGCATAAAAAATATACCTGTAGCTGAGGTACGAACACGAATAATATTGACTGTTTCACCATACGAATTATACCAGTTGATATCGATCTCTGTTGTATTTGAATAGCCGTGTCGCCAATTATACTCGGTTATTACGCGTCGGCGATATACATCGTACCAATCAACATTCTTTATAACATCTGATCTTTTTGCTGGTATGGATGTAGTATTTGGATTGGTACGGATACACCAGAATACAAAATCCCACTCCTCTTTGCAATACACGCCAGATAGGAATTCATGTTTATACAGTGCTTGCCACAATAGTTTGTCATTCCGTATTGTACACCTTAGTGAGTGATTGCAAGCACTCACTCGTAATATGTCGGTATGACTGAGTAAACTGAGAATGTAATTGCGGTCCTCAGTTGGAAGCAGAGTCAATAAGTCTAACTCGGTGGACGACATATTGAAGAACAGCAAAAAGAAAAAATGAACTGCAGTAGAACGTTCTATATAAAACATATATAGAAATAGTAACTAGCAATTGTTTATTAATGAATGTGTAGACATTTGTAATGGAATGCTAATAAAGCTATTAACTTTTATTAATGCCATTCCCTTACCTATTCCTTAACTTTTGTTAATGTTCCCATTAGTAGGTTTGTTAATTATTTGCTAACTATTAGTAATGACAACGACAGCGATGCTAACTACTATGCGCAATTATTTATAATAAAAGCATAGGTGTTAAAAACTAACGATGTTTACTGGTTGGAAGAATCCTGTATGTATTTATTAATGATAAACTATAGCATTATTTTGGTATAAAAATGTTCTAATAACTTTTAATGTTTACATGGTTAGTGTTATTTTAGCCGCACCATCCGGCTGAATGTCTACATCACCGTCTGTGCCCTCTGTATTCATCATTTTAATAGAATCGATTTCTAATGAGAACGGACCATCCCGTCCATCCATCACTGAGAATCCAATGGTTCTTACACGCTCTCGCAGCATTTGCATCTGATCGGGTAGGACGAGTCCATTATTAGTTTGCGTAAAATCACGAAACCCAATGAGTATATCCTCCCATTGACCTGGTCGACGTAGGAATAGTCGATGTTGGAATATATCCGTGTTAACCACACCGTCTGTCTGCATGTTAACCATATAGCGTCGATGATCACCGCGTACTCGTAGACATAGGAATCGGAAAAGACCCGTGTCCCAGAAATTGGAACCGAGTAGTGTATGACGCGCCTCCTAAAGTATAGTAAGGATATCCGTAGGTTAATAGCTGATAGTATAGTCAATGTGATGGCAGTTGTCTACTAATGACAACATCAACAATAACGATGATTACCTTGGATCGAATGGCAGCATAGCCACTACGAATGAAGTCCTTTCGTTTCAACGGTAATTTTGTAGAGATATTGCCGTGGAAGCGTGCTTTGCCATCAGTCGTTAATTCAAGTGTAGCTGTCGAATAGCCTAGTTAATAGTATATAGTTTAGCGTATTACTACTAGCTACTAGCTATTACTTATTAGCTATTACTTACCGCCAATATCCTTGTCGCAACCAACAATCCATTGCGTTAGATCAGTTTCTTTACTGAATTGGAACAGCCACTGTTCAGGCACACGTTCCATTACATCCATACGCCACACTAATAGATCATATACTTAGTTGCTGTACTGTATATATACAATAGTACTCAATGCTACCTACTGTGCTGACTCTCTCGTTTGAATATCGAGAGAGATTCCTGTGCTAAATTAGCAAATCGTTGAGTCATGATTAATAGTGCGAGGTAAACAACAAATACAAAAGATAGATTCAAAATAAAAATAAAATTGAAATGAAAATAGTAGTAATAATTCGGAATTGCTTTAATGAATGATATCAAAGAATAATGATGTAATATTAATAATAATAGAAGAAACTGCTCACAACAGTTCTATTATTGCATGCAGACAATGAATGTGTTGCGCGCTGCTCTGCGTTTATCGTCGACTTTTGGTTGCTTTTAGTCGTTTGGCTAGCTTATTAGGATCCTCCGGTCGTTTCTTATCACGATTACGATTCTTTACGTTTGCCGTATCGTAGTAGTGCTTGCCGACCTTTTGCTTATTCGTCGTCATACGTGGTGCTTTAACTGTCTTGCGTCGTTTGCCATCCTCGTCATCTAATGACATATCTTCGTCGTCGTCTTCCTCTTCATTCTCTTCATCTTCTTCAGTATCGTCTGCCGAGACACCATCTGTGGTGGATTTCGGTTGTTCACCCAGCGTGGACACTTCCTCACCCACGACACTACCGAATACTTCATCCCAGTCAGGAATGTCATCTTCGTTGTCGTCCTCGTCAGCCTCATTCTCAATGGCAGCAACCTTGGCCGCTTGTTTATTCTGCTCGCGAGCTTGTTTCAATGCTTTAGCCAGTTTCTCCTTTTGTTCCTCCTCCTGTTCAACATCATCTCGCTTCATGTCATCTGGTAGGAAGACGGTCGACACTTGAATCTTACGGAATAATTGCTCTACACCGATTTTACCCTAGTCATCATTGATTAACATACATGAATCATTATTATAACATTATCTGCTTACCTTTTCCAATTCTGGATTGGGTCCTTCAATAATGGGTGTCGGTTCTTCCACCTCCATACTAGTGGCTGGTTTTTCATCTTCAGGCGGTGCTGTATAGAATGGAATCTTACCGCGTAGCCAGTCATTTAATACCATTTTGGCTACCGTACTAAGATCCGGTTCACCACCCTATAGTCATTTTGCTTAATGATTAGCACATATACATGTATATATGTATATATTACTAATAAACTTACCTTGAGTAGTTTACCCGTCTTCTTGGCTACCTTTGACAGGAAATCCTCGTGATCATCCCATGAACGTACATCATAGGTACGACGTATATATTCAGGACGAACTCGCTTAAGCATCGGCTCAACATAGTCTTCAGGATTCTTTACATTCTCCACACGAACCTATTGTAAGCAAGTAGAGATAAGTTTAGGCAATATATTAATCATCATCATTATCTAGTTGATAACTTACCACACCCTTTAGTACAATGTCTGCTTCCGTGTCTTTTGGATCAGGGTACACCACACCGGGACAATCGATCAAGTAGAGACGACGCATCAATGTGATATATTGCCATACTTTAGTTTCACCTGGAATGGGTGCCACCGAGCATACTCGCTTCTTACGTAGCGTGTTGATAATCGAACTTTTACCGGTATTCGGATAACCAATGAATCCCACACTGATTTGTTTCTTATCCGAATGGAGCTTGCCAAATTGACGTAGCAGTTGGATGAGCGCACCTTTACCAAACGAATTATTGATCGAGGCATGGAAGGCAAGAGTGGGATAATCACGCGACAACACTTTAACCCAACGTGCCTATAATTCATATTATTGTTATTAGCTGTTATTAGCTGTTATTAGCTGTTCATCTGTCTACTTACTGTAACCCAGGTTGGTACAAGATCGCACTTGTTCAACACAAAGATAAGATGCTTGTGTTGTGCTTCCTTGCTTAAATACGTTTCCACATTACGACAACGGGTACCCAATGGATCACGAGCATCGAGTACGTGGACGACAACATCCGATGAATCGATCACCTTGTAGAGTTCACCCCAAATACGCTTAGACTGACCCTTAAGGAAGATAGACTCACGGGCCAAATCCAAATGATCGAATATATTGTTGGCTGTTAGATCGTTGTCTTTAGTATGATCATATGTTTCTGCAAATAATATAATAAAGCATTAATCAGTAATCAGTCATGATATCATTTCAACTAGTCTCACTTACCGATAGAGTCATCGGCAGTTGATAGTAGTTCATCCATGGATGCAGCGAGCATCTTGGGACGTTTACGTTGTGATTTAGGTCCAAATGTATGTGAGAAACTCTCGGTCTCCAATACATGAACGCGTGCCTCCTAAACGAACGTGAATACATTAGCAATAGACAGATGATACATCGTTGATCATCAAACTACATACACTCTTGACATCTTGCAGTAATCCCATAGGCAACTTGTTACGTCGTAGTAATACTTGATAGGGATCATTGACGGCATCGCCTAGCTTTTCACGAAATGATTGCAATTCCTTTTGACCAATAACACGAGTATTACCTATATGACCAATACATACATACATGTATATATACATTATATCAATTGGATTGTCATGTATATGCCTGGTAATATACTCGTCACTTACCAAACCATTTACGATTAGGAGCAATTCGAGCCACTGGTGCCTCAGTACTTTGGAATGCTGCCGCTTTGACGATATTGCCATCTCGATCGCGTACTGCTTTACCACCACGTAGCATGTTCAGGTATTGCACCTTCTTCTTGTCATGATAAAAGTTTTCACCCTTCAGCCGAGTGTTACCCGGACGATTCGAGGTGTCGCGCGCCACTCGACTGGATTCCTTCTTGAATTTCCCCATGTTGTCGTTAGCTGTCGAGTGTATAGCGAATATGAAATGCAAAAAAGAATGATTTTTCTTTTTTTTCTTGATGATTACAAAAAAATTAATTTTCCCGTTCAATCACCTTTCATCGACCACACTATCATCATCATCATTGTTATCAATTTAATATGAACAACCACACCATCCTAGATATCGGACAGCGTCTTGAACGACTAGTTGAAATAGTGGCACAACTATACGCCACTGATTGTATAGTTGCCCCGTATATGGATCGATTTAGAGAATTGGCTGTAACAGAGCAACTATCAGATGATGCGCCGAATACAGTGGTGACAGTAAGTATACGACATCATTAATGACGAAGATAGTGAGATGTGAGCATATTATATTAACAGAATGAATAGGTGAGAAAAGCAGTAAATGAAATAAACTTGCATGCACGTTTTTACAAGGTGCCATCCGATTATTATGACTGGTCACTCCAAGAACGAGTGTAAGTGGAGGCTTACGTATATACATTGCTCTAACTAAACTATCGAATAATATTAGAGCACAATTGGTTGCTCCATCGATACGTCATTTATGTAAAACGGTAGTATTTGAGAATACACGATGTACCGTGTCTGACACAACAGGTAAGCAAGCAAGCAAGTGTCTAGTCTGTGTATGATACAATGATTAACTTGACATGTAGATTTTCTAAATTCTCGCTATTATTGCGTCATCACTCAGGTGGGTAAATCAGGCGATGATTGCATTGCTATTACTATATCAACTAATGCACTTTCCATAGTATGTAGCCTCGGTTAATACGCAAAAGTTAATGAATTACGTACGATCATTGAAACAAAAGGAGATCAGTCGACAGTATTATAATTTTCGACTTGCTCCCGCTGATGTATCATTTGAATTGACTGGATTTGATAAAAATGGCGTATCACCTATTGGTAAGTAATAGTAAATGATGACAATGGCAATAATCTATATATATATATATATCTATTACGACTATTAGGTACTTCTACACCTATGCCTATTATTCTTAGTAAAAGTATTGGTCAATTGATGGTAAGATGCGTATTCGATATGCTAATGACCCTATCCTATTATCATACTAATCAAATATTGTATTAGCCACCTGTATTCTATCTAGGAGCAGGTGATGTTGATTGGAAGATGGCTGTAGCAGTAGATGAATTTATTCAAAAAACCAACTGTTTTGTCGCTGATCTCTCATAGCTGCTTTATTATTGTAGTTGTAATAATAAAATAGCTATTATACTAATAGTTTTCCAATACGCTCCTGTACATTTGCCTTAGTATTGCTATCACTATTGAGTAATGCTTGCTTATGCTGACTATTGGCATCATCATCATCATCTATACTATCATTCACATAGACTGTCTTGCCACGAACGAGTGTACGATAAATACGTCCCATTAATTTGTGTCCCATATACGGTGTTACCTTATTCTTGAAGCGTATAGTATCCTGCGTAATCTGGATGAGTTAATGAACGAAACCGTTAGTAGATACGAATGGATAAGCATATGCACAATAGTACACGTACAGCAAATGAACCATCTGGATCCCAAATGACCATATCGGCATCTTTACCAACTGCCAATGATCCTTTCCGCTTATGCAAATTGGCATGTCTCGCCGTATGTGTAGATAGCCAGCGTATCAAATCTTGTACACTATCATCTCATCGTTGTCATATCAATGATTTGCGTTAAATAATCAGTATATCGCAATGAATTAACATCATTCTTGCTATACACTTACTTGTGATTGCGACGTCGTGCTTCCGTCCATAGTAGGGGTAGACCAAATTGAAGTGATGCAATACCGCCCCATGCCTGCATAAAATCACCCTGATCTAATCGTTTCAATTCTGCCACACACGGTGAATGATCAGACACGACGAAATCGATAGTGCCATCGGCGAGTGCATCCCATAGCAATTGTCGGTTCGTATTCTCCCGAATAGGTGGACAACATTTGAATTGAGTTGCTCCTAGTTATTGTATTAGTGATTAGGGTCAACTAATATCATACATCGTCTTCCTTACCTGATGGTATTTGTTCCGCGTCAAGTGTCAAATAATGAAAGCACGTCTCCACCGTCAATGGTAGGCCTTCCTGTTTAGCCGCACGAATCATAGGCAAGGCATCGGCAGCCGATAAATGAACAATGTGACAGCGCACATCTTTAAATTCACGACACAGTCGAATCACCGTTTCAATGGCACGATACTCGAGACTACTGGGACGACTGGCCAGGAACGTGCTATATTGTGTTTGATCGGTATCGAGTACATTTGCACTTTTTGTTGCATCATGATCATGCTCATCTAATGGATGCTCCATCTCTGCATGGAACATCATCACGACATCGGTTCCCTATACGCGATATAGTAACTTGTACTATTAGCGACAACACTCGTATGCACGCACTTGCGATCAGTTTCACTCACCTTCAATTGTTGTAGACCACGTCTAATATCATCCTCGGTCACCATTGGAAACTCATCGACACCACTCTCAATCATAAAACACTTGAAGCCACACACGCCTAGATCAACCATATCACGTAGCTCGGTCTGATCAGATCATGGAATGAAATAAAGAGAACATATCATCATGCAAAAAGTAAGTATGTTGAGCAGCAATGATGATTGATCTACTAGTATTATTATTATCATTACCGCATTATCAGGGATTAATCCGCCGTAGAATCCTACATCGATCCAACATTGATTCTTGGCTGCATCCAACTTCACCGCTAAGTGATGTGGTGTCGTGGTGGGTGGTATCGCATTGAGTGGCATATCCACCAACGTAGTAACACCGCCTACATTGTAAGATGAGGAAGATCATGTCAGCAATGATGTTCCAACTAATCATCCAGTGTAGTTTACCGGCTGCAGCTGCAAATGTGGCAGTCTCGAAACCCTCCCAGTCCGTACGTCCAGGCTCGTTAACATGAACGTGCGCATCCACTACACCAGGCATAACGAGTAGATTACCTGCATCAATGAATGACGCTACATCACCATTGAGTGTAGGATAATCGTGGATAGAGGATGTATAACGCGGATGAATGGCTAAGATACGACCTGTAGTGCTGCATATCTCTAGCGTGTATTGACCGGGTTCATGTTCCGCCGATAGTAGTACTCGTTTTCCAGTGACCACCTGCATTGACAAGTAAGTGAAACGCTTAAGGATAAGCCAGTAGACTTGAAACAACAACTAGTAATAGCAGTAGTAGTAGTGTAGTAGAGTTGAATAAACGTGGATGACGTACGAATATTATAAACAATGTCAGCGAGTTCAATTGTGTTGTATCATGGATAGGAGAGGAGGAGAAAACCGGTTTTACTCGTACAACTCTATCATTTGCTATGAAGGGAGCGTATAGTCGTATCGTCTAGGCAACACAGTATAATGAAGAGAGTGGCATGCACATCTACCACTGTCCCTACTGTCCCTACTATCATCTCCAAACAAATCTCAACTAACTCGTGTTATGTGTATTTTCATCCTCCAGCTCGTTAATTGGTGTACAACATGTTGCTGCATAAAAATCATCAATGATACTCGTCCCATATAGGCAACTGGCATGAGTGCCAATGAACCACGCACACACACACACGCGCGAGTCCCACATCTGTCGGTTCTTGATGGTGCATTCGTCTATCGACTAGCTTCTATTTAGCGCATGGCTTCTCTCTCTCTCTCCACACCTCCACACATACACATGTTGTCATTGATAGTTTATCCAGACATCAAGGATATTTCCCATATATTTTAATAGCTACGATAGTAGTAATAGTACAAGTAGTACACATACATTCATTGCTATTTTATTTATATATATATATCGTAGTATCAGTTGTGATCTATTTGTCACATCTTTATCAGGTCTATTATTAGGAATTATATCGCTCCCCTCCTTTTCTTTATCTCTAATATATTTTTATTAATTTTTTTACTATTTTATTTATTATTTATTAAGCGTATTTCTATTCCGACAGATTGACCGACCAACTCATACGAGTGTTTCTCCTACTTTTTTTAACGCCGCCAGCAATACAGTTGATTTTTTATTCACTCAACTTGCAGTGAGTTGGACCTGTTTATCAATCCATCACCACTACCTTTACGGTAAGGAGAGACAGAGAGAGAGTAAGTAGTATCCTCTAACGCTCTTGTGCATATTCTCTGCGTCGTCCTTCTTTTTCTTTGCCATTCACATCTGGTATTATTACTGCAGTACAGTGGCTGTGACCACATTGCTTGCTCCTTCTCTTTTCACCGCTACTACTACTACTACTACTACTACTACTACTTATTATTCTACTACTTTATTACTCTTATTACTCTACTATTCATATTAGTACTTTGGTGTTCTGGTGTTGCAGGACAACGGAATTGGTCATTTTTACTATAACCGCACCATCTTTTAGTCTACCCATCTCGCTTTGCTTTTTTCTTACGCACCACTTTGCTCACATCTCCTTGAACGCTGCCTCTTTGCATTGCATTTCTTTCCGGTTTCTGTTAGCTAACTAAAATCATCAAGGCAATTTCTAGTGCTCCACTTGCATCTCTACTATCTCTATCTTCATCATCATCATCTTTATCATCAATAACAACAGCACCCCACACGCATCATGAAGTTTGGCAAGTTTGACGGCATATGCAACCAGAATGCCCTTACCGTATGTCCTTTACTGGGTGAGGTTGGTGGCGTAGGACTACAGCCTGCATGCTACGCGCGTAACTTGGAGGTTCATAATACCGGAGTGCTTATTTTCCAGCCAGGTAAGTTGATGAAAATAGATAACCCAGTAGAGTCTATCTTTTCTTGGCATTAACATATATCCTCACTATTACGATGATAATGATTAGCCGCACTATTTATTCGTATTGTGACCATCTTTATGTGTGGCATTATGATATTCCACATTAGTTCTAAATATACAGCCGTAGGTAAGTGGCTATCATCATAAAGTGTATCTAGATATTACATGATTGATAGACTAATCGCACCTTGCATCTCTATTCAATTGCTACCTGTTATAGGTCGCAAGGAAATGGTCACCTTCTTTTACCTGTTCCTGCTAGACACCATTCTATCGATGTTGCTCATCTCTAACATTATTCCCATGGCCTGGCAAGGTTATCATGTAAGTACACTCTATCATTCAACTATACTCGATAGCCTTTTATTAATCAACATCACTATCATCACCGCTATTAGTATTTCGTAGCTATCGATTTCGGTCTTGTCGTGGCGTGTTTCTGGTGCCTAATGCTTAACGGTTTCATTAGCTTCCAGTTCATGGAGGATGGCACTCGTCTATCCATCTGGGGTGTACGTATTTCATCATTCGTCATTGGATTGTTCTCCGCCTTTGTGGCTATTGCCACCTTCGAGAATGTGGCCGGCTTCAAACAAAGTAACCCGATTCTCCTATGGGTAATGATGTACGTGTTTACTGGTGTCTGTCTACTCGTATACATTGTATCACAAATCCTCTTGGTGTTTAAAACAATGCGCGATCGCTGGCCCCTCGGCGATATCATGTTTGGCGTTGTATTCTTTGCCATTGGTCAAATCATCACCATTGGTATTGGTGAGACCATCTGCAATGGCACTCGACACTACTTGGACGGTACATTCTTTGGTGCCTGCTCCGTTCTACTTGCCGTCATGTTTATCTACAAATACTGGGACTCTATCACCAAGGAGGATCTGGAATTCTCGGTTGGTGGTAAGCAGAATGTCTGGGAGGTCAAGGATGTGGTAGATGAAGAGGAATTCGCCTATGGTCCCACGAAACCACACGGTGCCTACGGCAGCTATCCAATGCATAGCGTAGGTGCTCATCATCCCTATGATCAGTCGACGGTCTACGGTAGCGATGCCGGTGTTGCTTACGATCAGCCTCATTATGGTGCTGCACCTGGTGGTGCTAATGGTTATAATCCACATCAATCCTATGCACCTCCACAGCAGCAGCAGCATCATCATCAGCAACAACAACACGGTTATAATCATGGTGGCTACTAATAAGCGATGAATACGGACAACACTAGTTGCTTAAATAGCGTGGAGTGGTCTATACATGTGTACATATATATATATATAATCTACGTATGTACGTATTTATTTATGTGTGTATGTATGTGTGTGTATGTATGTATACGTGTGTACGTTCGTTGGTTGTATAGCTCTATCTGGTTCTTGTTTGCTATACTAGTTTCTACCAGTGTTTTCCTCTTCCACTCCTCTAGACTGTTCATCCACTAGTAACTCTACTTGCTACTACAATTGTTATCTCTCTCTACTACCACTGTCATTGATGGTAATTTCTACTATACACATCTAGCTATATTTTATATATGGATGAAAGGAAAGTGAATCGCATCCTTGTGGATTTCTCATCCTTTTTCTTATCCACGTAAATCCTTAGTATATGATGACAGCATTGTCGCGTATAAACCAGGGATGACAACCCACGACCGTACACCATCTCTATTCAACTCTCATTAACTCATTTATTCTCTCATATAAAGCGATTAGTTTAGTTTAACTTTTACTAAAGATGTTTACGGAACTTGTCTCAAATGATAGTTTGACAATTATGTATGTGTTTCCTTTGATGAAATCTATAGAATCCTTCATGAATGGTAGTCATGTGTAACAATAGAAGGAATATCATGTAGAGCTAGTATAAAAAATCATTGTCCATAGAAGAATAGAAAGGTGAATAATATGCATATGAATATCTTATTTTTATTATGCAATAGATGTTTATAATGGATGGAATGATGTACTACTGCTGGATTATTCTAAACGAAGAAAGCACTTTTTGATACAGAAAGAGAGAGAGAGATAAAAGATAAAAGATAAGAAAATAGGCATAGAGTGAAGAGAGTGCAATAATATAACAAAGATGTACCTAATAGGATATGAGAAAGCAAAAAGAGGAAGGAGAAGCACTGCAAAACGAGAACGACGATAAGAAATATATTAGAGAAATCGCAATAGTACAATAAATAGTCTATAAGCTCGATATGGTAATTACTATTCAGACACATATTTGTTTCTATGTACAATATGTAGATAGAAATCAATACATGTAATAATAAAAAGCATAGCATAGTCTATCATTGTCAAGTAGTACAAAGAGAGAGAGAGAGAAGACGCAAACACGCGCACAAGCAGAGGCAAGAGAGAGAGAAAGAAAGAAAGAGAAGGTATCAATCCTAAATCCATACATTTCTATTCATATTTGTATATGAACAGAATGAATGATATAAGGGATTCAATTGATTCATACAAGTGTATATATAGAAGAGATGTCTAGATTACAATCCTGTGCATGTATGTATACTCACTAGTATAAACATACATTCAAATCTAAACATTACAATGTACACCAATGTCGTCTAACCATCACCGCCGTGTACACAACTACTACTCCATATTCTATCTTATCCTATCCCATAAAGGATAGATAAATAGATAGAATTGCTTCTTCATTCACTCTAATGGTTAGCATAACCATGCAAGTTAGAAAGAGGAAGAGGAGAGAGTAATTTGTACGATCATCATTCTAATAATAAACGTCATCATATCCTTGTATCTCCATCATCATCGTCATCATCATCGTGTATATATATGATGCATATATCATATTAACGATGATAATGCTGCTGTGGGTACACAGTCATGGGATGAGAGTGCAAATGGTGCTGTAACACAGATGCCAAAGACACTGAAGAAGACGAGGATAGCCGAGCAGACTGACCATGGTGATACAGGTAAGGTGTCACGGCCATTCTATCGTCGTAGTGGACAGACGACGACGACGACGACGACAATGATGATGACGATGTTTGTACATGTGGCAATGAAGAAGATGAAGATGCTAGTGGGACTGGATGTGATGGATAGTGGTAAGATAATGCTTGATTTGAATCCAATGTAGAAGAAGTAGCAATCATTGATGGATTCGAAGGACGTGATATGCCATCATACAAAGTAGTAGGAGCAGCAACAGATGATGAGGAATAAACTCTACCACCGCCATACATTGAACTAGTATCCATGAGGATAGAGGAAGAATCATCTTCTGTCATCATCATCATAGTATTGCTGTTGTTGTTATTATTACTTGATATCATAGCGGTTGTACTATGACTACCATCTGTAGACAAGGCAGGCACTGATTCCATTGAAGACGTGGATTGTGTGTGACACATGCGGTGTGATGATATCACAGGTAATGGAGTAGGAATAGAGGATGTGCGGGTTAATGAATTTGCCACTTGTTCAACCAAAGGTGTAGGCAATGCACCATCGTACATGGTCTCATTTAGTCGATTACCTGCTGCTGCTGCTGCTGCTGTTGCTGTTGCCACTACTGTCGTATAATGTGATGATGAAGATGGTTGTGGCTGTGGCTGTGATTGCAAAGACATGAGTGATTGTGCCACATACTGTGATGCATAGAGATTATTCAAAGTAACCTGTGCACTATTCGGCGTACTATAATGATGATGATGTTGACGATGTTGATGAGAGTGACGAGGACGTTGACTATCCATTGTATTACCATCATTAGCACCAGCAGTGTATAACGTAGTAGACTTTGTCGATCCAGTTGAATGTGAACGTGTAGCCATCATCGTATTGGACATGGTTCGAATATTTGCTAAACGTGAATCAATTGGCTGACCTTCTACAGGTGTCAAAGGGCCACCACCACCATTTGTTACACTAATACGGCGACTATTGTCGATTGCCATTGCCGTGCTATGGTTACTATTACCATAATGCATGGTTGCCGTATTGGTGGTAGCAGCAGCAGCAGTAGTAGTAGTAGAAGGTAAGGTCATGGACAAATTGGAAGGTGTCGTCATAAGAGATGAAGAGGGATGTGGTACGGTGGGAAAGAATTGTGACATGTTCATCATATCCAATGATGGTGGCAATGAAATATCATGAGCTTGTCGCATCATAGACATTGAGGCCGATGTCTCTGTCGCCATGGTGTAGATGAGTTCACCGGATGGATATGACGTTGATGACTGTGACCGTTCCACCATCATAGGTTGAGGTATCGATGAAGAAGAGGAAGAGGAGGATGGAGTTGTCGTTATAGTGGTGTGTTTACCATGAATATTACCGGCTGTTGTAATGTCCATAGGTAGTGGATAATGCGGATACTGATTACCGCTACTATTAGATGAAGTAGTAGTAGCAGTAGTAGTAACTGATGATGGTTGCGTAGACCAAGCTGTAGGTAAACATGTATAACGACTAGTACGTCGACGTTGTACAGCCACATTATTCGTCCAAGAATCTTTAGGCTGTTGTTGTTGTTGTTTATAATCAACTACCGATGTACCATTTGATATACGTGATCCATTATTTGTGGTAGATCCGTGGACAGCAGCGTACAAATCCTCACTGCTAATATGACGCCAGTGTCGTTTAGATCGTGATGGTGCCGGTGCTAATACAACTGGCGATGGTTGTGACGATATCCTATTTGTTGTATCTGGTAAAAGTGGCGAGTTAAACATGGTTGCTGCAACATCTGGATATGTCATATTGGATGGTGCAGTGCTAATGGTAGGAGATATAAGCATGGCATCCTCCATCGCTAACGATTGTCTCCTTAGTTGATTCTGACGATCGTTGTAATGCTTACGTAGATGTACCAACCAATGAGACCAGCCTCTAAATGAATCTGGCGTAATGTGCAATGACCAGGATAGAGCTTGTAGCATTTCAAATTCCATCTGAGTGAGTTCCTTCGTCGATAGTCCGGTTAGTTGACGCCATGTTGATGCGCGATACGTGTGATCATCGAGATATTTGTTTGACAATGCTAGGGCTACCGTCCACACGCGCATCTCTGAGCCTACAGCCCCGCGTATCTCTGGATTTAGAAACACCAAACGGTAGACATAATACAAAGCGAGTAGGATCACCGATGGATGCAATTGAGTCACACGTAGAATCTCATGGCAGAATTGTCGATAATCCTCAGGTGCAGGTTGTCCACACAAATAATCAGCTAATGAACTAGTAGAACGATGCTCGAAGGTTAATATCTGTGGAGTAGTATGATGCTGTTGCTGCTGTTGTTGTTGTTGTTGACTATAACCATGACTAGGAGATGGCAATGCTGATGATGCACTACTGTTGAATAGCGGTGAAACGTTAAACTCGACCTGTTCTAGCTCAGGCAATTGTGCTGGTCGATCAGGATTACACCATAATGCATAGATAACACGAGAGGCGAAATCCGCCTGATCCTCGACAGTCTGTTCAAATGGCCAGATAATCCGAGGAATTTTGGATTCTAACGAATTCATCATTGATGATGATGATGATGATCTATGACTATTTGACATAGAAGAGGAAGAGGTAGCGGTGGTGGTGGCATTATTGATCGCAACAGCATTTGATGTAGTCAATTTTGAGGTCAATTCGGTTAAAGTACCATTAGCAGTTGTATGCGCGCGTACCCGTCCACGCATCTGCTGTTTCTGCCATTGGCTTACGGGTGCCCGTGCAATCGCGTGATGAAAGTAGGCGGCATGAGATGCAGCATCCGCAATCAACGCTGCAGCCGAACCTCGATGTCCATGGCTAGTGGTGGCTGAGGCCATAATGCAAGTAGAATGATGATTAGAATGGTTGCGCAATGACGATGACGATACATGCTGTGACAATGATGATGATGATGATGATGATGATGGCGGTGGAGGAACAGTAGCAACCGGCATAGAAAGTGAGTAGTCCGGCATCAATATATGCATTATCACCAGTAGACTAGGCAATAACCCATACGCGATAACGAGAATGAAGTGAAATCAAGACTGCTAGATGACAATGATAATGAAATAGTATAAGAGAAAGAAAGAAATAAACAAATAAACAAACAAAAAGATCAGTAAGTAAATGTTGTGTGTATGCGCGCCCTAGAATATAATTAAGAAGCATCTCGATCAATTATCGACCAGTCAGCTCGCTCTTTTTATCTTTACATTGCATGTATGCCTTATCCTATCCTATCCTATCCTATCCTTACAATGCACTTCCCCTTTCCTATACGCTTATGAGACTGTGGATTATACTATGTCAATGTGGTATGACACAACAGTAGGTGGGATGGAATGGAATGGCATAAGAAGACTGACGTGTTACATCCTGCATCTGCACCTGCTAATTATCATCATTATCATCATTACCATCATCATCATCCTAAATGCACCATGTCGGCTATCGTTGCGGCTACACACGGATAACGAAAAGCGTGCATCCACGTGCGTGCGCGTGTATCAGCTTCTCTCGCATCAATCAGCGCGGTACTGCTGGTGCACCGCAGCACAGTACACGTACATATGCTGATGCTTATGACGGCAGATAATGACAATAATAGCAAAAGGTAGCAGCAAGAGCAAGCGTAGCAGCAGCAACTTGATACAATGAATGCGTAAAAAAGTACACGTCTGCCCATGCTTACATGCATCGGTAATGGTAGTAAGCGATGCAGTATAATGGCTTCTTATTATTCTCTCTCTCTTTCTTTCTATCTTTCTTTCTTTCTCTTTCGAACATTGTATCATACTAGCTGTATCTACAACAATATGCACTCCCTGACCCCATTTTGATACAGCAATAATCCATTTTCTACTATTACTAGCATAGTTTATTACTCACCTATTCTGAAGACACTAGAATAAACAAAAACAATTCAGACATATAATATAAAGAAATATTAATGTCTTCTAATATGAGTGAGTGAGTGAGTGAGTGAGTGCGTGTTTTTAACCACACCAATAGTGTACTATGTTAATGGTATACGACAACAATGTCAAAATGTATATGATGTGTAAGTTCAATAGGACAAGTATAAATGAATGACTACCAATACATAAATCACCCTTGACAGTGATGACACTATAAGAGAAGAAGAAGAGAAGAAGGAGGAGGAAGAAGAAACGATAGACGACGAACTAACAAGCAAACGAGAGTCCTGGCTAAATGAGAGCCAAATGCGGGGAAGGTTAAAGAAAATACGTTCTAAGCTATTTATATCACCGACACACAACATTCTATCGTAATTGTTTTGTAGAGGTGTGTGTGTGTGTGTGTGTGGACAGTGCGATCTTGAAGGAACCGGATGTGGTTGACTGGACTGAAGATAGGAAAAGTCAACTTTTTACATCCGTACCCACACATTCACACACACACACACACACATTTGTACATTCTATCAATGACCACTTTGCAGTAACATTGATGACTGATGCTGCTGGATAGGAGTGTGTATGTGTGTGCCAGCATGGATGAATAAGGCAAGGGTGAATGTGTGTGGGTATGAGAGTATGATGGACAAATGTAGATGATGATGGAACAAGAAAAATCCACTTTATCCCGAAAGAAAAAAAGTGTGAACAACAAACACGCCATTGACACTGACAGAAATGAAAATGAAAAAGGACAATTCATCCATATTCATCCATGGGATACAGCAGACAGACAGACAGACAGACAGACATATGCCACTATTGTTAATAATAGTGGTAATGATGATGTTAATGGAGAATGGCGAATGTACTCATGCAACCCGAAACTGCCCCTGTGCGTGCGTGCGTATGTGTGTGTGTGTCCACAAAAAGGCCCGCATGGCAGGCCAATTCATCGGTCGGTTAGTGTGTCTCACCGAGGAACAAGTAGAAAGGTAACGAAAAAAGACAACATGATTGTAAATGTGTCTGTGTCTGTCTGGCTGTCTGGCTGTCTGTGTAAACGTGTGACCATTGTTGACATTACAGGTAGTCCATAGGGAAGAAACGTAGACTGGAACAACAGTGCAATATGTATGATGTATCTCATATTCGATACAGTAGAACGAACCACTCATCTTACAGTAATAGTAGTAGTAGTAGTAATAGCTACCTAATAACGCGTACAAAAAGACGCAATGCTGTATAACCATTGTTTTCTTTATTTACTCATCGAATAATAGCATTGATCAATAAACAAATACATTCTATTCATGACTGCGTCCCTATTGACTTTGTTGCTCTATCATCGAGTGATTTACACAAGTCATCCTACGTACGTGTCCCTTCTAGTTCAAGGACATTTTAGCGAAAGTGTACCGTATTAGCACCATATTCGCCGATAAACAAAACAGGCATTTGTTCAAAAGTAGTAATTAGTAACAATCAAGTTATTGCTGCAAGCAGGATGATGCTAAACAATAATGCTGGCCTCTGACCAAGGAAAAAACCGGCCCCTTCATTCCAGTTGTCTCATCATCATCATCAGCATCAGCATCATCAGCACCACATTTACAAATGATTGCTTGACTGGCTGATTGCCTTCCTACATCCGGACATTCATCCTTTCATTAGTTTGCCATGCCGTTGTCTTGTTTTTTACATGGTAATTTGATCGGAAGAGAGTAAAGCATTGTAGAAACGCGCAGACTGCTATACTTGTCTTGCCTTCCTTCCATGGCCATTTCTTGCCTAGACTAGATCCATTGGTGTGTCTCCCTTGAACGATAAACACATCAATATTTGACCTATTCTTAACGGAAGCATTATCATCATCATTATCATCATCATCCCATAGTTCTGTACATGTTGACCGGTTCATTGATAGATCACCACTGCACCATTACTTTATGGTAAGAATAGAATAGAGCGAAGGGCGTGTACGTATGGAGTGACAGACAGACAGACAAGACCAATTGTCTCCATAGTGTCATGGATAATCAACCATTAGTAGATTGTCACATGGATGCACAGCGACAATAGTCGTAAATGGTACTGCACAGTGTGGAAAATCAACATCAATTCAGCGCCATAGCATTAGCAAGAACCGTAACGACATCATCATCATCATCATTCAATAGTCGTGTTGACCGGTAATTGACTTATTCTTCAAGTACCGCTCACCTATCACAAAGGCGAGTCCTCTTTCATTCATACCTCTGTACTTGCACGCCCACACACGTACACATACACGTACGCGTACACACATACACACACATAAACCAAACGGAATAACCGACGAAGGAAGGCCAAGGTAACACGACTAGACTTCCCCCCTCACCGAGACTCCACGAGGTTAAGAAGAGAAACAACAGGAAGCAGAAACAGAAACAGAAAAGTCACAGAAAGAGAGTGAATACCACATCGGTTGTGCAGTGTGACCGTTCCTATTGTGACGCGTATCATTTTTTTTGCCTCATCATCATCATCATCATTGTCAACGACAGCAATAGCAGTAGCACGATGTTGTTCAAATATATTTATTATTATTAGGTTAGAAATAGAAACAATGTGCGTAGGATAGATAAAGACAGAGTAACAATAACAATGTCAGGTTATGACGATCATGAGAGACATGTCGTTGTTGTTGTGCAATGTGATGCAACATAGAAATAAGTAAGCATGACCATTATTGCTATTATTATCAGTAGTAGCAGCAGTGTTGTTTACCGCAAAGGAGAGAAAGTATAGGAAATAGAAAAGCGAGAGAATATCGCCGTATGCCATCCATCTTGCGCACACATATCAATATAGACATCGAACTCCGTTTAATCATGAATAGATTTACTATACAAGTTGTTTTATTTATTCACATGCCTCTATTCCATTGCTAATACAACTACAATTCTAGCAAATACTGCTCAATGTAATGGTAAGGAAGGAAGGTTTACGCGATTGAGTAATTTATCTCATAGGTTCAATGATGACCATAATAGTGAACAATCAAGTGGTAAGGGAATGTCATTGAGATCAATGTCATCATAACCTTTCCTATCCTTCTTTGTCATGTCAATGTAGCATTGCTATCTACACACATGACACTAAACAAGAAGTCATTGAGTACTTAGCTTGTTGCGCAGTATCTACATGCTTCCTTTTTGTTATTTCCCATTCCCGTTCCTTGTTCATACGTCGTGAACATGAGGCCATAAGGGGAGAAAGAGAGAAAGAGAGAAAGAATGCATCATTCATTGGGATGTGTTCCATTGGTATTCATGCATTCACATCAGTATTCCATGTTTCTTTTCCGAATAGTTACTATACCGATGGAATGATGGACAAATGTACGAGCAATGTCTGTGTACATGTACATGTATATTTTCGGGTCCTTGCTTGCCATTATCATCAGAGTAAGCATGGGATCCAATCAAAATGAGGAAACGACCACACGACCGTTAAAGCAAGCAATGACTCTACTTGCTCATCTACCTACACGCATGTCTATTCCTAACGTGTCCCATTGAATAATGTTGCTTCTTAGCGATAACAATAATAGAAATAGTAATCGGTGGATGGATCAATAAGGCAAACCTACATGGACTGGCTTTGTTGTTCCACCTACAAAGCACGAATTTGACATTTTAAACCACACACGCACACGTTCAGACAGTGACTTATTCAATAATAACATAAAGTATGTATTTTATCATGTTATCATAATAATGATGCTCTTTCTTTCTTTCGTAAATAAATGAACTAGTTTATTGTTGTTACTTTCTGACTAGCTAAACATACCAAGAAACATGAATAAATGGTCTTGGTACGAGTATTATCCGCTTCATGCCATTCCTCTTCTTCGTCATTTACTATGATTACCATACATGCAACAATAAATTGAGAGAAATGGTATGGCGTTGAATAATGAAAAAAATAAAAGAAAACTCGTGGCATGCATCACAATTTGATACGTGCGTGTGCGTTGCGCTCTATTTTCAAATACCATCTGATGCTTTTTTTTGTCAAGGCATGATGTCGGTCTATTATGTTCACATTCTAAAACTGGTCGGATGAACGTGAAATCAGCTCTCGTTTGTCAAATACTGCGTACATGATCATCATCATCATCACCATCAGTTACAGTACAACAATGCAATAACAATCATAGCACAGTAACATTATTGATGCAATTGGTGTTTGGTTACAACAAACGAATATCATGATCTTCTTGCACCTCGTCCATTCGTGCATTCGATGAACAAATTTGTCTGTGTGTCTGTGTGTGATGGCAATATGTACGTGGTTTGGTGTAGGTGCATCATCATCATTATTATCATCATCATAAAGGGCCTTTTACCTTTTACTTTTCCATGTGTACATTCGTGTGGACGTGCGTGCGTGCGTGCGTGCGTGCGTGCGTTGATGGAGTGAATACCATTGTGGTGCACTTGTTCCAATGGATATCAGAATAGTAGGAACTACCTTGCATGAACGGATAGAAACAAGAATGATATACATGGCAAGTACTACTACTACATCGTCGTCGTCGTCATCATCATCATCATCATCATCATTGTTTCTGTAACCATGTTCAGATGGTTATTTTAGGATAAGGCAATTACTATTCTCAGCGATAGCGGATATACCATTTAGACAAGTCGTCTATTGAGTATACACGTTCACTGCTGAATGGGCCCTGTAAATATCAGCATATCGTTTACAGAGATAACTACCGAGTAAGTAAATAGTACATAAAAGTGGCACTTCATCATACCATGTGAATCCACTCTGCTAAAACCGTTTGTTCTACAATAGAACGACAATAATGATGGGGGGCTATGCTGAGAAATGGCGTCATGACCATTGAAACCGGTAGGCTACGCCAGATCATCATTCCATGTAGGTCGAGACTTTGACCAATAATAACAATGCAGCCACAGTTTACTGCTTTGACTTGATGGCAAGGCCTCTAACTGCAATAGCAACAACGTGTATGAACACGGCACCGTACAGATGTCGGCTATGGTGTGTACACCGGCTGAACATCTGACCAACTACAACTATTGCTTGTTGCTCTGATGCTATCATGCTCGTTCAACTATTCATCCATGTGCATCTCATGATTGTAACGATGATACTGGATTGGATTGGCATTACGGTTAAACAAGCACAGACTGAGAGAGTAAGAGACATGTAGTCAGACAGACAGACACACACACACACACATGCATTATCGTCATAAATTGGTAGTCAGATCGTCGTGGTTGCAGATAACTGACATCTGAATGGTGAATGACGGTAATACAAGCCCGCTGGGGTACAACGAATACTACAGCAAGATCCGCACTTAATAGAGCCGCAAAGGATGCGTTGAACAATAGCACCACGTCTGGTAGAACGACATTGCTTGTGTCACTATTGAAATGCCGGCATGGACAATTACAGCATGCGGAACACAAAGAATCGTACTGTCATTGTTTAAGAAAAGGAGAAAACACACACACACATACATATATGCATACATACATACATACATACATACACAATTAATGAGTATACAGATTATGAATGGAAAAAACATCAAACGGATAGATAGGAAAAAGTCATAAGGGGTAATGGGCAGTAACAAAATAATAATGATCATGATGGACACTTTCGTTTAACGGATTCCGTTCTAGACCACATATCATTGTCCGAACCTGTAGCTGCATTAACGTGCGTAAAATGCTACGTTTCATCCCATGCCAGTTGAATGCATACAACAATAGTTGAGTTTAGTGAATGTAGAACTTTTTGTCCAACAACGACTATGCTGCAGTTGTTGTTGTTGTTGTAGTAGTAGTTGTAGCAGCATGGAAGACATTTATTATTCTATACTTGCAAAATGGAGACAAAACGACACCGAAAGACATATGCACGTTCATGTTATACGTGGAACCAACCAAGAACATCGAAATGATAAACGAATGAAAGTGAAACACACCGCACTGCATTACACAAGCACACACACACACATAGACATACATACATACATACACAAGCACGCATAAACGTATAGGCATATTATATTGCATGGTCCAATGGTAATCATATGATTGTTAAACGGGTCCATTCGTTATAGTTAACGGTGATAGAGTAACACAGTGATACAAACACCTCCTGTAGTGCATTAAAACTGATTCGCTTTCTCTCTCTTTCCTCTCTTTCTCTCTAAATATCATTGTTGTAACGATGTTATTGGGTCGGGATTAGTGGAGGCCGACCAAATGAGGCAGACATGTTTTTTCTTCTGTTTTTGTCTCCTCTTCTACGGCTTTGTACCACGTGTGTGTATCTGTCTCTAGGCGTGATAACATTCATGGCATGCTGTGTGATGACAGACGCTGCCGCAGCAAAAGAAATAATAATACGGAAAAAAGTTCGGCAATCTGTACAAACCGTGTGATAGATATAGAGAAGAAATTGTACTGAACTATAAAATGCAAGTCATGAGATCACTGATGATGGATCACGATATTCAAGTAAATAGAACACTGGGCCATTTCATTTGGCAATCATACTATCTATGCGTTAATCAATAAAAAGTTGAAGAATGAAACAGAGGAGATATCAATAAAAGCAATGTCATGTTTAGTATCTCTTTTTCTTATATATTGCAAATAGTTACATTATTAGAATGATTTGTCTATCCTATGGAGCAATGGTATTCTTTATTATCATTAACTTGTGGATTGTATTAGGCTGGAAAAAGCCTGTAGTGTACCATGTCAATGAAGTGATCTTTAGGTGACCATGATGAACTGCGCAAATTGGATGGAAAAAGCCTGTACTTGATGAATTCACTTTCTTTCATCATTATTGACTTGAACCATTTCATCTTTTCAAATCAGTAGATTGCTCATCTCCCTTTGTCATCCAGTGATTGGGAGCACGTCTGTCCATCCTGCTTATTCACACTTTTCGCGCCTCGGCAACAGTTGATTCCATCGCCTGCACTTTGATCGTTCTCATCATTATTCGTCGTATCGCACCCATCTGCACTCTCATCTATTTACCACTACAGTAGACACAATGACCGAGGCGTTTATTGGTCTTACGGTTGAGTTAAAGTTACACGATGGATTCATAGTTCGCGGTATTGTGTCTATGGTGAATCCAGCTACTCAGCAACTACAACTAGAACATGGTAAGCTTACTTGCTATTGTCTCGCTATCCATATTGTCGATATATTCACAGCTCTATTGCTTGTATATAGTAACTACCATTAGTCCACATGGCATGCAACAACACTGGCCCACGCATCACGTAGCGGGAGAGCGTATTGTTGATTTACGTATTATAGAGAAATCCACGCCTAATACCCAAACAGCACCACTATCTTTGACATCCATTTCTAACTATGGTCAACAAGCACCGCAAACCTTGTCTATGCCATCTAGTCTGCCGGTACCTCTAAATCTACCTCCTGATCCGGCCATTATATCAGTAATTATAATAATTCATTAGTGTTTATCTAGGATTGACATGTACCACTGCTGTCGCCATTCCATAGACACATCGGCCCTCAATACCTCATCATACACCTGTGCCATCTAGTCAACCGTCAACTAGACCTGTACTGCCCTCCTTAGAACGGTAAGTATAGTTCAAATAGGAATGTGTGTATACTGGCTAATAGAATACTTTTATGTAGAGATCAACCCGGATTATCTGACACTAGTACATCTACATTATTGGAGCATACGGTAATATAGCAATACTACATCAATGTAACTGGATTAATAGAATGATTAGACCTCGAGTTTATTGCTTCAAACGCGTCAATCGACAATACAATCTGGATCGTCCGACATCACAAGCAATACTACGTTGAATCCTTCCCTTGACAGAGCGGAAACACCCATGACTGAGGCGACCGACTCGGATGCCCCTATGGATACTCGTCCCAAACCACCACGTAAAAAGCGTACTAATAAAACAGTAAGCATGCATGCATAATATACGAATATGCTGTAAAGCTAACCAATTGTGTTTTAGGGTAATCATAACAATAGCTGGATGTCGATCATGCATAATAACTAGAAATACCGATAATAGGGAAATCACGTATAGCGCATAGTCGTCTAAATTCAGATGTCAATGAATGGGCACGGGGTGATGTTAACGAATTTATAGAGGAAGACTTTGATTTCCAACAGAATTTGATTCTCTTTGATAAAAAGAAAGTGTTTGAGGAAATACGCGTAGGTCCATTAGAGCGATTGCTTGATTCGTTGATGACTAATCTCATGTGTATATATAGGAAACGGATAGTACAGCGCCTGAAGATCGACTTGTCAGTCATAATAAACGAGATACACGCGTGCGTAACTTGCTGCCTAGCGAGAACGTGCTTTCTCGTGCCGAACTCGAAGAAGAGACCGATAACGGGTCTGATACTGATACATGGCGTGATAACAACGATCATAGCAATTACACGTTTAAAACCACCGATGGATCACCTTGCTGGGCAGTGACCGGCGTACAGATGCTGGAAGTTGAGCGTATGGCAGGTAAGTAAGAACTAGATGCAGAATATAAATACAAGTAATAATACTAATAATAATACTAATAATAATAAAGTAACGGAGACGGGACCTAATGAAGAGCAAATGATTGAGAATGGCGGTCGCAGCGCAGCCAGTCTTTGCTTACAAGTCATGGGTAAGTGGTGTATACAACGACCGGTATGTGCTATACTGACTATAATGCAATAATTAGGCGGTTCACGACGAGTACTAGCCTCTAATCATAATGAGCCACCGCTTGTAGTGATATTAGCGGGTAACAACAAATCAGGCGCTTATGGCCTGGCGGCAGGTCGCCATTTACTTAATCATGGATGCGAAGTGGTAGCATGTACAGTTGGGAAAGAACGACAATTAGGCAAGGTATGTCCCATTGTACATTTATTGGCAGTTGTCTCAGATATTAATTATCATCTATTATATATATATATCAGCATACTCGTCAACAGCAAGCGTATTTAAGAGCATCAGGTGGAAGGATTGCTCGTAGTGTTAAAGGTATGCAATGGAAACAAGCTTTAATTGGAATACGCTCCATGCTTACAACATCGCATAGAGCTGCCATCACGATTCACGCAACCGGTAGATTTGATAGTAGATGCTCTTTTGGGCTATCAGTACACGCTACGTGAACTACCCAATGACTATGCACGATCATCAGTCTGTGATCTTATTAGCTGGGCTAATGACAACAAGACACCAGTATTATCACTTGATATACCCAGTGGTATTGATGGCACTACAGGTAAATGGATACGCTACCATGCTTGCTAGTAATCTGTTCATCTTATCTAATTATTATTATTATTATTATTATTATATACGGCAATACATCAAGGTTTGCCCGGTGAACAAGACGTGTACATTACCCCGCGATGGACACTTTGTATGGGCGCGCCAAAGACTGGCCTCACTGGCCTCTCAATGTCGGGCGAGGTATTTTTAGCGGACCTCGGCTTACCACGTACACTGTGGAAACGGGTTGGCATTCCAGGTTGGACCGTGCCACCTTGGGGTGCCGATTTCGTGATTGGACTTCGTTACGCATGATATTACCACATACCCTAATATTAACCCAGTGCCATCTAACGAGTAAAAAAGCCGAGCATTTATCTTGTAATCATGAACCAGTTTATTGTAACGTGATGTATATTTGGCATGCTATTTGGAGAAGCCACTAAGCAGAATTGTGCCGTTCAGCTGATAATGCCAACCACACAATCCTGTTTCCCTTTCCGTAATCAGCGTACACAAAAAGTCCATCCCGTCTTACACCTTACTCTGGATAGATCATTGTATTGGCGGCTTAATCGCATTGTATACACACTTGCGACAAATTGCCTTAGCTCATTGCTTGCCCTATAACTTGTTCAGATATTGTCGTCTTTTATTTCCTAACTAACATATTCCTCTTGTTTTATATCCACTTTTATTTTATACATATCTTTATCGACATTACACTAAAGCAACAATGCCGAAGATTAATTATACTAATCCTAATGATACGGAATGGATCAACAGTGCCCCACGCTTCTGGGGTATTCCCCTTCATCCCATTGGTGAAATGAACATGATCGACTATTATGTGGCGGATGGCAGCTTAGAACAACAATACAAGCGATTTATGGATGATAAATTCCAAATTGTTCTTGGTGGACTAACAGCATGTATTGCCACGTTCTGCTTTATTTCATCCATTAAGATGGCTATTAGAAAACCACGCCATTTGGTTTCATGATGCTGCCTTATTCCAAGCATTATGAGTATGACAGATATCACTGTGTTTATCAATTTGGAATTAGGAACCAACCATGTAAACTGTAGACATCTGTTTTGGGCGCTTGTATCCGTCATATCGGTCTCCAACTTTTGTAATAGTTTGATTTTACTCCAGAAGGCATACCTAGTGTTAGGCAAAGCAAAATGGATCATCTATGCTAGTGTAATGCCTCTGTTATCGCAGCTTTCGTTTGCGTTCGTTATGATCCCTATCAGCTTTGTAACAATATTACCAGGATCTGGCTGTGCCATATACTATCCACCTTTCACACCATGGTACTGGCTTGTCAATGCACTCCCACTTAACCTAGTATTTTCCGTAATATTCTCTTACATCGGATGGAAGCAGTACTCTCGCTATGGATCGGATGCATGGAAGAAACTGACAAGAGACGGAATACAAGTGATGCTACTGGTAGCATTGTGCAATATATTCTGTTGTCTTTTTGCCGCGACACAAGTAATAGGAAGTAATTCTGATATTTTCATGGCTATAGATGCGTAAGTATAGATGATTGATACTAGATTATTATTACTGTTAGCTAACAAAATGTAAACTTAGTATACTAGTTAACCTGGTAATGGTCATCCAACATAAAGGCAGGCATGGTACACGAAACTCGAGTCGAACTGCAACAGGAAGTGAACGCAACCCACAGAGGATCAATACTGACAGCTGCAGTACTAGAAATTTCATAGACTGAATAATCCGATATGAAATGCTATTAATATTGACGTGGGCATTGCATTATAAGGTTTCAATAAGTAATTACTCCATTGCCACTATAACTACATAACATAAATATTTTGTTAATAAAGCGTGTGTTTTTATTGCTTTCATTTTTTACTATACTATCTATCCAGTATATCTGTTTCGATTACAATATACGAGTAAGCATTGCCTTTTTCTCATTTCGTTTACTTTCTAGCCATTAATGTGACTAATAAATAGGCAACGTTGACAACTCTTCATGTATATATATATAAAATAACTGCCAAACAAACCAATTGGTAATATCATTGACACCAGTGGAGTAAAATAAAGTGTTTTTCCATCCAATTTGCGCATTTATCCTTTAACATTTGCTCTCTATTAATAAACTTGTATAATTAACATCCATTATTACCATAGAAATGACAACTGATACAGCATGATAATAATAACAATTTAGCATTAGTAATGGATCCTAGATTGATAGTGTTAACTATTATTTATTCGTAAAGACAAATGGCTAACTGCGCAAATTGGATGGAAAAGCACTGTAAAAAACTTTTTTTGCTTATTCCGCGCTGGCATCAATTTATTATTGCGCTCATTTTCCTTTATAACGTACCACGCGTTGCTTGCTTCTACTTGTCGTTATTTATACACTAAACGCTGCATTCATGGAACTAGACAAGGTCGCCTCAACGACCAAATCCAACAATGACGTCCCTTTGGCTCGCGAAGATACAACAGATGACAATCTATTAGCCGGCGACCAACACGCTCCTTTAGCTGACATGGACACCGATACAAACGATAATGTAGGCAATGGTATGCCACACAAGCGACGACGCACCAGCTCCCTCTCTGAACCATTGAATGTCGACCTAGTCGGCGATGGATCGCAGAGTGTCATGCAACCTAGTGGCTGGCAGGCTACTATTGAAAGTGCCGTTAAGGCGATTGTTTCCATTCGATTCAGTCAGGTTGCCGCCTTCGACACGGAAAGTAAGTAGCAACGCAGAGTGTCGCGTATTTCCCTACACGTAGATAGATTGATGCATGGTACATTTATTCACAATGATAGGCGCGGAAACATCCGAGGCATCTGGTTTTATTGTAGACGCGGAACGCGGTATCATTCTTACTAATCGGTTAGTAGACGTGATATTACAACAAATAACGTTGTCTTTTCTTTTGTCGTCTAATAAGCCATACGTTATAATTGTTCATATAATATTTAGACATGTAGCATGTTCAGGACCATTTGTAGGAGAAGCAATTGCACACGATCATGAAGAGGTAGATGTTCACGCCATTTATCGGTAAGTAATGGCGACACCAGGTATTAGCGGATAGATAATAACCATAGCATTATTAGTGATCCAATTCATGATTTTGGATTTCTGAAATTTGATCCAAGCAAAATTCGTTACATGCCAGTAAGCGCAATTCCCTTGAGGCCAGACCTCGCTCGTGTCGGTTTGGATATTCGTGTGGTGGGCAACGATGCCGGTGAAAAACTATCGATTCTTGCTGGTTCAATCTCACGACTGGATCGTAATGCGCCCGAATACGGTGACATGACCTATAACGATTTTAATACATTTTATTTGTAAGGGATATACAGCAATTAGATAATACCGGTATTAACTGCTATTGTAGACAAGCTGCATCAAGTACCAGTGGAGGTAACTAGAATGGTAGACAACCGGTATAGCATAGCTTAACTCTTAATGTTATACCCTATTCTATTACACAGGCAGCTCGGGTAGTCCTGTAATTGATATAAACGGTAATGCCGTGGCGTTACAAGCCGGTGGACATACCAAGGCAGCTACCGATTTCTTCCTTCCCTTGGACCGTGTCGTACGTGCTCTTAACTGTATACAGCGCAATGAACCAGTGGTACGAGGTACAATTCAAGTTCAATTCTTGTAAGTGCTCTTAATAATACCGTAGTAATACCGTAGTAATACCGTAATAATTCGTATATAACTGGCTAGACATCGACCATTTGATGAGACCCGTCGTTTGGGACTCAATCCCAACACAGAGGCAACCGTGAGGAAAGAGTATCCCGATGAGATTGGTATGCTAGTGGTGGAGACTGTAGTGCCAGAAGGACCGGGATCGGCTCATTTGGAGGAAGGCGACATACTAATACGCATTAATGGTACGACTGTTACCAAGTTCGTGTCGCTAGAGGATGCCCTTGATGCGCATGTCAACCGTGATATCGTGCTGGACATTGAACGAGGTGGTGAGGCACGAACTGTAACGGTGACGGTACAGGATCTACATAGCATGTAAGCGTATATCAATTGTCGTGTGTGCACTATCTAATTACCGTCTACGTAGTACTCCTGATCGCTATGTAGAAATTGGTGGTGCTATTCTTAACGAAGTATCCTACCAACTGGCTCGTTCTTATTGTGTACCGACTCGTGGTGTCTACGTGGCTGAACCTGCCGGTATGTTCCGACTCGATGGACCTGACAATGGCTGGATTATCGCTTCAGTTGATAGTCAGGCAACGCCAACGCTTACCGATTTCATTCGAGTAATGCAAAGCATTCCCGATCGTGAACGAGTACCGATTGTCTACTACAGTATCGCCGATGTACACATGACAAGTATGGCAGTGGTACAGGTAGATCGACACTGGTCGAGATTCCGACTAGCTGTTCGTAATGGTAAGTATCGAAACACATTTACTTTAGTTAGCTAGCTAGCTAACGATACTTCGATAATAATAAGATAAATCGGGCGTATGGAATTTTACCGATTTAAATGAACCAGCCCCGGCCCAAAGGGCATTGACACCGGCCACTGCCAAATTCGTGGAACTCGATGAAAGTCTGGGATCGGCGAAGCAGCTCATCTCATCATTGGTCAAGGTCACGTATTACATGCCAATTAAGTTGGACGGATTTCCACGTAGTCGTGTAAGTTCATCCAGATAGTAACTACAATTCATACGCTAATAGAAAATGAAATAGAAACAAGGTGCTGGCCTAGTGGTAGATGCAGAACGAGGATTAATCGTAGTTGGTCGTAATATTGTACCATTCGCACTGGGTGATCTCTCTATTACATTTGCCGATTCGATTGTTATTCCAGGAAAGGTAGAATTCCTACATCCCACACACAATGTGGCAATGATCTCGTATGATCCTCGTTTACTGGGCGATACACCAGTACAATCGGCTCAACTTAGCGACACGCCACTTGTACAAGGTATGATCCTATATAATTGACATAAAGTTGCATATTGGTATTAATAACAATGAATAGGACATAAGGTTACTCTACTGGCGTTTAATCACAACTACCGACCTGTATGTCTTACTACAGTTGTAACTGACATTACTTGTGTGACCATTCCTCAGAATGCTACACCTCGATTCCGGTAATTATTCAATGAGAGAGAGATAGATAGATAGATAGATAGATACATGATGAATAGTTTTAATAATGCCACAATTACTCTTATATTTATATAGTGGTATTAATCTGGATGCCATCACATTGGATACACCATTGGCACAACAATGCTCGAGTGGTGTTCTAGCCGATCATGATGGACGTGTACAAGGTCTATGGCTATCCTATCTAGGAGAGCGTACAGTCAATGGACATGATAATGAATACCATTTGGGCTTGCACATACACACGATACGATCTATCCTTGATCCACTACGCATAGGACAGCGTCCACAGCTACGTTTACTAAGTGTCGAATTGGTACCTGTACAGATGGTGCAGGCTCGTCATATGGGTGTCTCGGATGATTGGGTACGCCAGGTGGAAGCGGCCAACCCACAACGCCATCAACTATTCATGATTCGTCGTGTTGAAACGGCCAGTGTAGCTAGTCAATGGCTGCACGATCTAGACTTGATTCTAGCGGTGAATGGCAAAGTACTAACGCGTATGATCGAGCTAGAGTCCTACCTTACCCTAGAATCACTCTCACTTGTAAGTTGCTGTTGTTGTAGTAGTAGATCATCATGGATCCATGTTAGTAATTACATCTAATGTCTCATGCATTCATCATCACACACTAGACGATATTACGTGAAAAGAAAGAGCTCACGGTCCAAGTACCAACCGTACCTGTCGATGGTGAGGATGTACGTCGTGTATTGTCATGGGCCGGAGCAATTATCCAAGGTAATTACAAGATATATATATGTGTGTGTTATAACATACTAACTATGATTGTTATTATTGCTATTAGAGCCACACAAGGCGGTATTACAACAATCAAAGAAACTACCATCGCGTGTATACATATCAGCACGTAGTCGTGGATCACCTGCTTACATGTATGGCATGGTAAGCATGAATAGAACGATCAATATACTCAAATTATTTGTTAACTTGTTCGTTTATTATTATTAGGTACCTACCATGTGGATTACACATGTTAATGGTCAAGCGACACCTGATGTTGATGCATTCCTTGCTGTCGTACGTAATTGTCCCGATAACACGTATGTACGCGTTAAAATCATCACATTCGATATGATTCCTATGGTGTTAAGCATTAAGCAGAATCTACACTACTGGTAAGTAGCAATACTGCACATTTACTCATTATCATCTAATTCATGTTCATGCATGCTATCTATTCTACTATTTAGGCCTACAACACTTTTGGAACGAGATGATAGTGCAGAGTGTGGTTGGCGCTTTACCAATATTACAAAATAATATGAATCATGAACGTCAAACGCTAACTTACCATTACGTATACGATTACGATACTTGCATTTTATCATCTGCTTATTGTTACATGATACAAAACACACTATTAACAATAAAGATTCAAGCAATCAATTCAATAATAAGCAATGTGTTAACAGGTGAATGCGATGTTTATTCATTCAATTATTAAATTGCCAGTTTTCAATCTACGCCACAACCTTAACAATGTCCGATTGTGATGATGATGATGATGATGTACACATTAAATGACGAACATGCGTGTTATTTCCATCTCTCTTCACCACTCACTTCACTTTTTGTGTTCACCATCTTATTCTCTTTCTTTTCGTAGTTGCTACTCTTCATTGTTGCTATTAGGCACTGCTGCTTTAATAAATACACGTAACATGTTCTCGTCAACTGCTCTTCGTTCTGTTCGTCGTGCTGCTCAATCATCGTTATCGGGTGCTAATCAGGTAAGGAATGAGCTATGATTACCACAACATGATCCGTCTATAACAATAACAATAATCACATGTATGTATTAGCGTCGTTTCCTATCAATCCACGAGTATTTGTCGGTAGGACAACTTGAAAAGTATGGCGTTAATGTACCTAAAGGAAAGGAAGCTTCAACGCCCAAGGAAGCATTTAAGGTGGCCGAAGAGCTAGGTAATCTATATTCTATTATTGCTATTACTATCTATTATAATTAATCATATACGAATATATATATATATATTAGGCATGAAAGATCTAGTCATTAAAGCCCAAGTATTAGCGGGTGGACGTGGCAAGGGCACTTTTGACAGTGGCCTCCAAGGTGGTGTTAAGCTTATTACATCGTAAGTGTAGATGATATATAGATATATAGATATATATATGTAACATTGATTGATACCATCTACAATAACTAGTCCTCAAGAAGCCGAACAATATGCGGAAAAGATGCTTGGTCATAAACTAGTGACTAAACAAACCGGTGCTGCTGGTAAATTGTGCAACAAGGTAATATTGTGAACTAGACTTGACTATTCGTGAAAGATAAATAATAGATAGAATATGCAACCAACTCATTCGATATTCGATTTACATGATTAGGTGTTCATCGTTGAACGCAAGTTCGTCGATAAGGAATACTACTTTGCCATTCTTATGGATCGTAAATCACAAGGACCAGCCATTGTGGCAAGCTCTCAGGGTGGTATGGACATTGAAGGTGTAGCCCGCGACACTCCAGAGGCCATCATCACGCTACCCATTGATATCAAGGAAGGTATGGTGTATGTAAATGAATACAAAGGGTTATTGAATTAATTCACTTTTTTATTTCTCATTACTTCATCAGGATTGAAGTTCGATCAAGCCAAATCATTAGCGCAAAAGATTGGATTTGCATCCGAGAATCAAGCAGCGGTAAGATGCTGATAGTAATACATGATATTGATTGTATTAATGTATAACTATTAGGCTGCAGATACATTTATGAAGCTATACAAGCTATTCATCGAGAAAGATGCAACCTTGGTAGAAATCAATCCAATGGCAGAATCACTAAAGACTAATGAAGGCAAGTGTGCTATTACGGTAAAAGTCATGCCATCGCATTTTGTTAACCTACCTACTCCATATTGGCTATTTAGTCGTCTGTATGGATGCTAAACTGAACTTTGACGACAATGCCGATTTCCGTCAAAAGGACATTTACAGTCTACGTGACACCACTCAGGAGGATCAACGTGAGGTAGCGGCTAGCAAGTACAACCTAAACTACATTGGTCTCGATGGTTCCATTGGCTGTCTAGGTAGGAGGATATATCATGACGAGTTGCACCACTATCAATGGGCTACTTGCTAATAGACCATGTATTTAGTAAATGGTGCCGGTCTAGCCATGGCTACCATGGATATCATCAAGCTACACGGCGGATCACCTGCCAACTTTTTGGATGTTGGTGGCAGTGCCACCGTAGAACAAGTGACGGAAGCCTTCAAGATTATCAGTGCCGATCCACACGTCAAGGCTATTCTAGTCAACATCTTTGGTGGTATTATGCGATGCGACGTCATTGCTGAGGGTATTATCACGGCTGTACATCAATTGGGTCTAAAGATTCCATTGGTAGTACGTCTACAAGGTAATGAGATGTTGTAGAAAACGAGTAAATAATACGATATTAATACACGAATATACACGCACATGAATAGGTACCAAGGTCAATGAAGCCAAGGAGATGATCAAGAATTCTGGTCTAACGATCTACGCCAACGACGACCTAGACATTGCCGCTAGTAAATCAGTGGAATTGGCTCAATAATCTAGTATCTCGTTTGAATGAATGAATGATCGCGGTTAGCTTATCTGCCGTATATGATCTTCTCCTTCATTTGAGCAAATATCACGCATAATTAATAAAATAATGAATGCTTTATCTATTCACTTATGCTATCATTTCGTCGATGATTACTTATTTATTATCAAGTAGTTGTATAGCTAACATAGAACAACAATAGTCAATATCAGATTATTAACCAAATATTTGTGGATACTGCTTTGCCACCGACAATGCTTGCTCATAGAGTGACATGTCGAAATCTTCCCCTAGATCGATGGTGATAAACTCTTGAACCGTGCCATCGGGTTGCACGCGTCCAATCACTTCGACAAATCGTGTGCCAATAGTGCTGTCATTCGTCAGTTGCACCGTGACCTGACCACGATCAGCCGCTTCTATCAAGGCACGATTGGGTGGTTGCAACTAGTGAAGGAAGCGTAAGGTCAGATAGCCGTTATCTCATGTTAACGTGAACCAGTACTACTGATAATAGCGATGCGCAACTTACCTGAAGTACTTTTCCTACTAGTCGTACGGTCTCATTCGTATGATCGCGTAACATTGAGGAATCAACACGAGGTGTAGGCTTATCCATAGTGACTAGAGAAGAAGGGAATACGCAAAAGTATCGTAAAGAAAAAAGTGTACACTAGGAGGAAAGACAAGTAAAAGGAAAAGTGAAGAAAGATGGCAATGACAAATACACGGTTAAAAATCGCGTTCCATTTGCATGTCGTGTATAGCTGGCACATAATGACTCAATCATCGTAGCATTTTCTATTAAGCGTACAACAGTTCATTATATAGATATCTAGATATCTACTAGGCTATATCAGTAATAAGAATGTCGATTAAGCATAACAGTTATGCCATTACTTGTGTATTCGAGTACATATCTATATAAATTATCAACTGTGTAAGAAATCGCGATGATATTGTTTTATTTACCACATTGACATTGGTCGCCATTTAGGAGAACAACCTTTCGTAATAATAAATAGGCACTATCATTTACACTTTGTTACATACTAATCTAAACATTACTTACTAGTATGAGCGCATTCTCTCAACCACGTCGTGGTCGTGGTAAACAACGACAGAATTGGTCTACTCGGACTACAAGGCGCAATGACAAAGAGGCGACCGGTGCATCTAAGGAAATAAACGACGGCTATGTTCCATTACCCAGTCGTATGGCTCACAATGACCAGAAGAACAAGCAAGTAACTGTCGTGTCTTGACCTCATCAGTAGTAATAAACGTAGAACATAAATGTATGTATATATAGGTTATTGTCGATAGAGGAACAGAAGAAAGTATTTTGTAATACGATGGATAAAGTAGGTTAACTAGACCAATAATGAATGAACAATCATGGTGTCATCCTATTAATATGGTAAACAATTAGCTTGTAGAGAACGGGATTTATCTAGTTGATAGCAATACTAGTCATCGTATAAGCGATGTATCCTTACCTGCTTACTATATCAATCGAGCAGCTGAACCCGATTTACTACGTGTACAAGCTAGTCGGATGCTAATGACATTCCGTAAGTTCACCACTGGTTACAACCCTAATAGCAAAGAGAATTCAAGTATGATGCGTAGGACAACTTCGAGAGACCATTACAGCAACGAGGCGTATTGATACATTCGCTGTGCAGGTAAGTACACGACTAGCCCCTTCTTATTAGGCTTATTGCTTCATCATTAACCCTGGGTAGTGTATGAGCGTTCAGTGGAGATAGCCCTGCTGGCTCGAGACACTTCCGAATTAATGGTGGCACTGGGTCGTCTTATCGACGAGCTTTATCCGATTGTTGCTCACGTGAGTACACTATCTAATCTTGTCACTTTACTGAGAATGACACTAACAATAACAATGATAATAACAATAATAATAACGCGGTAACCCTTACTGTATAGGGGGATACACCACGTCGTTCATTGTTTATAGCATTACGGCTTATCTTGTTGATAGGTGGACCCATTTCAGATACATCACATTGGATGCAGTTATACACTCGATGTAGCACGACCTACATGCGAACATGTTCATCCACGTCTTCTTCTTCTTCTTCTTCGTTAACCGACACGATTGATCGATTGTGGTATGGGTTTGCCGCACGTATTAGTCAAGCCTATCGACAAACTGACTGGTCGATGTTGAATCGTGAAAAACAAAACATACTCGCTACACTTGCCACGTATGATAGTACATTGCCCAGTCTAGCCGGTGACACCATTCTTATCGATTATCTATGGGAGGTGAGTGGTAGTGCTCGTTTTTAGAGATATCATTATGCATCACATACTAATACAAATGACTCCTGTTAGTTGATTAAACCATCCTGGCGACATCAAGTGATGCAAGTGTTACGTGCTAGTTTCTTACAATTGCCTATTGAACAATTCAAGCAATGGCTTGGTTTTGACTTGGATGCCTCAACCCTAGATGATTTTATTCGTACACAAGCCATTGCACTCAATGATAACGGTACAACTGTTTATCTACGCTCTACGTCATGTAGAAAGCCATAATAAACATGAAAACGAATTATATTGGCACTTTGCGGCTAGCTCTTTCATCACCGTAGACATTCAACATTGGATTGTCCGGTTTTCGCCAATCAAATAGTCTCCTTTTCCTCCTGACATAGACATAGACACGCACACACGTATACTAGTTATGTGATGTGGATGTGTGTGTGTGTGTGTTTATTCCAAAATAAATTGGGGTTCACTCTACGAAAAGAAAACGATACCCTCTCGCTCTTTCTCCGCCCCTTTTTTCCACTCAGATCCACAATTTATTATTGGCAACAAACGACGGGCCTTCTGTTATTTTCTCCTTCTCTTCTTCTTCGTCTTATTTCTATCTATCTAACTATCGTTCTATTGCTTATCCTTTTATCTCTGTGTCAACCAACTGACGCTTAGTATATTCCTTTCTTTATTCGTTCCTTCTATTTGTGTGTATTGACACTGTGGGCCTGATCTTATTCAATTCCACCTACTACTACTATTACTACCTATCCCTACTATATCACTTACACATCTACATTTCTATTGCTATTTTTGTTGGTGCCATCTCTGCGTCCGTACCACGCTCACACTATAAGAGGGCGCATTGTATGCGGGTTATATTGAGTAAGAGTGGGCGTATCTAGATCTGATCTTTTGTCCATCTTTTGTTTTATTTTAGTGATAACAACGTTTGTCGTTCATTTGGTAAGTACTTGTTTATTTGGATAAGGAAATACACAACTATAATGCGGTGAACTATATGGAATATAAACGATATAGCTACAATAAAGATAAAAACTATTCAATTACTAGAATAGTATGATGCTATTCTAGTGGTAGACAAAAGTTGATAGCATACTATTATGCTGACAATGCCACTACTTTTCTATTGCTGCTGCTGTTGCTGTTGCTGCTGTTGCTACCATTACTTTCTTTATATAGACATGCTGTGCACGGCGTATGTGTCTATGTATATGTATGTGGGGTTGTGGTGGTAGAGACAAGTAGCAAGAATGTATAGAAAAAAATATGCCGAATATTGGTGCATGAAATCATGCATGCAGTAATATTTTTATTGTTATGGTTGTACTGTGTATGCATAACATCATTACTGGCATGGTTGTATTGTACAACAAACAATATTGATAGTGCATACTAATGACATGGAAATGTTGGGATACTAATTTCATACGTATACAAAAAGCATAGCATATACTAACCATTATTAATGTGATTTGTTCGATAGTGATTTTTGTTTGATTGCTTATCATTACCACGATGTCGTCGGCCGATATTCCAGCCAATGCTTTGTCCATGCTTTCTCCACCTCGCTCGCCCGAAAACGAAAAGTCCCCCTCCGCTTTGGAGATGCTTGAAGATATGGCCGACACGCCCAATATCGAGCCTAATTCATCCGAGACGGCCGATACACCCGAGGAGGTTGATCATGCCATGGCCACTGTAACTGAGGAATTGGAAGAAACCATCGAGGCGACTGTAGAGGAGACCATTGAGACTAGCGAGAATGTAGCTCCAGCGGAAGAGGTTGCAGAGACACCGGTAGAAGCACCGGTAGAGACGCCAGTAGAAACACCTGCAGAGGCACCAGTAGAAGCACCAGTGGAGAAGAAAGCTACTGATGCCAAGTCAACTACTGCAGTAAAGAAGAAGGTGGCGCCAGGTACCAAATCGGCCACCACTACTGCCAGCAAGACTGCGGGAACCAGAACTGTCGCCACCAAGTCGGCTGCAACAAAGACGGCCACGACTACTGCTGCGGCTCGCAAGACCACCACCACTACATCTGCTGCCGCCAAACGTACTAGCACTACCAGTACTAGCACGACTTCTACCGCAGCCAAGCGTACTTCAACCACCACTGCATCCTCTCGTGCCACCAGTACTACGGCTGCTGCTGCTAAGCGTACTAGTACCGCGACAGCAACCTCTACCACCGCACGAAGGACTGGCACGTCAACTACTACTACTACTGGTCGCACGACTTCTTCGGCCGCCATGTCACGAACTGCCTCGGCTGCCAGTAGTACTGGAAGAACACCGGTTACCGCTAAACGTACCAGCAGCGCTACCTCAAGCGCTGGCTCATCAGCAACCGCCGTCCGCCGTACCACATCGGCCACTAGCGCAACTCGTACTGGTGCCGCATCTTCAACGGCCACTACTCGCACGCGTACCGCGGTAGCATCCAACAGCACGACAGCATCGACACGTCGAGCACCATCGGCCGCCTCCATGGCATCGAATACCTCGGCTGGATCGGCTGGCGGCAGCTCATCCAAGACTGTCATCCTTGAACTACGCGAGGAACTTGCCTTGCTCAAGACACGCGATTCCGAGCATGAAAAGGCGCTTGAGGAGAAGGTTGCTGAACTGGGCGAACGTGAACGTGAAGTAGCCGAATTGAAGGGTCAACTGGCCACGGCATTGGCCGCTGCTGCTACCGCTGCCGAAACTGCTGAAGCAACTAATACTGTTCAGCGTGAAGCATCCGATGCAATTGCTCGTGAGATATCAATCGACGCCGAAGCATTACGCTCTCAACTAGTTGAAAAGGAGGAGGAGATGGCCTCTCTACAGGAACAAATAAATATGCTCACCGAGCAGTTGAATTTGGCCAAGCGCGAATTGGAGGAGCGTACACAGGCACTTGAGACCGCTCATATGCAAGTGTTGGCCTCGTCTGAACGTGCACAATCCGACGAATCCGAACGATTGGCAGCCGAACATTTCGAGGAAATTGCCGAACTAAAACGTTCGCACCAGGCCGAATTGGAGAGTGTTCGCAATGCTGCCGAGGCAAATGCTAGTGGTGCCAGCGAAGAAGCCATCGCTGCTGCAGTTGCTGCCGCCATAGCCAATGCCACCGAAGCACATGTCGCCGAACTTGCTCAGCTTAACGAACGACATGCTAATGAATTGCGTGCCGCTCAAGAAGGCACAGTAGCCGATGCCATTGCAGCAATTGAAGCGCAACACACTCGTGTGCTCGAGGAGCTTGAGCAAGCGCGTACAGAGGAAATCCAATCAGTTGAACAACACTACGCGGAGAAGATTGCGCAAGTGGAGCAGGAATTACGCGAACGTATTGGCGTCAACCAATCGGAAATCGATCGAGTTGCCGCTGAAGCCAAGGATACACGAGCACAATTAGAGGTAGGTATAAAGAAATAGCGTATACGAAATATTATGTCATCATATTAATCAATTGCTATTTTATTATACATTTTAGACTGCTCGTAATGAACGTGAAGATGCTTTACGTCAATTGGCGGAAGCACATAGTCAGCAGATCGCCGAGCTACAAGCAGCCCATCAAGCAGAGTTAGCCGAGGTCAATGCTGCTGCCGCGGTGGCTATCGTCCAACACGATGGCGATGAAGCGCTAAACGAGCTACGCGAACAATTAGAGTCGACAAAGGCGCATCATGCCGAGGAATTGGCTTCACTTACCGCATCGCACGCTCAGGCTTTGGAGCAATTGTCACGCATGCATGCCGAGGAACTCGAGTCGGTTCGCAGTGAAGCAGCCGAAATCAGCAAGGGATCGTCCGCAACATCGGAGGCGGCCGAGCAATTGTTGGCACTTCAAGAGCAGTTGGAACAACTACACAACGAACACGCCACGAAGCTAGCCGAGATCGAGGCGAACAATCAGGCGAATCTAGAAGAAGTACAGGCCGCGCATTTGGCTGCTCTGGAAGCAGTTCAACAAACGGCCGATGCTGAACGCGAGCAGCTAAACGCCAAGATTGCCCAGCTGCAAACTGAAATAGAACAAGCGCAGGAGAATATTGCTACTGTTGTCGCTGAAGCCCAGTCTGCCGCTGCCACTGGCAACTATGAGGAGCAAAAGGCTGCTCTCCAGGCTGAACACGAAGCAGTGTTGGATCAACTACGCGCTGAACATGCAACGGCAATAGCTGCACTCGAGCAAGCACACGTAGAAGCAATCGAGGCTGCTCGGTCCAGCGGCGATAACAACGACGGTATTGCCGCACTACAAGCGGAACTGGTAACACTACACGAGACGCATTCCGCTCAACTCGAGGAGCTCAAGGCTAGCCACGATCAGGCCATTGAGACTATCAAGTCGACCCATGTGTCGGACACGGCTGAGCTTTACGTTGAGGTTGAATCGGCCAAACAAGCGCAATCCGCGGCCGAATCCAAGTTGGCCCAGATTACTGCTGAACTTGAGGAGAAGCTTTTGCAACAGGCAAATGAATTGGACCAGCTACGCAGCAAGGTTGCTGAATCCGATAATGCTAAGGCGGATGTTGACAAGTTCCACGCCGAATTGGAGTATCTACGTCAGCAACACGAAGCCGAGCTGAACGAGATTAACGCGGCACACTCGGCCGAACTCAGTCAAACGCGCGCTGCTCTAGATGCCGCCCTCGAGGAAGCAGAGAAGATTGCCAATGCTGCCGTTCGTAATGTCGACCAAGTGGACGCTGATGCTATGCTTGCTCATCAGGAAGAGCTGCACAAGACCAACATTCAGCAGCTACAGAACGAGCACGCGAAACAACTCGAGGAACGCGAACGCGACATTGAAGCGGCCCAGAGTCAACTCGAGAAGATGGCGCATCAGCACGAGGAGGAGTTGACCAACACGCAGGAACGTCATCGTCGTCTAATTGCCGAGTTGGAGGCCGAACAGCAGAAGTTGGTGCAAGACCACGTTAACACGGCACGCGAGGACTATGGTCCACTACGCGAAGAGTTGGAGGCTAAAGACATGCAGATTGCTGTGCAAAAAGAGCAAATCGTCAGTCTATCCGATGAGGCATCAGCATTGCGTGCAGAGAATGAGCAGATGCTCAAGTTGATTCATCAGCTACAGGCTCAACTTCATCAGAATATGGTTCTGTAAGACTGATGCGGTGTTGATCTCCTCAGCATGACGTATTCATATCTATTTTATAGTATTAAGTACAACAACAACAACAACCACAACCACAATGATTAAGAATACATTTATATAATTTGGTACCACACGTTGTTAGTAGTCATCACATCAAAGCTTGCTCGTTCATTTCTTCACATGCAGCAACACCGTCATCATCATCATCATCATCACTATCGTCTTCTCCTTCACTCTTCTTATCTATCATTCATCATCACTTATTATTCTGCGTTCTTTCCCTAGTAATATTGATGTGAATGTCGTCTCTTCCATCTGTTACATTTGCCTTTAAACAAAATCCGCTAATGTTTCCCTATTACTATTGCTGTTGTATATAAGGCAAATCCAGACGAGGCTGGCATTTAGTTTGTCGTTTTCAGCAAATAAATTGAAAATGAATTAATAACATTCATATTCTTTCATCTCTCCTAATTAAGCCAGTAATAAACATTAGATGATCATTGTTATAGGGGATATTTATTCATAATGAATACAAGCATTTTGGTTGCTATCATTTTTACTGATATTTCATGTATCATCCATAGCTCGACGAACTGCCATGTTAACACCGCGTACTAGCATTAAATACGCATAGTTGGCTCCATAATCCATATCATACCACCAGTTAACGGCCACCGTCCTTCCCTGTTGGCGTACGTGATGATACCACATGGATGGTAGATATAGTACCTCACCCGGATGCACCGTTACACGTAGTGCTTGTGCCAATCGATAGCGTGGATACTGCTCGTAAATACGCTCGCCATTCCTGTCAGCTTTACAAGGATCGATGGGAATCCATGGTACTTGCTTACGAGGCACCACCGGCACAAGCTCCAAATTGTCAGCATCATAATGGGCACGCTCGTACAACTTCTCATAAAGGCATGGCTGCGATGTTGGCGGAAATAGCGTGAAATGTTTGGCTCCCGATACGACCGCGTATAGATTCTCGTAGGGATCCTTGTGGAGAGATGTCACCGATCTACCGGTACCCATCCAAAAGTTAACCGCATCAGGCTGTCGACCTATAATAATATAGAATATTAGACAACGATATCAGTCATTCTTATCCATGGTCATGCTCGTTTACCTAATGCCGTAGTAGCAAATTCAATGTCTGTAGGAACATCCCTGGCTAGCGGTGCAAATTCATCCGCTAGATTACCATTCTGCGACTGTACATAATGGATACCGGGATACTTTTGACGTATTTCACTCCATTCAGTCTCGTTGTCGCCGCCCAAATGATCCCGTTGTAGATCCGGCGCATCCACTAGATCTTGACCGGCTAGTTCTGCTCGCATGACTCTAATGAAATCGGTAACGGACATTTGACGTTCGGCAGGTTCGGCAAACCATCGATCATCAACGACGGCATCAGCATAACCATTAGGTGTGGCTGCCACGGTTATTTGCGTCGATTCACCAAGTGTTGCCGCGATATACTTGTCACTTTGCCAACAATCTAATGCAGGCCAGTCACGCATAACATCTAGATTATACCAATGACAATAAGCAGTGTATAGTGTGATTAGTTGTACATGTATGTACATGTATATATCGCCTAAATAAGCATTTCTAAAATTACTTCGAATGAGAACTGGTCGATTTGCTGCGACATATCGATAGAATTCAAGCGGAGTAGGTGGATGATCAAGTACTTGGATGGCATCAACACCTGCTAATTCTAGTGTAAAGAGTGGATTAACCTACATTGCTACTACAAATACTGATCTATTTGATTACCTTGACCTGTAACTACTAGATCATCCAGTGTTGTTTGTATTGAATCCAGCAATGATTGATTATCACTCATACTATTAACTAGAGTCGAATATATGTAGTCACTTTAGTTTCTTGCTATTTCTAAGGATCAAATCAATATTGGTTTACTGCTATGAAGAGCAACATATATATGTATGTATATTCATGAAAACAATAATGCTTTACGATGCTATACACAATGTTCACCTATAGAACGTAAAATTTTGTTATTTTTTTTCATTGACCAGCATGAGAAAATCGACAGTTTTATAGCATCATCTACACATTTACCCAAATAGCTTCTACCAATTATTCTAGAACAAGAGTCACCACATATAGACATCGTTCACTCCCTATTACCGATAACTAATCAATACGTAAATGTACACGCATATAATTTATCCCATCATGATCCATACTCCGTCCTCTTCTCGTACATACAGGAACAAAGATACACTCCAAATACATGCATACATTATGTGTACTTGTGTGAATACATCAATGCAGAATATCAGCCGACATTTACGTTGTATTTCCATCTTGATACTGCTTTAGAATACCGCATACCAATGAAGTGGCAACGTAGACATTGACAGGCTCATCATTTCTGAAACTACTGTAAATAGTAATCTAAAGTCGGAGTATTGACTTGTAATTCTGTGTTCAGGCGAGAAAGAAAAGTCATCAATGTCGTTGTCTTTGTCGTTGTTTTTACTTGTCCGCGTGTTTCAAATAAAGAAAAGCCAGTTTAAATGCCATTTCCCTGTTGTACACACTTTGCTTCTAGTTGACCACTACTGCTGCTGCTACTACCAATACTACCACTACTATTAATCTTATTATATCGTCGCATTTCGTGCGTACATGCGTATCTTGTCACATTTACACACTCTATAATACTAATATTACTTTCTTTCTTTCTTTCTTACACTCTACTGCAACTTGTACCGTGTGCTGGTAATTTTACACACTAATTATATTGCGCTTGTCTCTATCTCTCTATCTCTCTATCTATCTCTCTACATTGTCAGCTATATATATATATATATATATATATATATATATATAGTTGTATAGTTGTATCGTGTCGTTTTACTCAATCTTTATTCATTCGCCATAACGAGGTGACACCTTGTCTACAAGTGCGCCATTCGTGAGCATCATCTGTTTATTGAAACTACATTTATATTAGCAGTCAATTGGACAATAGTATTTTGGTTGTTACTCCGTAGAGATACATATAGTCCCGCGTCTTCCTTTCTATAATAACAATATGTTTATCAAACGAGCACTCATTGCTACCATCTGCTTCGGTGCTGTTGCTTATGCTCAATCGCAGCAACAAGGACCAGAGGAAAACCCTGCTGGACCTGGACCCGATGGACCCGCTGCACCTGCTGGACCTGCACCTGGTACACCTATTCCGGTGCCTGCTAATCAGAATAAACTGTCGATTAATTCGGTATCCGCTAACTTGACTGGCAACAACCTTAAAGCCACTGTCACCATTACTACAAAGCTACAGCAACTATCGCCTCACTCGGATGTAAAGCAACTAATCCTTGTTGGCAATGGTGGTTTCACCAACACAACGATGGATGCCTATCGACTTGCTGTCCATAGTGGACGTGCTAATAGTGGAGATTGTAACAACACGAGTATTGGTGCGGTATTGGATCCTGATCAACGATTTGGCAAAAATACGTGTAGGGGTAATGCTAATGCCGCAGCCGAATGTGCCATTGGTGATCTATACGGTAAGTAACTCTAGCGAGATAACCATTGACAAGTATAGAATGCATAAATATTATAAATATGAATCAATTGCTAATAATATATCTCTCTATCTCTGAACGATTACTACTAGGTCAAATTGGTGGTTTTAGTGGTGCTGTAAATGGAAGTATTAGTGGCAACAAAAGTGTCGAGTACTTGCCATTCGATAATGGAAAGGACCACGGCATTGTTAATCGTATGCTTATGCTCTACGAAGGTGACAAGCGTATTGCTTGCGGTGTTATCGTTGCATCTAACTCGTCAACTCAAATCCCAAGCGATATCTCAGGTTCAAGCGTCACCCTACAATCTCCATTGAGTACGATAACAATGGCGATGCTAGGATCCGCCCTAGTAGGTCTCGTGTTGACAACGGCCATTCACTAATGAGCGACAAATCATACGAGTATAATATCGGTTGGTTGTAATAGTGTAATGAATGCATATCAGCACGTTACATATCTACTTGTTTATTAGCCAGACAATGCTGTCCTATATCGCTGTTGCTGGATGAATGATTATAGCCTTGCATACCATGCTATCATCCTATTGTCCTATTTTACTACTACCCTACATCTACTAATATTGATCTATTACACTGCGCTTTAACATTACAGTGTAATTTAATAAATAATCCTATTAAGCCACCACTGTTCTCCTATACAATTGTACTCGTTTCAATAATCATGATAACATCGTTACTTGTAATACGAAGAATTTATTGTAACTGAATATACGATCTGCCTATGTAGTAACGATACTGATAGAATGACGATTGTAATGACATCATCCATGGGATATGGTAGATCAAATAACGTTGTATCATTGTAAAACAATCGTCTAAGCCGCATTGCCAAAGTGGACAAGTACCCAATACTCTTTGGCGGCCAGTTCTTTAGAACCATAGCTGAAGGTCATGCCGTCCAAGTGGCTACCAGCCTTTCCAACCTGCAATCCGCCTACATGCTTGGCCTTTGCAATGAACAACTAAATGAACGATGATATTCGAGTTAATAATAACGATAATAATAAGGTGCGACACCTCATACAATTGCTGTCGTCGTTGCCACTCACCTTCTTGCCATCGGCTTCCCAGCCTCCCTCTACGGGAATCCAGTCTTCAGGCAATGCCGGACCACTGCAGGCCACCCAACGGAAATGAGCAGCATCACCGGTAAGTACTTCGTATTGCTTGAGCTTTATTTCTTTGCCTAATTGTATTATACAACGTATATACACATATCAATATGCATTTGTATATGTTAGTATTTGCCGCTATTGCTCTCCACAGGCAATGACACTTACTTCCATAGCCGATGAGAAGACCGCCAAAGTTGGGCGACACCTTGCCGACCTGCGTGCTACCTTTATATTCGCCGCGACCAATGTAGAGTGGAGAGCCGTCGGCCTCCATTCCACCTTGAACGGCCTGGTGGGGAATGGCGCCGTTCTCGCAAGGAACCCAGTTAAATTGCGTCATGTTTATAAGAGAAAAGATACGGAACTGTCGATACACAGACACACGCACGGTAGAGTGTACGCGCAAACAAGATGATAAAGAAACGAAGTAACGAGAAGAAACTAATGAGAGTGGAAAAAGATGTATGCCCGCCTCCTTAAAGGTGGAAGGGGGAGGATGTGTGTCTCTGTTTAAATGATAGGCATTATCGTTCATCGCCTTGTCTTCCTATAATTAGCATTTATGGAAAACGTGCATACACTTTCGCAGCAACAAGGAGCGTAGATTATGTCAAAGAGTAAAGGCATCGTTATCGTTGATATTGAATGCAATACGTTTCAAGGCGGTAGTTAGAAGCGAACTATACTAGAATACGACGCCGTTATCGTCATTATCAGACAAAGAAAATAAAGGCAAGGCAAGTATAACATTATTATAAAGAAACAGAGGCTTACCTAGCAACGCGTAATTCATCGATATGATATTCTATGACGATAACAACTACTAAAGCGGTAATGGATAACACACGCGATGTTATCGCCTTAACATACTTTATTATACAAATAAATATGCATTTTCTTTTAATATTGCCGCAGCTTATTTTATTATAATAAACCTTTTTTTTTTCTTTTAATATTGCCGTAGCTTATTTTATTATAATAAACCAAGTTGACAACATTCAAATGAATGATCATATGAGATAAAATAAAGTACAGAGATATGATCGTTTGGGTTATTGAAGTGAGTGGTTATCGAGAGTGAATGATCAATATTATATTACGGAATGAAATGCGTAGAGCAAAAAAATAAAACCTAACTACAAGTAGCAAGACGCAAAAAAAAAACGAGCGAGCACACCAGGACTCGAACCTGGAATCTCCTGATCCGTAGTCAGGCGCCTTATCCATTTGGCCATGCGCCCGTTAATAAATGTAATCCGCTCCTGTGATATATGAACTTCACAGTAGGATTTCCTCACTTTAACGAATCTCCACCTAGATTTGATCACGTGATGATACACTTGCTCATTACTACGTCAGGATCTATAACGATCACCCACTCGCCTCTTATTCCCTTACACAAACAATCAACAACCACCCGACGATTCAACATAAAGTAGCATTCGCCATGCTACGCTTCCCGCTCATCAACAAGTACTACGCGAACTAGTACATCTTCGACTAACTCGGCAAAGATGCGCTGTAGCAAACTCACATCTACTGCTGGTACCTCTTTACATTCATAGCTGTTCTAGCTATATAAGCGTACTTACATTTATACGAAATAAAGACATTATCTTATCACACACTTACTCATCGAACAATACCCTCTACTCTACAATTCTCTCAACTTATCATAGTGTCTTATCTTAACACGAGCTCTCGAATCTATCGTAACATTATTTCAGGCAGAACAAATTGCCGCGTTACATAAAAAAATTTGTTTAAGGAACCTGCGGAGTTGGCAGCGCGGAAAAGACCAAAACAGCCACTATTTCTCTATAAGTAATAAATAAACTGCAAAAAAACAGGTCAAGGTGGTCTGATGGTCTAGTGGTATGATTTTCCCTTAGGGTGGGAGAGGTCCCGGGTTCAATCCCCGGTCAGACCCCATTTTTTGCCACTTCATTATTTTGACGCTCATGTGATTATTTTATTACATCTCGTTTGTCGCTTTATTGACGTTTCTTTTTGAATAAATTATACAGTTTCATTTACAAGTGGATTTATTACGTGTTGATGCTATTTCAGAACAAGAACAGCGAATTCTCGACTATGATAATGCACACCATCCATGGCGAAAGTGATGCCTTGTTCCACTGTGGAAACGGTGCCGATTCGTAATGCACCTCGAAACCACGTACGCCCGATATATACCTAATCATTCATTTGCGTATATATAGCAACTACTAGTCGTAGACGGGACAACCTACCGGATGGGATACGCCCTGCTGTCTCACCTCGACTGCTGTCCATTTACGCGGCAGACCAAGACACATGCCATTACCGTCCACGCCACTTTCGTGCCATTGCCTGTTGTCGCTGGCGTCAAACGAGCAGTCTACCCAGCACAGACTCGCTGGTTCACTTGCGCACAATACATCGTACTGCGCGTAATGTCGTTGCTCACCTGTAAGGGTAAACACGAATATATATATATATATATATATATATATCAGCTAGAACCTATACGCTAACTAATCGTATACTAGCTACCATTGACAGATACTACTGCTCCACTTAAATGTCGCCCAACACTACCGATATACGTTTGCGATAATTCAAAAACACTAGTATACCCTTATTAGTCTTATTATTCACGGGCTAGATGCTCGATTGTTCATCTGCTTACCGTGCTATATACAACGGTGTCTCGTTGGCCTCTTGACCTGCTTGTACTAGTGATGCCGAATAGTTCAATAGGAATCACCGGTAAATAGCTATCGTCGTCGTATTACCTGCGTCAAACGGAATAGCGCTTATGTTTATCGTAGTATTAGTAACTATACTACTTGTTCTTTTACTACTACTACTACTACTATACTACATACCCATCCTCGGCGGGTATCCAGTGAAAAACTAAAGTTGATAATGTCATAGAGTATAAGAGGAATATATGTGTGGCTTCAATGGTTTAAGACACGACCGCCAATGGGATGATGCTAATCCACTGGTTGATGACGATATGACAAATGCCATATTCCCTAGATTACGATAGCATCAGTCAAGTAGCTTCCGTGTTCTTCCATCGAGTTCTACCTTGTGGAGAGTTTTACACGGTCCATCATGACTAATCCAGTATCTATCTGTCTATTGTTATGATAGATTACTCCTAGTGTAGTGTAGTGCAGGATGCCCCTTCATTGTTATTATTGCTACCACTACTACTACTACTGCTGCTACTGCTGTTGTTGCTGTTATTATTATTGTTATTAGCCGCTGTTGTGTCGTTGCTATTTTGACTACACCTGGTGAGTGAGTGAGTGTGAATTGTACACGTCGCTTAACATCCACGTGCCCACATCTCACACTGCGTCATCAAAGTTAAAATAGAACCGTTGCTTGTTCACTCGCTCACTCACTCACTCAACCCATCTCTTATTATTACTCATCCATCAACAGCTACACTTTCCATCGTTTTTGCTCTACATTGTTGTTCATCTCTTATATTCCTCGTTGTCGTGTATTAAAAAATGACTGCCGACAAGACTAAACTCCAGTAAGTGCTATGCAAGAATGTACTGCACGTCTGTCGGTCCACTTGTTTGTCGTACCTTTTCGTGGCTGTTATTAACCGTATATACGCATACATCTATGTCATATAGAAATAACGCAGAGATCAAGGAGGGTGGTGATCCGGAACACGACACCGCCACTGCGATCTTGCGTCGCAAGTCTGCTCCTAACAAGCTTATGGTTGATGATGCTGTCAATGACGACAACTCTGTTATTAGCATGTCGCCAAATACTATGGAGAAACTACAACTATTCCGTGGTGACTCGGTCATCGTCAAAGGCAAGAAGCGTCACGACACGGTGCTGATTGCTCTTTCCGAGGATGACTGCGAAGACGGCAAAGTTCGTCTGAATCGAGGTGAGTTGCCGTTGTTGCTATTGCTGCTATTGCTGCTGCTATTGCTGCTGTTGGCATGGTGGTGATATATACATACATATATAATATCATCAGTATAATAATGCGCATTGAATATGCTCAGCTTTATTCATCGATCTGTATCGATATACTAATACATCATTATCATTCTAAATAGTGGTACGCAAGAATCTTCGTGTACGTCTTGGCGATATTGTTACGGTCAATGCTTGTCCCGATATTAAATACGGCACACGCATCCATGTGCTGCCAATCGACGATACTATCGAGGGATTGACCGGTAACTTGTTTGAAGTCTACTTGAAACCCTACTTCCTCGAGGCATATCGTCCAGTTCGCAAGGGCGACTCCTTCCTCGTTCGTGGTGGTATGCGTGCCGTTGAATTCAAAGTGGTGGAAACCGATCCCGAAGAGTACTGCATTGTATCGCCCGACACCCTGATTCACTATGAAGGCGACCCGATCAAGCGAGAGGATGAAGAGTCGAACCTCAACGAGATCGGTTACGACGATGTGGGCGGTTGTCGTAAGCAAATGGCGCAGATTCGCGAGTTGGTTGAACTGCCACTACGTCATCCCCAGCTGTTCAAATCGATTGGTATTAAACCGCCACGCGGTATTCTCATGTACGGTCCACCTGGTACGGGTAAGACATTGATCGCTCGTGCCGTGGCCAACGAGTCAGGTGCCGCTTTCTTCCCAATCAACGGTCCGGAGATCATGAGTAAGATGGCCGGTGAAAGTGAGAGTAATTTGCGCAAGGTGTTTGAAGAAGCCGAGAAGAATGCACCCGCTATTATCTTTATCGATGAAATCGATGCTATTGCTCCTAAGCGTGAAAAGGTCAGTAGGCTTTAGTGTGTATGTGCGTATAAAATAGTGTACGTACTAACATGTAATGAATGATTAGACAAACGGTGAAGTTGAACGACGTATTGTCTCGCAATTATTGACCCTGATGGACGGTATGAAGGCACGTAGCAGCGTGGTCGTAATGGCTGCAACGAACCGACCCAACTCGATCGATCCAGCATTGCGTCGATTCGGTCGATTCGATCGTGAAGTGGATATCGGCATCCCGGATCCTACAGGTCGACTTGAAGTACTACGTATTCACACCAAGAACATGAAGTTGGACGAGGAAAGCGTGAATCTTGAACAGGTAGGCTAGCGAGGATAATGAGCAATGATGCAAACCGTGAGATTACAACTAACACCCGCCTCGTATTCCTAGATTGCCGCGGAAACTCATGGCTATGTCGGTGCCGATTTGGCCGCTTTGTGCTCTGAAGCTGCTATGCAACAAATTCGTGAAAAGATGGATCTTATTGATCTGGAAGACGAGACTATCGACGCCGAGGTGCTTGACTCGCTCGCCGTCACCATGGACAATTTCCGTTTCGCGCTTGGTACATCCAACCCGTCGGCACTACGTGAGACTGTCGTCGAAGTGCCAACCACGCGCTGGGACGACATTGGTGGCTTGGAGTCCGTCAAGCGTGAATTGCAGGAGACCGTTCAGTATCCAGTCGAGCATCCCGACAAGTTCCTCAAGTTTGGTATGTCACCCTCAAAGGGTGTACTATTCTATGGACCACCCGGTTGCGGTAAGACATTGCTTGCCAAGGCCATCGCCAACGAATGTCAAGCAAACTTTATCTCGATCAAAGTGAGTAGAACTAGTTTTTGTTAAAGCTATATATATTAATCATTTATTAATTTACTTGTCTAAAACACAGGGTCCTGAATTGTTGACAATGTGGTTCGGTGAATCTGAAGCCAACGTACGTGATGTATTCGACAAGGCACGCGCGGCCGCTCCCTGTGTCATGTTCTTCGATGAGTTGGACTCGGTGGCCAAGGCTCGTGGCTCCTCATCGGGAGATGGTGGCGGTGCCGGTGATCGTGTACTCAACCAGATTCTAACGGAAATGGACGGTATGAACGCAAAGAAGAACGTGTTCGTTATCGGTGCCACAAATCGACCCGATCAGATTGACGGTGCTCTACTACGTCCCGGACGATTGGACCAATTGATCTACATTCCATTGCCGGATGAAGCCAGTCGTTTCAACATTCTCAAGGCCACGCTACGTAAATCGCCACTCTCCAAGGAGATTGACCTCAACTTTATTGCTAAAAAGACACATGGCTTCTCCGGTGCTGACTTGACCGAAATTTGTCAACGTGCCTGTAAACTGGCCATTCGCGAGTCGATTGAACAGGAAATTCGACGTGAGCGTGAACGTAAGGCATCGGCAGAAGCTGCCGGCGAAGACGAGATGGCCATGGAGGATGTTGAGGACGAAGAGTTCGACCCGGTCCCCGAGATTACACGTGCCCACTTTGAAGAGGCCATGCGATTTGCTCGTCGTTCCGTGTCGGATCAGGACATTCGTCGCTACGAGATGTTCGCGCAAACACTGCAGCAATCGCGCGGTATTGGCCAGTTCAAATTCCCTGAAGGTGGTGTTGCAGGTTCAGATACTCAAAATCAGGCAGGCGGCTCAGCAGCAACTGCCGCGGCATCGTTCAACCAAGACGAGGACGGTGACGACGATTTGTATGCTTAATTTCAATTGATTATCATCACCACAACAATAAGCCATTTTGATGATTATAGCAATAAACTCGCTATATACCTATATACTTTTATTGAATTTGTGTGTATTATTATTTTATTGAATCATCGCCCCTTTTACTATCACTCGTTACTACTATCACTACTACTATTCTATTGTTACATACAACTGCTATGCCTGAATCATCAACTCACGATTCTAATGCAAGTGGTACGCACGAAGCACCACGTCGAGTAAGTCGATATACTTGTAGTGTTCATCTAGCTATCGACGCTAATTCTACAAATATGTAGTCAAAGAATGCTGCTGATTATCCTCAACTGAAAGAACTTGAAAAGGAACTCGTTGAACTACTTGCTCGTAAGAAACAGGTAGACAGAAGTCTAGTAAGTGCTTTCTCGTTCATCTATAGTGTTTGACGATGATCAACCGTTATTTACTCATACTACCAACGGACTATGCTATTTGTTATAGGCCAATGTGGAAGTGATGCTCTATCAGTTTGAGGGATCCTACCTGCAAGAGTCGGCTCACGGCAACATTGTACGCGGGTTCGACCAGTACCTGCAGTCACGACCAACAGGTGCTGCGGCATCAGGTGGCACGCGTAGTAGACATGGAGCCAATGGAGCTGGTGCAGGCGGTAACGGAGGACGGATCACCGAGTCAGAGCGTATCTTTTCCCATTCATCTACCACGTATCGTAAGGTAAGCTAACGAGTCAAGTGGCCATTATATCTATGCATGGAATATGCTAATACTACCGCGATTGCCTTATTATCGTATCACAGGCGGTAGGTCTTGCGGATGAAGATGACTATACTAGTGCGGCTGCAGTATCCGCTCATCCATCAAGTCCTAGTAGTAGTGATGAACGAGCCGGATTGAACCCGACATCAGGCGTGGATGGTGCTAGTGGTACACGACGCACGTCATCATCGACACATGCTCGTACCGGCCATAATCCGACGAGTGGACCCGCCAGCATGGTGACAGCAGGAGATGAGCCCGATGATTATACGAGAGGAGTCACCGCCGGTACAAGTCATCGTACACCTAAGCGAATTCGTTTATCGCTAAGCGGGAGAAATAGCCATGGTGCTTTGGCCGATTCAGATGAAGAACTAGACGTGTAGTTAATGTGTCCTACCCTTACTCCTATGCTGATATGTGTTCTGTTACTGATGTGCTTATTACTTTTATAATTATAATATATCTATCCTAAAAAATAATATGATTTATTTCATAGCAAATACTTGTTTGCATGAATCATTGTTTAGATCAATCTCGGTCAGTATACAGCAGCTGTAATAATAATAGTAGTAGTGGTAGTAATAGTAGGATTCACGACGAACAGGTAATCATCCTTTATCTATTAGTCACGGCGTAGATTGTCCAGACGAGCTTGAAGAGCGGCATCATCAGCACTTAGCGGGCTGTCATCCTGAGTATTGCCACCTGCTGCGACAGCCACTCGTTCTGGCTTTGATGCTTGTGCTATACCGGTAGTTGTCGTTTTAAGTCCTGTTGGTGCATTAACCAACTAGTATCATCATGATGAATAGCGAATACAATACATTAGTACACATATATACCTATATCTGTGTAGATGTAGATGTAGATTGACGATAATTACCTGTTGATCCAGTTGAATACCCATTTCATCGAGTACTTGATGCACGATAAGCTCCTCTTCATCTTCGTCTTCCTCGTCCATCATAACATCATCCACAGCATCCGACATCATTTCCTCTTTCATATCCATTGCTTCAGATTCCATTTCGAATTCTTGCATAATACGCTGTAGCGCTGGTAGATTCATGCCATGATTCATCGATTTCATTACCTATTTTGCATCGTTTATCGTGAATAAGAATGATGTAATACTAAAAAGCAAGACCATTCGTCGTATATTACTCACTCGACTGGCACCTTTCATTGCTTCAGCCATTTGCTGGTTGGAACGCATCGCCTAAATGTCAATCAAATTAATAGATGTGCTATAGCGGTAATAAGAGCAGTGTCTTATTGCTACTAGTGACACCGCACGAATACGACCAAACTCACCTGAATACGTAGACCGACACCTTGCAATTGCGTACGCATTTGATAAAACTTTTGAATATATTTACGAGTACGCACTAAATCCTTGGCCATTACTTTGCAAGCACTCTAAACCATACTCGTTATCGATGGATAGTTGCTGTTGTTGCGCTAAGCAAGCTTACCATCTGACCAGCCTTGGCTGAATTCCGAATATCTGCCATAAGCCTGCGTTCCTGGGCTTCCAAACGTCCGCGTTCACGATCCAGTTCCCGCTGTGCCTTGTTCAAAGCACGCTGATGCACACGCAATTGCTCAGCAGGTGATTTACGCGAGCCGAATAGAAAGTTCATCGTATAGCAAAAGGTAAAAGTAGGTAATAGATAGTTGTTGCAACTACAAAGGATGCGAATGAGACAACAACAACAATAATAATGATATAGTAAATTGTTAACAAACGTTTATTCCTTATTTTAATGTTACATCTAGTCAATCACTAAATATTAATGATCATGTCTACGTTTATTAAATATAATAGAAATATAGCTAAAGCCATTACAGTATACTTATTGCATATTATCATTGTCTTCACCTTCATCATCATCCTCATCTTCATCACTATCATTATCCTGTTCATTGGTCGATTCTTGTCTCGATTGTGTTGCCATCCAACTGGGCTGTTGTCGACGTTGTTCTGCTTTAACGCGTAGCTGCTCTACCAAACGATGATTACCACGAATAACCTCGCGATACATGGTAACTAATTGTTTGCTTAACTGTTATCATTGATCGCAGCAATTAGTATTAACAATCAATCAATCGGTCAGTCAAACAGACGCTATCTTACTTCGTAGGCACTGCCGTCTTCAAGCATTGTATTGAATTCATCTTGCATGATTTGCAATAGAATATCCTCTACATCCTCGGGTTCTACCCGCTGAGCTCGTTGGCCGAAATAATCTACAAGAATATCGCACATCCATGGCCGTTTCTCCTCGCCCAATCCATCGTTACTCCAATCGTTATCAATGGCCAGGCTTAACGCGGTCCATGACTCTAGTGCCAGTGCCACACCCTCTATAAAGGCAGCCTTGTTTGGATGAACGTTTGGCGGTGCAGCCACAGAGGAAGGTGTAGTGGATACGGACATATTGCTGAAAAGTAAATGACAACCAGCGATGAGACAATAACGAAAAAAGAAACGTAAAATAAAAAATAAAATAAAAGTTAATGAAACAGCATAATTGATCATCATACAGTGTTTTTCCATCCAATTTGCGCATTTATCCTTTAACATTTGCAGTTTATTAATAAATAGATTAACACAATTGTTAACATCATTATCACCATAGAAATGCCAATTAACACAGCATGATAATAATAACAATTCAGTATTAGCAATGGATCATTTATCGATAGCAATAACTATCATCATCAATTCTATAAGGTAGACGATACAAGTATACTAGTATAGTTGGATATTGCCATGTCATGTACCTACAAGTAGTAATAAACTAGAATGGTAGATAAGTTATGATAATAATGCTTACAAATGATTGCATATGAGTAGCAACGAGTGAACAAAGTGAATATATGATAAACAATGTAATAAACAAGCAGTAGCTAGTAGAATGACTGACTTGTCACGAATGAACAAGGAATGAGCAAGGAAGGGTGCATGAACACGTATGCCAGTTTATTTGAAGGAGCAGTGTATGCTTGTATGCGGTAGATAGAGTATGTAAATGGCAGTAAACAAATAAAAATACAAATAAAAGCATGACGTAAGGGTGGCATACAAACAGATGACGAAAAAGAGTGGTAAAAGTGAAAGGTACATATTACAACGAGAGCAGTAAACGCTTAAACATTGATAAATAAGCAGGACAGTGATAGAAAACAAAGGACTAGAACGAACAATAAACAAGGCTTATTGGTATAGTAACAATAATAACGACAAGTGAGCATGTAGATAGGATAGAAGAAGAGGAAGAGAACAAAGAGACAAATAAAAGTCATAGATATAGTATGGCAGAATAGCTGCTATTGGGAATGTGTATGCTAAAGTGAAAGAGGAAGTAAGTGGAATGCGAATGACACGAAGAAGACGCGTATTACTGAGAAAGTAAAAGAACTAGCTAGCATATAGTTAAGAGGAAGTAGACGTGTGTGTTGTTAAAGAGAGAGAAAAGGAAAAGAAAAGAAAAGAAACAACTAGAATGTAGTTGACACAAAGAAGTGTGTTACTGAATGACAAGGGAAGTGAGGTTAGTACGAAGAAGACAGCATTAGTAAAGAGAGAGAAAGAAAGATGTTTTTATTGACTAATAAAGAAAATTAACAATTTATACATCAGTCGATAATGAGGAATGGAAATATATTGTCATTGTTAACGAGGTAAAGGAGGAAGAAATAATGTAGGTAATGAAGTAAAGGGGAAAGGGGAAAGAGAAGCAGCAATGAAATGAATACTTGGAGTGGATTGATAGACCATTAATCAAGTGTTAACAAATAGATAAGGAGAAGTTGTTAATGGAAGCATTAATAAGTGCTAATTCATCTATTAACATCCATTACAAAATTCTGTTCATTTATTAATAACGAATATATTTAATAAAGTGTTAACAAGTTCATTAGTACTTATTAATGCTTACCGATTGCTATGTTCTAAGCGGCGTTATACCATTGCTACAATGACACTAGATGATACGAGTCTTACTGTGTTGCGCTGTAAATGATACTACTTACCATAATAGATTCACCCTTCCTGTATGTGTCTGCACGAGCGTTTCACCCCTACGTCATCAGATCCGCGCAGTTAGTACTACCAGCATGCCACGTATATAAAGAAGCGTCTATACTACAATAAAATAAAAGATCAATTAACCCTTCATATTATAACTGTGCTCGTTTTAACATACTGCTTCTATATTGATATTCATCCCTTTCATCCATGGCGTCACAGCCAGGCACTCATGGCTCGTCTACTTCTGCCGACAGTGAACGAGTTCTGGCTGTGAAGTCTTCGCTTTCTGGCATTGGTTGGAAGAAGGAGCGTCGCGGTGTTTTACGCGACTTTGTAAACATCGTACATACTACGACCTTCCATGCCTATTCGCTCCTAAAGTACATTTTTCTTGAACAGCAGCATAATCGGCACTTTGACATGGAGAGGTATATCCGTGTAGACTTTTTCAAAGAAGTATGGCTCTCCTTAATCAAGCCCAAAAAAGCACACGGGCCTCAAGAGAAAACAGGTCGATATCGCGCGTTCCTCGACGACCATGTTAGAGCTTACCTTGTCCATACTGGCTATAAAAAGCCAGAGTTGGCCTATGCTCAGCAATCAGCAACCTATGAGGCAAGGAAGATGTACGTCGCTTACACCAACAACGTCCGATTGCGTTTTGGTGATCATCTTCGACGCGCTATTAACGAGCATTTCAAGGTTAAGAAGAAGTTAAAGGATATGAGGGATGGATTGCCCAAGGATGTAACCGCTGATGTGATTCGCAAGAAAACCAATAAAATCACTGAGCCAGCAAGAACATTCAAGCTAGCAATGGTACAGCGAGACGGGCCTCAAGCGTTGGCTAAAAAGGATCGCACGTTTGCTGGAGCATTCAACAAATTCAAAGGTGTTTTAAATGCTTACGGTAAAGATTACAAATTTGGTACAAACGGCATTTACTACGACTGTAAACAACACCCGGTGAAGCACTTTAAGGCGTTCCTTGAACTTGCGCGTCTGTTTAAGAAGCTCGACTTGAAGCCTTTCAACTGCTTTCCCTTGCGCCGATCCTTCTCGCCGTGCTACGTTCATATCGACACAGTTATTCTTTGCCACAACATATTAGGACGCAGTTATGAGGATAAGAAGACTGAGCAGCAGAAGGAAGCGGAGAAGAAGTGGACCGATGAAGAGAGGAAGGAAGCCCTTAAGAAGAAAAAGAAGAAACATTGGGGAGAAATCGTGGAGCTCAATCGAAGGGTATTCAGAGATCAAAAGGGTGGTGAGCTCGAGTTTTCTGGCTCGATTGAGACCGATGGCGTTGGTGTCACGGTCCTCAAAAAGGGCATCGAGAAGGTCACCGAGGAAGGGGGAGCGAAATCAGCAAAGGATCCCTTCCCGTATATCAGTAAATTAAAAGCTGATGATCACAAGGCAATCGACGGCAAATGCGTGGCGGTGGACCCGGGAAGAAGGAACTTACTGTTTTGTGTACACGAAAACTCGACGGTGGAAAATAAGCGCAAATATCGGTACACGAAACTACATCAGGACAAGATGCGGAGGACGAAGAAATACCGCAAGATTCGCGATGACTGCAAGGAGGGGAACAAGGCGGTGCAGCAGGCCGAGGCAGCTCTTTCGGAAACCAAGGGCAACACTTTATCTCTACAGGAATATAAGGAATATCTGGAACGCCGATCACAGCACTCGGAGGTCCTTACTAGCTTCTACAGAGATACTCTCACCCTCCCCTCCGACCATTCTGCCCAACATCCTCTCTTCAGGAAGTTGAAATTGTCAGCCTACATCAGCAAGCAACAAAGTGATCAAAAGCTGATTGATGACTTAAGGGAGAAGTTCGATGGGGATGCAGCATTTGTGATGGGGAACTGGTCCGCTCCTCACACCAAATACCACGAGCCCATACGTGGTATTGGCTTTAGAAGGCTTTTGAAACGACACGGGTTTAAAGTCTTTCTAATCGACGAGCATAAGACCAGCAAGTGCTGCCCAGCCTGCAACAATCCCACCCTCGAGAAATTCAAGAAGGTCGCGAATCCTCGGTCGAAGCAACATGGAGACAGCCATAAAATTATCTGTCATGGTCTTTTAAGGTAAGTACAATTTATTACACTTTGCTATTTATCATGATATAGTAATTAATTATTTTATTAGATGCACACATCAAACTTGTAATAAAGCCATGGAAGATATAAAGGCCAAGAAGGAGCAAGAGGATCTGATGGACGTGGATGACGAGGAGGAGCAAGAGGATCTAATGGACGTGGATGACGAGGAGGAGCAAGAGGATCTAATGGACGTGGATGACGAGGAGGAGCAAGAGGATAGGATGGACGTGGATGACAAGAAGCGCAAGAAGTATAAAGAGGATCCGGAATTTAACAGATACGATCATCGTCTGTGGAATCGGGATATGGCAGCATGTCTGAATTTCATTCAGATTATCCGCAGTGCTCGCAATGGAAAGGGTGTTCCAACACAATTCCAACGACGTGCCGTTCCTCCTCCTGATTCTGGTACATCCGCAAAGCATTCACTAAATGAAGATCAAGGTCAAGAGGGATCCAAACAACAAATAACAAATTAACCCGGTTGTATCGTCAACCGTCCTAGTCTTTCCCCAAAGGGAGAGGGGCTGGGAAACAGAATACGGGGGTACTTGTAAGTGTTAACTATTATTTATTCGTAAAGACAGAAGGCTAACTGCGCAAATTGGATGGAAAAAGCCTGTACATGACTGAGCTTCCTTTAACGTATTGCGTCAAACATCGTTTAAGCAGTCTATCGACTGAGTAAGCATGATTAGCAAAAGAAAAGCTGCTTGCTATTATTCATGCTACATCAACGAGAACAAGCGTATATTGCATTGCAGATCTACGATAATTGTATCATTTGGAATGACTAATTGAGCAACCTGTTATGGGATAATTAGTAAAGCCGTACTAAATATAGCTTTGTTATTGCGCAAGTGTCATCGTCATCATCATCATTTATATTTCGCTTCCCAAACACCTCCTCCTCTTCCCTTTCCTTTACACACCTCGTTCTCTTCTCGTTTACTCACACTTACACACCAACTATCCTTGTATCGCTCTGAAACTATGGCTCTCGCTCAGTCGTTCACTCGTCGTATTAACCCGTCGACGACGGCATTCTTCCTGTGCGATATCCAGGAACGCTTTAGCAGTATTATTCACGCATTTCCCGGTGTTATCTCGGTAGCCCAGAAAATGATACGTGCCGCCGATATTGTGGAAGCACCAGTGATCGTGACGGAACAGGTAAGTGGTCCTGCCGTTATTATGCTTCAGTGTGGCTATCACTATTATTTACCTTAATAATTCACAAGTATCCTAAGGGTAGGTGCTTATAGCCCTCGTATAATACGGGAGGCAGACAAATAGATAGATAGATAGATAGATGAGAATAGGAAAGAATTAACAAGGAGAGAACAATAGCTTTTGGTCCGATCGTAGCCGATATCGACGTAAGCAAAGCGGCATTGCATGTCGAAAAAACGAAATTCTCCATGCTTGTACCGGAAGTGCAACAATTCCTAGAAGAGAAAAAGATGGAATCGGTTGTATTGTTTGGTATCGAGGTAGGTCAATACACACATTAATCATTAAATAGTGATCATTAATCATGGCATGACATGACGTAGTCGCACGTGTGTGTATTGCAAACGGCTCTCGATCTACTCGACAAAAAGTATAATGTTCATGTATTGGCCGATGGCGTGTCATCCATGAATCAACCAGAAATTGATATAGCACTAGCGGTAAGTTGGATCGAGTAACTTACATGATCATCACTTTGATACTTACTATTGTTGCTCTCTTGTGCTATTCGTTATTGCATTAAATAGCGAATGCGACAGGCAGGTGCCGCCATCACCACTTCTGAATCGATGCTCTTCCAACTGGTTGGCGATGCTAAGCATCCTAAATTCAAGCAAATATCGCAATTGGTCAAGGAGTGGCAAGAAAAAGATCGCGGTAATCAGTTGTTCTTCCGTCCAAGTAATATATAGAAAGCGCGCGAATAAACAACCGTGTTCTTAGCTATATTATCAGTTGTATATATATATATGTTGTGTGCAATACAATCAATGTTTGCTACGTGCTTTCCAACTTTTTGATTAAAAGATATTATTTTATTATTTTAATCATAGCTATACTATGCGATAACATCACGCAGTATAGAAATGATAGTGCGATATTCTAGCGTGTATTTTTTTAGATGCATAATGCTGATTAAGCCACAGCAACACAAGTAGATGTTGAGCAGAGGTTGCAGTCTTGTACGGTCAAATGACATTGCTCACCCTTGGCACAATTCTTTGGGCATGTGGCTTGACGGAGGCATTGGACACAGACCTCGCCCGATCGTGCCATAGGAATGGGGAGCTTTGATGGAGAAGCACTGGCAGGAAGAGTACGTTTGCTAATGCATTGCGATTTTCCGCAGCTACGGCAAGTTTGGCGTTCTATACGGCAGTATTGATCGGCTTCGCAGATTGGGCATTCTTCCGCAACTTGCGCGCAGACCACGCATTCCTCGTCCTCGGGCTTCTCTGGAATGTATACCTCGACGGCCTTGCAGGTGGCGGTGGCACACTTGTTGCAAGTGTCCTCGGTGATTACGCATTCTTGGCCCTTGGCACAGACTGGGCATTCTGGCACGACTTGCGCGCAGGCCAGGCACTTCTCAGGCTCGGGCTTCTTTTCCGGGATGGACACCTTGACGTCCTTGCAGGTGGCGGTGCCGCACTCGGTGCAAGTGGACTCGGTGATTACGCATTCCTGACCCATGGGACAGTTATCCGGGCATTTTGGCCCGGCTTGGATGCAAAATACGCATTCGCTTGATTTTGGCTGTGAAACGGCACGCTCCGCACTGGCCACCTGGGACATGACGGCCAAACCGGCAATAGCGGCCACAAGAGTAATGCGAATAATATGCTTCATGTTGCTATCGTTGTAGTTGTAGTCGTTGAAGGATCTAGTGTAGTCGGCAAATGCAGCTGCAATAAAAGATAACTAGGAAATATTCAAGGCACAGACGGGACCGTAATGTTGTGCTTATAAAAGAATAGAGAATACTAGAAGATCTTACCAGGACGTGTATGCAAGGTGAGGAATCAAAACTAAAGCGGCTAAAAGCAAGCAGCTTATATAGCAAAAACGTAACACTATAAAGTATGACATACTAATGCAAGCGTGCCTTATTTACAGGAATAGTAACAATTGCTCGGCAATGAGTTTGCATTACAGAATCTTTCGTTTGTCTACGTGCTCCCTTCCATTAGTCAATGCCTCGTAAACTTCTCACGATGCTAATTTGGCAGTATTGTCTGTTAATAGAAAAAAAGAAATAAAATGCAAGGCCTATATTAATTCCACGTTCCGAGGTTGTGACAGTGTCTCGCCACTTAGTACATGTACTATTTCCCCTGTTTCTAACGGAAATTAACGGCTTCAGCGCACGTCCATCTAGTGGCATGGCATCGTATTGTGACCTATTTGCCATTGGGCCACTTTACAACTATGCTCATTTTCGTAACTCACATGTTAATTCTTTTTCACTTTTCTAGTTGAATTCATCCGTAAGCGTCCGAATTCCAGGAGAAGTGCCCCAGTCCTTTCTGGCCTGTTCTACTGCTACCGCATCAAACAATTAATAATCGTTATCTATTTTTGCACCTATGAAGCAGTAGTTCGGAAGGATTTCTTTGCCTTGATTCGGGCGCGATAACAAGCCAGCGCACTGCGGCAGGAAACGGAACAAGCCCGGTAGTACAAATGAACAATCAGACTTTCTTCATTTTGCTTCTATGACATTCTCGCAATGTAATGCGTGGTAAATTTACTTTCTTCATTTTCTTTTCCTTGCCATCGCGCGTACCGGTAAGAATGGAAGCATGCTATCGAACAATGAAGTCATTGTTTAGAATATTCTGAATAAATGCTCTACACAAATACCAATATTAATTTTATTGTTACATGATATCATTGGCGATAATTAGCGGTACATTGTTGCATTACTACAATAAGCTAATAATAGTATTTGTATATTGTCCATCGATAGAGCACTTTTCGCTACTGATACGTAATTTGATGTGGCACAAATACGATGTTATGAATGATGACGACTCAGTTCAAGTAAATACTTGCAAACTATTTGGAATTAGTTTGAGAGTTGACAACTTGACCGTGGAATAATGTGCGTTATTATCCTTTGTCCGTATCGTGCATACTCGCCTCTGATGCATTGCTTTACAGGGTTATATTAACGAAACAAACATTTTATTGAATGGCAATTAACCTTTTGTAATGGTCAGAATATCACATAGATTTATTTGATAAATAATTGATTTTTATGTAATAGACTGAATGACGAACTTGTTGATATACTTGCTATACCTATATATTTACTTGATGATGTCATCGCTTTGTTTGATCAAGCATCAAGCTATCACGCAGCCATGTTGACTCGCAGCCTCCAATCTTTCCATTTTTTTTTCTTTTAATATTGCCGTAGCTTATTTTATTATAATAAACCAAGTTGACAACATTCAAATGAATGATGCCTCCAATCTTTCCAGTTTCTTTGCCCTCCCAACCCTTTCACTCCACTTCTCCCCTTCTTCTTCCAACTTCTTTTCAAGTCTTCCTTCTCTTTCCAACATTTTCTTTTCAAGTCTTCTCCATTTTTCAGGCCTCTTTATTCGCATGGCAGTTCTCTTTTCAATCCTAACAATATAATTTTGAATCCAAGGTTGCCCGGCAGCTTCAGATTCATGGGAGTCTGCTGGTACGGACGTTGCATTATCGCCTATATTCCGGCTATTATTGTTATTGTTAGCAGGTAATTCCATGTTGATATTGTCCTAATGGAAGAGCAAGAGGAATAAACAAACAAACAGGCAAACAAGACTGAACAACGAGTATAGAATAGAATAAAAAGAGGAGGAAGAGCGAGTAAACGGTTTTTTTTTTTTTTTTTTTTCTTGTTAGAACATATTTGGCTATATGCCGTCTTTTATTATAAATGAATAAACCAGGGTTATAATAACAAACAATTTGACAAACAGCCCAATGCCCACGGAATGGAAATGTGTCTTGCGAGTGCAGAACACGGTTGTGTAGCAGAAAAACCAACTAGCATATAGTCGGTAGGTTAATAAATGTCAACATTTCTGTTGACTAGTTAGAAATGATACCTTTTTCCCTATGACGGGATTGGCAGGAATCGAACCCAGGACCTATTCGTCCGAGAAATAGAGCGTAACCACTTGGCTACAACCCCATCCTCAAGAGCGAGTAAACGGCGAGCCGCCTTCCTAGACCGATAATAGCAGCGAGGCTGGACTTTACTAGAGAAGCACGGTTTATTAATGTGAACCGGTATAGTCCAACGGCTAGGATATCTCGCTTTCACCGAGGAGATCAGGGTTCGATTCCCTGTACCGGTGCTGCTTCTACTCTCTAGTTCCATCATCATGGCTATGATGGCCTTTTTGGAATATTTAATATCGTATAAAGAAGGCGCTTTTTGCATCTTGTAACTTTTTGTTTTGCTAGTGTAAGACGTTCACACTAGGAGGGTGGAAAGGGAGGTATAAAGCGATAAGTGAGGTCTTATTAGTATAAGACGCTCACGCAAGTAGAATAGAAATAAGGGACAAAGCGACGAGTGAGGTCTTACGTAGAACGAGATCGTGCGAGAGAACCTTATGACACAAACTACACGAACTCAAACAATAAAGCAAGTTACGAATAGTCAGAAGTGTCAAGGAAAAGGTCAATTAATGTTTATTGATATGTGTAACGTCGTTAGTTTATATACGCAACATACACCGCTCCATGAACGTAGCTCTGCTACGTTCTCTGTATTAAAAGAGACTTCTCCTCGAGTAAGAAGCGCTTAATCGGTAGGAGGGAGGTGATGTTGAGTAAGATAAATATGGCAACGTTAGTAGTGTTAATGATAGTGTTGATAATGAGAATACTGAAGTTAATGATAGAGATAATAATAATGTGACTGGTGATGCCGATGATGATACTAGCTAGTAGTATCATCATGATCTTCGATGAAATGGGTGAGAGGCGTCACAGCTAGACATACGGTACACGCACGCTCAAATGGAAATCACAAGTGAGGTGTAGAACAAACACTTATTAGTGCACAAGGTAAGCACCCAGAATACGTAAAAAACGTGGTGACTGTTAGTACCAGACTTTCCCAATCCATTAGCGCAGTTAGTCATTCACTTTTGCAGTTTATTAATAAATAATTATGCTTATTCTATCATTGATATCGAACACAATATAAAGTACTTGCAATCATATGAAGCTGTCTATTGCGCTCGTAGTTGAAAGTGTCCATTATGTATAATTGTTGATAGTAAAATAATGGTAATGAAATCACCAGCACCTTTAAAATGAAGCTATGCATTTTGTTTATTTTTAGCATCATTAGCATCATGGAAATATTCTCGGCGTTCGTCTGGAATCATCGCACATTCTAGAATGGCGAGAGCTGCATGTTTCAAGTGTCTAGACCTATGTACCAGTTAATTACCAGTTGTTGGAGTTCGCGCGGTCATTGAGTTGTCAAAGGCCATTTACGACAAGTTATACGGAAGTCGCATGCAACGGAGTCGGTAAAAATACGTGTCAGACTTGCAGCATGCGTCAACCATAATGGTAAATGGCCGTTTGATCATCCAACCTTTGTGTGAAGTGCCTTTGCCCGTAGTAACGCTTTAGCTGTCGTGCATGCAGTTGACAAAGGACGACATTGTGAACTATAGACCAATTCGCAATTACACCGGTCATTGAAAAGAAATAACGGAAATCTGTCACGGACAGTAGTACATCAAGCGTAGAACAAACGTGTTGTTATCGGTTTACCTAAGTGCAATAATTACATTTACTAATAAAACAATGCTGATTAAATCATATATATATATATATAGCGGGTAACATAGTAAGTATGGCATGCATATCGTTTTGACCTAAAAAGAACGCTGCAATGCGATGGGATAAAATAAGACGAAGGGAAAAGCACGCAGAATAATCGACAGCAGGATCAGGTCGGCGTTTCCTACGACGCATGAAACTCGTTGAGGTAATGGTAGTACAGCGAAGCTCTCTATAGCTTCGCACAATAGCTACACCATGCCAATTACGTGTAACCATACGAGTAAGATGGTAAGATTAATTACTGAACATTCTCACGACGTTTAGCAATAAATAGGAAGGTTGATTTGAAGTGGTTTGACTAGTAGTTCATCATCATCATCATCATCATCATTGCCACCATTATTCTCAGTATCGTCAACCAGCAACAGCAACAGCAACATCTTAGCACTGTTCATTTCAAGTAATTATCATTGTATTCATCAGCATCACTTGCAAGTACTACTACTATTGAATCAACCCACAACAGCAATAATCAACATGCGCTATATAACTCCATTAGTCGTTGCCGTGCTTTTCGCCAGCATTGCAAGTGCTAAATACAGCGGTTATGGCAAGGACGACGCGTACACCCATAGCGAGACTTATGACGAGGGTCATAGTAAACCCAGACCATGTCCTCGTATTCGAGCGGATTGTGGCGGCTGTCCCGAGGGCGAAGAGTGCAAACTAAATCCCGGTTCAGCCAAGGAGTGCCCATCAGCCAAATGCGTTCCAAAGTGTAAAATGTGTCCGGCCATATTCCCTGAATGTCCTACTTGTGCTTACGGCACAGAGTGCGTTAGGACCTCCCAGACGTGCAATGCATGCGCTACAGCAACATGTCAACCAATTGAGGAAAAGTGTAAAATATGTCCGGCCGTATTCCCTGAATGTCCTACTTGTGCTTACGGCACAGAGTGCGTTAGAACCTCCCAGACGTGCAATGCATGCGCCACAGCTACATGTCAAGCAGTCAAGAATCCACCCAAGCCACCCACTCCATCACCGCCTAGCACTCCTAATCCGGGCTGCGTGATGTGCTTTATTGGTGACCCACCATGTCCGTCTTGCGAATATGGTCAAGAATGCGTAAAGTATCCGGCCACTTGCAAGGAATGCGCAAAGTCTGTTTGTGAGCCAGCTAAAGGGCCTTATTATTAAATAAAAATAGTTTATATTTACTAATTAAAAATGCTACTGTCTAGCTAATTGACTGCAACGGATAGTACATTGCAATGATAGTGCAGTGACTATGTGATAGTGAGCCAACAAAGTATGCACTGCTATAACATTGCTCCGCTTTTGCTTTGTCTATTTTTTCTTTTAATGTTGCTGTAGCGTATTTTATTATAATATATTTATTTGACAACATTCAAATGAATGATCATATGAAATGATGTGATCTTTTGGATTATTGAATTAAGAGGTTATCGAGTGCTTTTGCTTTGTATCAATTGGTTGAGGATAAGCAGATTGTACGTGACTGCGGAGTAGATGTTTACTATAGAAGGTTAATCAGAAGGGTGATAAGCCTGATGAGGGGAACTTGTGCACAATGCTGCTAATCAGTGCCGGATATGGATCAAAGTCGTGCAATGTATGAACAGTACCTTGAGTGATCTATGCCTCACAGATAGATGCCGGTCAAGCCATCCCTATACTAGTTTTGTTTTATTCCATTTCAACAGCATACTATAAGATGGCTATTTGTTGTATATTATATTGCAGTGGAGCAATGTATTCTATAACATTGTCTACAAAAATGACACGGTTACAAAATAAACCTTGCTTTAACACTGCGCGAATAGCAATGTGTGTTGTATTTCAATTTGACCATTCCATTGCGAAATATGTCCGTTGGTTGTTTGAGCAAAAAACGTGTAATGCTATTATAGACGACATCAATGAATAATGTCGCCCAGACTGTGTCTATTCTTGCTATTCTGCACATGTATGTAAGGAAGTGATAGATTGCTTCCTGTAGCGATTATCATTTCTGATAGACGGTGTCCACTTTCCAAAAGTAGATGTTGCTCAACGGGAAGTTTCAAGATTCATATTGACTGCCATCATGCCCGCTTCAATGATGTTTATTGTAGAATACGAGCTATGAATAGCAGCAGTGCATCCTACTAGTACTTACAATGGCGGTTTCAGCTGGTGCCAATCAGTGATTTGACAAGTAGAGCACTTCAATACTAAATGGATATGAATGACGCTAGTCCCCGTCATTCCTGTTCAACCGTTTGATTCTAGTCATGCTGATGCTCATTCTTCACTCTGCATCCGCTAAGGTCGGCCTGTTTTCTATGCACCGCGTGAACGAGCAAGAACCAATAACTTACCATACTGGTGAAACTACATGTTATCCCCCGTCCAGACACTGTATCATCCACTGTTACACACGTCATTAAACCTGTTGATTCGACTGTGCGTTCGTTTGCTACGGGTATGCCTCCGTTTGCTGATTCGTTCTATGGCATATGGGAGCGTAGACCGGTTTCCTATGTCTCTCTACTAAGGATGTTTCAAGACGCAAACAAGGGGTTATTCCGGCTTATCAGCCCTCATTGAACTCGACTTCTAGGTGGGTTCGCGGTTGGCTGCTCCAACTATAAGTAGGCCGCGGATTATCGTCAAACAGCTTAATTCAACATCAAATCATTCTGCAATCAATCACCACCACTTACTATCCATTACAATCTATTTGTTGTCTTGACATAGCACAGGTTGCTTTTCATATTTCTACAATTTCGTTCTGCTAGTTCAGACAAATATCAGTTAAACCTCAATTCAATCTACCGCATAACCGCATCTGCTGCTTAACTTCGTTAAATAATAACCATGCATTACGCTAAGACCTGCACCATCGCCGTCATCGCTGCCTTGTTCCTCAGCAGCTCCGTTGTTGATGTTAACGCTCGGCCAACATTCCTTAGTCGCCGTAGCTATGGCGCGGACGCTCCAGCCTATGGTACAGGTGCCCCAGCCTATGGTACAGACGCTCCCGCCTATGGTCCTCTACCTGGTGGCATAGAAAATGGTGGCGGCGAGAAGCCACCTACAAGCACTCCAGAAGGACCAGCCGGTTCAACTCCACCAGCTGGCTCAACTCCACCATCTGGCTCAACCCCACCAACCGGCTCAACTCCACCTACTGGTGTTGAGAATGGTGGCGGCGAGAAGCCACCAACTACAGGTGCACCTGGTACTCCAGGCACTCCAGCTACACCAGGTACACCAGGCACTCCAGGCACTCCAGAAGAAGGACCATATGGACCAGCTCCACCAGCCACTCCACCTACTGGTGTTGAGAATGGTGGCGGCGAGAAACCATCTACTGACGCACCAGGCACCCCAGGTAAAGGCAAGGTATGCGAGAAGACCAAAGCTTGCATCGCGAAATGTGGTGATGACAAGAAGTGTGTCAAGAAGTGCAAGAACAAGAAGAACAAGAAGAAGCCACCCACTGGCACTGAGAATGGTGGCAGCGACAAGCCAACTCCAGGTGCACCAGGTTCACCAGCTACTCCAGAAGAGGGCCCATATGCGCCAGCACCACCAGCTGGTTCAACTCCACCAACCGGTCCAACCGACTCGGTTCCACCGACTGGTTCAACTCCACCGACTGGTCCAACCGGCTCAACTCCACCAGCCACTCCACCTACTGGTGTTGAGAATGGTGGCGGCGAGAAGCCAGCATCAGACAACCCAGGAGCTCCAGGCACATCAGAAGGAGGCCCATATGCGCCAGCTCCACCAGCCGGTTCAACGCCACCAACTGGTCCATCTGGCTCAACTCCACCAACCACTCCACCAACTGGTGTTGAGAATGGTGGTGGTGAGAAGCCATCTACAGACGCACCAGGCACTCCAGGTAAAGGCAAGGTATGCGAGAAGACCAAAGCTTGCATCGCGAAATGTGGTGATGACAAGAAGTGTGCTGAGGAGTGCAAGGCCAAGAACAAGCCATCGTCTGGTACTGAGAACGGCGGCGCTGAGAAGCCACCAACTCCAGATGCACCAGCTACTCCAGGCACACCAGCTACTCCAGGCACACCAGCTACACCAGCTACACCAGATGCACCAGCTACTCCAGGCACCCCAGCTACACCTGATGCTCCAGGTAAGGGCAAGGATGATGGCAAGATCAAGGATTGCGTCAAGCAGTGCAATAGTGGCGCTGAAGCTTGCATTGCTCAGTGCAAGAGCCAGCCACCAAGCGGTGGTGATGCCACTACTCCTCCAGCCATTCCTGCCGGTGGTGACCAACCTACACCAAATACCCCATCTGACTCGAAGAACAATGGCAGCGACAAGCCAACTGCTCCACCTTCACAAGAGCAACCAGCTGGTGGCGCCTACGGTGGCGATGCCTATGCCCCTTACCCTAGCATGTACTAAGCTATTATTTTCGTAGTTTTATCTTCCTCTCAAGTATCACACTTGATTTCTGAGATTCTCCATCATAACAAATAGAATCATTAGTTGATTGCACATGAGTTTTTATAATAGTGTTTTATATTGTTATCATCATACAATGCCAATGTTAACAGGTTGCAAAAACCCTGATATATATATATTAATTGTAATGGTTCAATTATAGAGTAATAATAATGCTAATAATAATAATAATGATAATGATATAAATAAGAAATACTCGACTAGTATCGGTGGTAGTATAACTTCTTCCCTCTCCAATTCTAAGCAGTACAGTTGACGCACGTATTATTTCTCCAAAATAAGCCTATTAGAACAGCAGCTATAATACTGATTGCCATGGCTAAATACGCCCAGTTAAGCACGCCACGGGATGGCAGCTGTGCTTGGGTATCCGCTAGCAACAATGAGACACTGATATAGCGTCTCATAGCCAACAGCGCGGTTATTATCGAGAAGCCCATGACAATACCGCCAAATGTTCGATCAATAACCGCTTGTGATCGTTCAATATTGCCGGTATGAATGGTAGTCTATTATTGTCGAACGAATAAAGTAAGCATTAGTTGTCGAGTATATTCGTAGTTGTACTGCATGTAATTCACCTTAAAATCTACGCACATGGATATGCCCACAAAGAAAATGCTGGTGGACAGACGGAACCAAGCCAGAAAGGTTCGTTCATTTGCTACACGCACCATATGATAATGGCCGTTAATGAATCTCATCATATTTACTATTGATATACACGTACATATACGTATACATATGATATGTACGCAACTTACCAAGTACATCGCGCGCACAGCTGCCCTTGTTAGGAATCCAACGATCTCGTCGTTCATCCCACGCTAATACTCGCTGTGGAACTACACTTGCTTCCGCATGCTCCTCCACTGGTACCACCCTCAGTGATGTTGCCGTGGTAGTCGTATAGGAATCCTGACTGTCTATAATATCACTATTTCTTATACTATCCGCGGATGTATTGCCAACCGGCGTAGCTCGTCGCGACACCATCCCTAGTTCCATTATTTGATCTTGTTGAGCGACCGGTGTCGCCATTTTGCAAAGTATACGCTTGTCGCTAGGTTATATGACTATCCACATGAAAACACGCGCAATGGGCACATTAATATGCACACGTCTATTCTGCTAGTCACACATTCAATATGCTCGCTATTGCTGCTGCTGCTACTATTACTACTGCTACTATTATTACTAGTAAGTAGTAGCGAATTCTATGAATCAATAATATTTTCGTGGAATGTAAGGAATTAGATAGGTATAACTTGATGAAAATTTTTACTAGCTGATAAGCACGGATATTTAATACACATTGGTATCACATGGTTAAGGACATACAGGCTTTTTCCATCCAATTAGCGCATTTATCCTTTAACTTTTGCTCTTTATTAATAAACTTGTATAATTAACATCCATGATTACCATAGAAATGCCAATTGATACAGCATGATAATAATAACAATTCATGTTTAGTAATGGATCCTATGTTGATAGCGATAACTATCGTCATCAATTATATAAGATAGATGATACAAGTGTACTAGTATAATTGGATATTACCATGTCATGTAATTACAAGTAGCTATTGATTACCGTGTATGGAATCGGGATATGGCTGCATGTCTGAATTTCATTCAGATTATTCACATGCTTCGTAAGAAAAATCGTATTCCAACACAATTCCATCGAGGTGCCGTTTCTCCTCCTGAGCCTAGTACATCCGCAAAGCATTCACTAAATGAAGATCAAGATCAAGATGGACAAGATCAAGAGGGATCCAAACATCAAAAAACAAATTAACCAGGTTGTATCGTCAACCCGCCGCACTGTCGCCCAAACAGCTGTGGCACCCCAAAATACGGAGTAGCAATACTTGTAAGTGTTAAATATTATTTATTCATAAAACAGAAGGCTAACTGCGCAAATTGGATGGAAAAAGCCTGTATGTGGAAACGGATCAACATCTATGTACATATTTTATTCCTCATCGTCATTGCTATTATTGCTATTATTGTCATTGTCATGATTGCTCATGCACGAGAGTGGTACACCATTACCGGTGCGAGCGAACATTTGCGTCACATAGTTGATGCCGTCATGTCGAGCGAATCCAATACCGCTGACTTTTACATCGGGGTCTAGTATATTCTTACGATGACCGGGTGACTCCATCCATAGACGCACGGCGTGCTGTTCGTCTACTGCGCCGTAGAGCACATTCTCTGACACAGAGTTGGGGGTATCATCGCCCGCATCGACGGCTGCAGCGGCTGCACGTTCCGGTGGCAATGAACCATTCGAACCCACATGGGAGAGAAACTGGTGTTTCGCCTGGTCTTTACTATGATGTTCCGCGGCTACATCCAATATACTAGCGCGTATTGATGTTCATGACACATAAGCGTGTTTGTGTTTAGTGGGATGTGCGCAATGCTATATAGCGCTACTCTACTGATTGAACCTACCTGTTGCTTAAAAGCGGTGGTAGATCGTGGCTTGCTCGTTCCTCATTGATTAGACAGTGCAATAGTCTGTTGTTGAATCTGTCCACGCTTTCTCTAATGTAATATCTAGCTAGTGTCAATGGTGTACATGTCAAATAAAGATAGAATAGTACGAGGCAGCTACGTGTTGTATACATGTTGCAACTAATGATGACCAGGTTAAAGATACAAGAGCGAAGATGTTGTAGTATGAAGAGTTCCTACCGGGACGCAAAGAAGTAGCCATGTACCCAAGTGGACGGGAATTCGTACCCGCTTAATATACGCTAATGTTGTCAGGGTTTTTTGGGTCCAAACGAATGAATAGACGACGATAAGATAGCCAAATAATCTAATCTAATCGAGTTAATTAATTAATAGTGGATCGTTGCCAAGTAAAATAATTATGGAATTAATGGTTTTATTCTATTAATAGCAGTATGGATCAAGATATTAGTATTGCTAATGAGCAATAAAGTAACAAAAGAATATTAGGTGACATGCTTCCTTGGTTAAGATAAGAAAACGGATCATGTAATTGACAACCGCTTAATAAGCGATCCCTTCCTTCAAAGAGGAGAAAGACTATAATAAGATGGAAAAAGCCTGTAAACAATTACATCTAGCATCATATTACACATTGAAGCTAGACGAATGAGTTATTGCCAGGGATGATTGATATTCTTTTTGTTCTTTTTGTTCCTTCTCTTGCCGTTATCGCTGTGTCCATTCCTTGACGATGTCTGCTTCTTCGATGATGACTTAAGTGCTATCAATCCTAGAGCATTGGGCGAGGTGGGAACACTTTCCATGCTAGAACTGGATGCACTCGACTCGGAGTGGACTGAAGCCGCCGATTCATCACTATCGCTATGCGTTGCACTCGATGCACGATGCTGACCATTATCTAGACTATCAATGCGATGCTGTATATCTTTACCAATTGCACGTCGATACATTTGGTTTCTAGCTGGTTCCACCGGTGCTTCCGTTGTAGTATACGTTGATTGATTAGCAGTCACATTGGTGGGTTTAACTTTAGTTTGGATGGAGATACTGTCGAGAGAAGCCATCTGGGCAGTAGCACTTTACTGTAGACTAGCCAAAGTTGCTGCCAGCGTACTCCCACAAGCGATCTACCGGATAGCAGGTCCTGTTGATATTGATCAAGTCTCGACTGAACTTGACATAACACTTTCAACGAAGGATAGATTCGTACTAGTAATGATATTATGCTAGTCATAGACCAAAGTAGAAACGTGGCAACAGGCATTGGGATCCACAATGACACTTTACTCGTCCAGTAGTCCATGTTGAACACTACTGACGTCTCACTGCTTGTTCTAGTCTGTGTGGTATTACAAGCCATTAGGACGATGACAATATTAAGGCAATAGATATTAATTAGTTAATTAGTTAATTACAATAGTCGACTAACGGGGAATACGATGATATACTCTATTAACCCATGGTTTGCAAACTAAACCCTATTTATAATAGGGTCAGGGGATTATATTGGATCATCCGTCATGATGGAATGAAAACACAAGTACAAGGTGATGTGTGTGCATTGTAAGGGGGGAGACTTGATGATTTTCTGCTTATGCTTACCATTCTTGTTCTGAGACTATCAGTCAAGGCATCGTTTATTTATTGTTGCCAGTGTTGTTGACGTGCATTCTTTGTTGCCATTACAACTAGCACCAATCAATGTCCTATCATTTGTTGTCATTAATTCTAGAATAAAGCAGTTGCTACTAATGTTGACTACTCATGCATGCATGATTGACACTACACGTATTGTTTATTGCCATTGTGCATTTAGCTAATGTCCATATCATCATTAGTTGTACGAGCATTACCGCTGCCTAGACGGTATAGTTCTCGATTCTCGGTTTCCTGCGTGGCAATACGGAACTCGGCCTCCAACGGGCCTGATCGCGTTTCACGTAGTAAAGCGTCGAACTTTGTCGCCGTTGCATGATCGGGCAGTGTAGCTAATGCCGCCAATGCACGCAAGGCAGATCGGACAAGTTCGCGGTTCTTCTCCACTTCCTGCTTCACCGCGTTTTCCTTTAACTTTCGGGTTAAGGTGGCTTTCAATGGATCGGCTATATCATCCAGTCCTGTCATATCATGTTTACCATCATTTGTTAGCAAATCCTTTACCTACTTAGGGTGATAATGGCTATGCTCTACATACTTTGTGTTACTGCAGTGGGAGCAATACGGATCAATTTGGCCAGAATAAGATAGGCCAAAACACGAATATCATTCTGATCACTCAAGGCGGGAATAATGTGATCCAGGAAGACGGGTATGTCTACTCGGTCTGTACACGACTCTAGCAAGGTAGACATGCATTCGTATGCGGCCTGTTATACTCTCGTCAGCCAACTGAATGGGAGAGGGGAGAAGAAGAAAAAGAATAGTAGAACTACTGGGTTCAACTTACCTTGCGCGTATCTAATCCATCATCCACTTGATACTTGAACGGACCCATGTCGACGGTATGAATGAGTTCCGACTATTATATGGAATACGGTTAATACAAAGAAGAAATACCGGAAACAGGGCGTTCACTTACTCGGATGGCCGTTTCTTTATAGAGGAGTGGCAGTAATTGGTCTAGTACATCGCGTACTAGTTGTGGCTTATTATGCACCGCCGAATTGAGCGTGGTAAGCGACAAATGTCGTACCGTCTAGCAAAGTAATTCGTTAGCGTAACTATAATGTAATTGGCATACCAGTCATGCTTGACTAGTTGCTTGCAAACAAACAAACACACATACCAGTTCTTCATCCTTCATTAACGACAAGAACTCGACTAGCAATGGCTGCAATAGATCGTCATAGGCACGCGACTGCACACCGGTGAAGGTAAACTTGACCGCCGAAATGGATGCGGCACGAGAACGAGCAGAGTCCGAATGAATTCGCGTTTGTAGTTCAGGAAGGAATTTTCTTGGATTAGCCAGGGTCAACCGACCGATACACTCGGCAACCACGTTCTTTGCTGTTTCCTCGTCAACATTGCTCTCGGCGTATAGTAAAGCCCTATGACAAGTAAATAGCCATATTGTTATTAGTATAGTTTAAACACCAATATGCATACTTACCATATGTCGTCAGCATACGTATCCATCAATTGAGCGTGATCATCGGAGGAATAGCGTGAAATGGTCTATTGTTGTTAACGAGTAGTTTAGCGCGATGAATCATTTCTACTTGGATTAATAAGCCTAGCTCACCTCTTTCAATGCATTTAGCAGTAGATAGCGACGCTTATCATTTAGTTTTATTTCCTGAATGAGTAATGGCACGTAAAGTGTGACATTACCCGCGGCCAGATTACCTAATATTGGCAACATGTCAATGAGTGCGTGTTTATCCACGGAATAATAGTAAATAAACGGAGAGCTAGTTCTTACCTAAAGCAAACGATGCTGACGATTTAATATCCTCTGAAGGATCGAGTAGTAGCTCGAGCAACTTGGCGTGCAATTGTTCATCACTGCTCAGATCACTACATCATCGTAAGTATAATGTCGTTGCACACATCATGTATGATTCGATTATTTCTACCTACCTCGTACGTCCAATCTCACCCAATGTCTGTAGAGAAGCACAGCGTAAAGACTCTAGACTAGATGTGGTCTACATTGTATGGTTAATACAAATGCATGTATGTGTCAATAATAAATTGCATTACGTACTTGAGCTTGCTTTATCAATTTCTCAACGGCATTATTCTTTTGCTCTGTTGTTTGCAAGCAGCATACAGCGGCACATCGAGCAATATTTGTATAGACCTGAAGATAGTTTGTTAATGTTTGCGAGTGCATATACTACTGCATCATAGCTACGTACCTGCTTCGATACAGATGCTGCGGTAGAACGTGCTTGAGACGTGCAAAGGGCGAATAGATGATCGAATAGCTCGGTGGATTGTTGTGGATTGGCATTGGCCATAACAACGTAATAGTCCACGAGTGCCTCCAACGCACTACCCTGCACGAGTGGTGACAATATCAATTTGTAGATATTCGATGCAATATCACTATTGACAAGTGTGTAGAAATTACGATCCCGTTTAATAATGATCGATACACAATTCAATGCTAATGGGAGTAGTTGCAAATCGTCATCGGTAATCAGGGTACGACACGCCATAATGAGTTCTACGTATTGATCCTTTGGAATAACATCGCCATATCTAAGTGTAGCAAATGAGTGGTGATATTAAGACCTATTATGCTTGTTCACTTACACTTCAATAAATGAAATCATGGCGGAAAGTGCAACAATCTTGGTGGGACGACGTCCAGTACGCACTAGGCGAACAATGTCGTGCACTCCCTTCTCTACGGCTTGTTGAATAACGACATGTGTACCGGTGTTGGCGGTAGGAGCATTCGCGTCAGCTTGTACGATAGTACGTAGGGCGCGTAAGGCTGCCACTTGTGTTCCTTCGTTATTGCATCGCTCGAATAGCACGTCGAGTGCATCGGCCAGTGGAATGGATTGGCCGGCACGTGCGCAAATGATACCAAGAGTGTTCACGGCATTCTCGCGTACTTCTTGATCGGCATCGAGTGTACGTGCATGCTGTAGGATGACCGGGAAGATGGCCTCAATCGAGGCAGATGTTGCGGTATCCTTAGTAATGGCTACTACCAGGTCATTGCATGCTCGAAGTGCTTCGGCGGATATCTTGTAGAAACGATCATTGGTGGCCGCGCACAATGCAGGCACAAGCTTATCCAGATACACGCTAAATACAGACAACGGAAGATGACGTACTATTTGGCGTAGGAAGGTGATCGCTTCAATCTTTAAATTCGACGCAGAACTGCCTAATTGCTGGCTGGAGGTGGCATGATGTGGCTGCGATAATTGCTCATTGCCACTAGCACCGGAGGAGAGTGTTTCCGTCAGTATAGGGACGAACAGACCGAGTTGCTCGGCGGTTAAGCTGGATTCATTTAACGCTTGAACGAGATGCGTCATTAGAGAGAATCCTGTTTGACGTGTCACCATAGTGGTGGCCTTTGACTTGCCATTCATTTGTTTGACGAGTCGTTGACATAGACGTGGCGTCAACTGGTTAAGTAGCTGGCGGCTTTTACTATAGCATTATAGATGATTAGTATAATTATATGGCACACCATTTGTCATTAGTACATACGCGATATCCGTCGTTATACCACTGTCCTCAGTTAACATATCCGATGTGTTCACGGTAGATGGCTGATGACTTGTATGCACTGCCGTTTGACGCAATAGACCGATAAACGCTTGGAACACCTCTATTCTAACTGTCTCCTCTCGTTCGTTGAATCGTGTAACAAGCTTGGGCGCAATAGTTTCATAGAAATAGAGTAGACACTCGGATCGAGTGCCAATCAAACCGGCCAATGTTTTGGCAGATGCACGACGTACTTTCCATGAACTATCATCATCATCCGAATAATCACTGTAATAAGAATGGTAGTAGTATGGTAAATAAATGCATGTATGTATATACTATTATCTACAGCAGTCATTACTTACTCATCGTAATCATCATCATCAAAGTCATCATCGTCGTCGTCATCGGCATCATCATCACCATTCATGCTATTATCTTCCTCTTCACTATCATCTGCTGCATAGTTTGGATCATATGTAATATGTTCAAGGCATAGGTTGACAATAGTCTCCAGGTGACCTTTAATAAAGGATGGGCAGCGTAGTATAAATGTTTCCAATGTCTGTTTACATGCAAACATACATGCAGATAATTAGCTATCTTCTCTATTGTATTTCAGATAGCTTACTTGAAGACATTGTTCACGCAAATCATCATCCTCCTCCTTTTGCGCGTGTTTAATAATGAGTGGCAGGAATGTGTCCATGTATTTACTAAATTTCTGTGGATTATTACGGCTAATCCAATAATATATACAATAATTAATTAACTAGTTAATAGTAGATCAATAAGTAATTACCAAATTGCATTGACACATGTCACTGCTGTACGTGTTGATTCAGTGCGAGATTGACCACCGGCCAACTCTTGTTTCAACAGATCGGTTATCTCATCGAACAATTGATTATTCGCTTGTCTGGCCAAATTACCTAATGATCATCACATATTGTATTGGTTATCATGCTAGTTGACCAAATTCACGTTCTACCTACCAATGACGGTGGTTGCGCGCTTACGAATAGCAGCACGTTGATGGTCAAGCATAGGAAGGACTACATGCTTAACATCGCTTAGCTGATTCGGCTGTAGTACATGACCGAATCGAATGAGACTCTCCGCTAGTAAGTCCAATTGATCCATATGTGCTTCATCCGATAGCATCGTCTAAATAGCAATACACGAGTATGAATGGGAATGCAATCATAGTTGTATGCTGTTATACCGCTTACATCATTTAATTGAACTAATAGCTTTGGTACTAGTTTACTACTCAAATAAGCACCCTCAACGGTGCCTGGAGGGATCTCCACCACTACCACTTTTAATCCCAGGCTGGCCACTTCTCGTAGCGATGCTTGTTCCTTTTGAGCTACTAGATAGCAGAGTTGCTCGACCATGTCTTGTAGTCGGACGTTTTGCACTTTACGCGCCAAAGCACCTAGACTGTTATTATTATTATTATCATCATCGATGGAAGTGCAGTTGCATTAGTGTATTCGTACTTTTATATAGACTGGCCATATCCATCAAACTGCTTACCATTGTACGGCCAAGTTTTGAACTTCTCCGTTAGAGTCGCGTACCATTTTCAGGACTGCATCGACCAGTCTACGTTCCAACGCGTCGTCTAGTTTATCTTTCGACTTTTGCAACTGTGTTTGTAGATCATTAAGCGCCATGAACCGAATATCGGCATCATGCGAATCCATCTATGCAGTATAACACTAGAGTATTAGACACGCTATTATTCTTTGATATGATACAATATATTATTTGATTACAACGCACTTTACTTAACAATTCGCCAATTCCCGACATCTTTGATAGTATTGACAAGTAGACTCAAGAACAGCGATGGTGAATATGATGAACAAGTTGAAAGACGGTAGCGGTAGTAAAGAAAGACGACAGAAAAGTCAAAGGCGTGACACGACACACATACACACAAGCATACGTCATTTATACATGGATAATTATTGAGTCATTGTAAATGAAATGGGGCGGAATATGAGTAGATTATTAACAAGAAGAACTATTGATTTATTACACATTACAATTACTGCAAACTATCCACCATGCTGGATAATAATTCATCACGCTGTTCACGAAGTATACGCTATATAATAACATATCATATAATAGCATGTTAATATTACAAGATAGATCAGGTAAATAGTTGAGCAATTTACTTACAAGTTGTTCGCGTGCTTCCATTAACTTTAATTGCGCTAAATTCAAATCCTAAATAATAGATACAAGTAAGTAATCAAGTTATACGCAATGATAATGACTATTTACCGGTGGTAAGGCATGGAATGCATCGAGTTGTCGAGTAATCCTCTTGTAATCTTGTTCCGTCTCTTCCACTCTCTTCTCCAGTTCAGTAATACTTTTGATATCAAATTGATCTGCTAACACACCAGTGGCTTCATAGCGTGCCTTGTGTTGTACTGTTCGTGTATCATACTCGTTCGCTTTCTGTAGTAGTACATCTGTATTTTGTTGCCACTCCAATATTCGTTGCTTCATATCTACACGCGACACATCCGCCATTTCATGCTGGCTAATAAATAAGCAAATGAACATAAGCATATATATATTTATTTATTTATCATTTGACAATCTACTTACTAGTGCATGTTTGCTAATCTTACCGATAATTCTCGTCGTTGATCTCGAATCGCGTCTAATCGTTCCTTTAATTTATCGTGTTGTAAGCGTCTGGTAAATTCATCATTAACTAGGTCATACATGGCTGCTGTAACACTATACGTCAGCAATTAGTGAACAGCACTGTATATATGATATCATACTGAATGAACAAAGCTTACTCACCTTCCTGGTGTTAATTCACTCAAACCTAAACTACAAGCAAGATGTGCCAACAAATCTAAACGAATACGAATATCGCGAGGAAGCTTGTCTAAATCCATATCGGTGGCCATCTCTATTGTCTTGCGTATATGTTTGACTTTAACCAACGCAATGATATAGAATTAGTAATGGCGGGATGTATTGTTAGATCGAATAATACACGCACCTTCCAGTAAAAGTTCATCATTATGAAGTTGACCTGTTTTTATTATCATGCGTGCAACGTTGTCATGTAATTCATTTAGTTGCATCAAAGCACGTAGCGTACGTAGATTATAAGATGTACGCGGGACATTAGGTAAAACGACCTCCTCTTGCGTATCATATAAATCCTTTAACCATGCGATAATCTATCCATAATAGTGTTTGCATTTGCTCATATAGCTAGTACCGGTTGAACTATGCTTATATCTACCTGTTGCCATTCAGCCTCGTCTGTTTGTACTGTGGCTGCTGAAGCACTTAGATTGGCCAGAAAGGAATCGTCCACTGATGTAAAAGTCAAGTCAGAGGCAGCAAGCAGACGTGCGTCAAGGCTACTCTCGTCGTGATTACTATCCTCATTGTGGTTATTGACATATGGTGAAGTAGTTGCTTCATTCTCGGTAATCATAGTTAATAAAGATTGCGATTCATTATTGGAATCATCCATCATAGCGAAGGAAAAAGGGAAAAACACGTCAATGTAAACAAAAAAGTAGCATGAGATGATGCTTATAATAATTGGTTCTACAGGACCTTTCCAGCCAATTAACGCAATTAGCCTGTTGCTTTTACTAATAAATAATAGCTATGTTAATACGTATTTAGATGTGAGTAGCGATAACCATCACGAATAAGTTGTTGTCCTTGTCCTTCATTTCTTGAACGCTTAGAAGTAATGACACTTTGATGTAGTTGTGTTAGAACACCATTTCCATTACGAAGACTGAGAATAATCTGAATAACATTCAGACATGCTGCCATATCCCGATTCCATACATGATACTCGAATCATTTACCATTCATGTCATCTTTACAATTCTGATGTGTGCATCTAATAGAATAATGAACTAGTATATTGTTATAGATTATACTCATATTAAGAAGGCATGACAAGTGACAATAGGATATCTCGTCAATTAGAAATACTTGAACACCATGCTTCATTGTTATCCACGCTTACGTATGCTTTATTTGTGTGTTCTTGATTAAAATAACGTCATCGTATTTCTCTACCCCTTATTGTCTTTCTTATTCCATTCCACTATGTCTACTGTTATTACTATTATTACTACTACTACTGCTGAAGTATCGAGTAATTCCAACTCGTCTTGTAGATTACTGGACTGTCTGAGTAGTCTTCCATTTCAGGACCAACGTGCTTTCCGTAATTTATTTAGTTATAAGGATTTTGTGTGTCTATCAGCATGTTGTCGCTCATTAAAAAGCAGTATTCGAAATGACCGATTATTATGGCAAGCACTATACCATAGGGATTTCCTATCGGGACCCTATTATGTTAAAGAAATGGAATTCGTATTATGGTGTATACGCACGGATGTCAACAATCCATGTACATCGGATAAACGAGCCGATCTACTAGAGAACGTGGACTGGTACAACACATATCGTCGACGAGTGAGCACCGAGAATAATTGGCGATATAAACGATGCAAGACCACGCATATCGATATGGAACAGGACAAGGATGAAGTACGTTATAAAAGATGTGGTAAAGATAAACGGATAATTATCGCACAACAAGATCATCCAGACGAAACATCAAGTCATAGCTATGTTTTAGATTATCTGCCACATCCAAACCTTAAATCAAGCAACAACATTGTATGTAACAGTACGCTATCCACATCGCTAAACTTTCTTTCACTGGGTAGCGCTAATGAAGCTGGGTATGATTATGTCCTGGGTGATCATTACATAGCCGTATCTTCTAGTACAATCAAAAGTGATACTCACTATAATGTAAAAATACTTACTCGCAAGCATGGTGATGTTTTCACTACATTCGATGTTCCAGGACAATATCGAGTGATGACAATCGAGGGGAAATGGGCATTATTAGTGCATGGAACACGAAAGTCATACAAATTCTTGTCAATTTGTAAGAATGATAGCTATGCAATGATGCCATATAACTAGTACTAATCATTAATGAATTCAGCCGGTATAATGGTATTTGATATAGATAATAGTGTCATGTGTCAAGGAAGCATTGGTGACACATGGGGTACGATACGTTCCTATAAAACAACCAATGATACAGCAATACTATACACGGCAAGACTAGTCAAAGACGATGATGTGGGTCGTATTGAATGGGCATTACACCAGTTCTCGAGTAATAATCCTGCTGTACAATTGCGAAGTGGCTGGTTTCAACTACCTGAAATGATGCCGGATATGAAAATATCTGCTCATCATTCATATGATTCACATATGATTCTTAATTTACGTGGTAATCCTCATTATAATCCATTCGTAATACATAATGTAGGATCAAGTGGTCAAAGCCATACTCCACGTAATTGCTACACTATGACTGCCCGACATATACCTATCCCATTGTTAAGGGCTGGATGTAAATATTTAACATTTGATTACAGACCAAGAAAAGTATTGACAGACTTAACCTACCATGACGATCAAATATTACAAATACCGGATGTAATTTTCGGCAAAAATATTATCGGGAATATCTATGTTTTTATTACAGGACGTTATAATCGTGTATACAATCGATTGCTTGTAGACATTAATACAAAGAAAACAACACGCAAATTGGGAGCACTAAGCAAGAAATGGAGATCGTCTCATTATGCAATGTTTGGCATGCTATCTAGCTCCACTGACAAACATACGCTAGTAATACAAGAATATGGTGAACTATAACAAGTATCAATAAATCATACTATATTGTTATTGATCACATCAGAGCGAGCAACATGTTTCTATTAACTAATAATGAGGAATAGCTATTATTTATTATCACTAATTGTAGCATATGATATCGTAATCATTAACATCTCCCTCAACTGCTAGGGCAATGACAACTACTTAATAATAATAGCAATGCGATAATAGTGTTAACAATTGTGCAAATCTATTCATTAATAATGACTAACAATGTTAATTGGTTGGGAAAACCCTGTAGTCACACTAACTATTTCCTTCACTTTTCTAATCCTAATTGCCAATGTTGGATTAAACGGCGTAATACGATATAGATAAACATTTATATTTATGCTTAAATAAAGCAACCATGTATCACCAGTATTATCCTTTATTTTGATATGGTGGCATGTGTATTACATTTGCATGTTTAATCGAAATAACGTGGAAATCAACTATTGCAACATCATGATAGTGGCGTTGACCATTTGTACAATCCAGTGGATGGTATTACTTTCTCATTTTAGCAACAATGTTAAAATAGACACCAAATACAAAACCGACTAGGTTAAAGTAGGGCACCCATAGCTGTGGTGGAAGATAGCGTTGCGCCGATATCTGTACAAGTGGGAAGAGCATCCAAGAGATTCGTAGCATTGGTAGAAGACCGCGCGTAACTGCACCACGGATGTGATGGATCTGCGGTCTACCGGCAATCACCTCCATGGCTGATAGGTAGACTATGTGTCGAGAGTAGAAATAGACACATTAGATCCAGTAGCTAAGCAGGCAAACACAACTACCACTATTTACCTGTGTTCAGAATAGGACTAATGATAAGGTTGGCAGCGAGTAACTGGGCAATCGCATAGCGGATATCTTTACGTCCTGCAATGATACGATTAAGAATATCATATAGAGCGTGGTTTAGAGGACCGCTAATTAGAAAACCTAGACACACGCTGGTTAGTACGGTTCATGCCATCATAGTCTATTTATCCCCCTACCATAGAGTGCCATGTTGACTACTCGTTTGTCTACAGGGAATGCGGATGGTTTTGGACGTGCTGTCTCCGAACTTGCAGCAGTATTGGTGGCGGAGTGGCGAGTTCGAGCTACTCTACTAGCTACCAGTTGTGCAATGAGTTCCTGAAGACCATTGAGGACACCAGCTGTAATTGCCTTAGTTCTTAAGGGGTGTGTATTCAGCGCTACCACATAGCGAAGTAGTAGTTGTTGACCATAGCTAATGGTTGGTTTGACGACAGAGGCAGTAGTAGAAGACATGTTAGCGTAATAGTTTAATGATATACGATGGTGTACTAGAACGAGAGAGGAAATAATGTTTTTATTGACCGATAAAGAAAATTAACAAATTTTATCCATCAGTCGATAATGGGGAGTGAAAATTTACATTTAAAGCATCACCTAACCATTGCCACTTACGACGAAATGTCGAAGTGGACGAAAGCGTTAATGCTGTGCGATATTTTGCTCGTATAATATTCTGTAATGTATAGGACCATGAGTTGAATATATGTTGGTGATCAGACGGTTTGTCATTGTAGATGCTGGCTATACGAGTGCTGTGTATGGCCCTGTACTAGAACGAGAGAACATATCCATTTGGATATTTATATGTTTACATGTACAGCGTGACGAAATAATTCATCATTGGCAGCGCGTTGCTTTCTTGTAAACTGTCAAATAGGGGGGAAAACTACCAGACTGGATGAAGTCAAGTTGCTTAAAGTGACTCGGAATGAAAACAATTTTTTCTTTTTTTTCCTGCTGTTATTAGGTAGATTTTTTCATGGTTCATCGCGCTCACCATTCTACACACGAATTGGCGTCTTTTCTTTTCCTTTTTTTTCTTGAAGAGTCATTTCGTGTATTCCCGATCACGACTGATTCCATACACTAGTACCTCTCCCATAAGAAAGAGACTGATTCCGAACCTTCATCATGCTTGTGCTTTACGAAACGCCGGCGGGCTACGCACTCTTTAAGCTACTTGACGATGGCAAGCTGAAGAAGCCAGAGGATTTGTACCAATCTTTTGCCACACCCGAACTTGCTAATGAAACGTAAGCGTTACAGCATAATAGTGAGTAAATCAGAGTGCTTACATGTATTGTGTCGCTGTTCTCATTTAGGGTTAAACTTCGAGCTTTCCAAAAGTTTGAAAACACCGTCGAAGCCTTATCGGATATTACTGCTGTCGTTGAAGGCAAAATATCCAAAGGTCTTAAACAATTCCTTACTCAAGAGCTATCCGAGAAGGAACTAAAGAAGGAAAGCTTGGCTGTGGCCGACTCGAAACTCGGTATGTATTATGTTACGTCATTACAATTGTATCGGATGATGACCGTTTAATTAACGCGGCACGTTCATTATCTGTTTATTTGTTTCTCTAGGTGGTTCTATTGCTAAGAAGCTCGGTATTAAGATTGCCGCCGATAATACAGTTCTAGAGTTGTATCGTGGTATTCGATCTCAATTCGAGTCACTCGTTTCCGGTGTTCCTGCCTCCGATATGAATGCTATGGTGTTGGGTCTGTCGCATTCGTTGTCGCGTTATAAACTCAAGTTCTCGCCAGACAAGGTTGACACGATGATTGTACAAGCCATCGGTCTACTTGATGATCTGGACAAGGAACTCAACACGTACGCCATGCGTGTCAAGGAATGGTACGGCTGGCACTTCCCCGAGATGGGTAAGATTGTTGTTGACAATCTAGCCTACGCTAAAGTAGTCAAGACTATGGGTAAGTTACATATGAAATAGTGAATTAGCGATGACTTGCTCGTTATACTAATAATCATTACTATTGTTTCTACTAGGTGTACGTACCAATGCACAAGATATTGATCTATCCGATGTCCTACCCGAGGAACTAGAGAAGGAGGTCAAGGAGGCCGCTGAGATTTCCATGGGTACTGAGGTAAGTATAGGCTACTATTGTGTTCTTCCAGTTAGATAGCATGACTAAGACCATTCGTGATTATAGATTAGCGAAGAGGATATTGAGAACATTACACACTTGTGTGAGCAAGTCATCTCTATTACTGAATATCGCACGCAATTGTATGAATATCTTAAGAATCGCATGAATGCTATTGCTCCTAATCTGACCACCATTGTCGGTGAATTGGTCGGTGCACGTCTCATCTCCCATGCTGGATCACTCATCAATCTCGCTAAATACCCAGCTTCAACCGTTCAAATTCTAGGCGCGGAGAAGGCGTTGTTCCGTGCATTGAAGACCAAGCACGACACACCGAAATACGGTTTGATCTTCCATGCTAGTCTTGTTGGACAGGCAGCCCCTAAGGCCAAGGGAAAGGTATGATACGATAGAATAGACACATATACACATATAAACAAGCAAATACTTATTATCGCTTTATTAGATTGCTCGTATGGTAGCTGCCAAGAGTTCCATCTCAGCACGTGTAGATGCATTGGGCGAGCAAGAGAATCCTACAGTGGGCATTGAGGCTCGTGCAAAGATCGATGCTCGTCTGCGTCAACTAGAAGGCGTGCAACTTACAGCCAAGGGTGCCAAGAACATGCGCACACAAAAGAAGCACGAAATGAAACCAAGCGGTGGCTATCAAGCAACAACCGATTTCTACGTAACTGGTCCTAGTGCAGGTGGTATGGAGGTCGACAAGCCAGAATCAGAGACATCGGACAAGAAAGAAAAGAAGGACAAGAAGGACAAGAAAGAAAAGAAGGAAAAGAAGGAAAAGAAAGAGAAGAAGGAGAAGAAGCGATCTCACGAGTCTGACGACGACACAGATGCAAAAAAGAAGAAGAAGAAGAAGTCAAAGGACGAGTAATAACAGAGTAGATGCTATAGTCATTTATCTTTTTACTATTATTCCAAGTTTTCCCTCAAGTGTTTGCACCTATTGATTTGCGTGGTACTTGTCTTTTCCATTTCCATTTCCATTCATTCGTGCAAACGTGTTCAACGTACACGCGATAATATATAAAGTGTTTAAGATATAATAAGATGGCATTACATGAATATTAGTAATAGTAGTAGTATCTTTATTTGTCATTATGTTGTCATGGCAGTAATGCCATACGACGACGATGTCCAGCTGATGTAGAGGCAAGTACACTGTGTGTTATGGGCAATGGCATACTTTTACCAATTAAATAAAGTCGATCACCCATTAATGATCGTAATTGAGATTCGTTATAGTCTGGATTACTCTCTAATTGAGCTTGTCGTTGAGCAGCATGAACATATCCCGTCATAAACGCGTCAAAGTAGGCAGCATGATACTGGGATGGATCAGGTACAGTAGTTGTAGATGCAGTAGTTGTAGATGTAGTAGTTGATGCAGCAATCGAACAATGTCGTTTACTTGCACTTTGATTGGTATCAACATTATCAATATCATTTCGTTTTAGAATCTTTTGCTCGTTGACATTTGTTTTTCTACTTGTTCGACGTTCTTGTGCATCCAGAATGACATCTAATGAATGTGAATACGGACATTGACGACCCATTGGACAATGGCCATGATTCTAATATAGTATGAGTATCGAATTAGTCATTGTAATGTATACAAATATACATACATATGTACTTACTGCATACTTTTGGCAATAGTCAGGTTTGGATGTCGTAGCTTGTGTGCTATCGGTCGATTCACGTATGGTAGATGGTGTTGTCATTGTCGTCGGAATAGTGGGTGCCATTCGATGAGTGATACAGGAGATATACGGTAGACCAGATGATGTACTTGCTTGCTTACATCGTCGTTTATGTAGACGTTCACTAATAGTAGTAGTAGTTGCCATCGTGGTATTAGTTATAATGCTATACAATGACGAATTACTAACCATTTACGGTAGAGTAAGGCTAGGAATGAGGCAGGTTCACGATCAATATAATCAGAAGTGTATTTCGTATCCCAAATACCGCCTGGAAACATTTCACGAAGATCAGCAACGAACGATTGCAGCTTGTTCGGTAAAGGTGCATAAAAACCATGATATAAAAATAGTAAATCAAGCCATCCATTATGTACAATGAGTGGACGACCAGCTGTAATGAGTGTGTCAAACAAGCTTTTAAGTAGTTTTGCTTCTGGTGTTGTAAATGCATTCTCCATCATCTATAATAATAAGTTGTTATATATAAGCACGTTATGAGTACAAGTAAATAATAGGGATATATGAACAGGATGACTTACCTCCAATGTACTCATCGGTTGATAAGGAACACCATCGCGTACTAATCGATTGAGATCGTAACCATTATCAACGAGAAAACGTAGACTTTCTGGACTGACCATATAGTCTTGCTACATAATAATAACAGCAATAATAATGATTAATCCATCGTTTGTTAGATAGTTCCATGATAATACATACAGTACAGCAGAGCAACAATTGAAATATATGTACATCGTAAAGAATCTGTCGACTCCCCGGTAATTCATGCTTGTTGTTGACTGGTCGTTCTATGAAAATACTCAATCCTACCGCGACTAATGCGTGTGTATCCACAAGTTTACGCAATGCCATATATCTATCCTCGATATTTCTATAATCAATATAGACTGATTAGACAACTTGTATACAATGATAGATTACTATGCTTTAAGGAAACACCTACGTACGTTGCTCGTGTTTCCGGTCGACTTAGTCCAAGACCGGTGAATTCGCAATCAACAGCAATAAATGTTGCATTACGCATTAGTGACATCATACCTACTACGTAATGAGATAGATTATGTCGTGTAAGCTCAACATAGTGAATAGTCTCAGAGGCAACATGTAGATCGTGCTGACTACCAAGTGTTTCCATACTGAATTCGTAAGAAACCTTAATGAACTACTTTTCCTTTTCTCTCTCTATTTCTCTTTCGTTTCCTTTTACGAGTAAACATAAAACGTAATGCGTAAGCGTGAGGTGAAAAGAGACGAAACAAGTATGACTGAAAGTGGTTTTGATTCTATTCGAATCTAATTCGATTCACTCTTTGGCCAACCAGTTTCGGAGAATTTTTTTGCTATTCATAACTCAGCTCGCCTTCCTCCCCCATTTATCATTTCTATATTTATACAATGAACACAGTCCTGCAAAGCCAACCAATCATTGTAGTATACGTTTACAATTTCATCTCTTTAGTCGAATAATATGTAGAATACAAGTTGTATTAGTAATGTAAAGTATATGTGTATTTTCCTAGGACAAGACACTAGTGCGTATAACATAAAGGAACAGCGTGATTGTTGCATTGTGCTGCGCCAGTTTGATATTTGACATTGCATGAGCGGAGGTTAAATTGCGACACTCACGCGGTCACCAATGATCAACATGATTTAGATCTCCGCATGTGGCTTGCCTACCTTCATTGGACAATGAGAGAAATGGCCAAACTGTCCACACTTCTCCTAGACTACTCATTCTATCCTCGTATGCTTATTGTGTGTGTGTGTGTGTGTGTGTGTATGTGCAAATGAGGAAGAGACAGAAAGTGTGTCGCTGATTATTTGCAACAATTGCACAGTCGATCATCCTACAGTAATACTATCATGGTGAGATACACACGTACTTCGTTTCAAGATTACTTGTATCTATTTAAGTATGTTCCTATCTATAGTTACCCTTTATATATACATGATCTACTTGCTTCTCTAACTACCAAATTCAATAAACATCAATGCGTGTGCATAGGCCGAGAGTGCTAGTGATAGAAAGAAAATACATGAACAATATCAATAGACACAAGGCTTGCTGTCAAATAATACGAGTGAATGGGTGAACAATAACAAGCGTGTCATTGAATGAGAGGAGAGTGAGTAGGACGAGGACGAGGAGGAGAAATGAGGAGATGGATTAGACTCCGACCGCACGGCTATTTCCAACCAGCAAATGCGGCCATCTTCTTTTCTAGCTGATGGATGAGTGAACAAATGGATCAGAGTAGACCACGACTATCTAGCGCCACTTTTCCTTTTCTTATTCTCTCCTTACCACCACTACGCATTCCTTCTTCTCTTCTATTCACTTACTACTACCACACTATAACTATATACTTTAGCATTTGGGTACTGTTAGCTAATTACGGTTCGTAATTACTCTGTAACTCGTGCTGTATTCTCGTGTGTGTTGGTTGTGAGGAATACCTTTTGAATTATACATAGAGTGCGTGTGTGCTTGCGTGTTACTAGTAGAATAGTAGTAATAGTAGAGTACTAGTACTAGTAGTAACAGTAGTAGCAGTAGTAGTAGTGATTACACGCTCACGACGCATACACACTGTTCTGTTCCACTTGTTGGTCTCGTTTTCTTGACTGCTTACCTGCTTGTTGCGTTGCTGTAGCTGCTGCTGCTGCTGCTGTCGTTGTTGCGTTGTTTCCATTCTCACGATTGATGCTTTTTGCACCACACGCTTCTACGGTGCCAAGCAGTCTATAAACACGCCATCGATTTAACACCTGCTGCTGACTTAATTGTCCTCGTTGCCTCTACAGCATCTATTCTTTTCTTTTCGAGTGGCTAAGCGAACAAGAACGCACTTTGCTTTCCCTTTATTCCATTTCCCTTTCCCTTTCCTTTACATTATTATTATTAGTATTACTAGATAGACATACTCACTTACCTGCTCGCTCACTCACCTTCTTATACTTTCTCTTCTTCTTATTCCTCTCTTCAGGTTCTTTTACGCACGACCCGTATTATTGTGCCATCATTATCTGGCGCCCCTTTCCTCGCTACGCACGCAGGTCGTATATCTATTATTTGCAGTTTAATTTGTTTTTAGCGTATTTTGCTTCTTCTTCTTCTTCGTCTAAAGTTGCGCGACTACTGTACGCACACTTGGCTATCCCTTTATTTCTTTCGGGTGGTTCGTTTTCCTAGTTCCACTTGCTTCCTACGCAATTATTGCGTGTCTCTGTGACTTGCGTATTAGCAAGTTGACATCGTTATTGTTTGCACATGCAACGAGATCAACTAAGTAACTTCATGCCGTCCCGGGCTATTGTTATCGAGTCTGCCGCCAGCGGTTGTAAAACACCGCGTCGACGTGCTTCAATGAACGAGGCGATGCTTGCGCCTAGTGTTGCTCTAGTGGCTCAGGCCATTCAGCAGCAAGTGAGATCGACAGCTGCAGGTCCTTTGTCTCGTCGACGTTGCTCGTCCGACACGCGAACCGGTTATATTAATGGTAAGTACTATTGGATAGATGGTAGAGTCAATAATAGAAGTGTTCATGGTGATGGAGGGCTTGGTATGGATACACACGCGTACACACGTATGTCAAGCATTGTTTTTCCATAATATCTGCTCTTTTGGGAAGTGTGCGCGTGGTGACACCACCGCCATCACCATTCTATTGCCAACGTAGTAGATGGAATGGCAGGACAGGGAGAAACCCATTAGTGTGTGGCACACAGGTTGTACAGCATGCCATTAACAGGCTCATACTATGTATAGGATTTATACCCACCGGTTCTGCACCCAATGTGTTCTCCATGCAGCTCCAAAGTCTAATTGATCGCGAGTCCTCGTATATCAGCGCGATAGACATGCTTCGCGATGCGTTTTGGATGCCACTGGCTCGTCGCTACTTGTCCTCGGGGGGACGTCAGACTGGCCCGGTGAATCATCGACGACGTTTCAGTCTTATGGGTTTTATGCATGTACCACCGGATCCCACTAAAGGAGATATTATGCGTACGCTGAATGGTCTATTTGGCTATTTACCAGCTATTAGAACGCTTCATCATTGTCTATTGGAGGAATTGAGAGTACTGTAAGTTACCCATTTATTATTCTTTGTAGAGTAGCAACAATAGAAGATATGCATATTTATGGAAATGCTGAATAGGCATGCACTTGATGCAACCATTGCGGAAGTGGCGGCACTGATTCGTGTGCGAGTAAGTTAGCAACATTGATGCATTATCATTCCACGCGAATACTAACATTATGGTGGACGTACGTGCCATTTAGGTGATGGAGGAATTCGAAGTGTATATTTCACAGATAGCCAATTACTCCATGGCTATGGTTGGTTTCGAGAACCTTTGTTTCGTTGACGACTCTTTCCGCCGTGCCGTCGAGGTAAGCACACACACACACACACACGTGCACTATACATTTACAATATTCACACGGATGCTAACTTGTGTTGATGGGGGGTGGGCGTAACTAGGAATGTACATTACAAGCCGGCGGTATAGATATACGAGTGTTGCTACGTCGTCCTGTAGATCGTGTCAGCCAATATATTAGCTTTTTCGAGACAGTGTTAACTCGATGCACCGATGTGCGTGCCTCGCATCACGATTATAACAGTACCAGTGGTGTACTCTCTGAACGCGACACCATCGAGGTGAATCGTTGTATCGAGACTATGGAATCACTCGTTGCTCGTATTAATCCATGGTAAGTTTGTGTGCACTGGTAATCCTAAATTGAACATAATACTCATCGATGAACTATTGCCATCATAATGTATATAGGGTTGAACGAGTCAATCATACCGAAGAGATCGCCAGTCTACAAAGTAGCATGGCAGGCCAGTTTGATCCGTTCCTCTCGCTCGGTCAGACACTGGTGCACCAGGGCGAATTCTGGATGACGACACCGGGTCAAGAAACGGAGAAACTCGTGCACGCCTGGCTTCTATCTGATCGACTTATCCTGGCCGAGGCACTCAAACAACGAGGTGATTTGTCGTTCGCACACCGCGAGACAGTATTCCTAAATAGTAGCGCTATTCTAGCGTCAGCCGATGTGGTTGGCCAGACGGCAAATACGCTCAAGGTGTACGTTAACGGCAAAAAGGAGATACTTTTACGTTCTGGAGATCACTATAGTTTTATGAAATGGCGTACAATATTGAGAAAGCAGTAAATTACGTTTTGTTTTAATGTTAGTGCACACACATATCCAAACGCGCGTATATACACGTGTATACATTGTGTCAATTATAATTACTTTTTTACAAATATAAATATATAAACGATTTATCATCATTGTTATATCATTGAGGTTGCTGTTATTTGTATATTGATAATGCACACTAACTTATCTGCAGATCTTTATTTGCAATCAAGAGAACAACAACTAGTAGGCAGGACTGCCATCATCATCATCATCATCTTTTTAGAACTGACTAATCACCGCTGTTTGACTCTCCGAGACTTTCTCGATCTTGTTAAAAATATTATAGTCAATCTTGACCTCGGTGTAGTCATCCTTGTTCCATAGACGATGCACGGTAATCTTCTCGAGATTACCACGAATGGTCGAATAGTCAAAGTCAACACGTTCCTCGCGACCGTCAAACAGCTTGATGTACAGTTTCTCGATATCTTTACGAATCGTGTTGTCGGCCTTGATGGTCGCCGTTCTATTGCCACCACTGCCAGTGGGATCGGGCTCGACAAAGTTGATATTCTTGATGAGATTACGAACGTCAGAACGGTAGATATCAACTTGACGAAGGAATTTGTTATTGCCGTCATAGTAGATACGTCGCTCGCCTGGATTGTTCAAATCGTCAGTGCTGGACGGTACTACTTTCGCCGTACCGGCTGGTTGGACAATGTCAAAGTAAGGAATGAGCGTGACTAGGCCATTGTCATTGATGAGATTGGCCGTTGCCGGATCGATATTCTTCAAGTCATCACTTTTAAGATCTAATGGTTGTGCATTTGTGCCAGCCAGGGCAACAATTGCTCCGAGAATGATGGTAAACGTGGATAGATGCATTGTAGCGGTTTATACGATGTGTGATGAAATGTGTGTAGAGTCAAGAGAAAGAAGGCGTTGATATCGAATCAATTGTTTGTATGAGAAAGATGAAGAAGATGCTCGTTAATGCTTGACCATGGTTTATATAGTTTTATACGATCAATAATGCAATCTGAGCGGCACTTCAATAAGCATGATCAATAAATTAATTTAGAATAATAGAATTGCTAGAAGGTAACAAATAAAGATTAGATAGCAATCTACAGGAATAGCAATAATGATCAGAAAGCAAAGTATATATATATCCCTTGAGCCTAGTAAAGCACGAGAGATATATTGATCATACCATGTTTAGTATACATACTGCTATAATGGAAATACTGATACGGAGTACGTTAGAGGTTGACAGCAAAGGAACAAGCCCTGATGTTAGGATAATGGCAATGATATGACACGCAGACTAGTCGAAATGTTGCCATAAGCGGTGTTCCAATGTGTATATATTGCGAGATAATGCTACACAACATTCCCAATGACTACTATTACAAGCAATAACAGCAATACTGATAGGGTAGTAATAGTAGTAGGAATGAGTTCTAGAATGGTTCCAAATTTCACAGCATTCATTCTCTTATGCCTAATTGAAGTAAGGCAAAGTCAAACCAGATGGTTTGTAGTGTTGTACCATTGCAAAGGTCTACTAACATTGTCATACACATATACTCCTATACACATATATACATACACGTATCCTCGATAAATGATACTGATTCTAGTTAATGCACATCATGTCCACTCGTATTATGTTGCATCTGCATGCATGTACATGATGGCAAAGTGCTGATAAATACTCGATCGTAATAACATCATTTGGCCATCATCGCTAATCCTCCGAGTCATGGTCGGCCATTGATTGTAATCTCATTTTCGTATTCCTTCCTTATACGTACGAGTCATTTGTCTGTATCTATTGGATAATAGTCGACTGAAGTGATTTCAACTTCCAAAATGGTGCATGGATGTAATACGACTATCGATAAGAATGACGTAAAAATAAATCATTATCGCGCTTTCCCTTCTGTGCCCTTTTGTCGTAACACTATTTTTATATCATTGTGTACGAGGGGAGGTATTTTCTAGTTAGAATATATATCTCATTACATTGTAATAATCCCATCACCACTACTACTATTGTTATTATTATTGTTGTTATTTTGCCTTGGCTATTACGGAAATCTAATTAAGCGCGCAAACATTGATATACCAATTGAATATTTATGCTTAGTAAATCCACGGCTGTCTCATCTCGCATCAAGCTGCGAGGATCAGAACCTTCATTATCTATTCAGCCTTTGATCGCCTTTGCAGTTAAGGGGAATACAATTGTTAGTTTGGCCATACTGGCTGACAGACAGTCAAACGGACAAACAAACAAGCAGTCAAACAGAACTGGTTGACATCAATCCACGTCATTATCAAGCAGCTGATTTATCGTAGTGTGTGTGTGTGTGTCGAATCTTGCCCAGGTCAAAAGCGAACCTACCTTAACCACCATTGTTATAGCTGCAGCCATTATCTTTCGCGTATTCATCCGCACCATCATCATCATCATCATCATCATCAGCATCATTTATCGTTTATCGTTTATCATTGATCGTATTGTCGTTATCACCGACATTTCTACTTCATTATCATAAGCGACATCATTTCAGCATATCGAGCATTCTACTGATCATTATTCAACATTTAAGCATTTTCCTTTTTTCTTTTTTCTTTTGGTTATTAGGAGCTGCGCATGTGCGCCATCTGTTTATTTACACGCCATCAATTTTCATACGCTGCATTTCCTTGCTAAATAACATAAACAATCTCCGTAAATTATCATGGCTTCTCCGTCACCATCAGCATCACCATCAGAAACGTCGACTCCCGCTCCTTCCGCGTCTTCACCGGTCGACGAGAAACCAACTGGACCGGCACCGACTTTCTCTAATGGAGATTCAGCCGCAAAACCACCAAGTGTCGTGGGTGGTCTTAGTGTTCCCACTCTTGTTGCCATATGTATAGCCTCGCTTATTGGTGCCGCAATTATTACCACGATGTTAATCGTGTGGGTTCGTCGTCGACAACGTGTACAAAATGCACGATTCGAAGGAGACGAGGAGCAAAAGAATGGCGGTGTAGCCGGTCAACTAACTGGTCTACATAAAGATCAAAGTAGAAGCACGATTACCGTTGAAGACTCTGCCATAGTGCAGCGTTCAATTGTTCCAGCATCATTGGGACCGCACGATGCTACGACTAATCATAAGGCTCAGTTGGCACAACGCTCGCTATTGCCCATGGACAATGTAGCAACATCAGTGGTTATTTTCAACCAAAATGACTATATCAATGACGATGTAATGGTGGATAGTAATGCTATTGCTATTCCGAGGAAATCCATGACACTTGAACGTAAGACGAATTCGGGTTTAGCGACATCAACCGATGAATTCCATGCTACTCGCGTACGACACAGTATTCAAGATGTCAACTTCGATCCGGAAGTACTATTGGAGGCAACCGGTCGACATAGCAAACGATCCACCGTGATTCTCGATCTCGACATGGGCAGAAGTATTAGCGAGCCAGGCAATGATGCTAACGTGCCAGGCGATATTAGAAAGCAACGACGTAGTTCACGTCCATTATCCGCACCATTCGCTGATCCTCAACGTGAAATGCCATCGGATACTATGACAAGTGTTGCCTTGCCTGTTATTACAGCGGTAGCGCCAATCAATGACACGCCGCTCGATGTGGATGAGATCACTAAGCGACAACCAACCCTGCCGGATCTATCGGTGATCGCTAGCGACATTGCTGCATTCGCACCAGGACGACCATATGCTCATACCTCAGAGTATAACTCATCCTTATCGTCATCGGCTGCCGCCTCGCCACATCAATCGGTGGTATCGCTCCCGCAACATCGCATGTCAAGACCGTATACGGAACAGTACACGCATAGTCGACATGCATCGCAAACATCAACACCACGCTCACCGAGTCATTCCAGCTATCGTGCGTCGCCATCACTCGTACAATCTGATGCAGAAGCAGCGTCATCCATTAATGCTACAATGAATACGACGAGTCTACCGGTTAACACTAATACAGATATCATAGCACAACCAATGGATGTTGCACCTACTAATGAATCTACTGGAATTCAACCCGATCTACCAGTAACCATTGATGCTAATCACTCGAATGCAAATACATTTAACAATGATCGTGGTGTAGCACTACCACCCATTGCTATTTCACCAATATCCATGGATAGATCCACTTCAGAACCGATAACTTATGGTGATCCTGCATTTGCCGCATTATCGGCAGACGATGCCAATGAACAGGATGGAAGCAATCCAGAAGAATTGTCGAGTAGAAGAAGTACAGAAAGCATAAGACGCAATCATTTGAGACCATCGCCAAGTACCGGGTCACTAAGTCGTAAATCAAATATACGTCGTAAGAAGAAGGATACTCTATGAGAGTAGTAGTAATAGCAGCTGTATACATATTGAATGTGGATTTAATCATCTATTATTCGATCGTCATAGGATAAGCAATATAATTTATATCATTCTTTATTAGTATCGCTAGACAGCATTGCTATTCGTGTTGCTCATGTAATTGATTCGAGAAATAATTCTAATGCCAATTGATTGATAAAGTAAATCACAAAATGAAAGAATTTTTATATTTATTTTTTTGTTATTTTTCTTTTTATTGTTAGTGCTTATTATTGTTGAATTAGTCATTTAATAAGAACATGGCCGTCAACAACGATACTCCACACCGAGGAGAATCAAGAAAGTCAACTACTAGTAGTGTAGGAGTAGCCAGTACTAAGAAGCGAGTTACATTACCTTTGAATTTCGGTAGTCGTTCTTCCAAGGCAGCAGGTGATTCAGCAACAGGAACAGGAACAGCAAAGGAGGTTGGACATAAACGTAAACGCCATGCCACTTCTGGTGCTACTGTCGGGAAGAAGAAACCAGCCGTGAAACGTATGAAGACGACGACGACGAAGACGACGGCAAAGACAAGTCAAGGATCGACCACTGCAGGAAAGGTAGCCGAGCCTAAGAAGCATCTAAAGAAAGATAAGGAGGGAAAGGGAAAGCAGGAAGATAATACAAAGACAGTAGCCGACATGAGACCAATTATTTCTTACGCTATTGCCACTGCCGACACAGCGCGTAATCGATGTGTCGAGTGTAATAAAGGTATTCCTATCGGTGCACTATGCTTCTCGAAACTCGAACGAGCCGGTCGTCATGTAAAGAAACGAGATGCTACCAGTACGAATTGGCATCAGAATTGCTTTACGGTGAGTGTTGCTATACTAGGACAACAGGATAATTATTAATGTATATATTACTACTATTTAGATGCCAGCGGCACTTGTCAAGTTCCCAGTAGAATGTCTACGTGGATGGGCTCAATTAGCAGAGAAGCAGCAGCGTAGAGTACGTGCTCTATTTGCTGCCGGTGAAGGTGCCACCATGCGTAAAGTGACCGAAGAGATGGAGCGAGAGAAAGCGGCCAACGCTGCCACCAAGGAAGTAAAATCAACAACATCATCGGACGTGGTAACCAAAAATAACAAACAACTAACATCAAAGATAACATCAGCAACCACTAGCAATGCTGCTAATGCTGCTGCTAATGGTGATGATGATGATGCTGAACGACAACATGTACGCTTTGATTAGAATGCCACAAGAATAAATATATATGTTTGGATGCTTCTATTTTTTATTTTTGTAACTCAATAAAGAGAATGTAACATGTTATTGTTCGGATAGAACAAATGCTGAAAATAGCATCACTCGTATATGGGAAAGAACACTCAACATGTACGCCTGTAAAAGGCAAGGGCAGCTAATAATAGAATGGATAGATGACGAAAAGAAACGAGATGGAAGAAACAAGGCCTAATATCGCCCACCTTTTACGTATTCTGATAACAATGGCCATAGAATGATGATTGTCGATGTAGAACGGTGAGTTTCTTCATGGCATGGATTGTTGTAACAACAATCAATGTACACCTAGCAGGGTAAATAAAGAAAAGAGAAGCCAACCGTCGCTTTCATTATTATAAGCAAGCAAGCAAGCAAAAACAGGCTCACTTATTCCTTTGTCCTGTTTGTATTCATTCACTCACCGTAAATCACGCCTTATTTATATTGATTGCCTGTATAGTAAACGAAACAGTCAAATACAAGTGCGTGTGAGTATAAGCAATTAAAAAACTGCAACGGAACGTTGCCAAATATAAATTGATATTGCAAAGGCCGTTCTTGGTATTGTGCGGCTTTCTCGCTCTTCTACATTTGCTTTCTTTCTCTTCCATCTCTTCCACCACCACTACTTCTTCTTCCACCAGCATTGGCATATTCTCATTTTAGTCCTTTTAGCAACTTGTAAATCTTTTCATTGCAAGTTCTCTCTCTCTCTACTTTTCACGTTTACATAGCATCTTCTTGAAGTGACTATTCGCACACACACACATTTCTTAGCATTGCACGTAAATACGTTGCGCATTGTTTATAGTAGCAAGCAAACACACACACACGCACTCTCGCACAAACTTTCATTTTCTTTAGCGAACCCAAAACATTTCCGTTCATGTGGAAGAAGAGCGCACCATTGTCGATGTGCGTATCGCCGCGGCAAATTGCACTTTTTGCAGGTGCACTTATTTTGGTTATTATCAGCCATACAGTTCAGGCAAGCACGTTTGCTCGACTACACCGTCGTGATGGTGGCAGTACTGTCAGTGCTGCAGCAGCACCAGCAACAGAAGGTAACACCGATAAAGATGCAACCACAGGCGGTGGTGCCAATGCCGGTGTTATTACAGGCATCGTCTGTGGTAGTGCGCTTGTTGTGGCTGCGGTCGCTTTCTTCGTCTATCGACGCACCACCAATCAATCGAGACCGGTTCACGGTGGCCGTGTAGCAACTGTCGTGGCGATGCGCGGTGCCGGTGCCATGAATCTTCAGGGTAACATGGCAGTACTAGCGGAAGAGGATGACTTCCACATTGGCACGCAACAAGGCGTCATATCGTATACAAGTTCAAATCTGGAGAAGCCACCTCGGGCTGCTCGTCCAATGTCTTGGTACAAGGCCCGTGAAGCTGGTGTGTCGCCACTTCACATGCACGCCATCACAGCCTCTCGTCCCGGTTCCAGTAACGTTTATCCCATTGACGAGACCGACTCGGTTGAACTCTACTCACCGGGCGGTGGTCTCAATGGCGGTGGATCACTTCAAACACCGATGGTAGGCAATGTGGCACCACCGCAATCGGAGACTGTACAAATTATCATCGAGCATGCCAACGGCAGTGTTGGCCGACCATTGCCACAGGCTCCGCTTTTACGTCAAGCCACGCCACAACAACTGGCCAGTGATGCGCCAGCTGACGGCTCTAACACGACGAACGACTACTTGGGTGCCGCATCAGTCGGTGGCCATATTACCGATGTCGAATGGGATTCTGACGAGGAGGAAGCCACGCCCAACACGGTTGTTCGCACCATGACACCCATGACCAGCGAGATTGTCGATTCTGCCGTGCACGTCCATCCACGCTTGTTTATTCTGACACCAGGACGTGATGGCATTGAAGCGTTGCGACATCCCGAGAACTGGTCGCGTACAACATTCCAGATGCGCTTACTATGCGAGGGTGCATCAAGCGATTATTCTGACGCACATCTTACCGAAGAGCATGGCATCTCCATTCGTGAACCAAACGCCTTCCTACGACATGCCGCACGCTACGTGGCACAGACGGCGGATGCACTCATTGCTCGCGATGACAGTGCATTTGAGCAGGCCGAAGTGTTTGCATCTAGTTCAGATGCCGGCGAGTATCTCGAGATGCTAGCCGATACACTACGTGCCTGGTACTCTGACCAGCTAGTGGCATTGGAGGAGGCAGCCGCCGAGGGTCATGAAGTGGATCAAGAGTTGCTTGAAGCACTTCGTGCGCAAAAGGACGACCCCTCAGGATCAGCAAAGGCAGAACTGGGTCGATTCCTCGACAAATACGACTCGAATCGATGGAACGGCGGTCTACGGGCGAGAAAGATCGACGGCAATGTACGATGGCTTTGTGCCTCATGTGCGAGTAGAGGTTGACGAACTAACTAAATGATAATAAATTCTTATGTTTTATTATAAAATCACCTGTATATTCATTGTTATAATATGATGATGATAGTAGTAGTGCTATAAACAATTAGTGTCAGTTAATGAACGCAAACATAATCAAAACAATAACTTCATTTTCTTCATTTTTTGAGTTCAAAATTAAATAATTTAAACTAAGCTATTGAATTTCATTCAATTGTAAGCTATATACAAATGGTCTTGTTTTTTATCATTGCAGCATTCTAACTAACTGAATGGTTTGGGACTTGTGTTAGCAAGTTCTTATTTTACGTATAAAGCATTCAACATTGTGTGTTGGGGTCCACGTGTTCTTGTTTTTCTTCTTTCTCTACTACTATTGGAAGTAGTAGTAGCAGTAGTCACCGGTGACACTAAGGTGTAGTTCTCTACCCATCGGAGCTGTGTAATGATAAGTTTAGAATGCACAATAGACTGAAACTGAAAACGCGTAGTCATCACTAATGAGGCAAGTCGCGTGGTACACATTTGTTAAAATAGGTGGGATCATATGTGACAAGATGGCTATCATGATAAATATACGTGAAAAATGAATGTAGCAAGGAACACGTTTCATTCCTCATTAACGAGTATTCTCTCTCTCTTTCTTTCTCTCCATTTTATACTCTAGTAATAGCGCTAACACACCTATTCAATTACGATTGATTGCATTACAAACGCATTCTCTTATTCCTTCTATACGACATTGACTATTACGCTAGACGTGCTATTGGCACTCTCTCACTCACTCTCTTATTTAACAGTAGTGCTTGCCCTTTGTGGCAGGTGCTATACTGAATTCAATTGGTGTTCATTACCGATTTATTCATTCAGTTTTATCTCTTATTCCTACAAGTCTAGTGTGCGTGGTTTGGCGTGCTCTACCTAGCTAGACGAATGACGCAATGATCATACGAAATATTACGCTATTGTTTCTGTTTATTTTTCTTGTCTGCGCGGGTCGCGGTCTTTTCACGGCGATCGATGCCATGCCAATAGCTGGTGAAGGCAACAATGAATCCTTGGAAGCCACATCAGAAGCACACCACGAAGCTACCCAGCCAGAAGCACAACATGTAGCTGTCCAGCCAGAAGCACAACATGAAGCTGCTATCCAGCCAGAAGCACATCATGAAGTTGCTACATCAGAAGCACAACATGTAGCTATCCAGCCAGAAGCACACCACGAAGCTGGCCAGCCAGAAGCACAACATGTAGCTATCCAGCCAGAAGCACAACATGAAGCTGTCCAGCCTGAAGCACACCATGAAGCTATCCAGCCAGAAGCACATCATGAAGCTACCCAGCCAGAAGCACATCATGAAGTTGCTACATCAGAAGCACAACATGAAGCTGTCCAGCCTGAAGCACACCATGAAGCTGCTATCCAGCCAGAAGCACATCATGAAGCTACCCAGTCTGAAGCACATCATGAAGCTGGTCAGCCTGAAGCACATCATGAAGTTGGAGGCGAGGATCCCTCAGCAGCTGTTGATCCATCTCAGCATCATCATCCTGAAGGGAAATTGCTAGATTTTGATTCTTCTATACTAAACTCGGGCGAGATTAAAGCAAAGCATATAGCGAATCAAGCTATTGCTGCAATGGTACCAACTCCACTTCAGGGTGTTCTCCTACCGGAACTCGTGGCCACTGAACACGATGTCAATAAAACGGAAACGCAAATTCGTGAAGGCGCCCTCGTAAAGGAAGCGATACCATACGCTATTGCTACCGCGACAGGAATGGCCATCAGTACAGCAGCTATGGTGGCAATTACCGGGTCAACCATGGGTGCGGCCTCCATTCCCGCTCTAGGAATTAGTGGCGCACTAGGTAGTGTAGCCGCTGATAAGGTCTACAAATGGGGTAGCAGGAAGGCACGATTGCGACACGCACGAAAGGGCAAGTCGGATGTGGAGGAGCTGCTCAACGCTGGTTTGGGCAAGAAAACCGCGGAAGAGCTACATATTGAGGAGGAAATCGCGGCCGAGAAAAATAAGACATTCAAGGAGAAGGTTAAGGAAAGTCTACCGATTGCTTTAGGTGGAGCGGCAGGTGCAATTGCAGGAGGACTTGTGGGCGATATAGTCGGTGAGGCAGCCCGACACGCCTTCTCCAAGCCTAAAGTGGGCCATGCAATGCGTTCTACCGCTAGTACATTTGTCAGTGCAGGATCTGCCACACTAGCTACAAGGGTAGCGCAACAAGGAACGGATCTTGTGATGTAATCGGCGAGACAACAACATGGTAATGACAAGTAATGAAAGGGATCGTACGTACATGCATACGTATCCACGCATACACACATTTGCATAGTATGACTAGCTATGCAGACAAAAACAGAACTACTATGAATTAAGTTATTTATTATTACTTTTACTTAATAAACCAAGTAGTTACAATTAGGAATTATGATAAAGTATTGATGTTGCATAAGCTGATTGTGTTACCATACTACTACGCTTTGTGTTTCTACTACTATATCGCGGTAGATAGCTGCGGCGGAGATTCACTTATAGTGCAGTGCATATCCTGTGGTTACTAACTGGAAACGACACACTGGCATTGTAAAGCAGTTTGGTCGTGTAATCGCGGTTCATCGTTAAGGCTACGATTTAGGTCTGTTGCTAATCTGTTAAGCGTTAACAGGAGGGGTAGGAAATAAGTGGAATTAAGGGACACTAACACCAGGAGATATGGTATGCGGGGCATGATTGCTCATAATTATGACGTCAAGAAAATAAGCGTGTTCGAATCGACGATGCTGTATCGATGAGGGGAAGGTCATTTTTCTCCTCTCCTCCTAGTATTACGCCTCCTTCCAGAAATTAAATGTAAAATGATCTATACGTAATGCATCAATGTGTGCGTGTGTGGTTGTGTGTACGTATCATTGTAAATAAACAAACTGTAAAGTGTACTAACGAGTAAACAATAACAACGTCACACTAAAAAAGAAGAAAAACAAGCCTTGAGAACTGTATTGTTATTGTTATACTATTCTATTTGATGTTGATGTTGATGCTGATGACTTGCTCATTTGTTCATGCCTAGCCATTGGTGTTATGATATCTTACCATTATCGTACTATTGATATACGTACGTACACATATTACATGTAGATGTATGTACTATTCGTATGCGTATGCATGCATAATGAGGGATAAGCTGTAATAGAGGAGTGATCTATATATCCAATATAAATGTATAGAGCGTGTTCCAGCATAAATATGCATTCATAATATTGATAAGTATCATTATGATCAACAACAGCAACAGCAACAGCAACAGCAACATCGTCATCACCATCATTTTATAATCATTTATAACATAACAATAGTAAGTTATTTCTTTACAAATCAACAATAAATCATGGAAATCTTTCAAATCAGCGTTGGGAGGGACGGGGTATTATTGTTGACCGATTCATAAGCAGGTAAACATGGTCACTAACCGCAATTACAGAAATATCACTCGTACGCGACAAGCCTGACCCAGACCACCACGTATTCTCTTCCATTAATCGCTTTTATTCTTGCTTACTCTCGCTTCCTGCTTCTTCCTGCTTCTGCTTCTTCTTTTTCTTGTACGGTATACCAACTATTAGTAGTGTAGTTTGATTGTTTCTTTTTTATTTTGTTGACTAAAAAGCTACCCTCACATCACATCACATCGCACCATAACATAACATAACACACTACACCGCATCACATCACATCACATCGCACTGCATCGTATCATATCATATCGTAATTGTAGTCATTATCATTACCATCATCAGCGACGGGTTTATTGCCAGTCAACGGTTAGCATCGGCACGCTTAACCATAGGTTTTCTATTTCTTGGCTATCCACCATACTCTGATATAATAAGTATTTCAAGGTACGTCATTATCATTGTCCCTGCTGTTGCTGTTGCTGTTGCTGTTGCTGTTGCTGTTGTGCTGTCGCTGTCGTCGTCGTCGTCCACTTGCAAATGCACTTTCTTCTTACTTTCTCGCGCCCCTTACTTTCGTAATTCCCTGCAGTAAACCTGCAGATACCTTTCATTACTACGTTCATGGTTATATCGTACAAATTCGACTTTTTTTTTGCTTATCAACTTCGGATTCACTCTTCGCGTGTAATATCCTTTCCTTCGGTTAACCCGCGGTGATTGCCTTCTTCAACTTCTTTACATAGTGAGCATCGTATTCATTGTGTGATATACATTTGTACCAGTGTACCAGTACACCATTGTACCAGTGCAAACCAATAGACTTGGTCATAGTGAATTGATTTATTCCGTTTTCCTTCCTTCTTGTATTAATCGCTTTGATCTTGTATTAGATACGATTGTTGTAGAAGAACCTGTAACACAAACCAACATTTGTCATCTGTATCGCATTCCTTATTTTGCGTTATAGTACGCTATTTCATTATACCCGTTACTTGCTCTTTCGTTGCTTTCTCGATCGACCATTTGGCCATTTTCCTTGCTATTACACCTTCCATCACCACTACCATCATCGCCATCATCAACCATTGTTCCTTCTATTACTACTGTTTCATCAAGTGCACTGACTCGTATCCAACCTGCGGGTAAGCATTCTTGCGGTTACTAGGGGAGCGTTGATAACAAAGCTTGGGGGTGACAACAATTGCCCAGTAGCTTGTCGTTTCCACATCGTCATCGTCATCATTGTCGTTGTTATTATTATTAATATTATTATCGTCAACAGTAATAGTAACTGTATTAGTACTGTCATCTCCATTTTAAGCATCTTTTTCCTCTCTCTCATTATCATCACATGTTCTCTGTCATATATGCGTAAATGTTTCCGATGGTTGCCATGGCGTGTTTCTCTCTTTTTTAAAGGAAAACACCGCCGAATTATCGTTGCAAACAAGTCGTTAGCAACCATTGCAGCTTAACTAGCGTCAAAACCATTGTGCTACTAGTCTAATATTACACACACACATATATATAATAGCATATCAATGAGTTGCAGTAGCTGATGTCATCAAAGTGGTTTAAAAGGTAAACGTTTATCCGCTTGCAAATGTCCCCAGAATTACCCCGCATTCCCCTCTCTTAATGAAAAAGAAAAGACTTGGCACGACCAACTCTAATTTTCCCGTTTGTTTAGAAAACACGAATAGAATAGTCAATAAGGACACGCGCGAACATACTCGCTTTGCCTTGTATTTTGTAATAACATCGTGTGTGACTGCTTCTCGATTTCCACGAAATTACACATTTACTATTAGTTGATTGGTAGGTAATATGACTGCGTTTACAAGTGGTCTACCTTACATCCATTGAATCGCTTTCCTTTCCCTCTTCCTATTTCTATTTCTATTTCTCGTTCTTTACCGTCTTCTCTTATTTAATTGTAATGCGTGTGAATAGAATAATCGTTCGTTCACGGCAACGACTACTACCAGTCAGCTGATGCAAACATGGCTTGTATTTAGATGGGGTTTATTTTCTTATTACCATGCGTGTGCTTTGTATACATACTCTCTCTCTCTCTCTCGCTTTTATGGTGATCCCCTTTTTTATTGTGCAAGGCTTTATTTTTAAACTTCAAATACCTCATATCTAATCATCCTTCCCCTTTACAATCGTTATTGATAGTGAACGTGCGAGTGTATACAACGTCATTTACAACAGAGTGCTACTTGAATATCCGTTGTATAGGCCACATCTTTATCTTTTTACCATTTAAATCCTTAAATCACAGATATGATCGTGCGCATGCAATATGTATCACCACTTGTTCATTAGTGAAATCTACCAAACATTCCTAGTTTCTTTTGTTTTGTTGCATTCTGTTCTCTGTTTTCTTTTCTTTCCCTTGTATTCATTTGGCTATAAATTAGGTTATAGTATAGTGGCCAAATCCAGATAGTCTGTTGTTGTTATTGTTGTTGTTGTCGTTGTTATTTATACCTCTATCGATAGTGAATCAATTCATCATCAAGGATTGTATTGTCAACAAATCACCCCACGTTTATAGCTTTCTTTCAGTTCTTTGTATCTAATTGTGAATTCACATATTTCTATTAGTGCCAATTGACTTTATATCTCCATTGTAACTCCACCTTGCTTCTTTAATTGCGCGCTTCCATATCGGGGTAGCAAGTGTTACATAAGCAATTATATACCGATAACTGATTTACTTTAGTCATTGTCATTCATTATCACTATTACATTACCTGTAACGTATCCTTATCCCCTTATACTTTGTGCTATGCTATTATATTGACTAGCAAATACATCAATAACCTTTGCATCCTTCTTTTGGTTGCATGTGTAGCTAGCAAGTATGTGTATGGAAGCGACACGCGATGCTGCTGCACTATTACAATCAATAGTGCCAGTAGTCATTTGTACTAACGCACGCTTTTTTTGCTATAGTCGCTTTCTTGAAGTAGTGCTTTCTTGATTTTTATTTCACTTTATAGACATTGCTAGACTTCTTAGAAGTGTCAGTGGCTCTGATACGATAACGATTACGCTCCAGCGTGTGTAATATTGTTGGTCCTTTTTTTGCATTTTGCTTGACAAGTGCAGAATAAGCAGACACTATTGCCGAGTTGGCTATTCGTAATTACATTCTGTAAACGGAGACGATGCTTGCATCTATGACACCAGACACTGTAAGTGCACTACGCACAAGTAACACATGGGTAGGAAACTCTCAAAATAACGTAGGTATATGACTTGCATACTTGCGAACCATTTAGCAATGGACCACTAATCGCCGCTTGCTTGTTTTTCTCTTATACCAATGTAGACACCGACCAAACCGAGCTCTTTGTCAAATACCACGCCAGCACTGCCGTTGAAACAAGAAGCAGCCGTTATATCATCATCAGAGGCTGAAGAGATATCCGCGCCACTTGGCCTGTGGTATGATCGCTATCCCACACCGACTGAAGCTAGTATGGCAGCGTCGGAAACCCCTGCTGTAGACTGTTCCCCCAGTGCACCTCTAGCATGACCGCCGGTCTTGGCATGGGCAACGATGGACATGCCGAAATCTTCTACGGCATATCTAACGAGATGAACGGAGCCATGGATGGCTTCCAGTCCACGATACTGCCAGGCGGTATAGACTTGTCGGCCGCCGCTGCGGTTAATCTCATCGCAAACGACTGGATGACACCCAACTCCTCTTCGTGTGGGTCGGGCGCCTCGTCATCCGTGTCCATGCCAATGCCCGGTGCCAATAGTATGGCAATGGATACTTATCGTTCGATTCCATATTAACCGATGCCAATGGATCGTTTGATACATTACCAGCTGTGGGTGAAATTCATGCATGGTAGGTTAACATCGAGCGGGTATCCCTACCCATCGCAATAGCTAATAGCGTCTATTGAACTTGTAGTCTTGAAGCTACACTTAACCAAAACGCAATGCAGAAAGCTAATCTGAACACACGAGGCACTATGTCGGCAGCCATGAATACATCGGCAATAAGCTATCCGCGTTCAGTGGCAAATCTTGCTATACACGGTTCGGCCGCATCGGATCGTACGGCGAAAAAGGCACAACTAGAAGAAACACATCAATGGTAGGGAACGAGCAATGGGACTTGTCGTCATCGTCGTCGTCGTCGTTGTTTTAATATTTCTAATTGATTGATTTATTGTTTTTCTTTCACGTATAGGTTACGCGACAACTTTGAGCCTTGTCATCCAAAGTATTCCATTCTACGTACGAAATTCTATGAATTATATCATAATCACGCTCGTGATATCAACGATCCATTAGAGCCGATGAATCAGGCGACATTCGGCAAGATTATACATCAAGTTTTTGAAAATGTACAAACACGTAGACTTGGCCAACGTGGCCATTCCAAGTAAGTAGATTGCCACATATAATATCGGCATTCATTAGATATGCATCACGACTAATTTCCTTCTTTCAGATATCATTACTCTGGTGTCATGCCACGTCGTGACTCGCCGCTTTGGGCCGACGCTACCGATATTATCCATTGCGATCCGAATTATTTCGTTTCGGAGTAAGTGATTGTAGAAATATTGTGTTTATTAAATCAACATGCTAACCATTGAATCATAATTATTGCTACTAGTTCCCGTCAGCGTAGTCAGCAGCAGAGGCAGATGCAAATGGCCGCTGCTGCAACAGGCTCGTCATCCAGCGGGTCTATCAGTATAGATAGTAATATGGGCACGCCAAAAAGCTATGCCGAATCAGTGTCCGGCTACTACTGCGGAGAGACGAGTCGTCATTCCAGCGAGGGAAGTGCCGAGGACGACGAGATGCAAAGTCGAGGACTACACGAGGAGGATGACAACGAGGACGAAGAGGAGAGCAATCGTAAAGACTTGCTACCATCATCTATGGGTGTTCCATTGCTTTCGACGGATTGACAGTGTGTCCGAGTATGCTCAACAAGCCAGCGGACAATGGAATGACGGTGGAGGCAGTGATGGCCTCGCAATTGGAAGAGCTAATGGCATCGGCCGCGAACTATAACCACGAAGTGAATAAGGTTAATGTAGCACCCGCAACACAGCAACTTCAACTCATGCCATTCATGGATCCGATGGATCAAATGGATATGATGCGACGACAACTACTGCCATGGATGCCTGCATCGTTTGAGGCCACCTATAGCGGTATCGTGTCCGAGAACGCCGACTACTATACGGTTCAACGGTCCAAACTATGCCAGATACTACTTCAGGAATACGCCAAGCAATGTCGAGCGGTGATGATTCACGTGTTGCAAAACGAGCTGAATCTAATATCCGAGAAGATGCACTGTTTCTGGAGTACGGTCAACCACACGCTAAAGGATCTATTGCACTTTCCAGCACTTTGGCACGACATTGTCGAGGCGGATCGCACGTGGTATTTGGCGTGTGATCGACAGTATCACGAGAATCCAGCTTATCGAGCGGTGCTAGGACGCTTCTTCGACGAGGCACCGCGATGGGTGAACGAAGTGGTAAACCTAATGCCGGAAGGCCTTTCAAAGCTACGCCTAACGATGGTGGGGCGATTCTATCAAAGGTACCAGTGTATTAAACTTGGACGTCAGGACCTAGTAATAAACGAGTGAATGGATGAGCGAATGAATGAATTATGACACTTTACAAAACACTGTAATTATTTAACCGCCAATTGACAATAAATTTAATAACTACTTTATTCAGTTTGTCATAACTAAAGACATAATAAGTGTTATCATGGTCTTGAATGAAGTAGGTAGGATTACTAGTAATAGTTAATGAATTACAGTGCTTTCCATCCAATTTGCGCAGTTAGCCTTTTGTCTTTACGAATAAATAATGATGAGTTAGCACTTACGTATTCTCGTGAAAGATAGCTATAACTATCCCGGTTAACTTGTAATTTGTTGTTTGGTCCCTCGATGTCCTTGTCCTCCTTGTCTTGAATGATTGGAAGCAACGACACTTGGATGTAATTGTGTTGGAACATCGGTTCCACTAGAAGGCATTTGATGATTTGAATGAAATCCAGACGAGCAACCATAACCCCGATTCCACAAACGATACTCGATCCTTTAACTTGCATGTCCTCTTATATTTTTCGATGTGTGCATCTAATAGAATAATGAGTTAGTATACTGTAATAAATATCAAGTGTAATGAGGTATACTTACCGTAAGGGATCATGACAAGTAGTAGGCACTTTCTCATTGATAGTGTGGGAGCTATGGTTGCTCGATTGCTCAAGCACAATGTGTAGGCGATATACAATAAGGTAGTGGGAGTAGAGTGTAATAGGGACGATTGAACTGGAAGTGAAGATAAGTTTATTCATTGTACAAAATAGGACCCATATTTATAGTGGATAATGTAACATTATTCAATATTGAATCTATGGTGAGTGTTGAAGGGACATGGCTGTAATACCAACATAGACACCAATCTCATGATGCAGGAGTGACAGGTGGTAATAATGAGCAATAAGGAGCGCATCTCAGAAAGGATTACGTATACCTCTAGATACATTTAGTCAGTGGTGTTACCTTCAGATGTTCAAGAAAAGAGGATCAATGCATCAAAGTGGCACAACCTCAAAGGCTCAAAGAAAAGGAGGATTAGTGCAACAACGAGGATCAAACAACAGAAAGCAATTTATCCGTAATTGTTATGCTTCACATCCAAGATATGTAGTTTATCACATGTCTATTATTATTACCACTAATTGTAATATATGATATCGCGATCATTAACATCTCCCTCAACTACTAGGCCATGACAACTACTCAATATAATAGCAATGTGATAATGGTGTTGACAATTGTGCTAATCTATTTATTAATAAACTGCAAATGTTAAAGGATAAATGCGCAAATTGGATGGAAAAAGACTGTAGTTAGTAAATAGATGAAGTTACTGGACTAATAAAATAATAATAATGCGCGCGGATTAGCCACATTTTTTCCTTAAAAAATAATGATTAAACTCCTTTCCTTATTGCATTCGTTTGTTTACTTTGCTTAATTATTACTTGTCCTATTCAAAATAGCAACAGCAAATCATTTGACAATATGGACAACTCACCGTTGGCCAGTCGTTCGACCTCGACAGGACGACCTCGAAAGCCTATGGACGAGACGCGGTTGAATAAGGTATGAAGCATGCATACGTACTATATACTACTAGTACAAACACTCGATACAACTCCCTACACACACAACCGTACAAGAAGTCTGACCGTAGTACTTGACTATAGATCGCGGCTGATCTAGCACGGTCGGTGAAGGTAATCCCAGTGAGTTGCCGGTAGATTTGATGAGTGGCGGACACGCTATGGCCAATCGACTGGCCGGTGGCGTCTACAGTCGAACTGGCGGTGTACGCACCTCGTATCCCGCGGGTGTTCAACCGTTCGATTTGGAGAAGGTAACGGCTACACTATTCCATACGACAAGTGTTGCGTCCGGTGGCAAGTATAAGGGTTCACCACGTAAGTTAACGCGCCAGATATCAACATGAACTATTGTGTAGTTAGTGGCCATTCATATACTAAAGGAAATGTCCATTCTTGTTCATCAATTTAATCTACAGGACTTGCATCGGGTGCACAGGCAAAGATTAAAGGCACAATTAAGGACTCGGTCGGTTTTACGTGTTCACCATTGCAGTCACGCATGCGTCGACTATCTAACGAGGTAGATGATAATAATGATAATAATAATGATACTGACGGGATACGTGGACAATTGATAAGTAGTATGTTGCTAATTAGTTTGATGATATTGCCTTAGAATCTAAGTATGGATGAATCGATAATGTCCATTGGCACGCTTAAGGTGCACTTGCAAGAACAAGCCATTATAGATGATCTCCTATATATCATGATGGTAAGATGATAACTAATAGTAGACATATACACATATACATATATATATATATATGTATTGATGCTAGTTGTAACAGGGTATTGAGGGAAGGTATATTGATATGACAATTCATGAAGGAGACTATGAAGATGATCTACAATCGGCGACATTTACCGTAGACGATACACTTGGTGAGTGCTACTATTTCTACCATACGAATACAACTAATTATAGCGATAATATTAATATAACTAAACAGACCCGTCATTGAATGATATTGTACAGCGTATTCTACCATTGGCTTCTCATTACATTACTATTCAGTCGTTCATTGATTCGCGGGCAAAGTTCGAGTATGGTCTAGTAAATCATGCGCTATGTGCTGCTATTCGTGAGATATTGAAGGTGACTTTGCTATCTAATTATTTATATATGCATGAATTAAGCAAGTTTGCTAACATGTAATGTAGGAATATTTAGTGCTTATCGCTCAGTTGGAACGTGATTTCCGTAATTCAGCGCAGCAGTTTACTATTCAGAAACTATGGTATCACTCGCATCTTTCCTTACGTACAATGGGTGTGCTAGGCGCACTTGTTCATGCTTTGGCACGCGCTACAACAACCGAAGAGTATCAGGATCCACGTACGGCTGCATCTGAAAATGAAGTAATACTACCATTACGCGCTAAAGGTGGCGGTGTTCTAGGCAAGCTTGCCGAGCGTATGTTGCAACTATACGGGTAACTATCCATTTGATCTAAGTAGATACGCATTTATCTTATATATATATATATAACTGTTGTAATAGTGATGAAACAACACGTAAACTATATTCACATTTACTGGAACGTGCTGCAGTACCGTATTTTGGCATGCTAGATGCTTGGATTCGATATGGTGAAATTCGAGATCCATACGATGAGTTCATGGTGCAAGAACGACGTGATTTACGTCGTGGTGATGCCACACGACCTGACCTACTTGATGAATATCCTTTTCTATTATTATTAATATTATCGAGCTGTAACGAATAGCTAATATGCACGGTTAATACCTTGACTCTATATTTATCGACTAATTACATATTGGGAACGACGCTACGTGTTAAGGGATATGGCAGTGCCAGCATTCTTGGAACCATTAAAAATGAAGATACTACTCGCCGGGAAATATCTGAATGTCATTAGGGAATGCGGCATATCCGTAACTAATGGTGAACGTTTGGAGGAATTGGAGCAAGGAGCAGAACTACAAGATGGTGCTACGCTTGCTGCGGCTAAAGGGGAAATCATGCGTACTTTGAATGGAACTCGGTGAGTGTATTGGCATGTCATGCTACATAACACTAACACTAACATAAATGCATGTATGTGTATGCATCCCTACTATCAGCTATTTACGTACCATTGAGGCTGCATACAACTATTCTAATCGTACACTATTACGTGTACTGCTGACTGATCACAATCTATTGGGTCGTTTACGGTAAATAATCAATGATGCTTGGCAAACGAAGAAGAAAGTACTAGCTACTAATATACCTTGTTAGCTCGATTAAACGCTACTTCCTACTGGATCAATCCGATTTCTTGACGCATTTTCTCGATCTGGCTGTCCATGAATTACGCCAACCCGCCCGCGATGTGTCCCTGACTAAACTTCAATCGTTGCTGGAACTAGTTCTACGTACATCCTCGACAACCGCGTCCGATCCATACAAGGAGGACCTACGAGTGGAGTTGAGTCGTCGTCGTCTAGTCGATGGCCTACTGCGTGTCATGGGTCGAACAGCCGAGAATATCGATGACGATGATTTGATGTTCACTTCTTTTAGTCAGCATCAATCAATGGTGTCGAGGCATGGAAGTGACCACGATACAACGAGTAGTCAAACTAGTAACGATCGAAAGGAGTCGATACTCGCCATAGTGCCACCGGGTGCAGGCGATGAACGACCACTTACAGGCATGGAGGCATTCTCGTTGAACTACCAAGTAGCATTCCCATTGTCATTGATCATTTCACATCGTGCGATTGCAAAGTATCAGCTATTATTCCAGCATTTATTCCAAGTCAAGCACATTGAACGTCTATTATGCCATGTCTGGCAGGAGCACGCTCGTGGACCGGCCTGGCGATTACGAGAACGTGCGCGATGGAATGCTCGCGTATTTGCATTACGTAGTCGAATGTTATGGTTTGTACAACAGTTTACATCTTACGTTTGTTCCGAGGTTATTGAACCAAGATGGCGTCAATTGGAGAAACAGCTAAAAGAGGCAAGTATTAATCATCAGTAATTTACGTATATTCCATAGCAAACATTTCTAACAATATCATAAAGGTCACCCTTGTGGATGAGTTGATGACACTCCATCTCGATTACGTCGATACATGTCTCAAGGGATGCATGCTTACCAATGCCGAACTATTAAAGGTAATGTTTGCAAATCTAATCCATAACATAACATAACAATCATGCTTACCTTGCAGCTATAGACCTATAGTAAAATGATGCAAAATTGCGAGGCATTCGCTTCCTACGTGGACCGATACGCCCGTAAACTGACACCGGCAACACCAAACTCGGCACCGATTGTACCAACTCGCGAATGGTTCGAGCAACAGGATGTGCTACTACAGAGACGGGAAGTCCAGTTCAACGAACTACTAAGCGAACTATGTAAACGTCTCAATTATAGCACGACAGCCGAGACTCCAGAGTTTACCTGTTTACTCGTACGTCTACAATTCCGCGTAGATGAATACGGCGATGGAAGCATGACCCAATAGATTGGAGGGTGTTTTCGTTTTGTTCTAATACAATTATATAAATATAAAAAGATGCGAGAAAAGTAATAATGCATATTTATTTTCAATGGCCTTTGCCAATAACAAGTAGAAGAAGAATAAGAATAATAAAGATGCTGTAAAGCATGATCAATAGACTTGCAGTTTTCATTCAGATATAATAAATTGGGAAAGTATGCAAAAGGGCTTGTAGGATGGATGTGTGCATGGCAATCATGCATTGAATAGTGTCATACCTCATTCATTCATTCACTCACTCATCCATTAGTTCACTCGACATTAAAAGAGTGATGATTATTGAAGGGAGTGCCTGTCTGTGCAACAGCGTGGACATGTCTTGTTCATTGACAACATGACAATAAACTCATGCAGTGTTGCCATCTTGAAACGGGCATGCGTACATCTAAAGACAACAATGACCAAATCACGCGGTCTTCCTGGGCAGGTTACCGCTTGTGTTTAATGCTTAGGAGCACAACAGATGGTTGCCATTTGTATGTCAATTCAGTATATTTTATTCCTTTACTCTCGAGTAAGTCCAATCTTTATCCTTTCTTTCCCTTTTATCCATTAACTCGAAGAGTTGTGTCTATTTCCCTCTGTGCTATTGCTTGATCGCTGGTCGGTCAACCATATCCGTATTATCTTTTCTACTTCTACCACTACTACTTTCTCTACTTCTTTTTTCCTTTGTGTAGCAAACTGTATACTTGCTTACTCCCTGTTTATTCTGTGTATTACGCCTGGTTGCGTTACTGTTTTTATTTCAGTGTATTTACTGTTGTGTCTTTATTTGTGCTATTGCTATCGTTATTGTTACTGCTTAAAAATGGTGTCCATTACTAACCGCTTAGGTGGATGGGACTGGGATGGTATTTTCTCGTAAGTAGAAATGGCGCTATTTAGTTTAATACATTATTATTAACTCGTAATAATAATAATAATACCAGTTACAATACAAAAAAGATGGTTCAGATCCGTGATCGTCGTCTTGGTATACTGTATTTTCTTTTAATCATCGGTATTGGTATATTTATTATATGTGATCTACTGATCAATGAACGGTATAATGTTTACGAAAGACCAGTACCAGGTAAATTTGCAATCCGACAACAACTAGAACAATGATGATGATGATGATGAGTGCCATATTAACAATACAAATCATTAGGTGTAGTCCGATCGCAATTTGTCAAAACGATTCACAATGGAAATACTCCCGACTATTGTCAAGAGAAGGACGGTTGTGTCTTTTGGGATGTTAATCAAATTGCGTAAGTGACATGAACGAATAAAGTGTACACATCATCATGCTAGTCATTGGCTAATCGTATAAATAGCTTTCCAGATACGAATAATCAAGAGCTTTACATTAGTACATCGGTGAAGATTACTACCTACATTAGCAATAACAATTGTTCGGCAGCATCACGTACTATAAGTGTAGCTAATCCCATTAGTGCAGCTCTACCTCGTAATGCCACGCCTGCCGCACTAGCAGTAGATCTTAGAGGTAGCGACAATTGTATTTATACCAATGGTAGATCAAGTGCTGTGAACTACTTTATCGGCTACGTCGAAGATCATGAGGTAACTTGTTCGTTACTACGATTGGCATCATTCATACTAACTTGAATAGATTGCCATTAATCATACGGTTCGCGATCATGTTACCGGCCACTCGTATCACTCGAGTCATATCGAGGGTTCGTTAGCCGCTCATCAACCCGCGAGTGACGATGCGACCACATTGATTAATTTCAATGGCAGCGCTGATACAGAAACCAATAGTACGAGTGCAAATTCATCTAGTAGGAGAATACCTTTGTCGACACTTCTTAAGGCGGCTGGCGTTAATCTAACTGGTAAGTATAAATTGTAGAATGACTATCATATACTAATATCTACACTGTAATGATAGATGATATTCGGACACGTGGTGTCGTACTAGTAGTGTATATCGACTATAGCAATCGTTTTAATCTCTTTTCTGGTAGTAAAAAAGGGGTCACCTACACGTATCGAGTTGAGGCAGCCGAGGAAATGAACACGGATCGTGTAGAGATTGTACCCACATCGAATGAGCTAGTCACGGAAGTTACACGTAAAGGGTAAGTTGCTATATCCAATTATTTGGCAATGACATAGATTACTCATACTATGCCGTGTCTGTCTGATATCTGTTTGTAGTGTGCGTATTATATTCCGTCAAACTGGATCATTTGGACACTTTAACGTTATCGCTCTTCTAAAGTATCTGTGCATCATGCTTTTACTAGGAGCAGTGGCATCGTTGCTCATTGAAGTTGTCATGATCTACATATTGCCACAACGTTACCTGTATCATGCTCGTAAATTCGAGCTATACAACGGCATTAAAGAGGCCCGACCCCTGGGTGTTGCCGCACTTGACGACGATGTCTCCTTCTACACGGCCCACCAGTCCACCATGCTCAACTCGGCACTTGCACTTAATGGTGGTGCCATCAGCTCCACTCATCCACGTCGTCTCAGCCTGCTTCGAGTAATGAATCCGACTAATCAATCGCTCGACTCTACGCTGTCTTCACGTTCCGTGTCGGAACCAAGAAGACGCACAAGCTCGCTACCAGTGTCCGCGCGTCCAACTCGTAACGAGACAGCGATAACCACCAGCGATCCACCCTCCTATTCCTCCTATTCCCCTCAAATGCAGACTAATCGTCATTCTATGGATCGATTGTCCGAGAACACGGAAGAGCATCAAACTAGCTCGTCCAAGAGACGTGTATCACTTCATCCGCGGGACAACACGAGTCATGATGGCGCGTTAGCTCATTCATCGTCGAATAGCGATGACGATCACAGTATGGTATCCATTGCATTGGATGAGGCGAATTCATTGCCGCTACAACCCACCAATACGCACCATTCCAATCTAAGTGTCGCGATGCCCAGTCCAACTGATATGCCACCGGTCTACATCTCGAGCACTAGTCAGACTACTAGCACGCTACCATGTGAGATGCTGAATAATGATCCATCATTCCATGCGAATCAACCATCGATTGTACCATCATCGACGCTATCACGTAATCTACCACCAACGAGTGATCCACCATCGTCAATGTCCACGGCTGCTGCCACTCGCGCTTACCGCTATGAGCCGGAAAGCTCACGTAACTCGTGGACATCCAATGCACCCGTCACACCGTATGCATCTCGCGGTAGGCCACGAATGTCAATGCCTAGCACGCCGGCATCTCATGTTATCACGAGTTTTATTCAAGATTCTAATCGTACCTCTATAAATGGAGCATCACCATCACGGGTGTTGTCCGCCGATAACACGATCATGTCTTACGTGTCGGCCAATGGCACTCAGTTCTCGATACCACAAGTGGTCGTGGAGGATACTGAAAACGAAGACATCATACCAAGTATTCTAGCTTCATTCAATCCACAGATTAACAAAAGTGTCGATACCGGGTATATGGCTGCTATCGATGACAATGACGAAGAATATGAAGATGAAGATGAAGAAGACCCTACCATGAATACAGCCGAGAATACATATCGTGAATTCTCGAATATGAACGAACCATCATCATCATCTAATGAACCCTTAAGCGTGTATGAAAGTCGTGATGAAAGTTCTGCCACCGACACAGGCACACTAAGACCGGTTCATCGTAGCTATAGCGATAGTGATAACTACCTGGCCAATGCACTCTACGCCATGGAGGCGCTAGGTTCATCCGATCCTTCCTCTTATTCTCTCGAGCAAGTTTAACTTTCTCCTGACTATTTACTAATTATTATAAAATATTGCTACGTATTAGTTTTGATTAATAAATGTAACATTCTTACATTTCTACTAGATGTAAACAGAATGCAATGCATGAAGTAATGTCCATATTACTGATGACATGAATAATAAGAATACATAATGTGACTGTGGTACCATTGTCTCTGTCTATCCTATTATTACAAATATATCCACGTCCATTAGTGTCCGCTCATTATCATTCGTCATATTGGGATAGGCTACAAGGTTATACCTCATCATCAAATAACCGCACTAATATACAATTGATACAAGTTAACTAACTACAAAGAATGATGTGTATAAGCGTATCAACAATGGAATACGATCACATGCTCATTAATTATTACAAGTAAACGAGAAAGGAGCAATTTGCTATCATCATATCACATCACCATTATAATTCGTCACGGGGTTAATGTCGTGGACATTATCCGCATTTTCCCGCTCACTTTATTACTGCTTAACTCTCTCTTCCCTCTCTCTCACTCTCATTACGCACACCGTTTCCTTTGATAGTCTTTTGCATCTAGCGGTTTATACCGCATATTCCGCACTAGCGACTACTTATCCTTGCTTCTCGTTCTCGCTTCTCTTTTGTGTATTCCTCCGCATTACCAGCAGAGACCTGCTTATAAAGAGGTGCCACTCTACCTTTTTCTTTGACCACCTTCATCCCTAGCGGCAGCTATCGCATTTCTTACTGCTTCGCTCTTTCCCCGGTGAATAGTTGGTCTCTGACGTATACGTATACTGTATTTAAGAAAATGTCACTTCAAAGCCCGTTTATCCATGCGCCACTGAAGCGCACCGATGAAGTTGACTGGGTGGGTCCGTTGCGACGTCATATAGGGCTGGCCTACCAGGAAGACCCGGACAAGTACCGCGAGGAATGTCATCAGCTTAACCGACTACGCCAAGATGTACGTGGTGCAGGCAAGGACACGACAGGACGGGATCTTTTATATCGTTATTTTGGGCAATTGGAGTTGTTAGATTTACGGTTTCCTGTTGATGAACATCACGTTAAAATACAATTTAATTGGTAAGCACGCATACACACAATTGTGGTAGACATATACTGATAAACGCGAACAGGTATGATGCATTTACTCGTCGTCCAACGGCTCAACATTCTCTGGCCTACGAGAAAGCTTGCACCATTTTCAATTTAGCCGCAGTTATCTCAGCAATTGGCGCTTCACAGCCGCGTATTGCCAAGGAAGCGGTGTCAAGCGGAG